>JAMWYP010000026.1:3829966-4429966 GCA_025563575.1 Acacia pycnantha | reverse complement strand
CAAATCTTTTATTTTTCCTTGGCCGTCAAGTTAGCGGTAGGGGATGGAACTTGAGGAGGGTGGAGCTTGAGGAGGGGTGGAGCTTGAGGAGGGGTGGAGCTTGAGGAGGAGTAGAGACATCTACAAGCTTCAGCGGCCAAGAGATGAAGGTTCCCTTGACATCACTCACAACCTTGACTCATCGGTTGGGAGAGGGACAGTGCATCAAAGATCACCTCTTCAACGACACTCGACTTCATCATCGACCATTTGTTCGTGGTGTACGGTTGATCCCAAATTGTGGACAGTCCCTTTAGCAACCAATTGTCTATGACCATCACGATCCTCCACATACGAGATGACAAGGTTGCTCGACTCGGCTGTCCAACAATGCAGCTCCCTCTAGTGCTCTGCTTTGCATAGGTTCGGTTTGAAGGTGTCAAGGGATCCACACTGGTCTCGGCCAAGAGCTCGGGAGGAACTTCATTTTCTCCATCTCCTCCTTCATCTTGCTCATCTCGATTGAAACATCCTCAATGTAGCATCTTTCGCGGCGATTCCTCACTTAATTTGGCGGCGTCGATCCATCTCCTCCCGGGTAACCATACTTTGTCGTGGCGTTTGGATTTACCAAAGTATTGCTTTAGGCCTACCCGTCCTCCAATCCCCTTACACGCCCGCGTGATCTGGTTTCCGGTCGCGGCGGTCGAACATCATTCCTCCGTCCGACGCAAAGATCCCTCTGCCTCCTTCTTTTTAAGATCTCCTGTAAGATACAGATAACGAGAAGCTTAGTGATGAAACATGTTTAGTAAGTAAAAAATAACAATATCAATACTTACAATTCGTTCGGCAACTACGAGTTTTTCACTCGTGTAGGTGCCGCTTGGCTTTTGCCGAATATACAACCGAGCTCCTCGCGACGTATTGGAGATGGCGGGTGGTCAACTACCGTAGAAGGATTGGATTCAACTTCATCTTCCAATCTCTTCCGTTTGGTTGCCATCAAATCTTTTCGGCCTTTTCATATCCGCCGCGAGAAGCCTGTGTGGGCAATCATTCTTTCTCCCAATCTCTGATATTTTTCCCTTATTTTACGTGAATCGGGATTGAAAACAACTATATATCAATTATGAATTCCAGCCATGTCACTAACGAAAATTAGAGAACTTACGCTTGATATGAGCGTCAAACATTAGTCAAATTCACTTCATCAAGTTTCAACATTTTACTTAAGGAAGATGTAGCATTGTAGAAGAAATTGGGAAAACCAAAGGAAAGGGAGTTGCGAAATGCTGCCAACTCGGTCAATTCATTCATTCATCATAAATGGTTCCTACACATATTAGAATAACTAACTAACTAACAGCAACGTCTAACCATGGCCATTACACGGTTTACATATCAAACTTGCATGGAACTAGGACATGCTCCTCTCATGCAGGACAAAGGCAGCAAATGTATACTTCTATTCACACACCAAACCATTTAACTAACGAGATTAGATGTACACAATAACATTCACATATCCTCACGGGTTAATAAGCAAACAAAAGTGCAAACAAAACTAAATATAACTCACCGAGCTTCGAGAGTGGTCCGCTTCGAACAAATTGTTGCCAAGTTTGTTCATCAATAAATTTGTACTTGTCCCGGGGTTGATGGTCGGGCTTCTCCTCGGCAAAAATATAAGTGTTAGCTTGAAAGGTCTTAAACTTCTGAACCGCTCAGCCTGATAAGACAATGTTGAGTCTTTGAACTTCTCGGACTCGGGGACGGTGAATGTAAGCCGGATAGTGTCCCACATAGGATCCTTTATTGTTTTTGGTCCACATTTTTCCACTCATCGGTCAAAATGCTAACCTTGCTGCGTACTAGAGCGCAGACAAAACTAGTATATGTGCTTTTATTAGGACCGAAAGGTTGCAAATTTTCATCAAAATGAATCTCGATCTTCGTCCCGGTATTCCGACTAAGGGATACTTCCATCATTCGTGTGCCGCTTCTACCACGGCGTGCACGGCGCTGAGGAGGCTCAATGTGAGATGAAGAGGGTTCGTTTGTCAGACCCTCCCAGTCAAACCGATATCTGGAGTTTCAAGAACACGAGTGGAATCGTTTTCACCGTTCATTTTCAAGACAGTAAGAGAGGAATGCCCGAGAAAATGAGGGAGTAACAGAGGCTAACAGTGCGCGGGCGAGGAAGAGAGGTAATGGAACAGGAAGGGTTTCGCAACGTGAACGGGGTTCTTCAGTGAGAGTATGAGAGTGACAATGTGAGAGAGACAAAAGCTTCCGCGTGAAGTTAACGTTTGGCGCTTCATTTTAAGGCCGGACAAATACACATATACGGTCTTAAAAGATAACCTTTAAGACCGATCTCTATATATGTCCGGTCTTAAAATTAATTAATTTTTATTCAAACTTTAGTACCGGCCAAATTTTTGGTCCGTTCTTAAAAGTCTAACTTTTAAGGCCGGTCATTCTGTAACTATGGTCTTAACATTTATTACTTTTTATTTAACGGACAAATTTTAAGTTCGGTCTTAAAAATCAAAGTTTTAAGACCGGCTTTTATATAAGTTCGGTCTTAAAACTTTAATACCTTTATATTTATATTTTTCCGTATTATTTTGGAGTGTAGAAAATATAAGTATGCCTTGATGAGATTTCTACATAAAAGTATTTGATATTTCAATTTTTTATTAACATTTTTAAGGTAGGTTGTTATTTTAACAGTGCGGATAAGATCTATGAAAAATTGATCGAATAAGAAGTTCTTTATATTTACAAATATGCCACCTGGTCACATATTTAGGACCGGTCGATAATTAGTCCGGTCTTAATGAGGCGTCCTTCATTGTGTAAGAAGTTCTTTTTATTTACAAACTGCCACGGTCACACCATTAAGGCCGGTGCTTCGTTTATCCGCTCTAAATGAGGCGGTCTTATAGCCCTTCATTGTTTAAGAAGTTCTTTTTATTTACAAAACTGCCACCGGTCACACCTTTAAGACCGGTGCGTCGATTATCCGCTCCAAATGAGGCAGTCTTAAAGCCCTTTTTTGCACTAGTGTATGCTCGATGTTGATGGTGATTGTCAAAAAGGGAGACTTCTACATCAATCCACCTTAATCAAGCAAGCTTCATCAAGGACAAGAGGAATTATGGTGATATGTAACCTTACCCCATACTATAATTATATGAAATTCATTTCTGGTTTGTCTTTAGTTGAGTTAAAAGGTTTTGAAACGTATTCAATTTCAATCAGCAATTTTATTGTCACAGTCAAACTCCAGTTTTGATTTGGAAATTCCACTTTTCAGTTTGCCATGAGTTTTCTAAGTTTTTTCAAAGTTTTGAGAAAACTCGAGTTTTACTTTGGAAACTCGAGTTTTACTTTGGAAACTCGAGTTTAGGCTATACAGAGAGTTCTCTAAATTTCCAAAGCTTTATGAAAACTCGAGTTAATTTTGAAAACTCGAGTTTGCATCATCAGAGAACAATGCTCGATTCTGACCTTGTGAAAACTCCATCTTTCAATTCGACAAAGTTTTTCAAAGTTTTCTCAAAAATGAGAAAAATCGAGTTTCGATTTAGAAACTCGAGTTTCGGCCTTACAGAGAATAACTCAAAGCAAACCGAGAAGTTTCCATTTTTCAAAGATTTATGGAAACTCGAGTTTCAGTTTGAAAACTCAAGTTTTGTCCAGGCAGAGAGCTCTGTCAAGTTTGAACGTTTTGAAAACTCGAGTTAAGTTTTGGAAACTCTAGTTTTGAGATTTTGGACTAAAACCTGGTTTTTCATCAAAAGTCCAAAACTCGAGTTAGTCACTTAATGACTCGAGTTTTGCACTGTTCACCGAGTATGTCCAAAATGCCAAATCGCGACGTTTGTCTCTGTAACGAGAAAACTCGAGTTTTGATATAAAACTCGAGTTTCGGCCTCTTTACTGAAAGTATGAAAACTCGAGTTTGGAAGAACTAACTCGAGTTTGCATCGCAGAATTTGAATTTCGAAGTGAACAAATTTGCGAAACTTTTGTGTTTGATCCCAATACTTTATATCATCACTCATTAATATTCCTAACTATGTTTAATCAATTTGTTAGTGAGTTTTTGATGATCAAACAAGTGAATTTGTGTAGAATTTTTATGAGTTTATGTTTTTCAAATGCACAAGTCTAAAATTTGTTTGGATTTCAATTCACTTTGTTTTGTGAAGATGCATACAAATCTTTTGAAAAATATTCATACATTGAAAGCATTTCAGATAGATATGAAAAATACTTTGATTGTATTCAAATGATGTTTCAAATTGGAAGTTAGTGTTGTATACTGAATGTTGGATATGCTTCAAATCTATTTGGTAGAATTTTCCCTATCATTCACATATTGATCCTTGGTATTCAATATGTTGCTTGAACCTCTCATTCCTTATTTTCTAACTAGTTGGACCTCATGTCTAACAAGTTGATCATATATGAGTTTCAAGTTTATCTCCTATAAAAGAATTCAATTTGTGAGTGTTATGCCTACTGCATAAATTCTTATTGGCCAAGTTATTCCAAGCTTTATAAATGTTCATTAGTGCATTGAATGATAATACATTAACCACTAATGGAATAACTTACTAGGATAATATTCTAGAACTCTAGTCATTTGGACTAATGAGTTTGTGCTTCATCATTCATGAATTCTAGTAGTCATGTTGTTACTCAAATACATAAAGTTTTTCTTCATCCATCCTTGAGTAACTATATTCTTGCTTTGAATGTTCACATACTTTCAAGATTCCATTCTAAGAAGTAAGATTATCTCTTGATCATAGCAAAGTCATTATGCATATATATATCTTTATTGTGCTAAGCATGTTTTGCTAATGCTTCATCCATATTGATCTTTGTTTTTGAGGAAATTATTCCACATGTTAACTTCATTGTTTGACATGTTCTCTAAAACTGAAGCATACTGATTTATTCTTTAACATGTTGACTTCCACTATGTTTAGAGTGAGCATTGATCTTAAGCATGTTTCAAAAATAAACCTTTCATAGAATTTCTTAATACTTCATCAATGTTTGAAAGAAAATTTGAGATTTGAAACTATTTGCATATTTCATTATCATTTTTGGAAAATCTGATCTCATTCATAAACTATTAGCTGATAAATGTTTATCTTTATGGATAAGATTTTCTATGCTCAAACTTAAATGTATTTTATCAATGACATCTTCTCTGCATAAAGTATATTTCCAACTTGTCATTGAGAAATAACATTCTTGGTATCATTTATTTGTTACCCTTTATGATTCATTGGCATGAACTTATTTGATTGGGTAAAATTATGTTAGCTTATTATGCTCTTTTCTTAAATATATCATATGATTTAATCTTTTAAGAGCATAAGGTTGTCATGTCTAATCTTGTGTGTACTCAAGAATCATTGAGTACCAAAGAACATACATTTTTGCAGGAGTTGACCAAAATGTTCTGTTGTCAAATACAAAGAACATAGGTAAACAGAATAAACCATTTCAGTGGCTATATCTGCAAAATCTGTGACATCACTTGAGTGATCCCATTACTAGCAAGAGGCTCAGACGAAGATGATAAGGAGCATACTCTCTTGATGAGAAGCTATGAGCAGAAACTAATTTTGAGATCCTATTCAAAGCTCATTTGGGATTTCTACTTCTAAGATGCATTAAGAGCAGATGGTTATAGAGACTCATCCTCTTGAAGCTCATTCACATCCAGAGATCCTCAATATTGATCATATCAATGTACAAAGGATTATGACTCAAGTGATTACGATATTACTTGAGTGAGGTATTGTATTTTGAAATAATGTGCAAATATCATAATCATGCTTGGCTAAATTGATTTTATTCATTCCATTTTATTTCATAAAGTTTTGCCCAAGCAAATTCATTTTTTAAAATAATCTTTATGCTTTAAACACTTTTATCATCATAAAAATCATAAGTGATTTCTTTATACCAATTTCAAGTCTACCCATGTGAACTTGAAAGTTTTTAATTCTGAGATGCCATGTTATGTCTATTTCATAACATTTGGTGTCACATTATTATTTGGTATCATTAAAGGGAGCTTCAAATTTTAGTCATGCATTCATTAGGGGGGAGCTTTACATTCATATGTGTTTCATATTTCAAAAGATCATCTCCTTTATTTGAAGGAAACCTTTTTAAGCATTCTCATATGCATTCACAATGTTGTATTAGTTTTGATGATGCATTAATATCATATCTTCCTTTCATTATCCTTATTTGAAAATATCATATAGAAAGAGATATTTTGATAGCTAGATGCTTAGGCCCCTTGAGGCAATATGTAAAATTAGGAACTGAGATACCATGTAATGCCACAGTAGAGGTATCACTACGGAATTACATTTGGTATGCACTAACAAATCTCTTTGGCAAAGAAAGTGTTCAATTTGTAGCAGGAGATTCTGTTATGTGCTAGGACATTCCTCAACATACTAAAAGGAGAAACTATTACATTGAGGAAAGATGTCTCAATCACACTACAGCTGTGATATGCTCTACAAAGTAGAAGAAAACTTCTCGAAGCCAGTTGAGACATGTTCTGCCCATTTAGCAATCTGAAAAACATCTTGAAAACCATAAATGATTGATTGCTAATGGAATACAATGATGGACAAGTATTTATTACCCAGATATGAATTCCATATACGCATAGTGGAGGCTAAGATTAGATATCACCATAATTCCTCTTGTCCTTGTAATAGCTTGCTTGGTTAAGATGGTTTGATGTAGATGTCTCCTTGTTCACCATCAACAACAAGCATAGCTTCTTCAGCTTCCTCAAGAGTCGAATTATTTCTCTATGTAGTTGCTCTCTTGAGAAGCTTTCTTTGATCCTACAACACCATATAAATCTTTTTCTTCCAAGGTATCCAACATTACTTGGGGATCATTGTTAGCTTGTAGGAACAAAATCATATGCTCTTAAGAATGCAATCAATTCAGAATAGTTGAGCACAATGAATTTAACATGACTTTATGCATAAAAGAGATGCTTTCTTTTTAGATTATCATATATGCATAAAGAATTAGATTATTGAACATTGCAATTCTTTTGAAAAAATAAATCAGGATGTGAAAACCCAATTTTAAAAATAGTTTGCAATGTTCATTCCTAAGGTTACAAAATATAAAACCTCAATCAATATTTCAGATGATAGCATAGGAGGTTTTATCATTGTATACCTTTCCCTTAGGCACTTGGAGAATTGGCTTTGCTTACCCACTGATTCTTCATATATTTTCTTATGGTTGTCGGCAAAGCTCTCTCATAAGATATAGACTTTAAGAGTCTTCTGTTTGATACTTGAGAGATTCTCCTTTTCTTGTTTTCCTCAATATAATTGAATTGTACTCTATGGTAGTCTGTTCTTGAGGTAGATGATACTCTTCTTGCTTGTATCCATTGCTTCTTATGATTTGACCTTGTAGTTCTAGCAATGGCTTCTCCACGAGTTCTCCTAACAGATGT
The DNA here is from genome assembly GCA_025563575.1 of Acacia pycnantha. Classification (NCBI taxonomy): domain Eukaryota; kingdom Viridiplantae; phylum Streptophyta; class Magnoliopsida; order Fabales; family Fabaceae; genus Acacia; species Acacia pycnantha. The sequence continues at coordinate 4,422,444 of JAMWYP010000026.1, read as the reverse complement.
GAATCTCCTTTTAGGTTCATGAGAAACTCTTGGACTCTTCTTCTTCTCTGTACCTTTATGTCCATTCTTTTTGGAGTCAATCTGCACACACAAGACACTAGATAGACATTTTGGTACCCACTTATACTTGGGTCCTTGACGGTTAGTATTAGACCTTGCATGCCCTTTCGGAACCCAAATAAGTTTATTTCTCACATTAGAATTTCTCCTAATATAACATGTGTGAGAAATATGACCAGATTTACCACAATAATTGCAAACTATATGATGATATGCATTATGAGATTTTATGCAAGTATTGTGTCGGTCATCAGAGAGAAAATTCAAATAAATCTCATTTGAATATTCTTTCTTCCTAATAAACTTTCCAGCATCATTATCAAAAACATTTTTGCTTTTCAAAATAGAATCAGTAAGAGGTTGAAAAGCAGTCTTAGGCAATTGTTCAAAGTCATTTTTCTGAACTACACAAGAAGAATTGGAATTGTTTACCACATGTGAATCTTGAGCTCCATATAATGATTGATCATAATCGTCCATGAGCTCTTCCTGGGAATTGTCTTCCTCTTGTTTTGTGTTGACTGGATCGTGAAGGTATTCTATGATTTCTCCTTCTTCATTCTCCAGTTGTTCATCAGACGTAGATGTAAAACTCAAAGTCTCAGATGAACTGTCAACACTTTCAAATTCAACATAATTGTTAGAGGCATATATAAAATCAAGAGTGTCCCAGATTTCTTTAGCACTAGAGCAAAACTTGATTTTCTCAAAATCATTTTCGGTTAAAGCACTATATAAAATTTTCATTGCTCTAATGTTCAACGAAAATATTTTCTTTTCTTTTTCAGTCCAATCCTTTCTTGGTTTGAAATCAAAGATATTTATAACAACATTCCACATATCAAAATCAAAACATTTTATAAACGATGTCATTCTAGCTTTCCAAAACCAAAAATCTGTATCTTTGAAAAATGGTGGAATAGTATAATCAAAACCTTCCGAAAACGAACAACACCCAAAGTCAGCCATTAACAACTCTTGAGACTGTTAAGTCCTTTAAACAAGAGCCTGGCTCTGATACCAAATGAAGGTGGAATATCACCTAGAGGGGGGTGAATAGGTGATTATGAAATTATTTCGCTAATTGCTCAAGAACAATTAAAACAGATACAGAGAGAAGAGAAATGAACACAAGAGATTATACTGGTTCGGTCCAACTCTTGACCTACGTCCAGTCCCCAGAAACACTGGGATTTCACTATCTCCAATCTTGATTACATACTCTGTAAATGAAGGATGGTCTTCTCACTCTCAGACTCCACTACTCCTTACAAGTTGTAATCAAATAACCGTGGACACAACTACACACTCTGTAAACGAAGGATGATCCTTTCTCTCTCAGACTCACTCCCCCTTACAAGTTGTAATTGATACACCCACACTCAAAGGTTCCACAACCTTGAGATTTGATCACTAAACAGACAATCAAATAAGTGTTTAAACTCTCTCACAGAGTAGATGAATAATAATCACTGAAGTACATAATCGATCATCACACTCTCTAATGTAAACTATATAGACATTGAGAAATAGAGAGGTGTATGTGTATAAGAGAATTGGCATTTTGAAGATGTAAGCTCGTGTCCCTCTTGAAGTTTGAATGCTTGTTCTTTTATAGCTAACCAATAGCATTCGACCGTTAGAGCAATTCTTCAGATGAGCTTCTTAGAATATTACCGTTGTGACTTGCTCTAAGTTACCGTTGGAGCTCTGACGTAATCATTCGCTTTTGATAATCTAATGTTAATCCTTCGTTTGATCATCGAAACTTGCTAACAGACATGATTAATAACATTGAGAAGTATAGCAAGTAGAAATCAATTGATAAGAGAGATTTCTGAATTCTTGGAGACGGTGATTTTGAAAACAGTGATGATCTTGCTTGAGCATCCTTGTTTGTATGCTCGGGCAACCAAGATGTAAATACGTTGAAAATGGAGATCACCGTTGTATGCTCGGGCAACAATCTAAGCTTGCTCGGGCAAGCTTCTCTTGGTGCGTTTTAAGGAAATGATTTCTATCGTTGATGCTCGAGTAAGATAGACTTCATGCTCGGGCATCATTCGTCAATGCTTGAGCATCCCAGATATGTTGCTTGGGCATCGTTGAGGCAGAGAGGAGTAAGAGTTTGAAATTTGTATCGGTTTCTGAAGTAGAGAATAAGCTTGCTCGGGTATTCTTCAATCATGCTTGGGCATTGTTCAATCTTGCTTGGGCATTGGTTAAACTTTCTCAGGTAACTGAAGAACATAGCTCTTGTGAATACTGAAGCTTGTGCTTGCTCGGGTATGAATTCTTGTCTTCTCGAGCATATTGCTCGAGTAAGTCAATATCTTTCTCGGGCATACTTCATCCAGAGAGCAAGTTAAGCCAAAGGCACGATGTTACTCAGGCAACTGTTTTCCTTGCTCGAGCATGTTACTCGGGCAAGCTACAAAGTATGCTCAGGCAAGCTTCTTCGTGAAAGAAGAATAAATAGAGAAGCTACCTTGCTCGGGCAAGACTATACCTCTGCTCGGGCGTGTTTCTCTTATCAAGAGTGAATAAGCATAGTACTCTTCAGTACAAGGGTCAACTTCCATACTTTCAGGAAACAAGAATATTGACACCAGAATCGTCAATTTCCAGTGAGTTTCAAGTCTTCGATATAGCTTCAATTTTGGCAAACCACCCATGCTCATAAATATCTTCAAGTACTCTTTTCAATGCAAGAAGAATCAGCTCCAAACTCGTTCTATTTCGTTCACTATCATCAGATGACTGGAGGTTGTCTTTGACCAACGTTTTTGCAACATTCTGAACTGATCATCCACTTTCGAGGGCCATATCTCCATGTTTTAAACTCCGTTTTGGTTGTTTCAACTCTTGATGGAAATCCCTTCGAGTCTTCTTTCATTTGCCACCAATTTTAGCTCAATTGGATTTGTAATGTATGAGATACACTGAAATTACCGAAGCTGGTTCTGGATTGTGACGTTGATTTCACTGTCATCTTCAACAATTCATAGCTCTCTCATATGACCTCCTTTGGGATTGAATTTTATGCCAAAATGATGCATTAGAAGTCTAGTTTCCAGAAAAATTAATTTCACCTCAATCAGACTTTTGGTTTGAGAGATATTGTCGAATTACCAAAGGTCGCCAAGTGAAACGCGGAACAGAGGTAAACAGAGTGCTGAAAATTGACCTTGCTCGGGCAACATTCTTCTCTACTTGAGGATGCTGCTCGGGTAGGCATTTTTTATGCTCGAGCAACATCGTATTTTTGCGAGGATAGTGGCTGGAAGTCTACCTTGCTCGAGCATGAATTTGGTGTGCTCGAGCATGACTTCAGGAATTCAATTGTAGCTCATTTTAACTCCTATTTGAGCCATTTCAACTTCCATATCATCGTGGAGGCTTGTAGAATCAATCTAAGAATTTGTATAATGATTTTCTCATTTCCATTGAGCAAGTTCTTCTTTCTTGCCTCTTTTCTTGATCATTCTCCACAATTCAATTCTTCTTCTCCTCTCTTCTTCTCTTGATCATTCTCCATAATTTAATTCTTCAATATCTCCTCTTCTTCTTGATTAATTTCAAAATACTTTTATAACTTCTTGTTTCCTTGATATTTTCTGCAATTTCTTCTTTCTTCAATCTTTTATCTCCTTCTTGATTAATCTCTATAATTCTTCTTGAACTAATCTACATTAAATTCATAGTAGTTAGTCAATGTAGGAGATAAACATATTATACAATCTTTTTGCTCTTAATAATGATATCTATATAAGACGTCATCAAAACTAATCATATCTAACAGTTTCTCATATTCATACCTATTTTTCTTAAAGTATTTGCCATCATCAAAAAGGGGGAGAATGTTGGTTTTGATTAGTTTTGATGATGTCTTATATAGATGCCATTATTAAGAGCAAAAAGTTTGTATGATATATTTATCTCCTACATTGACTAACTACTATATTTAATGTAGATTAGTCCAAGTTGAATAATAGCTCAAGAAGGAGATAAGAGATTTTAGAAAGAAGAAGATGGGATATTGAAGAAGGTAGAAGGTTGAGAATGTCAAGTTCAAGAAGAAGATGAGATATTGAAGAAGATAGAACTTGTTAAGAATGATGAGTCCAAGCTAAATGATGGAGAATGATGAAGAGAAAAGAAGATAAGAAAGAAAGAATTGGATTTTGGAAATGATCAAAAGAAAAGAAGAAAGAATGAGTTAAATTATGAAGAATGATGAAGAGAAGAGAAGAAAGAAGGGAGAACTTGTTGAATGGATTGATAAAATAATTATTCAAGCTTTTATATTGATGCTAGAAGTCTCCAAGATCATATGAAAGTTGGAATGACTTAATTTGGAGTGAAAACCAGCAAAAAATTAGTTCCAGGATGAGAAAACTCGAGTCCAGATCTTAAAACTCGAGTTTCCTACTTTGCTACAATGATTTGCTCCTCTGGTATGAGAAAACTCGAGTTTGGAAGTCAAAACTCGAGTTTGGAACTCAAAACTCGAGTTAATAAGTAACTGACTCGAGTTTGCAATGTCTTGAACATCTCTGGCATCTCTGAACAAGGAAAACTCGAGTTTCCATTTCAAAACTCGAGTTTCCAGCTTTCTTCAGCAACTCTGATCTACTATGTTTCACGTTCAGCTTGTGCGAGGTCTGGTAATTTGATGATATCTCTCAAACCAGATATCGGATTGAGGTGAAACCAGTGGAATATGAAAATACACTCCAAATGCGTCATTTTGATATACAATTCAAACCAAAAGGAGTTCAGATGAAGTAGATATGAATTGTAGAATTTGACAGTGAAATTCACGCCACTCAGCAGACCAACCTTCAATGTTTTGAGTATATCTCACAAAGTAAAAATCCGATTGAACTGAAATCAGTGGCATATGAAAGTAGACTCAAAGGGATTTCCAACAAGAGTTGACCCAACGAAAACGGAGTTCATACCAGGGAGATATGGCCCTCGAAAATCGACTGTTTGTTCAAGATGTTGCACAGTTTGCTATCAAATGAAGCAAACTCGAGTCATTAAGTTGGAACTCGAGTTTGTCGGGGACAAAGAGCAAAATCTGATTTCTGGGAAATACCGAAACTCAAGTCATTAATTTGGAAACTCGATTTTCCATCACACAGAGAGCAACCAACGTCAGAGCATCTTCAAAACTCGAGTTTGTGTTTCAAAACTCGAGTTTCCACCTCTGCTTCAGAAAATCTGCGTTTCGAAAATCTCGTTTTTCTTCAAGAACATCCAGATGATTACCCAAATGATTTATAATACTTCTTAACATCATTTATATCATTTGTGTACATGTTTCAGATGATTAAAACGAAGGATTAGAAGCAAATCTCAAAATCTCAGATTTGGGTCAGAACATCGAAAGCTGTGCAAAAGTTCTAACGGCTAGTTTCATCTGAGTCTAACGGCTATATTTCTTTACCCAACGGTCATTGAATATTCAAACGGTCATATACTGATCTCCACCTATAAATGAAGACAAATTCAAGACAGAAAAACGCAGAGAATCAAGCTTACATATCCAACATGCTTATATGCTGATATTCTCACCCTTTACTCTCTGTTTTCAATGTTTTCATAGATTATCATAGAGAGTGAGATGTTTTTGTGTTGTACTTCAGTGTTTATCCATTCACTTCTGAGAGAGAAGATTTATTTGTAAACATCCTATCTTTCTATCTGAGAGTTACTCAAGATTGGGTGATCTTGAGTGGGAAACCCATTGTATTGATTAGAGCTTGTAAGGGGAGTAAGTTCTAGGGAGAGAATTACTTCGAGTACAGAGTGTGTAATCAAGTGGGTGTATTGATTACAGTTTGTACGGGGGAGTGAATCCTAGTGAGAGGATTACTTCAAGTACAGAACGTGTAATCAAGTTGAAAGAAGATAGTGGATTGAAAATCTCAAGTGGAGCTTGGGACTGGACGTAGGTCAAGGATTGGGCCGAACCAGTATAAATCTAGTTTGCATATTCTCTTCCCTTATCTCTTACATTCCAGCATATATGTTTGATTGATTGTTTATCACTTTGTAAATTACTATTGTCATTCAAACTACTTTTCAGTAAGTTGCGAAAAGCTTTTTATAGTTCTAAGTTTTTAATTAGACACCCAATTCACCCCCCCTCTTGGGTGATAGCCATCTCTTTCATTGTTGGAATTCGTACACGCGGCGGAATTAAAAACTTACGAATCCCATCAGAGGATCCATCGACGGCGTTTAAATCAAGTTTAGAAAAGGAACCGTACCTATGCGAAGGGTTGAGCGTTTCATTCAAGTCGGCCTGGTGCGCATCTCGAACTTGGTGCCATCTTGTTCGATCAAACCAGAGCTGACTTTCCGTGTCTCCTCCCTCTACCAGTATCCACATGAACAGCCTTCAAACACGAACGGAAGCGTGCTAGCGCCTTTGAACTGTGCGTCTCTCTATTCTATTTCTCTCTAGGGTTTCTCGTGACTTTTCTAATACGACTGACTCTCAGTCCCTTAGGTTTTTCTAAACCTTATATGCGTATTAAATTCAAAATTAATCCTTATTAATTTTGAAATTTGAATTTGGATTAAAATAATATATTAATTAAATCTATCTTATAGATCTAATCTAATCTATTTATTTAATCCGAATTAAAAGCCTTCTGATTTGATTTATCTTTATAAATTAAATCTGAGATATGATATCCATCTATTTAATGAAATTTGAGATACTATATCTCAATTTAAATTAAATCAAATATATGATATCATTTATTCAAAAATTAAATCTGAGATACAATATCTCAATTTATTATAGTTATTTCATTTATCAAATAAATTAAATACTATATATAATAATATTATTATCTATAAATAATATTATTACTATTTCGAATTTAATAATATATATATATATATATATATATATATATATATATATATATATATCCATCCTAAATAAAATACAATATTCATTAAATCTTAGACGTATATAAGATTCAATGAATCTGGACACTTTTGCTCGTGTTGGGCTATTATTGTGTGCGACCCTGCAGACCCACATGAGATTGGCAGTGGGCCAATGTTGTACCAGCCCACAAGTCGCAAGCGGCCTCTAGCAAGACATATTGCGACTACCCAATTCATATGGGGATCGATGATACGGTACAACCTATCGTACAACCATGTCACCTCCCCTTTGTCACGCGATAATTTGGTCAAAGATGAGGTATGAATAATGCCAACTTCCTGTTCTTGACCATTATTTTCTCGATTCTCGAGTAGTCTAACAATTGAAATGGAAACTCCTTTCCATCGTAGTATGGCCATATATTTCTCAGACTCACTCATTGAGGGGCCCAATATTATCTCTCTACAAATGTGAGGGACAAAATCCATCTTGACCATTCACATTCCTCTGCATGAAAACCACTGATCCCGATCCAAACCTTTATCATCACCTGGTCAAAGGTGACTTTTGACTAGGTCAAAGACCAACGGCTCATCGTGTAGGAATCCATGATGATCTCAGGTCAAAGGGCGTTGTGACGCGGTTATACATGAGAAAAACTTATGACTTATTCCATGTAGCTTTCTCATAGTGGGTCGGTCCAGCACCTTGTACTCTTACAAGTGCCTATGACTTTGACTCGTATCTCCATACTCCTCAAAGTCATACTGGTCTTATTTCATCTTCGCTCCCGTAGAGATGACCGACCAGGGACATTTAGGATAATCTAGAAGATATATCCAAGGATCAGTTATCACTATAAACATGCAAATGAAATGATAACTAAAGGAGAATACTTTAAATAACACAAACGTCTAAAGTACAATGACTTGCCCCTAGGGCATAATTTCCAACAGACTCCCACTTGCACTAGGTGCAATCATTAATTACTCTAATTCTCATTGTCCTAACATGACGCTCATGTTTTGGTTGTGCATGCGGCTTAGTAAGAGGATCAACAACATTGTCTTCTCCTGGTACTTTGCATACTTTTATACCACCTCTATCATTGATTTCTCTGATAAGATGAAATCGTCTGAGTATGTGCTTGGTCCTTTGATGTGACCTAGGCTCCTTGGTCTGCTCAATAGTGCTGCTATTGTCACAGTGCAAATCTATTGGATTTGAGATGGTAGGAACCACCCCTAGTTCAGTCATGAACTTTTTAATCCAAACGACTTCCTTAGCCGCATCCGATGCTGCTATATGCTCATAGTCCTTCTTAAGTACTTTAGGATATTCTTGACAACAGTCCAATGACCCTCACTGGGATCTTGTTGATATCTGCTGGTCATACTCAAGGCAAATGAGACATCCGGTCGAGTACATAACATGGCATGCATGATAGATCCAATGGCGGAGGCATATGGAATCTTACTCTTGCGATCTCTTTGATCTTGTGTACTAGGACACAGATTCTTATGGAGATGGATGCCATGAGACATAGGCATATTACCCCTTTTGGAATCCTTCATGCTGAATCTATGCAGTATCTTGTCTATGTATGTGCTCTGACTTAGGCCTATCAGCCTCTTGGATCTATCTCTATAGATCCTTATCCCAAGGATGTAGGTGGCTTCGCCTAAATCTTTCATTGTGAAATACTTTCCTAACCAAGACTTGACACTCTGCAAGGTAGGAATGTCATTCCCAATGAGTAGGATGTCATCGACATAAAGCACTAGAAATACAATTGTGCTCCCACTAACCTTCTTGTAAACACAAGGTTCGTCGATGTTTTGAATGAATCCAAACTCTTTGACTACTTCATCAAAACGATGATTCCAGCTCCGAGATGCTTGCTTCAATCCATAAATGGATCTTTGAAGCTTGCAAACTTTACCAGAGTCCTCTGGACACACAAAACCCTCAAGTTGTGTCATGAACACATCCTCAAGGAGCTTTTCGTTAAGGAAGGCCGTTTTGACGTCCATCTGCCATATTTCATAGTCATAATATGATGCAATGGTAAGTAGGATTCTGATTGATTTGGCCATTGCAACTGGGGAAAAGGTTTTATCATAGTCCACACCATGAGTTTGAGTGAATCCTTTTGCAACCAGTCGTGCCTTGAAGATATTTACTTTGACATCCATGTCAGTTTTCTCCTTGAAAACCCACTTGCACCCAACGGTTTTTACACCTTCAGGTGGATCGACTAAGGTCCATACCTCATTGTCGTACATGGATTGTATTTCAAACTTCATGGCATTAAGCCATCTTTCGGAGTTTGGTCCCACCACGGCTTCTCAATAGGTAGTTGGCTCATTCTGCTCAATGAGCGAAACATCACGGCTTCCAGTAATCAGAAATCCATATCTCTGAGGCTGTAGCCATGTTCTATCGGACCTTCGTGGGCCTTGTGTTACTTGAGTAGGCTCAACAACTTGTTGTGAGTCTTCTTCGTTTTCCATCTGTGGTTCTATGTCGTCTTGTGGCTTTCGAACTTCTTCGAGGTACACCTTACTCCTACTGGTTCTTTTAGAGATGAACTCTTTCTCCAAAACGACATCATTCCGAATAACAAACACTTTGTGATCGGTAGGATTGTAGACATAGTATCCTTTAGTTTCCTTAGGATACCCCACAAATAGGCATTTTGAGGATCTGGATGATAATTTATTAGAGGCTTGGTGTTTAACGTAAACCTCACATCACCAAATTTTAAGAAAGAACAAACTGGGTTTCTTCCCAGTCCATATCTCATATGGTGTCTTTTCAACTGCCTTTGACGGAACACGATTTAGTGTGAAAGTAGCTGTTTCTAGGGCATGGCCCCAAAAGGAAGGAGGAAGATCTGTTTGACTCATCATAGATCGAACCATATCTAATAGAGTTTGATTCCTCCGCTTAGAAACACTATTCCATTGAGGTGTTCTTGGAGGAGTAAGTTGTGAGATGATCCCACAACTCCTAAGATGCTCAATGAACTGTTGGCTCAAATATTCACCACCCCGATCGGATCGAAGGGTTTTAATTGTTTTGCCAAGTTGGTTTTGCACTTCATTTTGGAATATTTTGAACATTTCAAAAGATTCAGACTTATGTTTCATTAGATAGATTGATCAAACCATATTTTTATATGATTTTTCGTGATTAAATTGGCATTCTTAATGCATTTTCTGGGACATTATTGCATTATTAAACACTCATTTGAGTTAGGGACATTTGTATTGAATTAAGTGAAATTAGGGGCAAAATGATCATAATTTATTAATTATTCATGCAAATGATTTCTTGGAATTATGATGCTACATTGTGTTTAATCTTGCATTGTAGGTGTTTAAGAAGGAAATTTGAGACTTTTGAGGACCATAATTAATGTCAGAAAAGGCCCTGAATTACTATCAGAGAGGGTCCAAAAACTGAAAGCATGTTAGAAAAGGCCCTAAATTAATGTCAGAGAAGGGCCCAAAAATCGAATTCATGTCAGAGAAGGACCAACAATTAGTGTTAGCGAAGGCCCTAAAACTAAAAGCATGACAGAGAGGGCCCAAGGCAGAAACTCTGCGTTTTTGGATTAGGTCAGTTGCTTCTGATTATTTTTGGGGAACCGGACATTCAGAAATGGGGAGCGCCGCGGAGAAAGAAAAAACACCGACCTGGAGATTATTGGAGAACGCTGGGCGCAAGAGGAGGACGCAGACCTTCATCGCTGGACACCTTCTTCTTCCTTCCTCTCAGGATCTTCATCTTCTTCCTTCTCTTCCATCGAGACGGAGACCTGAGAGATTCAGAACGAATATTCAGAACCAGAAAGAGGGAGCAGACCTTCGACCTTGATCATCCTCCTGCCCTTCCTTCATCCTTCATTGTCTTCCTCATTTTCCAGCAAGAGTTCTTGAATTTTCCGGCGAGTTCCTGAATTTTCCGGCAAGAAAATTCCAGATTCCGGCGAAGCTTGTTCTCATGGCTTATTTGCTTCCAGATTGTATTAGAGTTGATCCCATAGCTATGTGTGGCTAAAACTCTTTGCTTCTTGGTGATAGAGACTCTTTCCGGCAATAGGGGAGAGTTATTTAATTCAATCTTTTGCTTAGATTATCTATTGATTTCCTTGTTTATGTTTATCATTATTTAGTTGTGAGACTTGGATTACTGTTATGTGTCCATGTGGATTGATTATTGTAGTTTTAATTGGATGATTATTTTGGAGTTCATATTTCTATATCTCTTTATAAGCTTGATAAAATTATGCTTGTTGTCATGTTTGTGATTAGTAATCATAGTTGATTTTAGCTTTTGAATGGTTCGTTAGAACATTCTAATTGAGAAGAACAATTTGTATCATCCCAATTTAAATTAGACATTAAGTGGATTTTAACAATATCTCAAGAGGTAGTAGTTTGCTATGTTTGTAGGAGCTACTACTAATTGAGATTATTGGACTCAAGTGTTATCTTGAGGTTGTTCTTAGACTTAATGAAAGTTTAACTCCCATATTTTTTTTTAAAGTAATGATAGCCATCTTCTTCATTACCAAGAGCATTCATCATTAATCCCTTTTAAATCCAAAAACATCCTTCACTATTTTCCAAAAATACCAAAATGAATAGAATTAGTTTCTTTATATTTTTATGAATTTTAGTTTAGAGAAAATCAATTTCAAAACCCTTTTTCTAACCATGTTTTTAGCACTTAGTTTAACCTAGGGAATTCAAAATAAAAGGTTCCTTGATAAGAGAACGATCCCGAGTTATTTGCACTGTATTGCATTTTAATTTGTGGTAAATTGTGATTTGACCCTGAGGCGACTAAGGTTTTTCCGTCAAATCAATGGCGCCGTTGTCGGGGAGTCAATTTTGACTCCTTTGGTTTACTAAGTGTCAATTGGTTTAGATTGACCGAGGTTTTCCCTTTTGAGCCTATTAGGTTTTCTTTCAATTTTTCATAATTTTCAAAAAATTTCATAGCTTGTTTTTCTTGCATCAAAATTTTTGAGAAAAACAACCAAATATCTTGATTTTCTTTGTTTTCGCATTTGCATTCCATCATTTCTGCTTGTCCATACACATCATACATACTCACATACACTTCTACTCTTTCCATCTTGCACATTTTCTTGCTTGAATTTGTGTGAAAGACAGTTTTGGTACTCCATTGTTTCATTGCTTGCTTGACAGCTTTATATGTCCGACCTAGTTGAGGGGGATCGAGCATTCTTTTAATCTTGATTTTTCATTGACTTAAGTGATTGTGCTTCACAAGGTACAGTTATGGAAGGTGATGCCAATGCTCAACCAAGGAGGAGAACTATTAGGGATGTAACAAGATCGGATGTCACTCATGATCCTTTCAACATTGCATGCCCTAACCTTGAGGTCAATTTTGAGGTTAAAGGTCCTTTGTTTAATTCACTACCTCGTTTCCATGGACTTGAAAAGGAAAACCCTTATAGCAATCTCAATGCTTTGCACGTGGCTTGCTCAAATATGAAGCCCGTTGGTGCTGACTTAGATGATGTGAAATTAAAGGTGTTCTATTTCACCTTGGAGGGGAAAGCTAAAGAGTGGTATATGACGCTACCGAGGCATGTTAATGATGCTCTACATTCATGGGTAAATTTGAAGAAAGCTTTCTTGGAAAAGTACTAGCCTGATTCAAGGATTGGAGAGCTTAAAAAAGAGATTTACTCGATCAGACAAGACCCTTTGGAGTCCTTCTATGAATACTGAAGTCGCTTTCAGGAGCTTTTAGATAAGTGTCCACACCATCAAATCATTGATGAACAGTTGATTACATACTTTCGTGAAGGTCTTCTGCCTAATGAGAAAGGGATTCTAGATGCTGCAGCTGGAGGTTCTTTGGAAGATTGCACTTCTGAAGAGGCATGGGCTCAAATCCGAATAGGAGCTAGAAATACTCAACAGTATAATGTGAGGGAGATAAGAGGAGTTTGTGATATAGGTTCCAACCAAAGGATGGTCTCACTTGAATTGAAGATGGATACAGTCACTTCACAACTATCTTTAATCACATCTGAGCTTCATAATCTGAGTATTCATCAACAAGCATCTCCTTCTCCTACTTCACAAGCTCTTGTTGTACCTAGTTGTGATGATTGTGGTTCGATGATGCACGTTACAAGTCTATGCCCTACTCATCATGAGGAAGTTAATGCCATGTATCAGGGAAGGTCTAATCAACAACAACAAAGATGGGATTCTAACACTACCACTTACAATGAAGGTAGAAGACCTAATTCTAATTATGGTTGGAGAAATCAAGAAGGTTCATCATATCAAGTCCAACCATATGGGTCAAACCGGGGGCAAATGGTGCCTATTCAAGAGTCTAAGGGCGATGAGAACACTCAATTGTTGAAGAGTATGGTTTCTCAACTTACTAGTATGAACAACGGGATGATGGAAGATAAAGTCGTGAATGAGAGTCAATTCTCTTCTATTTCCACTACCCTACAAAAGCTACAAGGTGATAGGGCAAATGATAGTAATCAAATGGCTTATGTGTGCAAGAAGTTGGAAGAATTGGAGTTGAAGAACAACACTGTGCAATCTCACTTAACTCAACTCTCTAATTCAGTTAGTGATGTGCATGCTAAGACAAGTGGTTCTATTCCTTCAAATACTGTCATCAATCCTAAATCACTCAATGCTATTGAGTTAAGGAGTGGTAAGAAGGTGCATTTCCCTGAAGAGGTTGACAATGAGGTGGATGAGGAAATAGAGGTTGAAAGTCCACCATTGAGCCCAATAAAGCTACCTGATTCTGAGAGCTTGAAAGAGAGGGCTATCCTTGAGAAGAAGAATGGAAAAGCAGTTGAGTAACCTCAAGTGGAACAACAACCACTTGTGAGAGAGGTTGGCTCCAAGGAAAGAAGTACTTATGAGAAGGGTGAGACAAGCGAGGAAGGCATCTTACCTAGTACTAATGGTAATGAGGTAAAAATTTCTCAACTCCCTTTTCCTAAAGCTTACTTTCAAGGGAAGAAAATGCATGATGAACAAAATGAGAAGGAAATGCATGATTTGTTTAGCAAGCTACGTATCAATGTTCCTTTCTTTCAACTTGTTAAGTCTACGCCTAGTTATTGCAAATTCTTGAAAGAGCTTTGTACTAACAAGAGGAAATTTAGACCTAATGAGAGAGTGCAAATTAGCTCTAATGTGTCTGCCCTTTTCAAACCCCAACTCCCTGTTAAGTGCAAGGATCCCGGCTCATTCACTATACCTTGTACCATAGGTAATGTGAATGTAGCTCAAGCCTTGTTAGATTTAGGTGCAGCCATTAATGTCATGCCTAGTGCCATTTTTAAATCTCTTGGTGTCAAGGACCTTAAGAGGACTAGTGTGGTTCTCCAATTAGCTGATACGAGCATTAGGCACCCACTAGGCATCATTTAGGATTTGCTTGTTAAAGTCAAAGACTTGGTTTTCCCCGCTGACTTCTATGTGTTAGACATGTCTCATGAGTCTAGTGAATCCACCCTTATCTTAGGGAGACCTTTTATGAGAACAGCTAGTAACTTGATAGACATGAGAGATGGTTCTATCACTATGGAAGTGGATAACAATAAGCTAAGTTTTAATATGTATGAAGCCATGAAACATCCTTTTGAAGATTACTCTTTATTAGGTTTGAATTCAATTGATTTAGCCGTTGATGATGTGGTTGATGAATATGAGCTTAATTTGCACACTGATAATTGTGATCCTGAATGTGGTATTTCATTGGATTCATGTGATGATAAATTTCCCTCTTTCTGTTGAAAATTTTGATTCACTTGGGAGTGAGATTTCCAACCTTAACTCATCGATGGTTGATTGTTGGTTATCATCCCTTGATGATTTTTCTCTTACTTCCCGTAGTTCATTTGAGCTTAATTCTTCCAATGATTCACTATCTAGTGATGATGCTTGTGAGGGAGGTGTTTTTCTCAATGTTTTAGGTCACAAACTGGTGGAGGAAGCTGAGTTTGAGGTCGGTAGTCAAGACTTGGATGATTTGTTCTCCAAGGGGATAAGACATCCTCTCATGTGACTCACTTTGGACCTAAACAAATGTGGTTAAAGGGCCACTTTCTAACTCATTTCTTAATCATAGACCTAAGATCACTCCTCATACCTTGAGATTTTTGAATGAGCTAATCACTCCTTGTGAAGTAGGTATGAAGGAGACTACTTTCCCCAAGCCTGTTGCTGCTGTAAGACAACCTAGTGTTGGTTCAACACTTGGGAAGACCAATGAACAAAAGGTAGAGTCCATGGAGCTTAGCACAAGTCATGCACCTCCTAAGCTTGCAAAGGGGAGTATTCCTACTACCCTTGATCTTCCTAGAATAATTCCCTATTATCCAACCTCCTGATTTAGAGCTTAAACCTCTCCCCTCTAATTTGAAATATGCTTTCCTTACTGCTGATGGAAAATTGCCTATTATTATTTCAAATTCTTTGTCTGTGAGTGAGGAGGAGAGATTGCTTGATGTTTTGAGTAGAAATAGAAAGGCTCTAGGTTGGACTTTAGCTGACATTCCGGGATTAGTCCACTATTTGTACCCATAGGATCCTTTTGCATGAGGAATCCAAACCCCTTAGGCAACCCCAAAGGAGACTCAACCCCCTAGTTCTAGATGTGGTTAAGAAAGAAGTAACCAAGCTATTGAGTGCGGGTATCATCTACCCAATTTTTGATAGTGAGTGGGTTAGTCCGGTGCATGTAGTGCCTAAGAAGAGTGGGATAACTGTGGTAAAGAATGAAAATGATGAGTTGATACCTACTAGGGTGCAAAATGCTTGGAGAGTGTGCATAGACTATAGGAAATTGAATGAAGCATCTAGGAAAGATCATTTTCCCTTACCTTTCATAGATCAAATGCTTGAAAGGTTGGCAGGTAAGAGCCACTGTTGTTTCCTAGATGGTTATTCAGGATATTTTCAAATCCTACTTGCTCCTGAAGACCAGGAAAAGACCACTTTTACTTGTCCATTTGGTACCTATGCATATAGGAGAATGCCGTTCGGATTGTGCAATGCACCTAGCACTTTCCAACGTTGCATGATGTCACTGTTCTTTGATTTTCTTGAAAATTGCATGGAAGTTTTTATGGATGATTTTACAGTGTATGGAAATTCATTTGATGCTTGTTTAGATAGTTTGGACAATGTTCTTGCTAGATGCATTGAGAAAAATTAGGTTTTAAATTATGAGAAGTGTCATTTCATGGTTAATCATGGAATAGTACTTGGTCACTTGATATCTAGCAAGGGCGTTGAGGTTGATAGAGCTAAAATTGAGGTGATTTCCTCCTTGCCCTACCCCACTAATATTAAAAAACTTCATTCTTTCTTAGGGCATGTGGGTTTTTACCGGAGATTCATAAAAGATTTTAGCAAAATAGCTCTACCTTTATCTAAACTATTGTAAAAAGATGTTGATTTTGTCTTTGATACTTCTTGCAAACAAGCATTTGATGAGTTAAAAGCACACTTGATATCTCCTCCTATTTCAAATGCACCAGATTGGACTTTGCCTTTTGAACTAGCATGTGATGCCTCTAATTCTGCTGTGGGGGTCATGCTAGGATAAAAGCATAGCAAGTTACCCGATGTGATTGCTTATGCATCAAAAACCTTGGATAGTGCACAAAAGAATTACACTACCACTGAAAAAGAACTAATTGCTGTAATATTTGCATTAGATAAGTTCAGACAATATCTAATCAATTCTAAAGTGGTTGTGTATACAGATCATGCAGCTGTGAAGTTTCTTTTCACCAAGCCTCAGTCAAAACCAAGGCTCATTAGATGGATGTTATCGCTACAAGAGTTCGATATGAGCATTAAGGATAGGCCTGGAACTGCAAACCTTGTAGCAGATCACTTGAGTAGACTACCGGATGGTACAAGGGGAGTACTGGACTCTGACCTTATTTGTGATGATTTCCCTGATGCATCTCTTATGTCTATATCTCTCTATGTTCCTTGGTTTGCTAATCTAGTGAATTATATTATGACCGGACTCATTCCTGAGCATATGTCTTCCTTTCAGGCTCAAAAACTTAAACGAGAAGCTGAACACTACATTTGGGATGATCCCTATTTGTGGAGACTATGCAATGAACAAGTTATCAGGAGGTGTATTTCAGAGACCGAGTCCAAGGACATACTTTCTGCTTGTCATTCAATGGTTTGTGGTGGACACTTTAGTGCTCAAAAGACCTCTAGGAAAGTGTTAGATGCCGGCTTTTACTGGCTTACCCTGTTTAAGGATGCCTATTTATATTGTAAGGCATGTGATAAATGCCAAAGGTTTGGGGGGTTAGGTAAACGGCATGAGATGCCACAACAACCTATGCTCTTTTGTGAGGTATTTGATGTTTGGGGGATCGATTTCATGGGTCCTTTTCCACCATCATCGGGCTTTACCTACATTCTCTTAGCCGTAGATTACCTCTCTATATGGGTAGAAGCCGTTCCTACTAGGAAAGATGATGCCCAAACGGTTTCCAAGTTTCTCAAGTCTAACATCTTTTGTAGATTTGGAGTACCGAGGGCTATAGTGAGTGATAGAGGTTCCCATTTTAACAATAAGGTTATTGATAACTTACTTGTTAAGCTTGGGGTAACCCACAAAATGTCCACCTCTTATCATCCACAGACGAATGGGCAAGCGGAAGTATCCAACCGAGAGATCAAACACATATTGGAAAAGATAGTCAACCCTTCAAGAAAGGATTGGAGCTCAAGGTTGGAGGAAGCACTATGGGCCTATAGAACTGCCTTTAAGACACCAATAGGAATGTCTCCTTACCGGCTTATCTATGGTAAAGCATGTCATATTCCGGTAGAATTGTAGCATAAAACCTATTGGGCTGTGAAAATGTGCAATATGGATGTGGAAGAAGCTGGTCTGGAAAGGAAGTTACAAATGCAAGAACTTGAGGAAATGTGATTAGAAGCTTATGAGAGCTCCCGCATTTACAAAGAAAAGACCAAGCTACTTCATGATAATAAGATTCTACGAAAGGATTTCAAAGTTGGTGATAAGGTTCTGCTATATAGGGCCCGATTCAAGTTGTTTGATGGGAAGCTTAAAGATAAATGGTATGGCCCTTTCACTATCACCAAAGTGCATTCATTTGGCATGGTAGAGCTGCTTGACGAGACTACTGGAAAGGAATTTCAAGTCAATGGACATCTCCTCAAACTCTACCATGATTCATCATCAAAGCCTCCTTAAGGCCAGGTTGTCTCTTCCCTTCACTTACATTTGCCATTTTGAATTGTTTGAACTATTGTGACTCTGAACGCTTGGAATAAGTGTGGGGGAGGGACCATCCCAGTAGAAAAGTAGAAGTAGAATAGTTTAGTAATCAGAATAAGAACTCCCAATGTATGCTTTGCATTTTGGCCACTACCTTACTTAATTGTCATTGTGCCTCTTCACTCTAATTCTCTCTTTTATTATGACTTGTTTCTTGTTTCTTCTCTCTTTAAATGATGTTGACGTGTTGTGCTCCAATTGCAATTGGACTTCACAACTTTCCACTTCATTGAGGAACAAGTTAGAATAATAGAATTGTTTTACAAACATTGAGGACAATGTGTTGATTAAGTGTGGGGGAGGGAAATACATTTTAAGTCCCAATTAAATGGTTGTTTTTAAATGAGAAAATGCCTAAAACTAGAAAAAAATTTCAACATTGAGCTTTCATAAGATCTAGTGTTTTGGCAACTTTATCAAACCATGTTTTGTTTTTCAACTGAATGGGAAGAGAAGTGAACCCACAATTGAATTTTTGCTTTCTCCTCATTTTGAAAAAAAAAATAGAGTTTATAAATCATTAGTGCATTTAAGAGCTAAGCATGATTATAGCTGATTGCAATGTTTTGATTGGTTGTGTTTGTAAGGTTAACACTTGCAATAGTTAAGTAGATGCTTTGTGGCTAACTTATTATTGAATTGATTATGTTGAAGTGAGCAATGGAGAAAAACCTTGTTGGAAGGATATTTGAGCCTTAAATTATTTTCATGTGTGCATGTTCGCTTAGTTTTTCACCTTCTAGAACTTGTTTCCACTCTTTTTTCGAAACGATATTTGCATTATTGTGATGAAAATGAAAGAGGCACTCAATTCTAAACCATTTTCACCCAAACACAAACCTACATTCATCTACCTTTGTTTACCCATTTTGAGCCATTCCTATGTATATGCATGTCATACTCATAGTGTTCATAGTATTCTAAAAATCAAAAGAGAATTGCCAATTAAAATTTGAAATGCCATGTATATATATATAAAAAGAAGAAAAAAAAAGTGAGTATAGTTTGAAAAAAGAAAGAAAGAAAGAAAGGTATTAAAAAAAAGAAAAATAATAATAAATGAAGAAGGCATTTGTTCATGAATTTTCAAGAGAATTGGCAAAAGTTTGTAAAGTTATTTAGATGCCATGAACTTGGTTATTAGTTGTCACTTGCATATAAACTATTTTCTTTCTTCTCATTAATTCATTCCATTTAGCTTTCATCCATCATTACAAGCCTTTAAGTCCTCTTGATTCATTACATTAATTGCTATTAACAGTGGAGATGTTAGAGTTGTTACAAGCTTATGGTAAGGTGTTGATTAAGTGAGCTAGAGTGAAATTATTCCAATTAGGTAAGATGAGTGAAACACTAATAATACCTTGAGAATTCTCTTGTGCTTCATTTTAATATTTTGAATTGTATAGTCAGCTAATTTCTTTGTATCACTTGATTATGGCTAGTGTTGGCTTGAGAAATTTGATTGATTAATTCATTGCTTTTAAATTATGAAATTGTTCATATTTCAAATGCATTAGTGTTTTGAACTTGGAATTTTGTACTCAATTGCCTTTGTTCAGGAGTACAAAGGTCTAAGTGTGGGGGAATTGATCAAACCATATTTTTATATGATTTTTCGTGATTAAATTGGGATTCTTAATGCATTTTCTGGGACATTATTGCATGATTAAACACTAATTTGAGTTAGGAACATTTGTATTGAATTAAGTGAAATTAGGGGCAAAATGGTCATAATTTATTAATTATTCATGCAAATGATTTCTTGGAATTTTGATGCTACATTGTGTTTAATATTGCATTGTAGGTATTTAAGAAGGAAATTTGAGATTTTTGAGGACCAGAATTAATGTTAGAAAAGGCCCTGAATTACTATCCGAGAGGGCCCAAAAACTGAAAGCATGTCAAATTAATGTCAGAGAAGGGCCCAAAAATCGAATTCATGTCAGAGAAGGACCAACAATTAGTATCAGCGAAGGCCCTAAAACTGAAAGCATGATAGAGAGGGCCCAAGGCAGAAACTCTGCGTTTTTGGATTAGGTCAGCTGCTTCTGATTATTTTTGGGGTTCGGACATTCAGAAAGGGGGAGCGCCGCGGAGAAAGAAATATACCCATATCTACTAAAATCGCCTATGAATGTAATGAAGTACAAATGACCCCCTCTAGCAGATGTATTCATTGGTCCACACACATCAGTATGTATGAGGCCCAATAAATCAGTGGCTTTCTCACGGTGCCCAGTAAAAGGCGTTTTCGTCATCTTTCCCAATAAACAGGACTCACATGTATCAAATGATTCAAAATCAAATGAGTTAAGAAATCCATCTTGATGGAGTTTCAAAATGTGTTTCTCATTTATATGGCCTAGATGACAATGCCATAGGTAGGTCGGATTCAAATCATTTGACTTGAAGCTTTTAGTAGTTATGTCATAGATTCGCCCATTATTAGGATGTTCTAAATTAAGTACATAATGACCAGCGTGCAAATCACCATGAGCAAAAAAAAAAAACATCATTATGATAAATTGAACATTTACGGTTCTTAGTAATGGAAGTATAACCTTCCTTATCCAAATAAGAAAGCAAAATAATGTTACTACTTAAAGCAAGAACATAAAAGCAATTGTTCAAAGTAAACAAAAGCCCACTGGGCAGAACTAATTCATAAGTTCCTACGACTAAAGCAGCAACTCTTGCTCGGTTTCCAACTCGTAGGTCAACTTCGCCCTTCTTCAATTTTCTACTGTCCTTCAGACCCTGCACATTTGTACAAATGTGAGATCCACATGCAGTATCTAATACCCATGTAGAAGAAGTAGAAAAATGAATATCTATGACATAGATACCTGAAGCGATAGCCCCGCTATCCTTCTTGTTCTTTTTCAGACCTTCTTGATAGAGTTTGCAATTCCTCTTCCAATGACCCGGTTCATTGCAGAAGTAGCAGACCCCATCCTTCGGAGGCTTTGCCTTCGTGGTTGCAGGCTTAGATTCGGGTCTGTTTGACTCATTGGTCTTACCAGCTAAGCCATTACCCTTTCTTTTGCCCTTGCGTTTCTTTTTCATACCCTTTCCTCTTTGAACCATCAAAACAGTGTTGGGCTTCTTCTTAATGCTCTGTTCAGCTGTTTTGAGCATCCCATGCAATTCAGAAATTGATTTCTTCATGTTGTTCATGTTATAGTTCATGACAAACTAGTCATAACTATCCGGGAGTGAGTTCAATATCATATTTGTAGCTAACTCCTGGCTCATTGGAAATCCAAGCCTTTCAAGGTGATCAATGTAGCCCTTCATCTTCAAAACATGAGGACTAACTGATGCACCCTCAGCGATCTTGCAGGAATGTAAGGCCTTTGTGGTCTCATACCTCTCTTGCCTTGCCTATTGCTGGAACATTTCCTTGAGATGAGCAAGCATCTCAAAAGCCTCCATATGTTCTAGATCTCTCTGGAGCTCTGAAACCATAGTGGCAATGACAATTGTATCTCATATAAACTCTAAATTAATCATGCAATGATCTAATCAAAACATAATTAAAATTGTGATACAACATGGCTCATCTAACCTAAAGTCCTCTCAAGCCAATGAGAGGACTTCTCTAAATTAGAAAAGTAAATACATAAGGAGAAACCTCGTTTCAACATACAAGGGGAGTGGGATGAGAAGAGAATGTACATCAAGAATATTTAGAGAAAAGGCATGGCACGCAGGCCATATTTAAATATTACAACACTTGTAAATACTAGAGCCATGTTGTTCACCATACCAAAACAACATTTGAAAATTAAATCACAATAGATATTTATTCATACAATATGATATAAATAAAGGGTGTTATGATTAAAATTTATCTCGCACTACGAATAGTTAGCCACGACGGTCCCTTCTCTCTGCCACCCTCCCTCTCATTCTCTCGGTGAATATTTCTCTAAATCCAATATGAACGTTGAGGTCGTCGTGAAAGAACCGACTAATGGAAAAACCAATGTTGATGATCTTCCTCCCATTGTGTTAGTTCATGGAATCCTCGGATTTGGCAATGGGGTAAGTAAACTTTTGATTGTTGCATTAAATTTTGACCTATTCTGTTTCATGTGAATCTAATTCTTTTGCTTTTATTTAGGAAATGGTGTTTTAAGAGATTGGGTGGTCTATCGTACTTTGCAGGTTTGGAGAAGAAGGATGAAAGGGTTCTCATCCCTGATTTGGGGTCTCTAACCAGTATCTATGATCGATGAGTGTTTGATAAAAGTTCTCTTTGAAGTTTTGGAGTTCATTTATTTGTTATCCTTTTCAGTTGGTTACGTTGTTATATGCTTGTTTGGAAAATTTCTAAAAGGTTTGTACCTCAGGGCTCGCGAATTGTTCTATTATTTGAGAGGTGGGCAAGTCGATTACGATGAAGAGTACAACAAGGCTTATGGACAGTCGTAGTTTCGGCGAATCTATGAACAAGGTTGAATCTCATGCTTCTTCGAATATGTTGTTTATCTCTTAAAATGGGCTACTAAAGATCTCAACTCTAGTGTAATTTATAATCTGAATCAATTATAAAACACTAAACCTCTAAGAAACTCAGTTATTGGTCCACTTGGCCTGCCAACTATGCGTTTTATAACATAGTTATTGGTCCAATAAACCTCAATCAATCAATCATCAATTATCATCAATAAGAAATTCGTCATCAATTATCATCAATTAAATGACGAATTTTTTGTGATTACCATTATGCTGACTTTTTCTATACATCATCATAATAATAGAAATTTGTCATCAATTATTGTCATCAATTATCATCAATTCGAAATTTTCACCAGGAACAAAATTAATGACGAATTTTTTGTTATTATCATTATACTGACTTTTTCTATTCAATTTCGGCGCCAATCAACTGCTACTCTCCTGACTGTATTCCTTTTCCTGCCAAAATTAATGTTTATATAATAAAATTCTGGTCATGAAGCAACAAATCATACAAGGACTCTGCTGTTGGGATTCGTACACGCAGTGGAGTAAAAAAAAATTACGGATCCCTTAGGCGGATCGCTCAACGGTGTTTAAATCAAGGTTTAAGGTTTCCGAATCGTACCTTTGCAGGACATTTTGAACTGGTGGGCTACATTCTCGATCAGCAGAAGCCGACTCTTTAGAATCGCCTTCCTCTACCGGTATCCACACGAACGGAGGCGTGCTAGCGCCTCTGAACTGTGCGTCTCTATATTTTCTATCTAGGGTTTCTCGCGGCTTTCTAATACGTTCGACAAAATGTCCCGTAGGTTTTTCTAAACCTAGTAGGCGTATTTTATTCAAAACCAATTTTTTGAATTTGGATTAAAAAATATATTAATCAAATCTATCTAATAGATCTAATCTAATCTATTTATTTAATGCAAAATTAAAAGCCTTTAGATTTAATTTATATTTATAAATTAAATCAAGATATGATATCATTATATTTAAAATGAGATCCGATATCTCAGTTCAAATTAAATCTGATATGCAATATCTTTATTCGAAAAATAAATCGAGATACAATATCTCAATTTATTATAGTTATTTAATTTATCAAATAAATTAAATACTATATATAATAATATTATTATCAATAAATAATATCATTATTATTTTCGAATTTAATATATATTAAATCAAGATATGATATCATTACATTTAATTTAAAATGAGATCCGATATCTCATTTCAAATTAAATCTGATATGCAATATATTTATTCGAAAATTAAATCTGAGATACAATATCTCAATTTATTATAGTTATTTAATTTATCAAATAAATTAAATACTATATATAATAATATTATTGTCAATAAATAATATCATTATTATTTTCGAATTTAATATATTTATATATGCATATATATACACACACACACACATACATCCTAGATTAAATAAGTATTCATTAAATCTTAAACACATTTAAGATTCAATGAATCTGGACACTCTTGCTCGTGTTGGGCCATTCTTGTGTGCGACCCTGTAGGCCCACAGGAGATTGGCGGCGGGCCAATACTGTACCAGCCCACAAGTCGCAAGCGGCCTCTAGCAAGACATTGCGACTACCCAATTCATATGGGGATCATTGATAAGTACAATGACTTGCCCCTAGGGCATAATTTCCAACATCTGCAATACCATTTTTGGGCCAAAGATATCTCCCACAAAATTTTGTAGAAGCATCCTTACGTATGCAAATACAATTTCAATTCTTTGAAACATGATCCTATATTTTCCTGAAGTGCATCAACATCCTATTTTATATGTGTTAGGATATGAATAAGACTTTCTTCTCTGATGTCAACGATACCAAGGACACATGGTCAATTCTCGCTAAAGTTCTGCGGAAGTGGAGTGTCAAAAGAAAGGTTGCGCCGTATGCAGTGTGGAAAGTTGGCATGTTATTGGCTGATGAAAATGTAAGTCTCTATATATACTTCACCCATGTGTCATTCAACATTCATCTACCATCTTCCGGTTTTAGTAGAGTCTCCAATGACGGTTTTTTAAACTATATTTTTTGTTAGGGTTCAAGAATCGAGGTTTCTGCTACTCACAAAAATCTCATTGGAAAATTGAAAGACGAACCTAGAGAAGGCATGCATGGTTTACAACTTCCAGAATTTTCAGGTTCTGGAAAATGATGATAAATATAGAATTACCACAGGTCCGTGGAAATTAAACTTCCACCCCCATACGTATATTGAACAATCTGACGAACTCATCTTGGGTGAGACATATAATTTCAAGAATATTGTAGACATACAACAAGGCAATGTCAGTGACGAAGGTTTAATAGGTGCGCCTAATATATGTTAATAATGTTGACATTTATTTTAAATATGTCATTTGTAAACAATTAAGTAAGTTGAAAGGAATGATTTGCAGATGTCATTGGGTTTTTGCAAGCTTTTGGACGTTTGCAGGATCAAAGAAGGGAGTGTGATATAATCAAGAGATTAAATTTCAGTATTGCTGATCAAAGGTAAAAAAAACAACCTCATTATTATGTTTTCGTTTAATGTACAAATTTCTAATTTTATCTCTTGACATATGTTTTTCCTATAATTATTTAAGTGAAAACACTATAAATGTTGCTCTTTGGGGTGATTGTGATGAAGAAACTTTTAGAAAGAAGCATGAGGATATGGAACCTCCAATTACAGTGCTTGTACGTTTTGCCAGACTAAATAGAAACACAAGTTCTGCTCAGATTATGATATTATCTACCACATAAGTATAGTCTCATTTTTTTATCTCTTTGTTAATTTTATAGCATATTTTACTCTTACCAGATTATGGACATCTGAGTAATGCATTTAATGCTACTTTGGTCACTCTAAATTCAAATATTCCTGAGGCAAATTTGATGAAGGAAATGTGGGATAACAATATAAGACTATATTAAAAGAATTTCAAATGCTATTGTCTTTCCTATTGAAAAAAATATATTTACACTTTGAATAAACGTCCCAATGTACAGACTTAGTCAAGACTCTCTTGGCACACAGTTGTTTAGTCAAGTATCAAGTGCAGATTATCCTACATACTCAGCTGAATCAATGTAAAGCTTCAGAACAAGGATTCCACTGTGTGAAATTGCTAAGTTAGATCAAGTAAGTATTATGTTTTTTGTTTCTGGGTAATTATTTTTGTAATGTTATTTAGAATTAATAAATCAACGATGACTGTATTGCTAATAATTATTGGTTACGTAAGCAAATATTTTTTTACTTCTTCATTGATCAGGAGTGTGATATCGTGACAAAAGTGACAATTCAAAAATGTGAAACATTGTATGGTTGGTTCTATGATGCATGTCCGTGTGATAAGAAGCCTGAGTATCAATCGAACGGCTCTCTAAAATGCACAAAGTGTGATAAAGACGTGCTTATGACTGTTCCTAAGTAAGGCATTTATATTCAGTACAGTTTGTTCAGAGAACAAAGTTTATTTACACTAATAAACTTTGCAAACTTTTCAATTTGACTTGACAGATATAAGGTGCACTACAAAGTGTACGATGACACTGGAAAATGTTCGATCATATTTTTTGATCATCATGCAACTGAGTTATTGGGTAAATCTGCATCAAAGATGAAAGAGGATATGCAAGAGGTTGTAAAAAAGTTACGCACATGTAATCATCAAAGTACTTTATATCCATTTGATATTGTAAACACATTAATGTATTTGTTTGTTTAAATGAAGGAGGGAAGAAATTCTACTATTCCCAAGGAACTCAATGAAATTGGTTGGAAGCTAGTCATTGTCAAACTTAAGATTAAAAGCCACAACATAAAGCATAGGACAAGTAGCATTGGGGTCACACAATTCTGTGTTGACAATAATTTGATCAAACAGTTTAAGTATTCCAATCAAGAGGTAAGTGTTCATGACATGTAAGGAACAAAAATTATTCGTACTATTGAATTATGTGTCAGCAATTAAATTACAACTAAATTTTGTTTGTATTCGTAGGAACAAACAATAACCATAATAGAGGTATAAGTTTTTATACATAGTCTATTTTTTGATATGTTCTAGTGTTGTTCATAACATATTATTTTCTATGCCTGTAGGAATCAACTGCCTCCATAGGTAATACTCACACAATATCACAAGAAAATGTCATCGAAGATGGTGATAATACTGTGTCACAACTGACAACACCACCTGAGGCTTACACAAAATGGAAGACGCTTGACAACGATAGTCCAATTGTATATGAGGACCTTGGGCTTGCAGAGATTTGCACACCAAGAATGAGCTCAACTAAACCCTTGAAAAACATCAAGAAGGAGAAATAATTCTTATCATGTTTAGCATCCTATTTTAGCATGAATCTATGGATATCATGGTTTTTTTCGAATTCCTGAATTAGCATTATGTTTCTCTTGGATGTTTAGTATTATGTTAGCATCCTATTGTGCATTTGTTTCTCCTTGTAGTTTTGTGGAGGCGTAGTTACTTACATGCAAAATGAATGGATAACTTTTGTTTCATGGGATATATGAAATTTGGATATTTAAATTCCTCACAATCCTATTTAATTCGTATTTTTTATTATTGTGGTTTAGATAATTTCCCAATACTCCAGAAAGTTTGATGACTTTAATAATAATTGTGGGCTACAGTTACGCATTTCATTTTCAAGCCATTGGAATTAATTAGGATATTGTTTCCATTTCGAAGATAAGGTAATAAAATAAATTTGCCATTGAAAATATACATTAAATCATAATTGAATCAAAAATCATAACCAAGTAATAGGCATTTCCCAAAAATAACCAAAAACTCCATTTTCCATTGTTGTTGGAATCTCTAATCCATTTTTTAAGAATTAATGTTGGGATTTGGTTAACCGTTAATACATATTATTAATTTAATATTCAAGGAAAAAAACATGTTCTCGAATTATACATGGACTCCGATTTTGAAGATAGGTAATAAATATTAAATCAACCTTCTTTATATGGAATTTTCTCTTATAAATAAGACCAAAGTGGTATATTATAAATATTAATATCCTTAAAGAGCTACAAAGAATCTGGAGTTTTGACATACTAAAGTATGAATGTATGACTCGCTTAATTTGCAAAATTATGGAATCACTCATTATTATATTACCAATCAGAATTATAAGGCTGATTCGTAAGTATTTTTGTTTTAATTGCAGTGCAAAAATTAATAACAACAACTTAAGAAGTTGAGTTCATATCATTTTTTTTCAAATTCTTTGAATTTTGTGGTTTGATCACATTATGATTACGGGAGAAAATTTGGAAAGAGAAACTAAAAAAGGAAGGAAAATTTGATCGAATAATTGTCTTTCAAAGGAAGGAAATAAGAATGTTGTCAACTACATTAACCACGACAATTAATTCCATTTACTTTTGTGATTCAATTTTAACAAAAACTGGAAATTCATAAATACGATGTTTTCTTACATGGCGATCCATGCCAACAGTTGAAACACATAATGGGATCAAACCGTCCGGGTACCATTGATTCACATCTAGCCGTTAGTTCTTTTCAAGACGTTTCAGTTTTCGCGTTTCATTTTGAATGTTACAGACCATATGTCATGAAAGAATAGGTTAGTCATATCAATTATTATTGACTTACATAAATTACTTATATAGCCTGCCGATCTATAAATCAAAGACGTCAAGCATCTGTGACCTCTCATTATTCTCAAAAAAGGGAATCATCTACGCGTAACAAGCGCTCTGCCGTGTCAAAAAACAACCAGATTGAAGGAGGAGGTCAGTCACTTCATATTGATGTTAATATACTGTAGAGCTTAATTTGTTTAGATTTTCATCAATCGAATGCCAATATTTATTCAGTTTCGAACAAATCGGTTTTGTAGGTAAACAAATATGTTCAGAAGGTTGTTCAGAAAATCATTGCTGTAATTCTATTGGTGTTTCTGGAAATTTAGTTAACCAGCTGACGATGAATTGTTCGGGGACTGTAACTGAGAATGAGTTACCAACTACCAAATCTTCTCTTTTGAATCCATTGTCAAGTAACCATATCCAATCTGTTTTGACGGATATTACTAACACACCCAGTAGCTCAAATTGCATGCAACTCGATGACAGTTGTTTAACGTACAGCAACACCCTTAATGTTACTCATACAGTTCGACCTGAATCACAATCCGTGAATCAAAAGAAGCGAGGAAAAACACATCTGCCAAAAATTCGTGAATTAGCTACTAATTTAATCAAAAATTTAGACATTCCATTACATGAAAGTAAATATCGGTTAAAAAAGTAAATACATTCTCTTTTTTTTTTGTCAGATTTCATCATATTTAAATAAAACTTCTTGAAAAAATTTTCTACCAGATTCCTGAGCTACTAACGATCAACATGATACATCTACCCCTTATGGAGTGGTCGACAACAATCTGACGTGTACGTTTCATTCCAATTACTTATACGATGGAGATGCTAGTCTTGAATGTCAATTCTTTGGTTCACAAATGTGGTTTGTAGAGAGACTAAAAGGTCTTAAGAAAAATTTAGTTGCGCAGTTTGGCATTTGTTGTTGTAAAGGAAAGATTATCGTTCCTTTGTTGAAAAGGCCTCCTGAAGAGCTTGAACAACTCTTTTTCAACAAAGATTCATCACATGCAAAAAAATTCTTGAGAAATATTCGTTTGTACAACATGTTTTCATTCACCTCTATGGGTGGCAAAATTGACCATTCAATCAACTCTAAGGGAGGAGGCCCTTATTCATTTGTCCTTTCAGGTCAAAACCACCATTTGATTGGTAGTTTATTGCCTCCTCAAGGAAATCCTCCAGTTTACGCCCAACTATATATTTACAACACTGAAAATGAAGTATCAAATTAAATTTCGACTGTGAGGTTAGTGTTATTTAAATATATTTACCCGTTGTACATATTTCTTTAATAAATACGACACCAGATTTAATATTTTGTACATTCTGATTTTTCCCAGCAGTCATGTTGGTGGCGGACATTTGGATCAAAGTATTGTTGAAATGTTAAAAGAATGCCTGGATAAACACAACTGTGTGGTCAAACATTATAGGAACGTTGCGGAAATCATTAAGCAGAATGTCATATCTGATGTTAGTATAAGGCTAATCAGAAGTAGCAACGTAACTGGCCAATCTAAGAAATATAATATGCCCACAACTTCTGAGCTTGCAGCTCTAATTGTAGGTGACTTTGATAATTCATATACAAAAAGGGACATCATTGTCAAAGGACAAAGTGGAAGTTTACAGAGAATCGATGAGCTACATATGGCATATCTACCATTGTAGTATCCGTTGCTTTTCCCATATGGAGACAACGGTTATGACTCGTCAAATGAACATGCTCAAGAGTCACTATCAACCACAAAAAAGAAGAAGAAGCTAACACCAAGGGAGTACATGGCATTCCGTTTAATGAGGAGGAAGTCTGAAAGGCAGTCATATTGCATGGAAAAAAATTACTACAACAGTTCATTGTAGACGGATACTCAATGGTTGAAAGCGATAGGCTTGATTACAATAGAAAGCATCAAAAGGATTTAAGGGTTGATCTTTACAGTGGACTAACAGATGCAGTTACCAGAGGAGAGACAGACCCTTCATCAACAGGACGACGAGTTATTTTACCGTCTTCTTTCACTGGTGGCGCACGATACATGATTCAAAATTATCAAGATGCTATGGCCATTTGTGCTTGGGCTGGTTATCCAGATATATTTCTGACCTTCACATGCAACCCAATGTGGCCTGAGATTACTCCTTATTGTGAGAAAGACGGTTTAAAACCCTGTGACAAACCAGAAATATTGAGTAGGGTATTCCACATGAAGCTTGACAAATTAATGAGGATTTTGAAGGATGAGAAGATACTCGGCTCCATCAAAGCAGGTATCCTTTTACTATTATTTGAACAAGATTAAATAATCATTGTAAAGTAATTCAATATTTTTTTGTCATTGATAATCAACTTTCGGATTTATATAATTTACAGAATCTGTAGGTCGATCATTAAATGTTTGTTGTATTTCTCTAAAAAAATGACTTTAAATTATCCAGATCTAACATTTAAATAGTCAATATAGTTCCAAGATTGTTTAAATATCGATCTTTACTTTTAAACATTTTAACTAAATTTATGCCTTTGAAAAATGTAGATGTATACACTGTTGAGTTTCAAAAGAGAGGGCTTCCACATGCACATATCATACTATGGTTGTTTGAGGCGGACATATTAACATCCCCGTTTGATGTTGACCAACTAATATCAGCAGAGATACCAGATAAACTTGTAGATCCTGAATTGTATGAATTAGTTGGGAGCTACATGGTTCATGGTCCATGTGGTCGATCACCAAGAAATGTGCCTTGCATGAAAGATGGTAAATGTTCAAAGTATTTCCCAAAAAGATATAATGCACATACAATTTTGGGTGAAAAATGTTACCCAACATATCGTAGGAGAAACGACGGTCGTACGGTTTCAAGAAAGGGAGTTAAACTTGATAATAGATTTGTCGTCCCTTATAATGCTAGGTTGCTGAAAGTATTTTGTGGTCATTTGAACATTGAGAAGACAAATCAATCACGTGCCATCAAGTACCTATTCAAATACATTAGTAAAGGGAATGACCGTGTCATTGCTGGTATATATAACAACAATGGTAGTCTAGGCTCTCAACAATCTTTTGATGAAGTTTCTCACTACCTCAATTGTAGGTATGTATCTTCATGTGAGGCGTTGTGGCGCATATTTGGTTTCAAAATACACCATAGACATCCACCTGTGGAGAGACTCAGTTTTCATCTGCCTCAATAGCAATCAATTTACTACACTTAAGGTGAAATAATGTCCTCCCTTGTGAACAACCCTCGGGTCAAGGAGTCAATGTTCCTTGCTTGGTTTGACAAAAATAAGGATGACCCTTTTGCAAGAACA
Organism: Acacia pycnantha; assembly: GCA_025563575.1. Lineage (NCBI taxonomy): Eukaryota > Viridiplantae > Streptophyta > Magnoliopsida > Fabales > Fabaceae > Acacia > Acacia pycnantha. The sequence continues at coordinate 4,390,606 of JAMWYP010000026.1, read as the reverse complement.
CTTACTTATTCTCAATTCCCCAACCACTTCACGTTTGTTAGGGAAAAAAGGTTTTGGAAAATTCGTGAGCGTGGCTTTTCAGTTGGAAGGATTGGTCATTGTACCCCAGCTCAAGGAGAACTATATTATCTTCGTTTGTTGCTTACAAAGGTTCGTGGCGCAAAGACTTACACCGATATAAGAACTGTGAATACTGTAGTTTATCCAACATTTAGGGAAGCATGTTACGCGCTTGGATTGTTAGATGATGACAAAGAATACATTGATGCAATTAAAGAGGCATCATCATGGGCATCAGGAAATTATCTATGTCAGTTTTTCACAAGCATGTTTAAGCCATTGTTTATCTCAACCCGCTATTGTTTGGGAACATACGAAAGGATTTTTATGTGAAGATTTGTTACATATTAGTCATGGTGACAATCGTTTTTCAGGTATTTGATTATTTATAATTATAATTTGTACTTGTACTTTTTTTATTTTTGTTGTGCATTATAACATTTCAAGATAAATATATCTACTGATAGTTAAGTAATTCAAATATGGCTGCGAATGCATGTTCAACAATTCATAATAGAATTCAAAATATTCATGTATCAACATGTTCACGTATTATTATATATGTCTATTATTTGTTTATATCACATGTTTTTAAATACCTTTTATTGTTTGACTAAGATTTACAGATATCATCCGCCGATAAAGAAGCTGTAGGCTTATCTATTATTGAAAAACTCTTGCTACGCAATGTCAGGAATCTAAACGACTATCCATCACTTCCTACACCTGATACAGATAACATCTTTGATATTTCCAACCAGTTAATTCTTCAAGAACTGAACTACAATAAGCTAAAGGAAAGAGAAGAATCAGAAAGATTGCAACGGTTGATGACTGCTGAGCAAAAGTAGGTGTTTGATGAGATAATGGGTGTTGTTTCTTCAAAGAAAGGTGGGTTCTTCTTTCTGCATGGATTTGGCGGAACTGGAAAAAAATTTATATGGAATGCATTGACAGCTTCAGTAAGATCAAATGGGGGAATCATACTAAATGTAGCATAAAGTGGAATAGCTGCAACTCTACTACCATCCGGTAGGACCGCACATTCTAGGTTTTGTATACCTATTGACGTTAGTGAAGACTCCATTTGTTCTATTTCTCATCAATCGCCAATGGCAAATTTACTAAAAGCTACTGACATCATTATTTGGGATGAAGCGCCCATGGTGAAGAAACATTGTGTCGAGGCTGTTGATAGAACGTTGAGGGACTTATTGAAGAGAAATTCCATATTTGGAGGAAAACGTGTCGTCATGGGTGGTGATTTTAGGAAAATCCTTCCAGTCATACCGAAAAGTGGGCGAGCAGAAATTGTAGATGCAACAATCAACGCTTCTTATCTATGGAATGATTGCAAATTACTGCGATTAACAAGGAACATGAGGCTGAAGTCTTCCAACGATCCAATTGAGCAACAAAAAATAAAATCATTTTCAGAATGGTTGTTACTTGTAGGAGATGGAGACATTGGATTACCACACGATGGTATTGCAGACGTCGTTATTCCAGAAGATTTTTTGCTTCACGATGATTGTAATCCAATTAACTGTATCGTTAAATCTACCTATCCAGATTTAATAGAGCGCCTATTTGACGAAGATTACTTGCATAGTAGGTCAATCTTAACACCAACAACAGAGAGTGTCGACACATTGAATGAGTACATTTGCTCTTTGTTGCCAGGAGATGCAGTGAAATACTTCAGTTCAGATTCTATAAATCGTGTCGACAATGCAAATGAAAGCTTTACGGATTTATATGACATAGAATACCTGAATGCAATTAAATGCTCTGGCTTTCCTCATCATAAATTGGTTTTGAAAATTGGTGTACCTGTTATGTTAATAAGGAACATTGACCAATCTGCAGGATTGTGCAACGGTACAAGACTTCAAATTACACAACTTGGGAAGAATGTCGTTAAAGCTAAGGCATTGAATGGAACAAGCGCAAGTGAAGAGATTTTGATACACAGAATGGATATGAATCCTTCTGAAACTACACTGCCATTCAAAATTGAAAACAAAAGGAAATCACCAAGAGGGGGGTGAATTGGGGATTTTAAAACCTTTTAAAATAACTTTGCACCTAAGCTGAAGCTGAACGTAAAAAGATTGGGAAGAATAGCTTGACACAGAAAGTTTATCCTGGTTCGGTCCAAACTCTTGACCTACGTCCGGTCCCAGTTCTCTCGGGTTTTCTACTATCACTCAAATCGGATACACACTCGTACTCAAGGATTATCCTCTCTCTAGGATACACTCCCCTTACAAGTTGTAATCTGAAATCCCAATCTCCAAGTCCCCTTGACTTGAGATTATTACAATGGATGAATAGTTTGTATAACAGCTCTCTCACAGAGAAGATATTGATAAACACTGAGGCTCTTTGTATATCAAATACAATACAGAAAGAAAACTGAATGTATATGTAACTCTTGAGCTTGCTTTTCGTTTCTGCTTAATTTGTCGTGTCTTCCGAAGTTTGTAATCTGCTCCTTATATAGTGGTGAATTTCTATGTGACCATTACTTCTCAATTCGGCATGTTCTACATTCATATTCAAATGATTTTGAAATTGTTTAAATCTTCTTCAGTAAAGTAGTGCAAAAGTATATATCCCTAGAAAAGTGTAATTTCTAACATTGATATTATATTTACTGCAATCCACAATCAGATGACAACAGTTGTAATCATTGTATTAACCATAACAAAAAATCTATAAATAAATAATAGAAACCATAACACCAATTTTATAAATAAAGAACTTAATCCACCAAAATAAAAGTGGAACTGTATTATAATCCACCATTTGATTTAAATTGTATTATAATCAACAACAAAAAATCTATAATCAATGTATATTAATTTCTTTGTAGGTGTGCTTATTATGTCCTCGTTTTTTGCAATGTCCGCAAATATTGGTTTGCTTTGATGCTTCTTCAATTCTGCTACGAATCCTTTTTCGACCTTTCATCTGGGACATGTTGGGATCCTTCAAGTTCATCATAGAAGACTCTTGGAGTTGATAATTCAAGTACTGAACTTCAATATCCTCAAGTTGTTTACTCTCTCCATATGTTGGAAACTTTTTCTGCAAATGTAGTAAGAGCATCAAGACCATCAAAAATAAATTTAAATGCTTCATCTGACCTCTGTGCAAGCTCAATAAGTCTTTGATATTTAGAGCTTATTTGTTATTCACACCAACAAAGGGTCCAAAAGGCAATGCATATTTGTTAGTCCTATATGTCATGTCAAAAGTGATGACATTTCCAAAAAGTTCATAGGAATGGTTGGACCTCGCATCAATCCAAAAAAAGCTTTCCATATGATCATTATCGTCATACTTGATCGAATAAAAGAAATTTGGATTCATTGATTGTTGTCTATTACAACATACCATGGCTTGTGTATCTCCAGTGTCATATATTTTCCTCCTAACATTTTTCATATGATTATAACAATAACGACTATCAAACAATAAATCATGGCCTCTGAAGATGGTGGCCACCTTTCCACTGGGCAAGTCTGACTCACTAAATTTTTCAACTAATGATCTAGCAACACTAGGCATTTGCCTATATGATCTTATATATGGAACACTCTTCGGAGTAACCAAACCATGATTATGGTTGTCGTCAAAATATGTAATTATCCACATGTTTGTTTTTCCATTGATAGAAGCCTTAAGACAAGCTTTACACCTTATGCGTGATGATGAAGTATTCCTCGATTTGATTTCACATACTTTACCAACATTGCTTGTCTTCGGTGTTGGATAACCTTCTCTAGCACATGTTAGCTTCATGTAATTCTTCTTGGTTTGTCGGGCTCGGATTCCGAAACCCTTTGTCATACCCAATTTTATTTCCTATTTGTCTTCCATATGCAACGCTAATATACATAAATATAAATCAGCAATCTCTTTTTTTTCCTAAATTTTTCATGCAACTATTTTGGGAGTTATTCAACGTGAGACACATGTTAAACCTCCTCTATTCTTAACTCCTAAAAACAAAGGTCTACATGCAGACTTAATTCCCATTACGTAAACAAGATGAAAAGCTTACTTTATTCAAAACTCATACAAACTTCCTTGCTGCTCTCCTTTTGCATTTCTATCTCGTTTCTGCCTGTTTTTCGTGTAAAACATAGAGCACACAATGGTTGAACTCTCACTCACACCCTCTCTCTCTCTCCTTCCTCATTCGTCTCTTTAGTGTTTCAAACTTGGCCCTGGTTTCTTTCTGAGCAACGTGAATGGAGGAAAGCTAAGGAGTTGTGATTATATATAAGGAGTTAAGGGTCTGGTTCAAAAGAAAGACTAACGGTTTGAGAAGGAAGCATAATGGACCAAGAGATTTTCAGCATTGTGAGGCTCGAGATATTTGGGAGAGCATGGGTTTACTATCTCTGCTGTGCCGAATCCATGAAAGTCGTTGTGGTTATCTTATTTTCTGTGGTTACGTGCTAAAACCGTGATCTCATTTTCTTGCATGTTTGACCTATGTTTGACATACTGCGTTTCGTGTTGCTGCTTCTATTCCTCTCTTTTTTCTTCATTTGATGCTTACGTTGGGGTGTTGGAGGAGTGGGTTTAGTGGATAGGTAATGGGCTGGTTTATTTTGTTGTTGGGCTGGGATCAATGAATTAAATGTGTTGAACATGAATAAATGGGTTGGGTGTTTTGCTGATATGTATTTCTTGTGCTGTGTTTTGGTGAGGTTGGGTTTAATAGCATGGGCTAGAATAACTTAAATGGTTGGAGTATTATATTGGGCCGTGGGGTTTTGTTGTTGGATCAAGAATGAGAGTATAAATTGGAAGAGTATATTTATATATGGAACATATAAGCCTAAATGCAATGGGCCTTTAAAAATGCATAAGCCCTTTTTAACCCATCAAGTATAATTTTCAAAATTTTAGGCCACAACTATTCCTTAAAAAAATATTCCTCGAATTCTTTTCCTCGATTAATTTAAGGAAAATAAGCCTTAACCTTCAATAATTAATATTATAATTATTGTAGGCCAAATTTCATAATTAAATTTCCATATAATATTTCAAACTTTAAAATCCCAAAATTTGGGATGTTACACACTAAAAACTTCCAGAGGCTTGAATCATTACTTTAGGCATTTAATGAATTGGTCTCATCTCGCAACATATATTTCTGAAGTAAAAACTTTGCCCATAGTCTTTTTGCACATATAATGAGTTTCCACGCAATTTTTGCACCACAAGCATTGTTCAAGGAAGATAGCCTTTTAAATCCCAGTTCTCATTGATTTTTTGGTAGTAAGTTTTGATCCTACCCAATTGGATGAAATCCATGAGATGAATCACGCGAACCCTTATAAAATTGCGTTGGATTCTCTCTATTTTAGAATAGAGTGAGCTTGGAAGCTCCGCCACTTGCATAGGATATAAAGGTATCGTACTCAATACTGATTTTGCCAAGGTAATTGAACTCACCATTGAGAGGCATTTCTCCTTCTAGGTCAATGGTTTACTCCTTATTCTATGAACAATATAATGAAAATTTTATGATTGTTTCCCTTTCCCTTGATAATGAAACACCCAAATAATTCTCAATTTCTACTGAGATCTTCATGCCTGAGATAGAAGCAATATTTTGTTTAAACACTTAGTGAAACATTAGGTGAGAAAAAAATTGAGGATTTATCTCTGCTAATCTTTTTTTCCAAACAAATCACAGAACCTTTCCAAACATAACATCATACATCTTTCCTAATCCTCAGTGGCTTCTCCAAACAATAACAAATCATTAGGGAAAATGAGGTGTGAAACTTTAGGGCTTTCTCTGGAAATATGTCCATTATGAACAAACTGATTATTTGGCTTAGCCATTCATGAATGAATAGACAAAAGCTGATTCTTGACTCTAATAAAAAAAAAAAGAGACAAAAAGGAAAAGATATGGGACTCAAACTCTAGGTAGTCATTTTTAGCTTTTATCTCTGGAAAAGATAAAAACTGTTTTTTATTGATTATTATCATATCATATTTTCATTCTTTTCAAACAAGGTCTGACATAAACATAAAAATAAACATCCGCCATGAAACATAAACATAAATATAAACATCTTCCATGAACATAAACATAAACATACAGCTTAAGTAGTACAGCGTCATGACACTCCTGATAATCATACTTTCTACTTAAATATATTGAACTTTGCCCTATCTTAGCTTAAAGCGGGACTATAAAAAAATTATAGAAGGAACATGATTTTAATTACAGACGAGGTTGAAATCAAGGTGTGAGGGCTACCCCAAGATTAGTTTTATGTTATACTCAAGAAATCAATATCCAAATTTCCATCTTTTATTTTATTTCTTATTCAAAAGTTAAATTATTTCAAGTCTTAAGTTTGCATACATTAAGAAAAAATCGTGTACGAGTGAGATTAATAACACTACATGACACCAAAAAAAAATAACATATGTCTGATAATACTATCTTTAGCTAGCGTAGACCAAAGAACGCAACGACATTAGAATGTAGACATAACATTTGTATATGTCCAATTTAATTTGATTGTTGTTGTTTGAATGCATTGTGAGAATTTTGATATACATTTAACAATATCTCAACAACTAAGTTTTCAATAATTTCATTAAATCCTTTAACCATATTTAACAAAGTCAAGTTTAAATCATAGATTATTTCATACCTTGTGACTAAAAAATAAATTTATGAGTATGAGTTACTGTAATATCCTGAATTTAAGGTCTAGAGACTCAAGGATTAGCCTATATCAGGGGATGATTAGGCCTAGTTCGGGAAGAGTCCCAAGGATATCAAGATATTGAATAGCTCTTGAGGACTATGTCATTCAGTCATACTAGGCAGTTTACCTAGTATACGGGTCATTTCCGTTTGTGGGGAGTTACTTACATGCCATCCTCAGTTCATGGTGGAAGTTACTCACTCTTATTCCATTTTTCAGTTCGTACGAGAAGTTATTTTCTCTATCTCCTACCGTCCCTTTTGAAAGCTCGCATTTTCCTATATATCAAGCGTTAAATCTCATGCCCTTTCATATTTCACTCACCTTTCCAATTTTCTTACGCAGAGCTATGGTTACAATTTTTGACATCGTTCGTGCATTGACTCCTAAGTAACATAACTGTCACATATGTGTCAGTGTACTTTAACTCTCGCTGAAGAGTTACTGGGAAACCCAGACATACAACCGATCGCAAGATTTCATAGGGGGCTATCAGTTTGTTCTTTAATATTTTAATTATTATCATACTGCTCTGCTTTTATATAAATGGTTTAATCTACATTTCTATTAATATATTAAAATATAATCTCGTTGTTTATATGGTTTTTCATAAATTTTTTAGCCTGCCTATTGATGTGTTATGCACTATGTTTTCCTTATTTAATTTGTAGAATAAGCTGTCTCTGGTGTTAGCTGAAATTGTCGATGTTCGTAATGAGCATGGCTAGTTTTACAACTCATGTATGGTGGATGGATGGAAATAAAGTTATTCCAGATGGGGCCAATTTTTTCTTGGCGATGGTGTATAAGGAACGTGAAGAATGTGATTCCCAGGTGATATGCTCTCCTTCTTCCGATATGTCACCTCAAAATAAGCATGCTTTAGAGGGGCCTTGATTTTGACTGGCTGATATGCTTGGTTCTTGATGAAGTTTGATGCTATGGATGATACTAGCACTTGCATCTTTGTGTTATTTGACAGGGAGTTTTCTAAGTTGTCCAGTTGTTCTGCAGTGGAGATGATAGATCGAGTAATTCATCAGCCTATTCACCATTATGTGAGTATGTGCAATCCATTAACATGTTATAATTATATACTACTGATAATTGAATATCATTACACTTATTTGTATCTCTTGGTGAGTAAATTTAGGATTGTTTAGTTAATAAATAATGGATTTTATTATTTAATCGAGCTTTTAATTGGATTTAACTCATTTTAATGATTAAATTTAAGATTTACAATGATTTAGTATTTTCGCCATAACTTTTGATCCAGATATCTAGTTAGCCTAATTCTTCTTTCGTTTTTTAGATGAATATGAAGACTTAGAAGGCTGATTCGGACTAGAAGATGGACGAAATTGGAGCTAAAGACATACATGTTTTTCTGGATTTTTATTGGGCCCGAATTTTGTAATAAAAGACCAAACATTACTAGAAGTTTCTTATTATTAGAGGTTTCCTATTATTAGGGGTTTCCTATTTTTAGTCATCTTTCCTATATAAGGAGAATTAGATAGTGGCTACAAACATATTCTCAATTATGTTGTATGATATTTTTGGATTAAATTAGAAGCTTATTATTTTCTCTGAATTGTTCATCATGTTCATGTTCTTCATCATCTTTTCTTTTGCATTTTCCCTAGCCAAGCTTGGCTAAGCTTTTGTGGTTGATCCATGGATTGAGGATTCTACGAATCTAGAGGACCCACACTTCAATCGGTAACGTAATTCATTTTTGTTTATTTTAATTGGATCTAATTATAATTGTGGATTGAGTATTAGATTTAATACCCAGATTGATATCCCAATGACATAGATTGGACCGGGTTACAGAGAGCGTTGTGCGATCGCACAGCGAGCTCGCCACAAGTTCGATTAGATGCTAAGCGATCATCTAGTCGAGGGAATATCTGGACAAACGCAGAGATTTTGGTTTGTCCATAATCAATCACGAGTTTGGTTATTATGTTTTTGTCTGATGAAGGTTATGGAATCCCTATTCTGGGTTAATCGTTTTGATTCTGATTAATCTCGTTTTTTATATTCTGTTCTAGCTTGGCTTCATTTTAATTACATTGAAAAATTCCCCTATTCTGGTTACTGTTTTACTTCATTTACTATTGATTTTAGACCCGTTGTGAATTCCTTCAGAGAAACGATCCAGGTTTCCTATACTACAAATCTTTGAATCCTGGTTATTTTGTGAGGGCTCGGCAACTCTCATCACCTACCTGTAATCTATTCGAGGTCCATATTGTTCAAGTGAGCTATGTGAGTGTAGGATGACGTTGAAAATGAAATTGTTCTACCTGCGGATGTTGTGGACAAGATTGAAGACAAAAAAATTTTGTTCATGTTAAGAATTCCTGAGGAATATGTGGATGGCTCTTCCAATTCATGCGTCGTGATGCATTTCACTTCGAACTCTGAAATCATCGAAGCGTTTGAGGCTAAACAAGATGCTTCAATTGGCTCCCATCTATGGTGTCTTTCAGCCATGAAGATGAACCTGTGAGTTTGTATCATTTGGTCGTAACACTATATTTCATTTTAACATTTATGAATTTGGAACTGATGTTCATCTTTTTTGGTGCTAATAATATCATAGGATGTCAACATACCCCTTTTTGACTTTAAGGTACAAGCTCATCAATGATTCCAAGTGAAAAAGTGGGTGCTAAAGTAAAAATTGAAAAGGTTGATTCTACAGATGAATACTATGAATACTTAGCTGCTTATTTGGTTGGTACTTCAAAGAAGCCGAAACATGAAGACAAAGTTGTTAGAGTGGCCAAGGCAAAGAATGATAATAACTTTGTCATTGATGATTAGGGTGGTTTGTTGTCACTATTTTAGGGCTTTTTTAGTTGTTTTGGACTTTTGTTTATTTCCTATGTTTATTTATAATTTCAAGCTTTCTAATTTTGTTGTTGGATTTGTTGGAAGTTATGCCCTAGGGGAGAGTCATTGTACTTTAAACGTGAATGTCATTTAAAGTATTCTTCAATTAGTTATCATTTTCATTTGCATGTTTATAGTGATAAATGTATATCCTTGGATATATCTCATTGATTATCCTAAATGTCTCTGGTCGGTCATCTACGCGGGAGCGAAGATGAAATAAGACCAGTATGACTTTGATAAGGTATGGAGATACGAATCAAAATCATAGGCACTTATAAGAGTACAAGGTGCTGGACCGACCCACTATGAGAAAGCTGCATGGATTAAGTCATAAGCTTTTCTCATGTATAACCGCGTCACAATGCCCTTTGACCTAAGATCATCATGTACTCCTACATGATGAGTCGCTGATCTTTGACCTAGTCAAAAGTCACCTTTGATTGGGTGATGATAAAGGCTTGGATTGGGATCAGTGGTTTTCATGCAGAGGAACGTGAATGGTCAAGATGGAATTTGTCCCTCACATTTGTAGAGAGATAATACTAGGCCCCTCGATGAGTGAGTCTGAGAAATGTATGGCCATACTACGATGGGAAGGAGTTTCCATTTCAATTGTTAGACTACTCAAAAATCGAGAAAGTAATGGTCAAAAACAGGAAGTTGACATTATCCATGCCTCATCCTTGACCAAGTTATCGCGTGACAAAAGGGACGTGACATGGTTGTATGATAGGTCATATCGTATCATCGATCCCCATATGAATTGAGTAGTCGCAATGTCTTGCTAGAGGCCGCTTGTGACTTGTGGGCTGCTACAGTATTGGCTTGTTGCCAATCTCATGTGGGTCTACAGGGTCGCACACAAGAATAGCCCAACACGAGCAAAAGTGTCCAGATTCATTGAATCTTCTATATGTCTAAGATTTAATGAATATTGTATTTAATCTAGGATGGATATATATATATAGATTATTAAATTCAAAAATAATAATGATATTATTATATAGTATTTAATTTATTTGATAAATTCAATAACTATAATGAATTGAGATATAGTATCTCAGATTTAATTAAATATATAGATATCATATCTCAAATTTGATTTATAGAAATAAATTAAATCAGCAGGGTTTTAATGTGGATTAATTAAATATATTACATTAGATCTATTGGACAGATTTAATTACTATATTTAATCCGAATTCGAAATTCAAGGATTAATTGATATTAGTCTTGAATATTTTAATACGGCCTAATTAGGGTTTTAGAAACTCTATAAAGAGATATTGATCTAAGTCGTATTAGAAGTATGAACTAACCAGCCTCGAAAGAAATCCTAGAGAGAAAAACGAGAGACACAAAGTAAGAAGGCACTAGCACACTGCCGTATGTGTTGGAGAGCTGTTCGGTGTGGATACCGGTAGAGGGAGTGGATTCATAGAGTTGGCTCCTAGAGATTGATCGAGCAAGAAGGTGTTAGCCCACGTGTCCGGGAAAGAACGCAGACGAGTTCGTATAGGTACGGTTTCTAACGAACCTTGATTTAAACGCCGTTGATAGATCCTCTCTATGGGATTCGTAAAATTTTAATGGATGAGAATCCTTCCGCTGTGTGTAGGATCCTAATAGGATTTCCCTTAATGTTTCCTCCTGTGGTGTGCAATCATACTTTTTCTTCTTTTTTAACTTTTCATTTGAAGTGTGATATATGTAGTCTGTTTTCAATCGCTCAATACATGACATCATAATGTTCCTTTCATATACATAAAGATATTCATAGTTAATTAATTGTTATATGATAGATAATTAAATATTGACTTCTTTATTATATCATATATATTATGATCATAACTTTGTTATCATGCCACTTTTGTAAGTAGGATACTAAGACAGCTTGAAGATATTAATCCTAGATGAAGATGAAAATCCAACGAACAAGACTTGCAATATTGTGTACAAAGAGGTCTATTATAAATTATTCGTATGAGGTTGGTTATAAGCATGTGCTGTTAACCTTTCATGTCCATGTGAATGGTTAAAATATAATTGTTGTTTATATGTATCTACACAAGTACATACATTCCAATTAAACTTATGTGAAAGTTGCATTGTATATTGTGAATTATAACCACATAGAATAACTTTAGTTAATAAAAGAATATAATGATTATTCCAATAACCGTCAAATGTAACACATAATAATGGTTTTTACAAATAATCGTCAAATAATTCTCATCTTTCACAGTTATTGTCTTACAACTGATAAATATAATGAAATACACATTTGAATGCCAAAAATATTCCAAGTTCCAATACAAATGTTCTGTCCATATTCGAATGGCACTATGTTAAAGTACCTATTACTTAACACTTCACTTTCATGAGGAAGAAGATGCACATGTCTACCAAACAACATACTTCCCTTCCATTTCTTTCCTTCCCTTTTGAATATATATGTATTAACATATTAAGGTTAAGATAATTTATTAAAGTTTAGAATTTATCTTAACATCAAAATAAATTGTACCAAAAAATCCTATACAAAAAATTTATTACATTAAATGCATGGGTTAGGGGTTAAATTTTTTAAAATTAAATGCAATAATATTTGAGAACTCTAACATAAGATGCATTCGTCGACAGAATACATTTTCTCACAGATATATTATGGAGTTTCACCTGTTGTATATGTTATTTTTGTGATTAGAATGTATGAATTTTAAAATTTCAAAACTCCATTAAGCGGTCCACTTGTATAGGTTTTATGTGGTCCACGTTCTGGCCCACTATCCCACTTTCTACTCAACCACCCACTACCTTATGAACGATTGAAAACCACCTCTTTGATAGGCAAAGGTGTGATTAAGGCATGCTTATGTATTTATGGTTCCCTAAGTCTACTTACACCTACAGAAAAAAAAAACTTACAACATCAATAGAAATATAGAATGAGAGTAACGACTTAGAAGAACCATAAGACGATGGCTTCTTCTTGTGAAAACAAATCAATGGCTGGAGGTATGTTAGATCTTTATTTTTAATTTCACATTGATCTAATTGCTATTTGGTTATTAAGCATGATTATATCGCTTATATTTCCAACATTTGGTATCAGAACTGCAATATGCCTCTGCCTTGATTTTCTATGATTGGCTTTTGATGAAAAGGAGATGGTTTTTATTTGGGTTTAATCTTTTAGATCATCTTCAATATGATCTTAAGCTTTTCATATGATTTTATTTATATGCTCATGTTCAATATACGTATGGGATGATTTCAATGTTGATGGAAAAGTAATATTTATTTACTCTAATAATAATTGCTGCTTATTTTTTTCGGATATTGGAAAAAATTTAATATGAGCATCTTGTTTGTTGGCATTTTGATTAATCCCAGAGTGTTAATTGCTATTACCATGAATTCATTGATGATCATCACATAAACCATCAGGTCATCAATTAATCAATTATTAACTCTTCTTAATGTTGTGATTTTGCCATTCATTCTATTTTGGGCTGCGCCTTTTCGATTTTCACAAGAACATCCCATTATGGATTTCCGGTTTCGGCTTCAAAATCAATGACCATTCTTTATTGTTTTTTCCAACCTTGGTACATTCATGCTGTTGGGATCCGTACACGCAGCGGAATAAAATTTTTAACGAATCCCGTAGGCGGATCGCTCAATAGCGTTTAAATCTGGATTTAGGGTTTCCGAATCATACCTATGCGGAGGGTTCAACGTTCCGTTGGCGTTTGCGCCTAGAACCTCGAGCGCCGCAGACGTCGTACGCGTCGAACGAGGAGGCATCCTTTTCGTGCTTCTTGATCACGTGGGCTAACGCCTTCTTGTTCGATCAGACAGGAGCAGACTACGCGTGTCCTCTCCCTCTACCGGTATCCACACGAACGGCCTTCAACACTGACGGCAGCGTGCTAGCGCCTCAGTATTCTTGCGTCTCTCTCTTTTTCTCTCTAGGGTTTTGTGTTTTTCGGCCGTCTAATTCATCTATAGTTTAATACGACTAGATCAGCATCTGTTATAAGGTTTCTAAAACCCTAATATGTTGTATTAATATATTCAAAATTAAATTAATTAATTTCGAATTTGGATTAAATAATATTAATTAAATCTGTCCAACAGATCTAATCTAACTACTTGATCCGAATTAATAGGCCATCAGATTTAATTTATATTTATAAATTAAATCAAGATATGATATGCTTATATTTAATTTAAAATGATATCCGATATCTCAATTCAAATTAAATCTTATATGCAATATCTTTATTCAAAAATTAAATCTGAGATACAATATCTCAATTTATTATAGTTATTTAATTTTGTAAAATAAATTAAATACTATATATAATAATATTATTATCAATAAATAATATCATTATTATTTTCCAATTTATTAATACACACACACACACATCCTAGATTAAATAAGTATTCATTGAATCTTAAACACATTTAAGATTCAATGAATCTGAACACTCTTGCTTGTGTTGGGCCATTCTTGTGTGCAACCCTGTAGGCCCACATGAGATTGGCAGCGGGCCAATACTGTATCAGCCCACAAGTCGCAAGCGGTCTCTAGCAAGACATTGCGACTACCCAATTCATATGGGGATCGTTGATGCGATATAACCTATCGTATAACCATGTCACGTCCCTTTTGTCACGCGCTAATTTGGTCAAGGATGAGGCATGGAGAAAGTCAACTTCCTGTTCTTGACCATCAATTTCTCGATTCTTGAGTAGTCTAACAATTGAGATGGAAACTCCTTTCCATCGTAGTATGGCCATACATTTCTCAGACTCACTTATCGAGGGGCCCAGTATTATCTCTCTACAAATGTGAGGGACAAATTCCATCTTGACCATTCACATTCCTCTGCATGAAAACCACTGATCCCGATCCAAGCCTTTATCATCACCCGGTCAAAGGTGACTTTTGACTAGGTCAAAGACCAGCGACTCATCATGTAGGAATCCATGATGACACTAGTGCAAAAAAGGGCTTTAAGACCGTCTCATTTAGACTGGATTATAGAGAATCCGGTCTTAAAAGTATGACCGGTAGCAGTTTTGTAAATATAAAGAACGTTTTGGACCGGATTATAAAAGATCCGGTCTTAAAAATATGACCGGTGACACTTTCGTAAATATATAGAACACTTTTAAGACCAGACTATGAAAGATCCGGTCTTAAAAGTATGACCGGTGGCAATTTTGTAAATATATAGAACACTTTAAGACCGGGCTATAAAATATCCGGTCTTAAAAGTATGACCGGTAGCAATTTCGTAAATATTGCGAGAAGACGCTAATCAAGTCCGAGAATGCGATGATTTATTCCTTCGCTTAATTGGAATTATATACAGATGCTAATAAGTAAATAAATATAGGCAGTTCCTATAATGTAGGGATTACAATCAGGAATATAATTACGAAATTCATAAGACCATGATCTGCTAACTTAATTCCTAAAATCTCTCTAACATCTTAATTAAGATGATTACAATCAGGAATTTAATTACGAAATTCAAAAAACCATGATCTGCTAACTTAATTCCTAAAATCTCTCTAACAACTTAATTAAGATAATTGCACAATATAATCGTATACGCTAACTAATTAAATATATAGAACACTTTTAAGACCGGTTGTTTCAAACAACCGGTCTTAAAAGTGTAAAATAAATAAATAAATTGACCGGTGGCAATTTCGTAAATATATAGAACACTTTTAAGACCGGTTGTTTCAAAAAGCCGGTCTTAAAAGTGTTCTATATATTTACGAAATTGCCACCGTCAATTTTTTTTTTTTTTTTACACTTTTAAGACCGGTTGTTTAAAACAACCGGTTTTAAAAGTATACTTTTAAGACCGGTTGTTTCAAAAAAACGGTATTAAAAGTGTTAAAAAAAACTAAATTCATTAAACCTGTTAAGTCCGTGAGTTTGCTTTGTCTTCTTGGTGATATAACATTTGCTTAGTTATAGATTCAACGAGTGTCCCAAGAGCCTCACGGGCAAATCCTCAGCAAGAATGTCATCTTCTTCCTCTAACCTACTCGCAATCTTCGTAAGTCATCCTAAGAGTCGCACAATCAAATCCTTGGCAACGTTGGCAGTGAGATGCTTCGAGGGTTTTGTGATGGTATCGACTCCAATCCTCAGCAACAGTGAAAGCGTACTACTTTGAGCATTCTGGACGACGGCGGCTCCTTCATCTTCAATCTATGGGTCCTTCCACGCCGCCTTCGCATAGATCTGGTTTGAAATCAAACCCAGATCTCTTCTTGCTTAAGCCTGTTTATTTCCTACATTGACCGCTCTTGCTCAGATCTGGACTTCGATTTTGGTTGCTTGAAGCTTTGCTAGCACCGACAAGAGGATCCTGCTCAGATTTGGTTGCTTTAAGCTTGTGATTTTTGTAGATCTGGACTTCAAATTCGATTTTCATGGTGAATGATTTCGTTTCTTGTTATTTTTGTTTATTTCGGACTTTGTAATCATCTTTTTGTTTTTCTTGTTGTTGTTGCTTCCAATCTTCTCTTGGTTCTCCGTTGTTGATGACGGAGGGACATTCAAAATGTTGCCAGATCTGGTGATTTGGGACCGGTTGTTTCATTTGATTTTTTTTTTTAATTTTGAAACACTTTGAAGACCGGATGTTTAAAATGCCCGGTCTAAAAGAATTCTTTAAGACCGGTTACAAGTCCGGTCTTAATAGGGAGACTTTTAATACGCCTGGAACAAGACCTGTCGCGGGTCCGGTCCTAATATACTTGTTTTGTCCGGTCTTAAAAGCCTTTTTTCCACCCGTGTGATCTCAGGTCAAAGGGCGTTGTGACACGGTTATACATGAGAAAAGCTTATGACTTATTCCATGCAGCTTTCTCATAGTGGGTCGGTCCAGCACCTTGTACTCTTACAAGTGCCTATGACTTTGATTCGTATCTCCATACCTCATCAAAGTCACACTGGTCTTATCTTATCTTCGCTCCCGCGTAGATGACCGACCGGGGACATTTAGGATAATCTATTAGATATATCCAAGGATACAGTTATCAATGTAAACAAGCAAACAAAATGATAACAAAAAGAGAATACTTTAAATAACATAAATGTCTAAAGTACAATGTCTTGCCCCTAGGGCACAATTTCCAACACATGCCCTTAAATGGTTCGTTTTTCTATATGAACATTGCCATTAAAAATGTCAATTAACTCACTGTGAAATAATCCTATTGTTGCGTTAGAATTTTTAATTTCACAGTGAGAATGAAGGAACCTAATATCTTGATTTGGAACTCATATTTTAATTTGGTTTTGATTATCTTGTTTATATGAAAAATTATTGTCGAGATCGCATTCTCACTTGTTTTCGGAGATTGCCATCTCCGAGATCGTCGTTTTTTAGTTCGGCATCATTGGAGAAGCTACCTAGAATTTTGGGTTGCATTCGAGTCGCGAATCAAGTCCAAGGGATCCGACTAAAGGTAGAACATTGGACCTTTGCTCCACTTAATGACACTATGTTTCATTTATTCATGAAAAGGAGCTGTGTGTTAGGCCATTTGCTTTTCGGCTATGTGCGTTGGATTTTCTAGTCTTCTTCATTTAATTTTATTTTAGCTACTGGCTGATCATGCATCTAGGCCGAGGCAAATATTGGGCTTAATTTTGTATTTATGCTTATTAATTATTAAACCCTACTAGGCCAAAACATGTTATAGGAGTCTGGATCTCATTTTTAATGAACAATTGCATTCTGGGCCGAGGCTCTTTTCTAGAGTTGCAAAACTGATTATTATGTACAATACTATGTTTGAATTGTTTAAATTAAGGAAAATAATTTGTATTTATTTATTTTGAGATTAATGTGATTATTTTGTTTTTTGTGTGTATTGGTCATTACTTCATTATACATGCAATATTAAGTAGAATAATATGAGTACACGAATGCCCAATTTTTATTTTAATATTGCTTATGGT
Organism: Acacia pycnantha; assembly: GCA_025563575.1. Classification (NCBI taxonomy): domain Eukaryota; kingdom Viridiplantae; phylum Streptophyta; class Magnoliopsida; order Fabales; family Fabaceae; genus Acacia; species Acacia pycnantha. Next base: position 4,372,870 of record JAMWYP010000026.1, on the reverse strand, counting down.
TTGATGCAATATTGAATACTAGTAATCTATATAATTTTAATTAATTAAAGAATAGCCACAACATTTTTAATGAGTTAAAATTATATATTGAGTTTCTATGATCACATAATGACATTAGTTGTAATTGATCATATGTAATATAATAGATCTTATCCCACAAGAATTTTTATTTTATGTTTTGTATGATTAATTGGGATAGAATATCAAATTATATTCTTAATTTACCCACAGGAATCAAGAATAAAGAAATAATTTGATAGTTTTATCATAAAGTTATATGTATGGATCTAATTGAATTAGAATTGTAGCCCATAGGAAAGTTGTATGTCAGTGTAGATTCATGAATTTTAGCATGATTTACATTAGTAACAATGACATGGTTTATTGGTCTCAAATTTTAATTTGAAGCGTGTATGTTCAAAATTATGCAGTCAAACAACTTGTGAATTTCTCTGATATGAAATGTGACATTCTCGAACTAAGGGGTTATAACTATAAAGTGTGGAGGGAGAGAGTTCTCCTTCATTTAGGGTGGATGGACATTGATTATGTTATTAGGAAGGACGAACGACCTTCTATCACTGAGACAAACTAACACTCTAGATGAGGTTGATCTGTATGAAAAATGGGAGCGATCTAATTGCCTCTTAGTTATGTTCATAAAGACCTCAATCTCTGCTAGCCTGCATGGTTCTATCAAACAACATAACAAATTAGGCCATTTCCGAAGGCAATTGATGAATAATTTGCTACTTCAGATAAGGCACTTGTCAACACCCTAATTATGAAGTTTTCATCCATGAGACTCACTACGGTAAAAGGTGTGTGTGAGCACATCATGCAAACGAGGGACATTGCAACTCAACTGAAATCACTTAAGGTTGACATGTCTAATTCCTTCCTTGTGCACTATATTCTTAACACTCTTCCACATCAATATGAACCCTTCAAGATATCCTATAACACATATAAGGATAAATGGTCAATCATGGAACTTTTGACCATGTGTGTTAAGGAGGAGGGAAGGCCAGTAATGGAAATAGGAGAGAGTACATTTATGACAAATTGAGAGGAAGGATTAGACTCAATCCAAGAATAAGGGGAAAGGTAAAATACCATCCCAAGGTGGAATCAAGAAGCAATCCAAGTGTTTCTTCTATAAGAAGGGAACATGAAGAAAGACTGCTCCAAATTCTAGCAATGGCTTGAGAAGAAAGGTATACCAATCTCATTTGTTTGTTATGAATCTAAAATGGTCAATGCAATTAATAGCACATGATGGATTGATTTTGGTTCTACAATTCATGTTTCGAACACCTTACAGGTTATGCAAAACCTAAGGAAGCCATGGGAAATAAACAATACATCTATTCAGGAGGAAGGATGAGTTCACATGTACAGGCTGTTGGAACTTGTAATTTAGTTTTAAGCAGTGGTTTTGTTTTGAATTTAGAAAAGACTTTTTATGTTCCAAGTTTCTCTAAGAACTTGATTTCAGTTTCAAGACTTGTACCTTTGGGTTATTCCTTTATGTTTTATGAGACATCCTTTAATTTGTTTTATAAATCAAATTTGGTTGGGAATGGTACATTGTCTAATGGTCTTTTTTCTATTCATTTACAAAATAATACTGCTTATGGTGCTATGAATGTTAATATTGGTTTGAAACAATGTGTTATGAATGAGGATTCCTTTGTATTGTGGCACCGATTAAGACATATCTCCATTCAAGGAATTAAAAGATTGGTAAATGATGGAGTACTTAGTACTTTAGATTTTACTTATTTTTAGACTTGTGTAGACTGCATAAAGGGAAAGCAGACTAACAAATCAAAGAAAGGTGCCAAGAGGAGTACAAAACTGTTAGAAATTATACATACAGATATTTGTTGTCCTGAAATGGATGCATATGGTCAGAAATAACTCATCTCTTTTATAGATGATTACTCTCGATATATATATCTCTACATGCTTTATAACAACCATGAAGCATTAGACGCCTTTAAGGTATTTAAATCTGAGGTAGAGAAACAATGTGGTAAACAAATTAAGATTGTGAGATCAGATAGAGGCGGGGAATTTTATGGTAGATACACTGAAGGTGGACAAGCACTTGGTCCATTTGTAAAGTTTCTTCAAGAGTATGGGATAGTTGCCCAATACTTTATGCCTAGTTCTCCATACTAGAATGGCGTTACATAAAGAAGAAACAGGACCTTGTTAGACAAGGTGTGTAGTATGCTTAGTAGTTCCAAGCTTCATAGGTCCTTGTGGATTGATGCACTTAAGATGTTAGTGTACATATTAAACCTAGTTCCAATTAAGGTTGTTACAAAGATGCCATTTGAGTTATTTAAAAGGTTGGAAACCAAGTTTGCAACATGTACACGTTTGGGGATGCCTATCAGAAGTCAGAATCTACAATCCACAAGTAAAGAAGCTGGACCCAAGGACCATTAGTGGATATTTTATTGGATATGTTGAAAGTTCTAATGGATACAGATTTTATTATCCATCTCATACTACTAGGTTTGTGGAATCAAGAAATAATAAATTTCTTGAAAATGACTTGATTAGTGGGAGCCTTCAATTCAGAAACCTTGTTTTTGAAAAAGATTATTTAGATAGTCAACCTTCTAGTTCGAGTTTAAGATTGGTTGTTAACAATGTTCCTTCGGCTTAAATGAGTGTTGTACAACTAGTCATTCAAGATCCACAACCTACTGATATTTACCAATAGATCAAGTTGTTGATGAGGAACAAGAAGAAATTGTTGAACAACCAATTGAACAAGTTCCTCAAGAAGATAATGAAACAACATTAAGGAGATCTACTAGAACAAGAATATCAACGATACCTAGTGAATATATTGTGTATCTTCAGGAATCTAACTATAATTTAGGAGTTGAAAATGATCCTGAAATGTTTTCACAAGCCATGAACTGTAGAGAATCAAACTCATGGTATGATGCTATGAAGGATGAGATGAATTCTATGGTATTTAACAGAGTCTGGGATCTTGTTGAGTTGCCTGATGGTGTAAAGCTATTGGATGTAAATGGGTCTTCAAAACAAGGAGAGACTTATTGGGCAACATTGAGAGACATAAAGCAAGACTTATTACTTAAGGATTTACTCAAAAGGAAGGAATCGACTACATGGAGACATTTTCTCTTATATTTAAGAAAAATTCTCTTCGTATCATTCTAGCATTAGTTGCACATTTTGACTTAGAGTTGTAATAAGTGGATGTGAAAATGACCTTTCTCAATGGAGATCTAGAGGAAAAGGTTTACATGAAACAACCAGAAGGATTTTCTTCTTGTGATGGTAAGCATTTAGTGTGCAAGCTCAAAAAATCTATATATGGATTGAAACAAGCTTCCCGTCAATGGTATTTAAAATTTCATGATGTTATCTCTTCATTTGGTTTTGTAAATAATGTTATGGATGAATGTATATACTAGAAGGTTAGTGGGAGCAAGATTTGTTTCCTTATTCTATATGTGGATGATGTCTTACTTGCAACCAATGATAATGGTTTACTATATGAGGTGAAACATTTCCTTTCTGAAAACTTTGACATGAAGGATATGGGAGATGCATCTTAAGTCATTGGCATTAAGATACAAAGAGACAGACATCGATGTATTCTAGGTTTGTCTCAAGAGACCTATATCAACAAGTTTTGGAAAGATTTCGGATGACGAATTGTTCAAAGTGTAGCTCTCATTGTGAAAGGTGACAGGTTCGATATGGACCAGTACCCAAAGAATGATTCAAGTAGGAATAAATGAAAAATATCCCTTATGCTTTAGCTGTAGGAAGCCTTATGTATGCTCAGATATGCACAAAACCTGACATTGCATTTTCTATTGGAATGTTAGGGAGATATCAAAGTAATCCAAGCATGAACCACTGGAAAGCTGCGAAGAAAGTGCTGAGATACCTTCAAGGGACTAAAGATTATATGTTTAAGTACAAACGAACTAATAATCTGGAAGTGACTAGTTACTCCGATTCAGACTATGTTGGATGCATTGACTCAAGAAAATCTACTTCAAGATATATTTTTATGCTAGCCAATGGAGCTGTATAATGGAGTAGTAAGAAGCAGTCTTTGATTGCTACTTCTACAATGGAAGCTGAGTTCGTATCTTGTTTTGAGGCTACCTTAAATGGTGTATGGATAAGGATTTTCATTTATAGGCTTAGAATTGTTGATTCTATTTCTAGGCCATTGAAGTTATATTGTGACAATTTAGATGATGTCTTTATGGCTAAGAACAACAAAAGTGGTAGTTGAAGCAAGCACATCAACATTAAGTATCTAGCTATCATAGAGCGTGTTAAGAATAATACAGTGGTTATTGAACACATAAGCACTGAATTGGTGATTGTTGTTCCTTTAACTAAGGGTATGCCTCCATTGAAATTTTAGGATCAGGTAGAAAGAATGAGATTTTTTTCTTTTCTATGATTTTCAATGTAAGAACGATGTTATTTTTATGAAACTCTATTTGTGATGTTTTCTCATTTCAATTTTGTGTACACATTCATTTGTTCATTTGAGAATTATCATTGAAGTTTGGACCTAGAATAGGCGTTTATTCATTAATTTATATGAGCTTGAGAGACATGATACATGGAAGATAATACTCACTTTAAGAAGACCTATCGCTATGATCCATACATTTTGTTTTTGATTGTAGTATATGTTTAATTGTGTGGACCAAGTGGGAGAATGTTTGAATTGTGAATTTTATATTTGAATTTTAAATTTTCAAAATTCCATTAAGTGGTCCACTTGTACAGTTTTTATGTGGTCCATGTTCTGACCCACTATCCCAGTTTTCAACCATCCACTATCCTATGCACGATTGAAAACCACCTCTTTGATGGGCAAAGGTGTAATTAAGGCGTGTTTATTTATTTATGGTCCCCTAAGTATACTCATACCTATAGAAAAAACTTACACCATCTATAGAGTGAGAGTAAGGACTTAGAAGAACCATAAGACGAAGGCTTCTTCTTGTGAAAACAAATCAATGGCTAGATATATGTCAGATCTTTATTTGTAATTTTGTATTGATCTAATTGTTATTTGGTTATTAAGCATGATTAGATAGTTTATATTTCCAACATGGAAGTCTAGATCGGTATCTCATCTTTTAAAAGCTTAATTTTTTCCTAACTTCTTAAGAGGAAAGTAGGTGGTATTTGTTGATGACTCAGGTTATTAAACGTAGAGAATTGAACACTTCTTTGTGCTGCAAATCTTTAATTGAATCAAACCTATTTTCTTTTGTTTTTCTTGCTTCAATTAATTTCATATTATTTCATATAAGTATGATATACCAAATTAAATATTGTTTTGTTGTATATTTGCTTTGTAGTTATATTTCTAATGAAAGGAAATTGTTCATATTGCCATGTTATTTATTAGATTTCTCAAAGTCTCTTCAAACAAAAGCTTTCATATTAGATGCACATACGGACTGCCAAAATATGCAAGTTTTCAGTCCACATTCGAATGCCATCATGTTAAAGCACCTATTAATTAGAACTTCACTTTCATAAGGAAGAAAATGCCCATATCCACTAAACAACACAATTCCCATCCGTTTCTTTACTTCCCTTTCGAAGATAGAGCCTATTTGGATTAGCTTTTTTTGAAAAAAGAACTTTTTTTGCATTTCTTTTTTAAGAAGTACTTTAATTAGAAATTCAAGCTATTTTACGTTTGAATACACCATTTAAAAAGCACTTTTAAATAATAAAAATATGTTTGAATGTTAAAATAGAGAAGTACTTTTTAATTAGTAAAATTCCTGAAATGGGCACATAACAACACTTTATTTTTACCTTTGTTTGGATTAAAAGAAAGTATTTATGTTAAAATTTTAGATATACTATATTCAGTAATTGAATTTAAAATTATAATATAATTGAAGTTTAATAATATTAAAATTAAATTGTTAATATAATTTTTCATAGACCTTTTGACATTTATTTGTTAATATTTTATTTTCGTACATCTTTTTTGTAATAGTTTTGATATATCTTATCTTTTAAATCAATGTTGTTATCAAATATTTCTTTTAATTTATATATAGACAATGACTAAAAAACAAAAATTAAATAGTATACAACAACGTGCCATAACTTAAAACTTCATTATCACTAATGAATAGTAATTTCCACTCAAAATGGCTAGTAACTATATTATAACCAATGCATTAATTTAAAAAATAGAGTATATTGTACCATATTCCAATAATAGAAATAATATCCATTATATTATAAAATACTAACAGCTAGCGACGCACTCAACCTAACAATTGATCTTTAATAGCATTCATTAGCTTGTTTCTTCCATTAGTCTAATAGAGTATGGAGTTGGCCCTTTCCATTCATATTCTTTATGATCATCATCATTATTTTCAAACTCATCAATGTTCTGAAATCTTCTAAGTATATCTATATCTCAAGAATCCATTCTCCTTATTTAATTATAATGAGAAAAGGTTGCCCGTATCATAGCAAACTGAGTTTCAAGCTCAAAGTTGGTCATATTCTACAATATCCTCCATCTTGCTTTGAAAACACCAAAGGTTCTTTCAATGACACTCCTTAAACTTGAATGATAGATGATAATTGAAGAGTTCATTTTGTGATCTAAAAGTTGGGGCCAATTTGAATTGAGGAAGATAATATCTTGTATTTCTATATGGTCCTAAAAACACTTTGAAATTAGGATATCCAGAATCGACAAGGTAGTATTTGCCTGTAATAAAATGTCGTTATATTTGGAATAACTATATAATAATCATTGTCATCATTCACAATAAACTTAAATAATTAATATATCACATAATTACCTTTAAAAGGCTGAGGAAAATGTAACTATGGCTTTTTGAGAGTTTACATGAAAATCTTTGCATCATATGCAGTGCCTTACCAACTCACTAGTGCAAATATAAAGCGCATATTAAAATCACAAATAGCAAGAACATTTGTGGTGGTTATTCCCTTTCTTGCAGTAAAAGGAATCTTTTTATTAGAAGGAACATGAATAGCAATGTGATCTAAGTGTCATCTATAGCTCCTATACAATCCTAAAAGTATGGCCAATATCATTCATCTTCCTCCATAAATTCAGGAGCATCTCTAAACATATTATCAGCAGGCTTAATAATTTGAAGTCCTAAACTCTTGACAAAGCTTAATAAATGATGAAATTGCCTCCACACCGTGTCTCCAAAATGTTGAAATCTCTCTTCAATGTCTCTGTAAGTGGCTCCATGACCAATCATGTACAAAAACATGGCCACAGTTTCCTCAACGCTGACATGTTGTGTTGGCTTTAATCCAAAGTGTTGAGTCAATTCACTCACCAAATTTCTAAACACAGGCTTTCTTATCCAAAATTGCTCAAAAAATTGGTTTTCATTTCCTTTCTTCAATTCTTCTATCCATCCACGTCCTAAAAAGTTGATGTTCTCTTTTTCTGTTTGTGTACATATAGAGCACGATAATTCGAGATAGCAACAACAACTACTCTAGTTACAAGAATGTATTATTCTGCATAATATATAATCAATAGGTCACTGTTTCTACAGGGAAACCTAAACAGTAGGTTGTTGTCTACAGGGAACCTAAGCAGTACCAACTTCTCTGTACCGCTTCCCTTTGAGACACTAAGCGGGAATTTAACTCAGACTCTGATTTCCACATCAGAAGTCCTAGAGTTTAACATCAGAACCCATGTTATGTGCCAGCTCTTCCATCTTTAGGGTCTTAACTACCCCGAGCCTAACCCTTTTCCTTTAAGGTATACGTCCTTTCTGTATCACATAACCAGTATTATATCAGTACTCACAACCTAGTTGTCCATACAATGCTCTGAGACTAGCTATGAAGCTAGCTTTGATACCAAAATGTAACACCCCAAATTCCATACCTCTTATTGTTTAAGAAAACATAGTTTTTAGAAAAACAACAGAGTTTGAGGTGCTACATCAGAGTGATGCGGAAATGGAGAGCATGCACCAATAATTGGACAATGAGTAACTGAAATAAAATACCCCAACATATGATGATGCCTGACATATCTAGTATATTAAAAATTTCCCGAAGGAATATTCATGTGATACAATATACAGAGCTTTGTATAATTAGAACCTTTACATGGTAACTATACAACCAAGCCTTAACTAGACTTGGGGCAATGAACCTAACTCCGTTAACCTAACAGACTGGCCAGGTAAGTGTCTATCATGGGAGTCTCACCGAGTTCACGGTGACTGATTGACTGACCCACATAGACTAGCCTTGCCTTCGGCACCAAACTGTTTGAGGTAACTTTATTAGATCCATGCCAGAGAGTAGGCTCTGCTAACTTTTTCCGGCTCCTGCCTCGACCGGTGCATTATTACGACTTTGCCCCTTGTTTCCTCTTTATGGCTCCATCTACCAGTGCCTTCTCTAATCCCTGATCCTTTCCTGTACTATTAGTTAAGACTGAGGTCCAATGCCCATCGGACCTCAGGTAACATTTAACCTCATGCTTATGTAAACAATATATGTATGACAGATATTCATGACATTTCAGCAAATATCACTACAAAATCCCATAACATATATAGGAAATACATAATCACATATGTAAGGCAATAACAATACACAGTCCTGCGTATGTATGTTATCCCGGTCTGCACTATTCACTAGTGCCACGATGTACATTCCTGTCCTCAGCGCTAGGAAAACTCAACGGTATTAACAAGACTATAACCGTGTAAAGCTGAATGTGAAAGTAATGAACTAAGACGGCATCTTAGTTTATGAATATCACTGTCATATATAAACATACTATAAGCATTAGAGTTAGTGTTACAGTACGCCGCGAACGTACCTTTCACCGTGTAATGGCCAAACGTCCGGCCTTTTGAACCCGACTCCGGACTTCCTGGATATCCTATACATTTTATCGGATTATTTCCTTTTTCATGATATTATAATTAATATCATATTTCCTAGAAAAATATCAAAAAGGATATTTTCACCTATTTTGACATTTCTACCTGTAAATTTCGCCAGAGCTTCGCTACTTTGATCCTAATCTTCCAAAATTTTGCTATATCACTTTCTCCATCCATTTTTCGAAATAAAAACCATATTTAACCATAAAACATGTTACCAAAAATATATTGGAAGATTAAAGATCAAAACAACATCTATGCTATGAACTTAACTAAAACCTCAAGAACTAAAAAAACTAACAACTCAAAGCTTAAGAACTAGAAACTAAAAGCTTGCTTACCTCTTGAAGAACATCCTCCTTCTTGCTTCTCACTAGCTCCCACTTCTCTCTACTCTTTAGAATGATTTTTAGGTGTGAAGAATTATGAAGAACCCAAGCCTCTATTTATAGAAAAATGGTGTGGCACTTTGGTAGTTCCATTGAACTTCCTCCTTCTCAATTCTCAACCCTTGGATCTAGGTTAAATCTTCAACTCTCATCCTCACCATTCCCTCCTCCAAACGTCCCCTCTCTCTCCCTTATCTCTTCCACTTTTTCTACAAACCTTGTTGGCTTCTTTGATATCCACATCTTTTACTTTATGCCAGCTTTTGCATTGTTGGCCAATGCCTTACCAAGTGTTAGTTGAAAAGATGGTAGTTTTAATTAAGTTTTCTTCTTCAACTTACTAATCCCACAATTATGGCTTCATTAGGGGTTTTTACTAGCCTTTTAGTCATCTTAGGATTAATCCCAAAAGTTGAGGAAAAGATTTTGGAGGTAACTTAATCCAAGCTTAAAATATGCTTGTTCATAATAAATCCTTATATTTGATCTATAATTAACATATCTCAAGATACGATTTATTTTCTATAGGTTCTCATTTACTTGAGTCTTGAATTAATCCCAATGGCTTTTAAACTTTCAAAATATCTTCACTCTTTTCTCTCTCCTAATCTAGGCTCACAACACACACACACACACACTCACAACTCACTTTTCTCTCCTACACTAGGCTCACAACACACACACACACACAAAACGTCCTCCCCCTCTCATCTCTCTCCTTCATCCATTTTTTCCAATTATCTTATCCTCTTCCAAAACCATTAAGAGACTTAATGGCAAGTACTCTTATCCTCTTTCACTCATAAATTATCATATCTTATTTAATCCCCATGTGCTTTCATTATAATTATAATATCTTAGCCAAATCACAAAATTCCTCCCTCTTCCATTCGAAATATGGCCATTATTTGGCCAAGGAATATGCTCTTCCATTTACAAAATATCTAATGATCAAGTGTTCCCATTGGCTAATTCGGGCGACTTGCAGTGAGATAGAGCAATGAACCAATCATTCCTCTATATCTTGTAATATTGAAATCAATGCCCTTTTCATCAACATCCAAGGAAATGGTTGAGCTCATTGGAGTGTCAGCTCCATTGCATTGGTCCATTCCAAACTTCTTCAGCAGATCATTGAGGTACTTGGTCTGAGAAATGAAGATCCCATTCGATCTTTGCTTGATTTGCAGACCAAGGAAATAGTTGAGTTCTCCCATCAAGGACATCTCAAATTCTCCCTGCATATTCTTTGCAAAATCTTCACACAAAGCATCATTAAAAGCTCTAAATATGATATCATCAACATAAATTTGGACAATTAAAATTTCACCAACTTTATTGCTTTTAATAAAAAGAGTTGTATCTGCTTTTCCTCTAACAAATCCTTGATCAAGAAGGAATTTGTTTAATCACTCATACTAATCTCTAGGAGCTTGCTTAAGGCCATAAAGAGCTTTCTTAAGGCGATAAACATGATCAAGATGATATTCATTTTGAAAACCAGGAGGTTGTTCCACATAAACTTCCTCCTAAATAAAACCATTTAGAAAAGCACTTTTCACATCCATTTGATAAAGCTTGAATCCTTTGACACAAGCAAAGGCTAGAAGAACTCTTATAGCTTCCAATCTTGCCACTGGAGCATAAGTTTCTTCATAATCAATTCCTTCTTCTTGATTATAGCCTTTAGCAACCAATCTTGCCTTATTCTGGACAATGATTGCTGACTCATCTCGTTTGTTCTTGAATACCCATTTTATGCCAATGACCGGATGGTCCTTAGGCCTAGGTACCAAATCCCAAACTTGATTTCTATCAAATTGATGTAACTCCTCTTGCATTTCTATCACCCAATCATTGTCTGAAAGGGCTTCATCAATTTTAGAGGGTTCTATTTTTGAAATAAATGCAGAAAAAGTAACTTCATTCAAAGTGCTACTTCTAGTTCTTACACCTTGATTAACATCACCTATAACTTGATCTAAAGGATGATTCCTTATAAATCTCCAAGCTCTAGGTTGAGGTTGATCAGGATTTTCCAAATTGTTTTGAGGATCAACTTCGAAAACATTTTCTGGATTTTCAATAGAGGCAGGAGTAGTTTTCGAAAAGAACTGATTTTTCAAAATATTTTCTTCATCATCATCCTTGGATTTTTCAGATTTGGATTCACAGAATGCAACATGCATAGACTCTTATACAATGCGAGTACGAATGTTAAAGACTCTATAAGCTCTACTTCTATTGGAATAACCCAAAAATATACCTTCATCCGCCTTGGGATCAAACTTTCCCAAGTTATCCTTACCATTGTTATGGATGAAGCACTTACATCCAAACACATGTAGATGACTCAGATTTGGCTTTCTTCCTTTGTACAGCTCATAAGGAGTCTTGTTCAGCTTCTTACGGAGGTATGCCCGATTTGAGATGTAGCAAGCCGTACTCATTGCATCAGCCCAGAACACTTGTGAAGTGTTGTTCTCATTTAGCATAGCTCTTGCCATCTCAGTGAGGACTCAATTCTTTCTCTCCACAACACCATTTTTTTGAGGAGTCCTTGGAGCTGAGAAATTTTGATCAATTCCCATGTTGTCACAAAACTTAGCAAAAGCATAGTTTTCAAATTCACCTCCATGATCAGTTCGAATTCCTGAAATGATGAAACCTTTCTCATTTTGGACCTACTTGGCAAAAACAGTAAATTGATCAAATGTTTCATCTTTAGAGGATAAAAATATGGTCCATGTAAATCTAGAGAAATCAACAACTATGACCAATGTATATAAATTGACACCAAGGCTTCTTACTCTAGCTGGTCCAACTAAATCCATATGAAGTAGTTGGAGAGGTCTAGAAGTTGAAATCTCATTTTTCAATTTGAAAGAGGATTTTGTTAGTTCTCTATTGGTTTTGATGATAACGGACAATTGTAAACACAGATAAAGTGTTCCTTTGTAAGTTGAAAAACTTACTGTCAAAGACAAACTCGAGTTTCAGTTTGGAAACTCAAGTTTTGGCCTGACAGTGAAGTGCTCAAGTTTTTGCAAAGAAAGGCAAACTCGAGTTTGGATTTGAAAACTCGAGTTTTGGCCATACAAAGAGCCTTCAAGTTTTTCACAGACAAAGCAAACTCGAGTTTGATTTAGAAAACTCGAGTTTTGACAAGACAGGGAGCAACCAAGTTTTTTCAAAGATACCAAAACTCCAGTTTCCATTTGGAAACTCGAGTTTAGGCTATACTGAGAGTTCTCTAAGTTTCCAACGTTTTATGGAAACTCGAGTTTACTTTGAAAACTCGAGTTTGCATCATCAGAGAACAATGCTCGATTCTGACCTTGTGAAAACTCCATTCTTCAATTCGACAAAGTCTTTCAATGTTTTCTCATAAACGAGGAAACTCAAGTTTTAGTTTGGAAACTCGAGTTTCGGCTTTACAGAAAAGATTACATAGTTTTCAAAGAATGTGAAAACTCGAGTTAAGTTTTGAAAACTCAAGTTTTGGCCAGGCAGAGAGCTCTGCTAAATTTGAACATTTGAAAACTCCAGTTTTGATTTGGAAACTCCAGTTTTGAGATTTTGGACTAAAACTTAATTTCTCATCAAGAGTCCAAAACTCGAGTTAGTCACTTAATAACTCGAGTTTTGCATTGTTCACAAAACATGTCCAAATGCAAAATCGCGATGTTTTTCTCTGGAATGAGAAAACTCGAGTTAAGATTTAAAACTCGAGTTTCGGGCTTTTACTGAAAGTCCACTGAAACATGAAAACTCGAGTTTGGAAGAACTAACTCGAGTTTCCATCGCAGAATTTGAAATTCGAACAGAACGAATTGCGAAACTCTTGTGTTTGATCTCTATACTCTATATCATCACTCATAACTATTCCTAACTATGTTTAATCAGTTTGTTAGTGAGTTTCAGATGATTTAGACAGGATTAAATGGAGATTGAGCAAAAAGCATAAAGCATGTCAGCACATTAAATGAAGAGTGCAGAAACCTTGCATGCTTTTGGACATACATTCTCCACACGTTTTGAAGGAATTAATGTTTCCTTTCTACATCCAGAAACTGCAATTCCAACGGATTAAAAGTCAGGAAGTCAACCCTGAACATCTGCAAAGTTGGATTAACCAAAGAGTAGAGAGAGAAGAAGACCAAAACCTTTACTAATCATTGTCTAATGTTGGCAACAGTCACATTAGGATTTATAACAGTCATTTAATGATCTCTAGCTATAAATAGAGATGCATTCAAGTCTTCTCAACAACCAATCTGTGAGAAAACGAAAATCATTAAAGTTTCAACTACTCTGAGTTTTTTGTTGTAAAGTATCTTTTGATACATTCATTCTTCAGTGTTTATCCTATCTACTCTTAAAGAGAGTTTCTTGATTGTAAAATCATTTATTGTAAAGTATCTCAAGTCAAGGGGACTTGGAGATTGAGTTATTGATTACAACTTGTAAGGGGGAGTAAGTTATAGTGAGAGAATTACTCTTGAGTGTAGAGTGTGTAATCAATATTGTTAGTGAGAAATCCCAGAGAGTCTGGGGACTGGACGTAGGTCAAGTTGTTGGACCGAACCAGTATAAATCCTTGTGTCTTGCTTCTTCTCCCTATACTCTGTTTTTACTTCTGTTTCGTATCCAAAACAGAGCAACTCAAAAGAATTTTGAGAATCCCCAATTCACCCCCCTCTTGGTGATTTAAGCTCCACTTTCAGATTTAGTTTGTTTTCCTTTTTGGCATGCATCACAAATCATATCATTTTTAAAGCGAAGTTTTGGAACACCAATCACTAAATCCTTCTTAAGTAATCTGTCAAGTTGGATCATATTGACATGAGCTAAACGCTTGTGCCATAGCCAACTATCATCCAAATTACTAACAAAACATTTTTCAAATGTAAATCCATCTCTAGAAAGATTAAGTGTATAACAATTGTCTTCTCTAGGAGCTCTAAAAATAGCTTTTGTTTTTATATTGTCTAAGGAGAGAATATCCTTACTTACTATCAAGCATTCCTCAGAATCAAAGATAACTAAGTTACCTTTATCGATACTTTGGCTTACACTGAGGAGATTGAGACAAAGTCTTTTCACAAGGTAGACATCTTTGATTTGTGGTCCTTCATTGTTTCCAACTTCACCAATTCCAGCAATCTTTCCATATTGATTTCCACCAAAGGTTACTTTGCCACCATCCTTGTGCTTGATTGAAGCAAATTTGGTGTGATCTCCCGTCATGTGTCTAGAGCATCCACTATCAATGTACCATTTGTTGGACTTTGATGCTCTTAGACATACCTCATTGTTGTCAAGGTGCTCTTCTTCTTCAGCAACTAGACATATGTGTTGGTTTTGATTAGTTTTGATGATGTCTTATATAGATGTCATTCTTAATAGCAAAAAGGTTGCATACTACATTTATCTTTTACTTTGACTAATTATTATATTTAATGTAGATGCAAAGTTTTATGATGGAGAATGTTGATTGAAGAAAGAAGCTCTTGCACAATATAATGGGAATATCATAATATTAAGGAAGCAAGAGGTTATCAAATGATTTTGGGGATAATCTAGAAGGAGAGAAGAAATTGAAGAAGGAAGAACTTGCAATGCAATGGAATATCTTTATTCAAGTTCTTATATTGATGCTAGAAGTATCCAAGATCATATGGAAGCTGGAACGGATCAATTCAGAGTTTAAACCATCAAGAATCAGTTCCAGGATGAGCAAACTCGAGTTCATAACTTGCAAACTCGAGCCTGTAATGTCCTCAGCAACTCTGGCGCCTCTAGACAAGCCAAACTCGAGCTTAGAACACAAACCTGCAGTTTGGAACTCCAAACTCGAGCCCATAATTAGCAAACTCGAGCCTGTACTGTCTTCAGCATTTCTGGTGTCTCTGGACAAGGCAAACTCGAGCCTATTAGTTGACAAACTCGAGCCTACAGTGGTCTTCAGCATTTCAGCTACTCTGTTCAGCGTTTCACTCTGGCGACGTCTGGTCATTCGATGATATCTCCTAAAATACAGATCGGATTGAAGTGAAACCAGTGGCATATGAAACTAGACTCCTAATGCGTCATTTTTATATATAATTGAAGCAAAACGGAGTCAAGATTAAGGAGCTATGAATTTATGAAGTTGACAGTGATATTCACGTCACACAAATGACCAACCTTCAATGTTTTGAGTGTATCTCACAAACGGAGAATCCAATTGAGCTGAAATTGGTGGCACTGGAAAGTAGACTCAAAGGGCTTTAAAATTGATAGTTGAACCAACTAAAACGGAGTTCAGACCAGGGAGATATGGCCCCCAAAAGTAGACAGTCTGTTCTGGGTGTTGCACAATTTGCTATAAAGAGAAGCAAACTCGAGCCTATTAGTTGACAAGCTCGAGTTCGTGGGTTACAGAGAGCTATCAGGTCGCCAAAATCATCCGAACTCGAGCCTATAAGTGAAAAACTCGAGTCTAGACAAGACAGAGAGCAAAAGATGATTTTGAAGAGACCCAAACTCGAGCCTATGAGTGCGGACTCGAGCTTGGATCCCAAAAATGTTAAAAACTCTAGAGTTTGCTCTGAACCTCCGGTTTGCACCTTGCAGAAGCTGAACCTGACACCTTGCAAACTCGAGCCCACTTAAGCAAACTCGAGTTCATGTCTCTGATACAGAAAATCAGCAGTTCGAAAGTCTCGTTTCTCATCAAAGAACATCCACATGATTACCCAAATGACTTATACTTATTCTTAACATTATTTATATCATTTGTGTACATGTTTCAGATTATTAAAGCTTGAGCGAACATCAATCTTGACAAAAATCAAGGTATAGAAGATGAACTTGCGTCAGATTTTCAGAAACACGAAAGAGGACTGAATCCAATTAGAAACTTGAAGAAACAAAGCTGTCTACTCAATTGCAATGCTTCTCAAAAGGATTCAATCATTCAGATGATGAAATACTCCAACGGACATAAGCCAAACAGATTCAGCATTCGAATTTAATTTTCATGACAGGAATCAACCACTGTTGACGAAACGGAAAATCAGAGCATTTACTTTCACGGGTCAAACAGAGGAAAATTCAAGAAGAAGAAGTCCTTCACTTGGAAACAATTGATATAGCCATTACTCAGAATGATTCCCTGAACAAATAAAGAAAAGTCATTAAATGACGTAACGGTCATAATCTTCAATGCAGAGCAAAAGTTGGAAATCAGAAAAGGCCGTGAGTCCCAACAGCTAGAATTTCGAATGGAGAGAATTCAGAATTGAGAATCAACAGTCATATGAAAATTTGTCGTTATATATAGAGCTGCATACAAACCTTCAAAGACATAACAACAAGAAGAGAAACAAGCTTACACCTTCAACATGCTATTACTCTGATCTGCTTATCATTTACTCTCTGATTTTCAATGTCTATAAATCATAGAGAGTGAAATGTTTTGTATTGTACTTCAGTGTTTATCCATACACTTCTTCTCAAGTGGAGCTTGGGACCGGACGTAGGTCAAGGATTGGGCCGAACCAAGATAAATCACGCTTGCATATTCTCTTCCCTTATCTCTTACATTCCAAAGATATATGTTTGAATGATTGCTTATCACTTTATAACTTATTATTGTCATTCAAACTACTTTCAATAAGTTGCAGAAAGTTTCTTAAAGTTCTAAGTTTTTAATCAAACACCCAATTCACCCCCCCTCTTGGGTGATAGCCAAGTCTTTCAATATGTTTGCCTTTTCTTCTTCAGCAGCTTCATCTTCATCGGATGAGCTATCTCCCCATATAGCTGAAACATAGGCTTTCTTTTTGAATCTGTTGAACTTCTTCTTTTCTTTATCCTTGTTTTTCAGCTGAGAACATTCAAACTTGATGTAGCCAGGCTTGTCACATTCGTAGCATATAATCGGCTTCTTTTCCTCAGTGCTGGTGCTACCCTTGTTGAATCTTTTGTACCCTTGGTCCTTCCGATAGAACTTTTTGAATCTTCGGACCATCATGCCCAGCTCTTCATCTTCATCTTCTTCTTCTTCATCATCGGATTCCTTGGCTTCTTTAGCCGTCTTGAGAGCAATGCCTTTACTCTTGACATTCATCTCATCAAGTCCTTTTCTGAACTTGATTTTCCCTTCATACTCAGACAGGTTTCCGAATAAAGCTGCTACCGAGCTCATTGATTCACCACGGGCTTCCTCAATGGCAGTAACTTTAGCTTCCCATTCCTTGCTAAGGAGCTTCCCATTCCTTGCTAAGGATATTTAGAATTTTCCTCACTTGAACAGGTTGCTCGTATGTTTTTCCCAATGCAGCAAGCTGGTTGATGAGATGAGTGAATCTTAGCTGGAAGTCGATGATGGATTCGCCGGTCTTCATACGAAGAATATCATACTCAGTCATGAGAGTATTGACCCTATTTTCTTTTACTCCGGTAATTCCTTCATGAGCTATCTCCAAAGCATCCCACATGGCTTTTGCTGATGGTAAGGTGCAAACACGGAAGTACTCTTGTTGACTTAGAGCACTTTGCAGCATGAGGATAGCTTTGTTGTTGAGAGTGACGTTTCTTCTATCATTATCATCATAAGCTTCCTCTGTCTTCGGAACTTGAAAACCATTCTCCATGACTGTTGGATTATACTTCCCAACTTCAAACACCCTCCATAGACCATATGCACTAGCCATGACAAAGACTTTGAACTTGGCTTTCCAGAAGGAGTAATGTTCTCCACTGAAGCCAGGTGGTCTGTTGATCGAAGCTCCATCAGGTAGAATACCTTCCATAGTGATCCTTCTCGAGATGTTAAGCTCTTAAGAGAAGACCTGGTTTTGATACCAAATGAAAGTGGAGCTTAATCACCAAGCGGGGGGGTGAATTGGGGATTATAAAAACTTTTCTGATTGCTCGTTTTCGTGCAGCAAAATAGAGGTAAATAGAGTATTGAGAAGAGAAGCAAGACACAAAGGATTTATACTGGTTCGGTCTAACCTCTTGACCTACATCCAGTCCCCAGACTCTCTGGGATTTCTCACTATCACAATTGATTACACACTCTGCAACTCAAGAGTAATTCTCTCACTAGAACTTACTCCCCCTTACAAGTTGTAATCAATAACCCAATCTCCAAGTCCCCTTGACTTGAGATACTTTACAATAAATGAATTACATACAAGAAACTCTCTCTAAGAGTAGATAAGATAATCACTGAAGTAGAAATGTATCAAAAGATACTTTACACAAGAAAACTCAAAGAGTAATTGAAACTTGAGTGATTTTTGTTTTCTCACAGATTGGTTGTTGAGAAGAATTGAATGCATCTCTATTCATAGCTAGAGATCATTAAATAGTCGTTATAAATCCTAATGTGACCGTTGCCAACATTGGAGGATGATTAGTGAAAGTTTTGGTCTTTCTCTCTCTCTACTCTTGGATTAATCCAGCTTTGCAAAGGTTCAGGGTTGACTTCCTGAATTTTAATCCCTTGGAAGAGCAGATGCTGGATGTGGAAAGCAAGCATTAATTCCTTCAAAACGTGTGGAGAATGATTGTCCAAAAGCATGCAAGTTTTCTGCACTTTTGCATTTAATGTTCTGACTCTACTTTATGCTTTATGCTAATTCTCCATTTAATCCTGTCTAAATCATCTGAAACTCACTAACAAACTGATTAAACATAGTTAGGAATAGTAATGAGTGATGATATAAAGTATTGGGATCAAACACTACGATTTCGCAAATTCGTTCAAATCGAAATTCAAATTCTGCAATGCAAACTCAAGTTTGTTCTTCAAAACTGGAGTTTTCATATTTCAGTAAAAGCCTAAACTCAAGTTTCCAAAAGTTAACTCGAGTTTTCTCATTCTAGAGAAGAATATCGCGACTTCGAGTTTGGACATGTTTTGTGAACAGTGCAAAACTCGAGTCATTAAGTGACTAACTCGAGTTTTGGACTTTTGATGAGAAATCATGTTTTAGTCCAAAATCTCAAAACTGGAGTTTCCATAGTGTTCAAAATTGGCAGAACTCTCAGCTTTTTCTAAACTTGAGTTTCAAAAATGAAACTCGAGTTTCCATGATTCTTATAAAATAATGGAAACTTCTTTGTAAGGCCGAAACTCGAGTTTCCAAAATTAAACTCGAGTTTCCTCGTTTATGAGAAAACATTGAAAAGCTTTGTCAAAATGAAGAATGGAGTTTTCACAAGTTCAGAATTGAGCATTGTTCTCTGTATGATGTAAACTCGAGTTTCCACAAGTAAACTCGAGTTTCCAACAAGGCTTGGAAACTTAGAGAACTCTATGTGTAGTCTAAACTTGAGTTTCCAAATGTAAACTGGAGTTTAGCTAACTTTGAAAAACTTGATAGCTCTCTGTCTTGTCAAAACTTGAGTTTGTTAAATCAAACTCGAGTTTGCTTTGTCTGTGAAAAACTCAGAAGCTCTCTGTATGGTCAAAACTCGAGTTTTCATATCAAAACTCGAGTTTGCCTTTCATTACAAAAACTTGAGCTCTTCTCTGTCAAGTCCAAACTCGAGTTTCCACAAGTGAAACTCGAGTTTGCCTTTGATAGTAAGTTTTTCAACTTACAAAGACGAACTTCCATCTGTGTTTACAATTGTCCGTTATCATCAAAACCAATAGAGAAATAACACAAAGATTACGCCATATGTTCTCATGTTCAACATCAAATAGAAATTCGTGTTCAAGTTTAAACATAACACTGTATGATAAACTTTCTATAATCTTGTACATCTTCAACTTTAAACATGCTCAAATATGAAAGAGCGTACTCAAGTTCATTTTCCATGTAATGAACAAATGCATCTCTATTTGGTTTGTTGATAAAGATTCAAGAGGCTAACATGTATGGAGGGATGCCTTTTACCAAACCCGGCACATCTTTTAACAGAAGAAGACATCTACTCATGTTAAAATGGTCATTTGTACTTGATGTTGGCCCTATTGTTTGTGACATTTGGTCAATATTTTCAAGGATCTGGTCAAAGGAGTGTTACAATTTGTTAGCTATCCCTTGCCTTTTCCCTCATTTCCTCCCTCTCTTCCTTTTTCTTGGATCATTGTTTTGTACACTTGGCCTCTGATTGTGATCTAAGGGATGCTCCTCAATATCCCATTTACCCACCCCTTCATCCTCCAAAGCATAATCACTATCATTAATTGGCTCATCATCTATGGCTTCCTCAGTTGACAGAATATGTTCATGCGGCATAAAAACAACATAACCAATAGCAACTACATCTTTGAAACATTTTTCCTTCAACTCAGGAATTTTGGACCTTGTTCCTTCCAATTCAAATATTTTGGATTCTCCTGTAAGAAAGCGGAGCTGAATCACGAAGAGGGGGGTGAATTGGGGATTCTGAAAACTTTTTCGGATTGCTCTGTTTTCGTGTAGTAAAAAAGAGATAGACAGAGTATAGAGAAGAGAAGAAAGACACAAAGGATTTATACTGGTTTGGTCCAAACTCTTAACCTACGTCCAGTCCCCAGACTCTCTAGGATTTCTCACTATCACAATTGATTACACACTCTGCACTCAAGAGTAATTCTCTCACTAGAACTTACTCCCCCTTACAAGTTGTAATCAATAACCCAATCTCCAAGTCCCCTTGACTTGAGATACTTTACAATAAATGATTTACAATCAATAAACTCTCTCTAAGAGTGGATAAGATAATCACTGAAGTACAAATGTATCAAAAGATACTTCTCACAAGAAAACTCAAAGAGTAGTTGAAACTTTAATGATTTTCGTTTTCTCACAGATTGGTTGTTGAGAAGAATTGAATGCATCTCTATTTATAGCTAGAGATCATTAAATGACTGTTATAAATCCTAATGTGATCGTTGCCAACATTGGTGATGGATTAGTGAAGGATTTGGTCTTCTTCTCTCTCTACTCTTTGGTTAATCTAGTTGTGTAGAAGTTCAGACTTGACTTCTTGACTTTTAATCCGTTGGAAGAGAAACTACTGGATGTGGAAAGGAAACATTAATTCCTTCAAAACGTGTGGAGAATGATTGTCCAAAAGAATGCAATTTTTCTGCACTTTGCATTTAATGTGCTGACACCACTTTATGCTTTATGCTAATTCTCCATTTAATCCTGTCTAAATCATCTGAAACTCACTAACAAACTAACTAAACATAGTTAGGAATAGTAATGAGTGATGATATAAAGTATTAGGATCAAACACAAAGATTTTGCAAATTCGTTCAACTTGAAATTCAAATTCAGCGATGTTAACTTGAGTTTGTTCTTCAAAACTGGATTTTTCATTTTTCATTAAAAACCGAAACTCGAGTTTCCAAAACTTAACTCGAGTTTTCTCATTCCAGAGAAGAATATCGTGATTTGGTATATGGACATGTTTTGTTAACAGTGCAAAACTCGAGTCATTAAGTGACTAACTCGAGTTTTGGACTTTTGATGAGAAATCATGTTTTGGTCCAAAATCTCAAAACTGGAGTTTCCATTCCAAAACTGGAGTTTTCAAAATGTTTAATTTTAGCAGAGCTCTCTGCTTGGCCTAAACTCGAGTTTCCAAACTGAAACTAAAGTTTCCATAAATCCTTGAAAAATTGGAAACTTCACTGCTTACTTTGAGTTCTTCTCTGTAAGATCGAAACTCGAGTTTCCAAAACTAAACTAGAGTTTCCTCATTTATGAGAAAACATTGAAAAACCTTGTTAAGTCAAAACTGGAGATTTCACAAGTTCAAAAATGAGCATTGTTCTCTGTATGTTGTAAACTCGAGTTTCCAAAAGTAAACTCGAGTTTCCAACAAAGCTTGGAAACTTAGAGAACTCTATGTGTAGCCTAAACTCGAGTTTCCAAATGAAAACTGGAGTTTTGGTATCTTTGAAAAATTGATAGCTCTCTCTGTCTTGTCAAAACTCGAGTTTGTTAAATCAAACTCGAGTTTGCTTTGTCTGTGAAAAACTCAGAAGCTCTCTGTATGGTCAAAACTCGAGTTTGTCTTTCTTTACAAAAACTTGAGCTCTTCTTTGTCAAGTCCAAACTCGAGTTTCCAAACTGAAACTCAAGTTTGCCTTTGACACTAAGTTTTTCAACTTACAAAGACAAACTTTCATCTGTGTTTACAATTGTCCGTTATCATTAAAACCAATAGAGAACTAACACTGTAATGAAAATGAATAACCAATTAGTAAGTTATAAACTAATGCAAGTATAAGACTTGCGATATTATAATTAATCAGAAATACATACTTTACCCTTGGCTGCCACCACTCTGGAGGTGCTATTATAGTGTTCTTTACTGAGTTCCATCCAAGACCGGTCTCTTTTTCATCCAACCTTGCCCACATGCCAAATTCTTGTTTCAATGCATCCCATATATTTTTCAATTGGTTCTCATCATAATTCTTCTCGGTAATATTATTAAACTTGTTAACTAGATTGGCCCATCCCTCTTTAGTAAAAAGTGTATGAGGCCTATTACCAACTTCAACCTCCTCCGCGCAAACTTTCAAGAAAGTCTATGTATTTGAATCATTCCATTTTTCCTTCACAAAATTGTCACTAACATTCTTAGACTAAACAAAATTTTTGTGTGTAGATGTTATATGAGCTAGTTTCAGTATCATTCTAAACTCAAATGAAGGAATAGTTAAAACTAGCATGAATATCATTGAAACCAAAAGCAACATATATATTGAAACACAAAATAATAGTACACTCCAAGTTAATTATTAAAATTAAATAGCTTATACAAAACAAATAGCTTTAGGTAGTCATTATATTAATTCAGACATATAATTGAGGCCTATAATGGGATAGCAATATAATTATAATATTTATTAAATTTGAAAGGAAGGTACTATGGGGTGGGGCCATGCCTAATTATCCTATTTGCATATTGATTAACTTGAGGCACAACTGATGTTAACACAGTTGAGCTAGGCCTAAGAGCTAATATAAAGTAATTAAAAGAGAATTATGGAGTATGACTTTGTTGCCATTAATGTATGGAATACATGTATGCATATAATTATTTTCAAGCTTTAAATAGAAAGGGATGACCACCACAAAATTTATTTATTCACTCCTCCTTTAATGGTTCAGGTTTTCTATTTTCACACGCACACACACTCTCTCTCACCCGTCTTCCTTAGCACACTCATATGCGGGGTAGGTTGTGTCGTTGAGGTGATAAGCACTAAACTCCACTAAAGTTTAATGGTGAGAGGGATCTCCTCTTTTAGTGCATCTCTTTGTCTCCAATCTCACGCTATCTCACATTTATTTTTTGGGGGGCTTTTTACTGAGACAATAAGTCATCATACTTCAATTGGGATTTCTGGTATTGGACATGGGTTTGGTTGATGTTCTATAATATCAAGTGTACTATGATCCTATTCTATAATTATTTTGATTGCATAGTAGGCCACCAAGAAAATCACATAGAAAGCAAGTTGCATCATGTATTGGATAGTTATGCAATTATCACGATTTATAAGATCTATCCTATATTTCCCTATATGCGTGAATTATGATATAACTGCTCAAATTAAATGCCTTTAAGCTCATATTTGTTATGTAAAACAGTCACGTATTATAAGGAAAACATGGCATAATTAGCACTCATCAGGCCCATCGGTTCCAAGGATAAAAATCCTCAAATGAGAAAAGGAGCTAAGAATATAGATGGTCAAGTCGAGGATAATCAAGAAAACTTAGTAGCTCCAAAAGAGCCATCTCCTGGAAAGTTATTATCTCTAGTAGAGACTGTTGGAAATTATGCCCTAGGGGCAAGTCATTGTACTTTAAACGTCATCAATATTTAAAGTATTTCTCCTTTTGTTATCATATTATTTGCATGTTTGATATGATAACTGTATCCTTGGACATATCATATAGATTGTCCTAAATGTCCCTGGTTGGTCATCTATGCGGGAGCAAAGATGAAATAAGACCGGTATGACTTTGATGAGTATGGAGATACCATAGGCACTTGTAAGAGTACAAGGTGCTGGATCGACCCACTATGAGAAAACTGCATGGATTTAGTCATAAGCTTATCTCATGTATAACCATGTCACAACGCCCTTTGACCTGAGATCATCACGGGTTCCTACATGAGAGTCGCTGATCTTTGACCTAGTCAAAAGTCACGTTTGACCAGGTGATGATAAAGGCTTGGATTGGGATCAATGGTTTTCATGCAGAGTGATGTGAATGGTCAAGACGGAATTTGTCCCTCACATCTGTAGAGAGATAATACTGGGCCCCTCGATGAGTGAGTCTGAGAAATGTATGACCATACTACAATGGAAAGGAGTTTCCATTTCAGTTATTAGATTACTCAGGAATCGAGAAAGTAATGGTCAAGAATAGGAAGTTGACATTATCCATGCCTCATTCTTGACCAAATTATCGCGTGACAAAAGGGACGTGACATGATTGTATGATAGGTTGTATCGTATCATCGATCCCCATATGAATTGGGTAGTCGCAATGTCTTGGTAGAGGCCGCTTGTGACTTATGAGCTGGTACAATATTGGCCCACTGCCAATCTCATGTGGGCCTGCAGGGTCACACACAAGAATAGCCCAACACGAGCTATAGTGTCCAAATTCATTGAATCTTAGATATGTCTAAGATCTAATGAATACAACATTTAATCTAAGATGGATATATGTGTGTGTGTGTGTGTGTGTGTGTGTGTAAAATTTCAAAATTAAACAATAATATTATTATTTAATAATGATATTATTATATAATATTTGTTTTGTATTTAATTTATTTGATAAATTAAATATTTAAAACAAATAGAGATATTGTATCTCAGATTTAATTTTTGAATAAAGATGTAGTATCTCATATTTAATTGAGTTGAGATATAGTATCTCAGATTTAATTAAATAGATAGATATCATATCTCAGATTTGATTTATAGAAATAAATTAAATCAGCAGGCTTTTAATGTGGATTAATTAAATAGATTAGATTAGATCTGTTGGACAGATTTAATTACTATATTTAATCCAAATTCGAAATTCAAGGACTAATTGATATTTGTCTTGAATATTTTAATACGACCCAATTAGGGTTTTTAGAAACTCTATAAATAGATATTGATCTAAGTCGTATTAGGAGAATGAACTAACAAGCCTCGAAAGAAAACCTAGAGAGAAAAACGAGAGACACAAAGTAAAAAGGCGCTAGCACGCTGCCGTACGTGTTGGAGAGCTGTTCGATGTGGATACCGGTAGAGGGAGTGGATTCGTAGAGTTGGCTCCTAGAGATCGATTGAGGAGTAAGAAAGTGTTAGCCCACGTGTTTGCAAAGGTCGCTCACAAGTTTGCATAGGTACGGTTTCTCCTAACGAACCTTGATTTAAACGCCGTTGATAGATCCTCTTTGGGATTCGCAAAATTTTAAATGGATGAGATTCCTTCCGCTGCGTGTACGAATCCCAACAGAGATATCTCCAACAGAGAATGTTGTAGTCCCAAAAGAAACCCAGGTACCTGAAATATGTGAAAATAATGAGATCTCAATAAATTATGTTATGAATGGTATTTGATGAGATCGAAATGAAGTTAACGTTGATGACATCTTTGCTTATCATATAGCATATGATGTAATGAATGATAATGAGGATCAAGAGCCAAAATCCATTAGCGAGTGCCAACAGCGAAAGGATTGACCCTTATGGAAAGATGCCATTAATGTAGAATTAAAATCACTGGCAAAATGAAAAGTATTTGAACCTATAGTCCATACACCTGAAGATGTAAAACCAGTTGGATAAAAATGGGTCTTTGTAAGAAAAATAAATGAAAAGGGTTAAATTACAAGATATAAGGCACGTCTTATAGCCTAAGGCTTTAGACAAAGACCTGGCATTGATTTTGAAGAAACGTATTCACTAGTAGTGGATGCAACTACTTTTCGTTATTTGATTAGCTTAACAGTAAATGAAGGACTTGATTTGCGTTTAATGGATGTTGTGACTGCCTATTTATATGGCTCACTTGACAATGATATTTATATGAAAGTCCCTGAAGAACTCAAGGTTCCAGAAACATCTAATTCAAATTCTCGAGAACAATACTCGATTAAGTTAAATAAGTCTCTATATGGCTTGAAGCAATCAGGGTGCATGTGGTATAATTGTCTCAAGGAATATTTGTTGAAATAAGGGTACAAAAATGACCCGATATGCCCATGCATTTTTATGAAAAAATCTAGAAATGTTGCTGTTTACGTTGATGATATCAACATCATTGGAACTCCTGAAGAGCTTCAAAAGGCAATTAATTATTTGAAGAAAGAATTTGAAATGAAAGACTTGGGCAAAATGAAATTTTTTCTTGGTCTACAGATCGAGTACCTAAAGGATGGGATCTGTGTATATCAAGAACTTATACAAAGAATGTCCTAGAGCGATTTTATATGGATAAGTCACATCCATTATGTACTCCAATGGTTGTAAGGTCTTTGCAAGTGGATAAAGATCCATTCTGATCTCGAGTAATTAGTGACAAAGGTGAAGAAGAACTACTTGGTCTATAAGTATCATACCTCAGTGCTATTGAGCATTAATGTATCTTGCTAATTACACATGGCCCAATATATCATTTGTTGTTAACTTATTAGCAAGATATAGTTCTTCACCAACACAAAGGCATTGGAATGGAATAAAACACATTCTTTGTTACCTCAGAGGAACTATGGACATGGGGTTATATTATTCAAATGTATTGAAGCATGAACTGGTTGGTTATGCAGATGCTGGATTTTTGTCTGATCCTCAAGATGGTAAATCACAAACATGCTATCTGTTTACATGTGGAGGTGCAACTATTTCATGGAGATATATGAAACAGACTATATCAACCACATCATCTAACCATGCAAAAATTCTAGCAATGCATGAAGCAAGTCAGGAATGTGTATGGTTGAGGTCAGTACTACATCACATACGAACAACTTGTCATTTATCTTCATGTAAATTGGTCCCAACAGTTCTATATGAAGAAAATACTGCATGTATTGCCCAACTTAAAGAAGGTTATATCAAAGGTGATAGAACGAAGCATATTTCACCAAAATTCTTCTTCACTCGTGACCTTTTAAAGGATTGTGAAATAAATATCCGACAAATCAGTTCAAGTCAAAATCTAGCAGATTTATTCACCAAATCACTTCAGGTACAACCTTTGAAAAGCTTGAAAGACTTGGCTATCACCCAAGAGGGGGGTGAATTGGGTGTTTGATTAAAAACTTAGAACTTTAAGAACTTTTCTTCACTTGCTGGAAATAGTTTGAATGTCAATAATAATTTATAAAGTGATAAGCAATCATTCAAACATATATGCTGGAATGTAAGAGATAAGGGAAGAGAATATGCAAACGGTGATTTATACTGGTTCGGCCCAATCCTTGACCTACGTCCAGTCCCCAAGCTCTACTTGAGAATTTCAATCCACTATCTTCTTTCAACTTGATTACACGTTCGTACTTGAAGTAAACCCCTTACTAAGATTGACTCCCCTTACAAACTGTAATCAATACACCCGTTTGATTACACACTCGAACTCAAGTAATCCTCTCACTAGGATTCACTCCCTTACAAGTCGTAATCAACACAATGTGTTTCCCACTCAAGATCACCCAATCTTGAGTAACTCACGAATATAAAGATAGGATGTTTACAATGAATCTTCTCTCTCAGAAGTGTATGGATGAACACTGAAGTACAATACAAAACATTTCACTCTCTATGATATATAGACATTGAAAAATAGAGAGTAAATGATATAAAGATCAGAGTATTAGCATGTTGAAGATGTAAGCTTGTTCTCTGCGTTTTCTGTCTTCAATCTGTCTTCTATTTATAGACAACTGAATTCACTTCGTTTGAAGCATTTGTCTGTTGAAAAATATTACCGTTATGAACAATGAACCGTTGCATATCCATTCAGATTTGAATCCATTTGAAATTTCTAGCTGTTGGGAGCATTTATGATGGATATAGCTATTGGGAATAATTCTGATTCGAATCCATTCGAAATTCTAGCTGTTGGGAACATTTATGCATAATTCCCATTTTTGCATAATCTTTATTAGTTGGAGACTTTCTGTTGGAGCGTCCCGAATATTTGCCCATGATGCGGTGTTTCCTAAAATAGATTTAACAAATCATGTCTCGTTGCTTTCGACCGTTTGAGGATAATTATCCTCCTTTCCGACAAGTTGCCCATTTTGCTTCGTTTCCTCAAGTTTCGATTGGATTCAGTCCTCTTTCGTGTTTCGAAAATCTGCAGCAAGTTCATCTTCTAGATCTTGATTTCTGTCAAGATTGATGTTCTCTCAAGCTTTAATAATCGAAACATGTACACAAATGATATAAATAATGTTAAGAAGAAGTATAAGTCATTTGGGTAATCATGTGGATGTTCTTTGATGAGAAACGAGACTTTCGAAATGCTGTTTTTCTGAATCGGGGTCATGAACTCGAGCTTGGATAAGTAGGCTCGAGTTTGCAAGGGTCGAGTTCAGCTTCGTAAGGTGCAAACCGGAGGTTCGAGCAAACTCTAGAGTTTGTAACATTTTTCAGCATCTAGGCTCGAGTCTATAATTATAGGCTCGAGTTTGGGTCTCTTCAAAATCATCTTTTGCTTTCTGTCTTGTCTAGGCTCGAATTTGTCACTTATAGGCTCGAGTTTGGATGATTTTCGCGACACGGTAGCTCTGTAACCCGCGAACACGAGCCTGCCAACTAATAGGCTCGAGTTTGCTTCTCCTGCTAGCAAACCTCCAACATCCTGGAAATACGGTCCAATTTCGAGGGCTATATCTCCCTGGTCTAAACTCCGTTTTAGTTTTTTAACCTATCGATGGAAGGCCCTTTGAGTCTACTTTCCAATGCCACCGATTTCAGCTCAATTGGATTCTCCGTTTGTGATATAAACTCAAAACATTGAAGGTTGGTCATTTGTGTGACGTGGATTTCACTGTCAACTTCATAAATTCATTACTCCTTCATCTGAACTCCTTTTGGATTGAATTATATATCTAAATGACTAATTGGGACTATAGTTTCATATGCCACTGGTTTCACCTCAATCTGATCTCTAGTTTAGGAGATATCATTGAATTACCACATGTCGCCGAGTGAAACGTGGAACAGAGTAGCTGAAATGTTGAACACCGCTGTAAGCTCGAGTTTGCCAACTAATAGGCTCGAGTTTGCCTTGTCCAGAGACACCAGAAATGCTGAAGACACTACGGGCTCGAGTTTGCTAATTATGGGCTCGAGTTTGGAGTTCCAAACTGCGGGTTTGTGTTCTAAGCTCGAGTTTGGCTTGTCCGAGGCGCCGAGTTGTTGAGGACATTACAGGCTCGAGTTTGCAAGTTATGAACTCGAGTTTGCTCATCCTGGAACTGATTTTTGATGGTTTAAACTCTGAATTGATCCGTTCCAGCTTCCATATGATCTTGGATACTTCTAGCATCAATATAAGAACTTGAATAAAGATATTTCATTGCATTGCAAGTTCTTCCTTCTTCAATTTCTTCTCTCCTTCTAGATTATCCCCCAAAATCATTTGATAACCTCTTGCTTCCTTAATATTATGATATTCCCATTATATTGTGCAAGAGCTTCTTTCTTCAATCAACATTCTCCATTATTTAAACTTTGCATCTACATTAAATATAAGAATTAGTCAAAGTAGAAGATAAATGTAGTATGCAACCTTTTTGCTCTTAAGAATGGTATCTATATAAGACATCATCAAAACTAATCAAAACCAACAAAGCTTGTCAATGGAACCGGTCTTCGAAGACTTAAAGATCTCAACTGATGTTGTCAAAAGGGGGAGTCGATATACGCTATACTCTTTTTCCCTTATCTAGGTTTTGTTCTAATGGGTTTTCCTGGAAAGGTTTTTAACAAGGCTGCGTTAGAAAGTGTATCAATGGATGATGTACTCTTTTCTTTGGCTAGATTTTTATCCCACTGGGTTTTTCCTAGTTAAAGTTTTTAATGAGGCACATTCATAATGGAAATCCAAGGGGGAGTGTTGTGAATATATTATGTGGATGACCCATTATGGGCATTAAGGTTGCCCACTACTTTTATGGTGGGGAGTGGTTAGATGCTACATAAAACTTCCCTACTCTCCAACCATTATAGATAGTCCTCTACCCCCACACAAATGTACACCGAAGAAACTGAATGAAAATCTCTCTCTCTCTTGAATCTCTCTTGCTCTTATTCTCTGTCATTTACTTCTTTTATATCTTTATTTTTATAACACGCATATAATTACAAAAAATGTCACCACTTGTATTTTTTACTTCCCTTTTTAAAAAAAGGGACATTGCTTGGGGACGCTGATAAACCCTAATTTTATATATTTTATCTCACCTTATTCATTTATTTTGGGGACTATTTTAGGCTAATTGGGATATATTAGATAATATTTGGATTGTTAGCCAATTTTAGGAAATAATATAAATCTGAATTAATTATGAGATTATTGGGCCTAATTTATTAATATTCTAATTAATATCTTGTGATTAAATAATAATTCTAATATATGATAGATCATGATTTTATCATATTTAGATCCTATGGTGCAAAATTTTTTAGGGAAGCTAAAAGGAAATCCAACGGTGGAATTTTATTGGACTCAAGTTGGTACCCAAAAGCCTTGTCTTCCTCTTATAAATTAAACTAACCTAGCAACATACAAAAGAGGAGGGCTGGCCGCCAAAAACTCATTGACAAAAGACGAAAAAAAAAGATGCAGAGAGTGGACGAATTCAGAGACGCAGAGTCCGCAAACAATACGCACCGGAGGTGTGAATCAATTCATCCACCCCCATACTTCCATCAATTACTCAATTGATAGTCAATTGAGACTCTTCACATTGATCCACGTGGGACCCACCATTACTTCCATTGAATCAATTGAATTCTTCAATTCAATAATTCAATGGCAGTGGCGTTAATTTACGAGGAGATTGGAGGAATAATTTCGATGGTAGCTTAAACTCTTTAGGAGGCAACTTGGGAGGAGCATGGAGGGAGCTAAAGTCTAGGAGCTTATACCTGAAGACCATATGGGAGTGTTTTTCCTTTTATCGATTTGTTTGAAGACTTTGAAATTATTTAGTTTTAGATAATTTTGAGTTGTTTCCTTGAGAACAATCTAGTTTTAGATTGTAGACATATCATTTATTTTGGATTTAATTGATAATTTGGATTTGAACTGTGCTAAGATATTTGTTGGGATTTTTGTTTGCAAACCGTTTGATTGTCAATTATATTAATAATTGAGTTTTCATTATTGATTTAATTGTCAATTTAGGTTTATCCTCTTGGTTGTTTAATTAGGTTGGTTAATTGTCTAGTTGTTTAATTAGACAATTGAGAACATGATTCCCAAAAATATCTTGAAACTCTTTTAACTAGTTTTAGTGGATTTAATTAACTAGCGCTCATTCCATTATGAGTTTTCGAGTGGATTAGGTGTCGTTGAACTTGAGGGTTTCCCATGATTCAATTAGTTAATTAAATTCATTAATTCCAATCTCATTAATCCCCCTTTGGTCTAATTAATTAATTTAGGCTAAGAAAGTTAACTCCATGTGAATCCTAAGTTGTCCCCTTTATCTCTCATAACTGAACTAGATCTTTAATTTGTTGTTTAATTTGCTTTTGACTAATATTTTTCTTAGAATTTTAATTATTCTCTCATAACAAAACCCCCCCAAAAATTGCATTCAAATTCATATAGATGAGTTTCACTTTCATTTAGGTTTAGATATAAGTTTCATCTTGCATTTAGTTAGTTAATTGCATATAGGTAGTAGTGCCTTCCATTCTAGTTTAGGTCCAATTCCATTCCATTCTATCTTTTTATCACCTAAATTCAACCTAAAGAAAACCCACAGCTTGCTCCTGGGAGAATGACCTAGGTTGACCCTAAACTGCATAATAATTTAGGACCTAGTTTAATTGACTGCTTTAGCGACAAAAGCAGCTCATTAATTTTGGCGCCGTTGCCGGGGAGCAATGGTTAGGCTTTAGGTTTGAGTCTTCGGTGATTTGTTAGGTAGTTGTTTATTGGATCCGATCCAGTCTTGAAAAAAATTGAATTTGATCCCTCATATGATGGCTTGGAATGCTTCAATTTATGGAAATAATTATTATACTTCTACGCCTTATCATTATGACTATGGTGTTGAACATATATATGATCCATATTCAAGTGCATATAATCCTGGATGGCATGATCACTCAAATTTTGAATATGTCAATCAAACCGTTCCTACTGATGATACGTACATAAGATTATCAAACAAGATGGATGTTATGATGAAAATCCTTCAAGAGAGGGGAGTGCAGCTTCAAGAAAGGGAAGTGCAGCTTCAAGCCCTACACACTCAAATGAAGGAGTTGTCAAATGCAACTAACAGTCGGCATAGTGAAGATTTAGAAGCTGAAAGTGAATTTCCATGTGGTAATATACTTTCACCCTCTAATGATTCATACCTTTTTTTCTTCTACCACTTCAAATGATGGGATGATTGGTACATTAGCTGAGTATGCATGCACTGATGTTGTTCCTGAATTAACTAGTTCTATTGACTTAAATTATACTGAATCTTGCAACGCATGCATTGATACTTCTTCTCATACCTCTAGTCCTATAAATTCTATTGATTTTGATGAGGAAGTTGATGAAGAAATTGCTGTTGACTCCCTTGACACTATTGATTTTAAAGACGCCCAACTTAACACTAATCATGATTATTCTTTGAATGATAGAAGTAATATCTCTATTGATTTCATTGATACTACTCGTGATATTGACATGACTATTGTTAGTGGGAATATTATTAAAGATAAGTGTGGGGGAAGCCTTGATTTAGATATGCATTTAGAGGGTAATGAAAGCCGGAATATTACCAAGAGGGGGGGTGAATTGGTATTATAAAAGTTTCTTGCAAGTTTAAAACAAAAGAAGCAAGGGAAGAAGAAGGAGATGAACACAAGGCAATTTATACTGGTTCGGTCCTAATCCTTGACCTACGTCCAGTCCCCAGATACACTCTGGGATTTCACTAACTTGGGATCAAACGATTACACACTCTGTAACACTCGGAGCAATTCTCTCTCTCGAATTACACTCCCCCTTACAAGATGTAATCAAAGACCCAATCCCAAAGTCCCAAAACTTTGAGACTCTCACAAGGAAATGATAATAAGAAAAGAGCTCTCTGTAAGAGCAGATGAATATGAACACTGAAGAATAAAGTATACAAGAGTTTCTAATAGAAATAGTAAAGAACTAAGCTCTTGTATCGAATTCTTGGTCTGTGTGTCTGTGTTGTATATGTGCAGTTGGAAGTCTATGTATTTATAACCCTTTGAAGTTTCTGTCCATTGTAGGTGCACTCTGAACTCTGATCTTGGAGGAAATTCATAGCTGATTGGAGCATATCTGTATAATTCCCATTTCTGCATAATCCACATTAAATGGGGATATATATTTCCGTTGAAGCTTTCAGAATGTTTGGCCATGATGTGGTTTTTTCTTAAAATACTTCCAATCAATCGTGTCCTGGTGTTTTCTGATTGTTTTGAAGATGATTATTCCCTTATTCAGTGTGTTTACTTTTCTGCTCTGTTTTTGATCCAATATCGCGTGATTTCCATACTGATCTGCAATATTCCTTTATCATCTGAAAACTGTGAGTAAACATATTAGGAATAAACTAATTTCGATCACAATTAATAATAAGAGGTACCCAATATGGAATCATCGTTAGATATAATCAGAGAGCTACGTATCAGCGATTCCCAGAAATTCAGCGAACATGACTCGAGTCATTCGTGTATGACTAGAGTCATCTTAGTGAGTTTATCAGACAGAGAAGAAGTTCGCAAAAGTTGACTCGAGTCATATTACTTGACTGGAGTCATTGTCTTGAAATTCAAGCGAGACGACTCGAGTCATCCTTGATGGCTGGAGTCATATTTGGTTTTTTCGCAAACAGAGAAGAACTTCAGAAAAGTTGACTGGAGTCATCTACTTTGACTCGAGTCATATTATAAATCAAATCAAACAGAGACGAGAAGCTGATATGATGACTGGAGTCATTTTGCTTGACTCGAGTCATATCAGTATATAAAATTAGATAGAGACGAAAAGCTGATATTATGACTCGAGTCATCTTGCTTGACTCGAGTCATATTTTAGATCAAATCAGACAGAGGCGAAAGGCTGATAAAATGACTGGAGTCATCTTGCTTGACTCGAGTCATTTCAGTAAAATCTTAAACCAGAAGCTTCCGTCGATATATATGACTTTTAGCTTGGATCATTAATCTTCTTTTTGATTTCCAATTGTCAGTTATCATCAAAACTTATGGAGAACTAACATTCTCCCCCTTTTTGATGATGACAACACTTGTAAATCAAAAAGTTGTCAAGTCTTAGAGACACATATAAAGATAATCATTCAGATTTTCATTCATTGCAGATAACATCATATAAACCATATGGATAAGCATGTGAAACATAAATTCTTTTGCATACAACCATAGATGGAACAGGAATGCATTTCTACAAAAAGTTCCTTAGCATCCTAACAACATTGTTAGAACTATAATGTACTACAAAATGTGCTGCGCAACTACTTATATATCTAACTACATCTGTTGGTCATTCTGCAATGGCTACTTGGCTTTCTCTCCCCCTTTGTCATCAGGCAAAAAGGTGGGATCGAGGTGAGGAAGCATGTAAGGCTTGGAGAATAGGAATGGGGAATAGATGGTGAGTGAGAGAGATGAAGGATCGAGAGGAGAGGTGGTAGGTAGTGGAGAGTGTGGTCTGGAAGGGGTGAGTAAGTGATGAGTGGAGGAGTTGGAATGCTCATCAAAAAGTTCTGCAGTATTGCCAGAAGCAGAGGGTAAAGTAGTAGGCACAAGAATACTTGGAGGGACAAAAGAGTTAGGAGGAGTCTGAAAGATTGATCCTGAAGATCCTCAACAGGTCTAGATACAGAGGCTTTTGATCTAGAAGGAGCTCTGGACTGTCCTGAGCCTTCTTTGAAGGATATTTTCATGAAGTTCAGGTGGACTTGACCAAACCTTAAGGGCTTGACTGGTTTTTCATAGTTATCAAGATACCATATTTTGTGACAGTAGAGAATATGGGAAACAAGATTTGGATAGGGAATAGTGGCAGATAGAGATGATTCAAACCTAAAACGCTTCATTTCTTGATAGACCCAGTGGCCTATATTGAAAGGCACTTTGTCTATCAGAGAGGCAAACAACATATAGTCTGTGGAATTGAAATGAGTAAAGTTCTTCCCCTTTTGTACAAGGTTTCTGGAGTATATATACCACAGAGCTCTGTACACTGGGGGCATTACCACAGGAGAAAATTTCAGAGGCCCTAATGGTTCGCCTGGTCTAAGAATTTCAAAAAACTTTCTAGAATTATAACCAATATCAGGCACAGGTGGAGGATTATCAATTAAAAGAAGGGTATTGATAATCTCTGCAGACAAAGTGATGGAGACACCTCTAACTGATGTAATAACTTTATCTTCAACAATTTTACCACGTTTATCCAATGTATTGGCCATAGACATATTGAAGTAAAATTGCCTAACAATGTTGGGACTATAAGGAGTATATATGGCAAGCAAATTTTTGAATTGCTCTAGCCAAGGAGAAAGGTCAAGATGACACTCCTCCTTTAGCTTAGCCAAATCCACATACACTGTGGGACAAAATCCGCGAGAGCCAAATTGGTTTTCGAATTCCTTTAATTGAGGATCAGTGAAAACAGTTGGTCTGACTGTAAATTCAGAGGAATGGGGGGGATTGAGTAATGAAGAAGGATCAAAAGAGGGTTTTTGCAATTCAGGTACCTTCTGAGAACCGAAAGCAAGTGGTGGAGAGCCAATGTGGGCAGTTGAGGTTGATTGTGCTTTGGACCTCTGAGTTCCAGAGATGGTGACAGTCCTCTTCTTCTTTTTCGGCAGAATCTTTATTGGCTCCTTATCTTTTCGAGTAGCAGTGAGAGCATCGATTTTCTTTGGAGCAGGAGTGTCGGATGGATCATTGATTTGCAACTTTCTGATTTTCCTGGAAGAAGAAGAATCAGTTGGGTTGATCGATCGTTTTCGCGAGCTTCTAGGTTTAGTGGACACTGGAGGAGTTGTGGATGCTGTAGGTTCATAATCGGATGATGATTCCTTCTGAGATTTGGAGTTTTTGGGTGCCATTTCAGAGGATTCTTGAGCAGAGAAGAAGAAATGAAGATCGCGACTCGGGTTAGGGTTCAGAAGTGCGAGTTGTGATCGACAGATGTAATCGCAGATATATATATAGTCGCTCATGACTCGAGTCGTTTAATGATGACTCGAGTCAGATATGAAAGAAACACTGACTTGGATCGTTAAAGCTTACCTGTGACTCGAGTTGTGTAGGGATGACTCGAGTCATATCTGGTGCATCTGCTCTCTGTCCGGTGACTCGAGTTAAATTTGTATGACTTGAGTCGGTACATTCTTCTGAATCCTGCATGTTCTCTGTGTATATTTTGACTCGAGTTAAACAGGAATGACTCGAGTTACATCAGTAGACAGATACTTATCAGAATCAAGATCAGATAGGATTTTTACTGAACAATTCTCACATAGCCCTGCAAAAACAATAAGTGACTACTCCGAAGCTTAAGTCAGTATTAATCATCATAAACTTAACTAACATTAAGATTGAAATACTTACAGTTCATTGGGATTTACCATACCCAATTCTATTCTAATGAAATTGAATTGTTCTTTGGCCAGTGGTTTAGTGAAAATG
The DNA here is from genome assembly GCA_025563575.1 of Acacia pycnantha. Lineage (NCBI taxonomy): Eukaryota > Viridiplantae > Streptophyta > Magnoliopsida > Fabales > Fabaceae > Acacia > Acacia pycnantha. The sequence continues at coordinate 4,335,590 of JAMWYP010000026.1, read as the reverse complement.
TCAGCAAGCTGCAAATGAGTTGGGATGAACATAACCTTCACATCCTTCTTATGCACATGGTCTCTGATGAAGTGATGTCTTACATCAATATGCTTGGTTCTTGTATGTTACACTGGATTTTTAGCTAAGCTTATTGTACTGGTGTTGTCACAAAGGATTGGAATTTCTTTGAGATAGACACCCAAGTCAGATAGTTGTTGTTTTAGCCAAAGAACTTGTGCACAACAACTTGATGCAGTGACATACTCAGCTTCTGTGGAGGATACAGCTACTGTGGTCTGTTTCTTACTAAACCATGACACGAGTGAACCTCCAAAGAACTCACATTGCCCACTTGTGCTTTTTCTGTCGGTTTTGTAGCCGGCATGATCAGAATCTGAATAGGCTACCAAGAACTCTTGTTGTCCTTTAGGAAACCACAATCCAAGCTCCTTAGTGTCAAATAGATAACGAAAGATCCTCTTAACATGTTCAGCATGAGACTCCTTGGGAGCGGATTGGAATCTTGCACACATTCCCACACTAAACTGAATGTCAGGGCGGCTTGCTGTAAGGTAGAGCAATGATCCGATCATTCCTCTATATTTAGTAATATTGAAATCCTTGCCCTTTTCTTCATCAGCATCTAGTGACGCAGTTGAACTCATTGGAGTTTCAGCACCATTGCAATGTTCCATACCAAACTTATTAAGCAGATCACGAAGGTACTTGGTTTGTGAAATGAAGATTCCATCCTTTCTTTGTTTGATTTGTAAACCAAGAAAGTAGTTCAGCTCACCCATCATAGACATCTCAAATTCATTCTGCATTATCTTTGAAAATTCTTCACACAAAGTATCATTAGTAGAACAAAGATAATATCATCAACATATATTTGTACAATCAGAACTTCATTTAACTTGTTGGTTTTAATGAACAGTGTTGTATCTGCCTTGCCTCTAATAAACCCTTGATCTAATAAAAATTTACTTTTTCTTTCATACCAAGCTCTAGGGGTTTGTTTAAGGCCATACAAAGCTTTTTTTTAATCGATACACACGGTCTGGATGATGTTCATTTTCAAAACCAGGAGGTTGTTCAACATAAACTTCCTCCTGAATAAAGCCATTAAGAAAAGCACTTTTGACATCCATTTGATAAAGTTTGAAATCTTTAACACAGGCAAAGGCTAAAAGAACCCTTATAGCCTCCAATCTAGCTACTGGAGCAAAGGTTTCTTCATAGTCAATTCCTTCTTGATTGTAACCTTTAGCCACTAGTCTAGCTTTGTTACGAACAATAATTGCAGATTCATCTCGTTTGTTCTTGAATACCCATTTAGTTCCAATGACCGGATGGTCTTTAGGTCTAGGTACCAAATCCCAAACTTGATTCCTATCAAACTGGTGTAACTCCTCTTGCATTGCTATCACCCAATCATTGTCTGAAAGGGCTTCATCAATTTTAGAGGGTTCAATTTGAGAGATAAAAGCAGAGAAGGTTACTTCATTTAAGGTACTCTTTCTTGTTCTTACTCCTTGATTCACATCGCCTATTACTTGATCTAATGGATGATTTCTAATGAACTTCCAAGCCTTAGGCTGTGATGAACTAGAATTTTCACAATCATTTTGGGGTTCAAAAACATTTTCGGGATTTTCAATTGAAGCAGGAGTAGTTTTTAAAAAGAACTGATTTTTGAAAACATTTTCTTCATCATCATCCGAGCCATCTTAGTTTTAGATTCACAAAATACAACATGCATAGATTCTTCAACAACACGGGTACAAGTATTAAAGACTCTATAGGCTTTGCTTCTGTTAGAATAACCTAGAAATATGCCTTCATCAGATTTAGAATCAAACTTGCCCAGATTGTCCTTACCATTATTATATATGAAGCACTTACAGCCAAAGATACGCAGATGAGACAGATTTGGTTTTCTTCCTTTGTAGAGCTCATAAGGTGTTTTATTCACCTTCTTTCTCATATAGGCTTGGTTTGATATATAACTGGCCGTGCTCATTGCATCTGCCCAAAAGACCTGTGATGTTTGGTTTTCATTTAACATAGCGCGGGCCATTTCAGTAAGTACACGATTCTTCCTTTCAACCATACCATTCTGTTTCTTGGCAAACACAACGAACATATCAAAAGTTTCATCCTTTGAAGATAAGAAAATAGTCCAAGCAAATCGAGAGAAGTCATCAACAATGACTAAAGTATATAAGTTTCCACCAAGACTCTTGACTCTAGCTGGACCAACCAAATCCATATGAAGTAGTTGAAGAGGTTGATTTGTAGAAATTTCAAATTTGTTTTTGAAAGATGTTTTAGTTTTTTTACCTTTTTGACAAGCATCACAAATCATGTCGTTTTTGAATCGTAGTCTAGGTAAACCAATAACTAAATCTTTTCTTAACAACTTTTCCAACTGAAGCATGTTGACATGAGCCAGACGCTTATGCCATAGCCAGCTTTCATCCAAGTTGCTAACAAAGCATTTTTCGGAAGTAACTTTAGGCAAGTCTAATGTATAGCAGTTACCTTCTCTAGGAGCTTTAAACAGTACTTTAAGTTTACCTTTGTCGATAGGAAGATCATCTTTATTGACAATGAGACACTCTTCTGAGTCAAATATGATCCAGTTATTTTGTCAGCACTTTGACTCACACTTAGGAGGTTGTGATTGAGACCTTCTACAAAATAGACATCTTTGATCATGGGTCCATCTTTTGTACCAATTTCACCAATTCCAGTAATCTTTCCTGATTGGTTGCCTCCAAAGGTGACTTTACCACCATCTTTTGATTTCATTGCAACAAATTTAGCTTGATCTCTGTCATATGTCTGGAGCATCCACTGTCAATGTACCACTTGTCTATTCTTGATGCTCTCAAACAAACCTGAAACAAAAAATTAAGTTTTAGGTACCCATCTTTTCTTGGGTCCTTTGGGGTTAGTTTGGGCCATAGGAACATAGGTTCCTTTTGGCACCCATTGATAATTGCCAACAGGTTTATTTCTTCCATCCTTTTTGTGAAAACAGGAAGAGGTACTATGTCCCTTCCGGTTGCAGTAATTACAATGAGCAAAAGGATTTGAGATGTGAACTGATTTCTGAAAATAGTTCAAATAAGATTTTTCACGGTTTTCTTCTTTCCTTTCTTTTTGTCAAAAATAGGATTATATCCTATACCTGATCGATCATTAGTGACCCTTTGATCTTTTAGAATAACATTTAGCATTTCACTACCTTTAGTAAATTTCTCAAGAGTTTTTGTAAGATACTCATTTTTCTTTTTTCAGAATAGGACACTTGTCACATATGATATTTTCAGGTGAAGAAAGATTTTCAGTAAACATTTCATCATAAGTAGGTTTTGCATTTTTATCAGGACAAGCAGAGTTTCCACAATTTGTAACAGGAAGTAGATTTTTTGTTTGTTGTTTAAGCAATTTGTTTTCCTTTCTGGTATTAATGAGTTCCCTTGCAATCTCATTGTATTCAGAAAGTAATTCATCAAAAGTAAGTTCAAGATCAAATACCTCCTTTTCATTTTCTTGTTGTTTTTCTTCTTCTGCTACCAAGCAGATATTGGCAGCTTCTTCTTTCTCCTCATCTTCTTCCTCGTCTGAAGAGCTGTCTCCCCATATGGCGAACACAGCCTTCTTTCGAATCGACCGAAATTCTTCTTCTTTTCTTTGTCTTTCAACTCTGGACATTCTGATTTGAAGGGGTTTCTCACATTCGTAACAGATGACTTGAGCTTTATCACCTTTATTGCTAGAATTTCCTTTCTGGAATTTATTTCTGAAGCCTTGATCCTTTTATAGAATTTCTTGAATCTTCGCACGAACATGGCTATTTCCTCATCATCATCATTATCTTCGGTTTTGACTTCCTTTTCTTTTACAGAATTTAGAGCAATACCTTTGCTTTTGCTGTTGTTAGCCTCGCCCAAGTCTTTCTTGAATTTCAGCTTACTTTCATATTCAGACAGGCTTCCAAACAGGGCTGCCACTGAAGCCATTGATTCTCCACGGGCCTCTTCTATTGCTGTTACTTTAGCTTCCCAATCTTTTGTTAAAACATTTAGAATTTTTCTGACCTGAGGACCTTGATCATATATTTTGCCCAAGATTGGTTAGATGTGTGTAGCGAAGTTGGAACTCAGCGATGGTCTCCCCAGACTTCATTTGTAGTAAGTCATACTCAGTGGTCAGAGTATTGATGCGATTTTCTTTGATCCCAGAAGTTCCTTCATATGCTATTTCTAAAGCTTTCCACATCTCTTTTGCAGTAGGTAAGTTACATACCCGGAAGTACTCCTTTTGACTGAGAGCACTTTGCAGCATCAAGATAGCTTTACTGTTGAGAGTGATGTGTTTTTTGTCAGTCTCATTGAACTCATCTTCTATTTTGGGAGTGGCAATTCCTCCTTCAATCTTTGTGGGAACGTAATCGCCTTTTTCAAATACACGCCAGAGTCCATACTCGGAAGCTAGTACGTACACCTTGAACTTTGATTTCCAGAATGAGTAATGTTCTCCGTTGAATCCTGGAGGTCGATTGATTGAAGCACCATCAGGCAATATTCCTTCCATGATTTTATCTCGGGATGTTAAGCCCAACTGAGACACCTACGCTCTGATACCAAATGAAAGCCGGAATATTACCAAGAGGGGGGGTGAATTGGTATTATAAAAGTTTCTTGCAAGTTTAAAACAAAAGAAGCAAGGGAAGAAGAAGGAGATGAACACAAGGCAATTTATACTGGTTCGTTCCTAATCCTTGACCTACGTCCAGTCCCCAGATACACTCTGGGATTTCACTAACTTGGTATCAAACGATTACACACTCTGTAACACTCGGAGCAATTCTCTCTCTCGAATTACACTCCCCCTTACAAGATGTAATCAAAGACCCAATCCCAAAGTCCCAAAACTTTGAGACTCTCACAAGGAAATGATAATAAGAAAAGAGCTCTCTGTAAGAGCGGATGAATATGAACAACGAAGAACAGAGTATACAAGAGTTTCTAATAGAAACAGTAAAGAACTAAGCTCTTGTATCGAATTCTTGGTCTGTGCGTATGTGTTGTATATGTGCAGTTGGAAGTCTATGTATTTATAACCCTTTGAAGTTTCTGTTCGTTGTAGGTGCACTCTGAACTCTGATCTTGGAGGAAATTCATAGCTGATTGGAGCATATCTGTATAATTCTCATTTCTGCATAATCCACATTAAATGGGGATATATATTTCCGTTGAAGCTTTCAGAATGTTTGGCCATGATGTGGTTTTTTCTTAAAATACTTCCAATCAATCGTGTCCTGTTGTTTTCTGATTGTTTTGAAGATGATTATTCCCTTATTCAGTGTGTTTACTTTTCTGCTCTGTTTTTGATCCAATATCGCGTGATTTCCATACTGATCTGCAATATTCCTTTATCATCTGAAAACTGTGAGTAAACATATTAGGAATAAACTAATTTCGATCACAATTAATAATAAGAGGTACCCAATATGGAATCTGTACGTTAGATATAATCAGAGAGCTACGTATCAGCGATTCCCAGAAATTCAGCGAACATGACTCGAGTCATTCGTGTATGACTAGAGTCATCTTAGTGAGTTTATCAGACAGAGAAGAAGTTCGCAAAAGTTGACTGGAGTCATATTACTTGACTAGAGTCATTGTCTTGAAATTCAACTGAGACGACTCGAGTCATCCTTGATGACTGGAGTCATATTTAGGTTTTTTTGCAAACAGAGAAGAACTTCAGAAAAGTTGACTGGAGTCATCTACTTTGACTCGAGTCATATTATAAATCAAATCAAACGAGACGAGAAGGCGATATGATGACTGGAGTCATTTTGCTTGACTCGAGTCATATCAGTATATAAAATTAGATAGAGACGAAAAGCTGATATTATGACTGGAGTCATCTTGCTTGACTCGAGTCATATTTTAGATCAAATCAGACAGAGGCGAAAGGCTGATAAAATGACTGGAGTCATCTTGCTTGACTCGAGTCATTTCAGTAAAATCTTAAACCAGAAGCTTCCGTCGATATATATGACTTTTAGCTTGGATCATTAATCTTCTTTTTGATTTCCAATTGTCAGTTATCATCAAAACTTATGGAGAACTAACAGGTAAAACCATATTGAATCGTGATGTTTCACGGGTAGAATTTGTCTTGTGTGATGATTTGAGCAAGCATGGTGAGACCATTTTGAATGATCACTTGACTCATTCTTTAGAGAATTTGACTCTTACTGAGGAGAGTCATATTGACTTTGTGGGTTGTTAAAAATATCTGGAAATTCCAATACTTTCTGTTGATCAATTTCTTTTGGGATCTTCCTTTATTTTTTATCAATCAAATTTTATTGATTATATTTATATGGAACGAGATACTTCTTGGAGCTATGATTTTATGCAGGTACATGGATTGATTCCTCCCATCCAAACACCTTCTATACTTGAGCTGAAATGTTATCTGCGAAGCTTAAAATATGGTATGTTTGTTGAACGTCAAAAGAGGACATCACCATTGCTTTCATGTGACTTACAACCAGACAAAGGAGAGAAGCCAATTATGCTACTTCATTTGAGTCTCCAAACTTTTAATAGTCTGGTTGTATTCCTTCCTTACTCTTTCACCTGCATTGCTGGTTGTTATTGGTTAAACTTATATTTTACATTGAGGACAATGCATGATTTAAGTGTGGGGGAGGGATTTTGTTCTTACTTTTGGTTTCTGTTTTTTGTTTTTCAAATGACAAAAATGAAAATATTTTGGTTTTTGTTCCTTGTTTTCAAGAAAAGAAAGAAAAATTTTAATGTTAAAATTGCAAAGTTTTAAGTGACTTTAGTATGATGCATTCTTGATTTGAAAAGTAATCGATCATGTTTTGAGTTGGTGAACCTAGTGGCAATGAATTTGACTTTGGTGAATTTAGGCTAGTGATCATATTCCTAGTGAGATTTTGAGCCTACTACATATTTTTTTTTTCGTGTGTACCCCTATCTCTTTACTTGATCTAGAACTTGACTTGTATCTTATTTGAGGCCACACTTTATACAAGTGTATTCATAAAAATGATAAAGGCATTCAGTTCATTTTAGCCAGATAAGCCAAAAAGCCTACCTTTTTCATACGTATATCCTTTGTTTAGCCCCTTGAGCCTATATATTATTATTTTTCCTTTTTGTCTACACCCATAGCCATTAAAAAAAAGATATACCCTTTTGAATGTCTTGGGAGTTGAAGAGCATTGCATTATCTGTTTTGGATGGAAGAACATGCATAAAATTAGGAATTGGGTCATTGTGAAAAATATGGTAGGTTATCTTCAAAAAGAAAAAAAAAATCAAAAAAAAGGGGGAAAGAAAACAAAAGAAAACAAAAGAAAAGAATGATGACTCAATTCATGTTTGGTTTGGTTTCTTGCACTCCATATTCTTCTCTATTGTATCATTCTCTTCATCTTTTAAGATATTCAACTTTGTTTTTCCAAACACCGTACCCTTTCTTTCTTAACATTAGCCCCATTACAACCTAATAAAAGTCCTTTGGATTTATGTGTGCCCTTGCTTTATTAGTGGTGGAGAATTTAGATTCTTGTCAAGCCTATGGAAATAGTATTGGATAGGGATGAATTTGAGTGTAAACACAACCTTATACACTTTCGAGTGAAGAGTGACATACACATTATCCTTGGTGAGAGATTTCTAGCTTAGCTCCCCTTTGTCAAGTAAATTGCCATGATGTTTGCTTTTGTAATTCATGAGAAGATCACTTGGACATGAGAGGTGTTGAAATGCTTTTGTTTACTTGTTGCTTGTGATTGAAACATTCATTTTTGAAGCTTTAGTTTTTGTTTTTTTTTCTTTCTTTATTCTCCCTTGGAAATGAAAGAATGTATTTCTATGTTTTAATGGATGAGGTGCAACTGTACAAAAAGATGATGATGAAGAAGAAGAAAGGCAATAGATTGTCCAAGAAAATCGAGGAAGAAAGAGTCACATATTTCTCACTTTAATCAAACCACAATAAGGTAAGCGTGGTTTAAAATATTCACAAAATATGTGGGCATATATTAAATAGGGAAAATTACATTCAGGTCCCAAGGAAGGAAAAAAATTACAAAAAAGTCCCTTGAAATCACAAAATTACCCAGAAGTCCCAAGGGAATTTTTGTTGTAAATACATGCATTTCCTGTTGTAAATACATACATTTTCTGTTTTAAATGGTTTGGGACTTTTTTGATATTATTTGTACGGCATTTTTTAAATGTTGTTGTAAATACATACTTTTTCTGTTGTAAATACATACTTTTTCTGTTGTAAATGGTCAGGTGTTTAAATGTTGTTGTAAATACATACTTTTCCTATTGTAAATGGTTTGGGACTTTTTTTATATTATTTGTACGGAATGAAAAAAGTCTCAAACCATTTACAACAGGAAAAGTATATACTTACAACAACATTTAAACACCTGACCATTTACAACAGAAAAAGTATGTATTTACAATAGAAAAAATATGTATTTACAACAACATTTAAAAAATTCCGTACAAATAATATCAAAAAAGTCTCAAACCATTTACAACAGAAAATGTATGTATTTACAACACGAAATGTATGTATTTACAACAAAAATTCTCATGGGACTTTTTTGTAATTTTATGATTTCTAGGGACTTTTTTGTAATTTTCTTCCTTCCTTGGGACTTGAGTGTAATTCTCCCTATTAAATACTTATTATGTCGTTATGGCCTTCAATTGGGTGTGCCGTTTAAAATCAAATCTTATTTAATTATGTTTTTTTTTCTATCAGTGGGAAATTTATTCCATTTAAGGCTTTATTATCAATGAAGATATTAATTTGTTTGATAATTTCTAATCTCCTATAATCTCATGATTTTTTTTTTCAAATTAATATGGCTAAATAAAAGTGAGGATTTGTTGTGTTTAACGTGATAATAGTTGTAAGTTGAAACAAAATTTTTGTTTTAATAAATCTGGAAATATTTGTAAATATCTTAGCCACTATTTAATATATCAAAAGGATTTTTTACCATGATCAATGAATAGAAATAATTAATTGCACGATGTGTGATTTATTTTGATATACCATATCAATTAGTTTGAATCTTGAAAATCATAGATTTTAAATGCTGCAAATTATGTTTATATTTTGGTGATTTTTATAATCTGATCATTTGAAATTTTCAAAGAGAATTTGTAGCATTGGTTTCACATGTTTAAATATGTGTGAATGTTATTAAATATTGGTATTTAAAATAATTAAATATTTAGAAATTTATGTGGAAAATTCTGTGAGGACAGAATATTATTAAATATATATATTTTGACAAAAGGAAATTAATTAAGTTGAGGCTTTGTTTTTTATGTGAAAAGCAAATTTTGTAATGTGAAATAAATGATAATGTTTTAGCATTCTCATTTAATTAGAATGGAAGATTAAACTAGTATAACCTCTTGTTGTAATAGACAACCATATGATTCTGTAGTTTTATAAAGTGTGAATCTTTATAAATATACTATGTAAGATCTAATTTAATTAGAATTTTATTGATTATAAAATATTTGAAAGTGTAGAGGTGCCTAAGATATAGGGTATCTTGTGGGGTACCTTGAAAGAAATATATGTCAAATTGTTCATAGCTTAGAAAAAGCATGTGGCTAACTTGAAATATATAATACATGCATGATTATTGTGAACATATATTGAATTTCAATGTGGATGACTAGCATAGCCAAAAATATCATGTTATGTGCTTGAAAGCATGAGAGAATTAAATGTGATTTTGGGTGTTAAAGATCATAAAAGAATAGTGATGATAAATGAGAAATGTTTCTTAATCTTGGTTTTGAGAACCATTTTGTGAATAGTCCTTATGATACTACTTGAGATTATTCTAAAGCCCATTCAATGTATGAACGAATTATTGAGAATTTGTAGCAGTGATAAATGTTAAATCCCATGACATAGCAAATTAAGTGTAGAGATTAAGCATATGTAAACTTTCATGAACAGAAAGAAATAGGTAAGCGATAATGCCATAAATATTGGCATCATGTAGTAGATTCCTGTTGTATTGATGTATGTACACAGATGTTAACTAAAATCCAGTCTATGTATGAAAATTCACTAGTTATCATTGACCTTCAGTGGTGACAAGTAAAATATTACTTGAGTCAAAGTTGATTACTCTAGAAATTGATGGAATGCTGATAATGTTAAAAATGTAATATCCTGAATTGTGGGCATTGAGATTTGAGAATAAGCCTAAATTAGACAAACAGCTAAGCCCAATTCGAGAAAAGTCCCAAGAATGTCGAGAGATAGGAAGCCTCTCGGGGACTAAGTAATTCGGCTATACGGCCCAATGGACCCAATATGTATAAGCCGTGGAATTAAAGTGGCAATGAAAAAGGGGCACAGAAGACTTATACGGTAAATCCAATTGGAAAAGATGCCACTCAACTATGTCCTGAGGTATAGGACAATTAGTTGAGCGAAAATATGCCGGTATAGGAAAGTATACAACATTTTCAGGGTAGTCGGGTATGCTCAACGTTTTTGAGAAAACATCGGTATGTGGCATCATTTGTCAGGTCTCGATATTTGTGTCGCAATCCCAAGCAAACACTGATGAAGCAACTTTAGCAAAGTAGGTCATAATGATCCATGATGACACTTCTTTTGTGTTGGTTCAATAAGAATGCGACACGCTTCTATTAATCAAGATATACTTTTGAGTTGGTATAACAAGATCATGACACGTGTCCCCACATCATGACTAATGATGACATGCTTTTATGTTGGTCAAATAAAAATGTGACATGTGTCTCTCATCATGACAAGTGAAAAAGCTACTTTTGTGTTAGCCGAATAGAAAGGTAACACATGTTCAGCTTGCTCTCCAAGTATATTAAGCTTGTTTAAGAAGTCAAATGGATTTGACAGGCATTTAATGGAGTCGTAAATACAATAAAGACAAAGGATTTGACATGATTAGACGAGCATTTATTGCATGGGGACAAATGGACTTACCAAGTGTCAAGTTAAGAATGCAAGATAGGGTTGAGCATGAAACCCATAACCCGGTGAGCCAGCCCATAATCCAGTGTAATTAGGCCATTTTGAGTCCGCCCAAAAAGACGTATAATGGGTTGGGTTAAAACTCGCCCATTTAAGAATTAAAGGGGTAGGCTATGGGCACACCTTCGAGTTGCCCATACCCGCCCATTTGTGTACTTTTTTTTTATTAACTACCCTAACCCTAATAGCTATTAACTCTCAAGTGAATCTAAAGATGATGGTGAAGACTGAAACATGCAGATTCAATGGAAGCATGCCATTTTTTTAAGCTTTGAACTTTAGTTGTAATGTTTTAATTTAAAAGTTGGAGTTTTAACATCAAAATTATGTTATGATGATACTTGTCTAAATTTAGATTGAGATTTTAGAATTTAGAATCATGAATTTGAATGTATGTTTAATACTTATGTATGTTTTTTTTTCAAAAAATAAATAAGTCAAATGTAAATGGGTTACCAAAAACCCGGTGAGCCCGCCCATTAACGTGTTAACCCATTTACACAGGTTTAAATAGGTTGTGGTATGGGTATGGGTTAGCCCATACCCATTTAAAATTAAATGGGCGGGCTATGGGTTAGAGCATGGGCTGCCCAACCTGCCCATTGCTCTGCCCTAATGCAAGATGGATTGACTTGTGTTGAAAGGCCAATTTTAGAGACAAAAAAAATTTCAAGAACAAGGAAATGTAGCATGATCATAAGCACCTACAAGGCTACAATTAAAGATCTATTGGTTTATGAAATAATCTATGACATGCTTATGTCATATGGTGACATTAGGATAACATCATGAGTAATTAATGGGCATAAGTACAAAGACATTTACGAAGGCTTAAAAATAAATTAGCTAAAGTCAAGATTGTAACCAATACGAAGAAAGCAAGTACAAAGCAATTAATACCTCATTAAATGCAAGGACAATGCAATTAATATCACATTAAATGCAAGGACAAAGGAATAAATTTAAGCCTAGATGTAATAATAACCCATGGAACCCTAGGCTAACAAGTATCACAAAGAGGAAACAATTGGAATTTGTGAAGTGACATTCAACTACTTACATTTATGGCACATTTATGACATCTTGGAAATCTAATCTCTTTCTCTACAAGGACATGAATTTCGGCTTGGAAGAAAATCAGGAGGAAGAACACATTTATTCTATGTAATAAATGATGATCAAGAGATTTCTAGAGAAAACACAAGGCAAAAAGAGATTAAAACAAGGTGTAAAAAGGTAAAATGCTAAGGAAGATATTTAGCATGCTTTTGGCCCATTATTTAAAGGCTTCATCCCCCTCATTTTTCATGTTCAAAGATGCCAAAGGAGAGAAAGAAAGAAAGAAGCACACCAAGGAAAGAGCAAGAAAGAAGGGAAGTTGTGAATCAAGGTACTACGTAGGACTTGGATTCTTGCTCTACTTCCTTCAATCTTCATAGACATTCCTAAGATATTGATGAATGATTCTTTCATAATGTTTTGAAGTCTTGGCCGAAAGTTCAAGAGGGTTTAGGGAGGAAAATCTCAAAGAAGAACTACAATCAATGACAAGTAAGTTACCTCTTTAACCTCCTTATAGTTGATATGGTTACACAATTTGGAATATGATTGTTACCTTGACGTGTATGCTTGAGAAGTTTATGTTTAGATGATGAAATAGACAAATGAATGTATGAAGTCAAGATTTTGGTCTAGAAAGGAAAAACAAGCATGAACTAAGATAAATACAAAGTTAGAATGGAAACTTGTTGTGCTTGTTGTTAGGGCTAGTTTTGGCCAGAGGTAAGAACATGAAGATATCATCTTATTTTGGGGAAAAATCCAAAAATGGAAGATATAAAGGTCAACATTAATTAATTTGTGCCCTTGCAAGTAATAAAGGACTTTTAGCCATAATTGGGTCAAATTATAATTAATTCAAGTATTATTTGAATTATGGAAAATTTACAAAAGTAACGAGTATTATTTATAATTATCGGTAGTGTCATCGTCGGGAGCTTTTAAGAAGATTTGGGAGTAATTGTCAGTTTAAAATCCATCAGGTAGTAACTCTAATCTCATATGCTTTATGTATCTTTGTATGTATGTTTTACCATGATTGTGGACCCGTGTCTCGTGAGGGGGACATGCATTTGTGGTTGTAGGACCTAGTGGATTGGAGGTCCTTAGGTCGCTACTGATCCAGTATCCATTTAGTGTAGTTTGAGTTGAGGCCCAACTACTATGATTTTCTTTCCTAGCGTTGTGGATCCGGGGCTTGCCTTAATTGAGCAGTCCTGCGTTTATTTAGGACTTGCTGGTCCTTTCACAGTAGACATTGCATTGTGGTATGCTATTTTATGTTATTGCGCGTGATGTGTACTAAATGCTTGTGATATGTTATTTTCCTAATTGTGGTTGCTTGCATACTCTATATATACTTTGTATATGAGATTACCTATGTTACTCTGGGATGCTTTGGGATTCCAGCCCTTGTTACAACTTGTGAATTGCATGGCTCCTAGGGTAAAGCAGTAGATGCTAGCAAATGGAGATGCTAGACTGATTTCAGATTGGTTGAAGAATATTTGTAGAAATTTTATGTAATTATTGTTTTAAATTTTGTAACCAATATTTGTAATTTTTATCATTGCACTGCGCTATAATGCTCTGATCTGTGATATATTATTGGAAGGGTGTGACAGTTGTATTTAATAAATAGGAGGGTGTCACATAACCCGCCACTCGAAAGGGCGAGGTCGGTAGGGGTACGAGAAAAAACCTCTTAGCAAATATTTTAACAAGAAACTGACACTTAGCGTCAATGATTTGTGATTTCCAAATGGTAATAGCCATTGTAAAAAAATTATGCAAATACAAAATTGTTTGAGATATGATATGTGATAAGCTAGCTTAAGAAATGTGATGGAATTATCTTAATCAATTTGGTGAAGTCAATAATGGATCTATCATATCCATTAACAAAACCCCTAAGGATGAAATAAATTAGCCGAGGGGAAGGAGCTTAAAGCCAACTCGTAAGTGATAGCGATGGCAACCCAACCTTTGTGATTGGTGATCCCATGAAGAAGGTTCAATGGGTAGGAACAAGTCATTCGTCAGTTCTGACTAGCACGAAATAAACTATTGGTCTCTTCCTATGGCAATTAGAATGTGCTAGAATGCATTTTGGCAAGGTGAATAAAGCTCTTAATAATTCTATAATCCTACAAGATGGTGTGCCTAGTGTAGGTACACTTACATGAAATCACCTTTAAGAATATGGAGTGTGGCCGCTCCTTTGAGATCGTGGCAAAATCACTTGAGCATTCATTATAAACCAGGCATGCACAAGACCATCTTAACATGCACGACCTTCATTAATAGCGGAAATGTTAGTATATAATCTAACCCTTTATGCCTTTAGTACACACCAAGATTTGTTAGTTCATAGAAGCAGGCTTCACTGACATCTCTATTTGTTATTTGTTAGGTCTAGTTCATAGTTCTAAGGACCACCAGATACAATGGTTATATTCATGTGTGTAACACAATGGGTTTCTTTGACACATGTGGGGGATTGTTGTAAATATATGAATACATGTATGGGTATGTCAAAGAACCTAGTCCCACATTAATTGCTTGGGAATAAAAGACTAAGAGAGTATGAGCCTATAGATATAATCATATTGTATTGGGCTTGTAAAGAGGCCTAGAGGAGTGGTGGGTGGGCGCAACAACGAGCCACCAAAAGTCAAACACAGTAGAAATCTGTCTATTTCCTCCTTGCCGCTATTTCCTTCTTCCCCGAGAATATTATTTTTAGTTTTCTAAAATAATATTTTATTTCGGAGGCTTACCAAAAAGACTCCATAATTTGGGGTTTGAAGTTTATAACCCTTCATGACCGAAAGTTTTCAACGGTCGGGAACATCCCCGAACATGCTCTCTGTTGTCAACGTACAAACCTGTCTTTTTGGTAGGGCAGAGCAATTGGGTTGCACATGCCTAAACCCATAGCCAGCCCATTTAACTTTATACAGGTACGAGCTAGCCCATACCCATACCTCAACCCATTTAAACCCGTGTAAACGGGCTAGCACATAAATGGGTAGGCTAAACGGGTTTTGGGTAACTCATTTACATTTGGCATGTTTTTTTAAAATAAACATACATAAGCATTAAGAATCCATCCAAATTCATCATTCTAAATTCTGAAATCTTCAAAGTTCAATAATCACAATTCACACAAAAGAACCTAAATTTAGACAAGTACCAAGATAACATAATTTTGATGTTAAAACTCCAACTTTTAAATTAAAACATTAGAACTACAACTCTACAAGTTCAAAGACTAACAAAATGGCATGCTTCCATTGACACTACATGCTTCAGTCTTCACCATCATCTTCATATTCACTTGAGGAAGGGGTTGTAGCTCCAAACGCTAAATCTTCCTCTGCAAAATAAATGAAGAGAAAACATATCCATTAATAATCTAATATGAAAAAAAATAAAGCAATACAAATTGAAAATACCAGTAACAACACTTGAACTCTCATCAAAATTATCAATATCAAGGTCCTTAAATTTAAGGAGTGTCTTGAATAGCCAATTTTAAGTACATATGAGTGCCTCAACCATCCTTGAAGACAAGGAGCTCCTAAGAGAATCTAGTATTCGACCCCCAGTACTAAAATTTGATTCTGAAGTTACTGTAGAGACTAGTATGGCCAACAAATCACGTGCCAATAGATTTACAACTTTATATTTGGAAGCATTCACTATCCACTATGCCAAAACATCAAATTTTGGATCATGAAAACCAACTAATTCAGCTTGAAGATATTCATCCACTTCTAAAATTTTCTCTACTTTACATGTACAGTCTACAGTGGGTAAGAATTTCTAGAATGTAGCATCAAAAGATGACAAAGCTATTTCAAGTTCAATTTATGGAGTCACAACATTATTCCCACCACCATTGATATCCCCTTGCTCAATTCTTGGCTGAGATCCAGAAGCTTCATTAGTATTAATGACATTTAATGAATAATGATCATACAAACGATACAAGACATCCATAATCCTCTTCCATATAAATTCACGCATTGTAGGTTTAGGAAAAATGTTTTCATAAGCAATTTGGACACATGCCATCTTGTATCTAGGGTCTAATATCATTGAAACTACCAATAATGGATTCATTTTCTCAGCTTTTCCCCCAATACTTAGCATACTTGGTTTGCATTCTTCTTGCCAGGTCACCCAAGAGAGAGTGGAAACCAACTGCACTTGAATTAAGATGTGTTTGAATTGCAACAATATGAAGAAACCATGTGTTTGTTGTCACAAAATTTGATCCACAAAATTTTAGAGTCATGGTGTTAAACAACTTCAAAAATACAAGGTACTCCTTTGCAACAATCAAATTATATGCACTTGGAGGCTCAACTGTATTCACTATAGTTGTGTCAATGATATCATCATCATGATCAAATATGTCATCATCAAAGCAAGTTGAATTTGAATCTAACTTAACTTTCTTTTTGAAGTAATCTATGTAATCTTGATCTTCTTCTTCCATCCTTGTGAAGACTTTAATGAACTTAACGACACTGTCCAACATAAGGTAAGTTGAATTTCACTTAATAAGTATTTAAACAAGTATGTGAAATCTGATTCATAATTGAAATATGATTAAACAAGAATAACAGGAGTATTAAGCATAATGAGAAATATAATTAAACATAATAAAGGAAATAACAGCATGAACAAGCATTTCATTTTTTAGCAAGAGTAAGAGTTTTTATATAAGAAATCTGATTAAGCATAATAAAGGAAATAACAACATGAACAAGCATTTCGTTCTTCAACAAGAGTGAGAGTTTTTTATAAGAAATCTGATTAAGCATAATAAAGGAAATAACTAAGTGGGTATTACACTATTACTTATTGCCTTCAGTGTCCTGCCCTCTGTCCATATTTTTAAATAAGAAAAATTAGCTAAATGGGCAGGTACGGGTAGCCCAGAGGTGTGCCCATAGCCTGCCCATTAAAGTCTTATAGGAGTGGGCTTTAACCCGCCTTGTCATGAGCCTTTTTGGGTGAGCTCAAAATGACCCAATTACACCGGGTTGCAGGCAGGCTCATGTTGGAAATTATGTCCTAGGGGCAAGTCATTGTACTTTAGACATTTATGTTATTTAAAGTATTCTCTTTTAGTTATCATTTCGTTTGCATGTTTACATTGATAACTGTATCCCTGGATATATCTAATAGGTTATCCTAATGTCCCTGGTCGGTCATCTATGCGGGAGCGAAGATCAGATAAAACTAGTATGACTTTGATAAGGTATGGAGATACAATCAAAGTCATGGGCACTTGTAAGAGTACAAGGTGCTGGACCGACCCACTATGAGAAAGCTGCATAGATTTAGTCATAAGCTTATCTCATGTATAACCGCGTCACGACGCCCTATGACCTGAGATCATCATGGATTTCTACATCATGAGTCACGGATCTTTGTCCTAGTCAAAAGTCATATTTGACCGGGTGATGATAAAGGCTTGGATCGGGATCAGTGGTTCTCATGCAGAGGAATGTGAGTGGTCAAGATGGGATTTGTCCCTCACATTTGTAGAGAGATAATACTGGGCCCCTCGATGAGTGAGTTTGAGAAATGTATGGCCATACTACGTTGGAAAGGAGTTTCCATTTCAATTGTTAGACTACTCAAGAATCGAGAAAGTAATGGTCAAGAACAGGAAGTTGACATTATACATGCCTCATCCTTGACCAAGTTATCGTGTGACAAAAGGGACGTGACATGGTTGTACGATAGGTTATATCGCATCAACGATCCCCATGTGAATTGGGTAGTCGCAATGTCTTACTAGAGGCCGCTTGCGACTTGTGGGCTGGTACAGTATTGGCCCGCTGCCAATCTCATGTGGGCCTACAGGGTCGCACACAAGAATAACCCAACACGAGCAATAGTGTCCAGATTCATTGAATCTTAAATGTGTTTAAGATTTAATGAATACTTATTTAATCTAGGATGTGTGTGTGTGTGTGTGTGTTATTAAATTCGAAAATAATAATGATATTATTTATTGATAATAATATTATTATATATAGTATTTAATTTATTTGATAAATTAAATAACTATAATAAATTGAGATATTGTATCTCAGATTTAATTTTCGAATAAAGATATTGCATATCAGATTTAATTTGAACTGAGATATCGTATCTCATTTTAAATTAAATATAAGGATATCATATCTTGATTTAATTTATAAATATAAATTAAATCTAAAGTCCTATTAATTCGGATTAAATAGTTAGATTATATCTGTTGAACAGATTTAAATAATATTATTTAATCCAAATTCAAAATTCGAAATTAATTTTGAATATTTTAATACGACACATTAGGGTTTTAGAAACTCTATAAGAGATTCTGATCTAGTCGTATTAAACAGACGAATGAATTAGACGGCGCGAAAACAAAACCCTAGATAGAAAAGAGAGAGAGACGCAAGAATACTGAGGCGCTAGCACGCTGCCGTCAGTGTTGGAGGCCGTTCGTGTGGATACCGGTAAAGGGAGAGGATACGCGAAGTCAGCTCCTGTCTGATCGAACAAGAAGGCGCTAGCCCACGTGATCAAGAAGCACGGATAAAAGATGCCACCTCATTCGACACGTACGACGTCTGAGGCGCACGAGGTTCGAGGCGCAAACGAGAACAGAACGCAAGCAAGCTCGCATAGGTACGGTTCTGAAATCTAACCTTGATCTAAACGCGGTTGAGCGATCCACCTAAGGGATCCGTAAAAGTTTTTTAATTCCGCTGCGTGTTCGGATCCGAACAGCTCATTGGGTTGCAGGTTTCTTGCTCAGCCCTACTTTTCGATGGTGTCTGTTTGGTCTTAAGTGACATGTTATTTAGATTGTATTGTGTTCGTTGGCTATCCATGGACCGTGCCTATAAAAGGGGCTTAAACAAAGTGCTCAGAACCAAATTTATAATCTCTCCTCCTCTATATAGCTTTTTCTTGCTGTTGTTACTATTATCTTCCTCTAGTTCTACTGCCTTGACATGCTCAAAAAGGGTCTGTTTAATCTTAGGGAGTACCGCTTCCTCTTTGCCGGTGATCAC
This sequence comes from Acacia pycnantha, assembly GCA_025563575.1. Taxonomy (NCBI): domain Eukaryota; kingdom Viridiplantae; phylum Streptophyta; class Magnoliopsida; order Fabales; family Fabaceae; genus Acacia; species Acacia pycnantha. The sequence continues at coordinate 4,316,322 of JAMWYP010000026.1, read as the reverse complement.
GGAATAACTCTATAGGACAATGTTCACGAACACAAGTAAGATCATCCACTTTTTCATTCGGCCAGATTGCTCGTGAACTACAACAACTAGGAGTAGTATTCTAAGTTTAGTGCGCTTATTACTCATGAGAAAAATACTTAAAAGCAAACTTGCACTAAACATATTTTAAAATATTAGATGTTCCTGAAAAAGTATTTTTTATGATGATAAAACATTAGGTATGAAAGATTTGGTGCGAAGGGGATGACAGAGAAATTTTTTTATTAGTTGAATTTAAGCATGGGAAAAAGTCCAAAAAAAAAAAAGAACTTTGAAATTCCAAAATTCCAAATCAGGTTTGTTACCAAGAGTTGATAAGGGAATAACACAACTTGATAAGCAATTCACAACTCATTTGTTTACAAAATACTTGATTTGAAATTTTACAATTTCAAAGTTCTTTTTATGTCTTTTTCCCTTTTAAAAAATTAGAGATGTGGGGTTAAAATTTCTTAATTAATTTTTCATACTCTTTTATCCCACATATTCTATATATTAAAATTTTATAACCCGACTTCTCAAATTTTTTTAAAATTCAACTCATAAAAATTTTATTTTCCCTCTCATTCTCTCCCCTCACCTCACACCAAACAACCTCTAAGTCAATCTTAGAATATTAAGCGTTATTTGAAAAATACTTGAGGCTTATTTAACATTTGAAAAAAAAAAATCAAAAAATCCATCAAATTAATTACATACTTACTTTACCATATAAAAATTTTAGGAAAGGGGTTAGGCTCACCCACGATCCAAAGGCAGGGCGAAGTCTCATTTCCTCCTAGGTGATATCAATGTTAGGCAGGGCGAGCCGTCTATTACCATTAGGCGTTTACCTGGGCAATCAGGAGCTAGAATATCTCCCCCAGCACTTTGACCAACTCCAAGATTGAATTCCCTCCCTTTGGTGAGAGTGTTTGACCCCTTTATCGGTTGAACCCAAAGACAAGATGTAACATATTAAACTACATATGTGAGACTTCTCAAATATTATTGCATATCCAGGCCTATAATTTGAAAAACAATTTGCTCTAGAAGTAGTCTCTGGCCCACTACTAGCATTTAAAGTATAGTTTTAGTCAACTTTTGCTTCCCGTTTGACTTGTGTTTTTTCTTGTTGGCTCAACCATTACTAGTATTTATAGTATAATTTTAATTATTTTATTTCTTTCAAGTAATTTATCCATTATGTAGGTTTTTCTTCCTTTCTCTATAGATCTTTATTTTTATCTAGCTAATAAAAATAAAACAGTTGATGGATCAAATAGAAAATACTTGAAATAAGTCACAAGCCAATCTGCACAAAAAAGAAAGGTTTGTTAAAAAACCTACAGTTAACGATACCCATGAAAGTGAAGAATTGCATGCGATCCCATGCTTCTGAAGAATGATTCACGATACGTCAATTTTTTCCAATTTGATTTTGCTATTAAGATAAATTTTAAACTTCAAAACTATAAAATGCAACCCTGCCCGAAAAAATGTCAATACTCGATGCAATGAATTAACATTTCCGTAATTAGTTACTTGAATTGCTTGGAAAATTACAAAGATTCCACACACCACTGCAAAAGCTTGTTCTCATTGGAGACTATAGAGAAAAAAACTACAAAATTCAAAACAACAAAAACATGAAACCATCCAATCAAGGAGTTGGCATCATAAAAATCATAAATATAAATTTAAGCAAATATGACTCTCACGATTCACAAGAAAATTGAATCTAGGAATCTAGTTTACATAAAGTATTGTTGAGATTAAAAGATCACATTGAAGTAAAGAAGAAATACTAATGTTATTGATCTTTAAAACTATAGTAAAAGAGAATACAAAAAGGCTTTTATATAAGCAAATTAGTAGACTAACCTTAACCCAAGAAACTAATCTAATCAAGTCATAATGATAAAATATTCATACAAAATCCTAATATACTAAGTAATAAACGTAAATCATAATAATACTAATTAATTTCCTAATTCTAAACTTTATATTCTTAACACTCCCCCTCAAGTTGGAAGTAGGTTGAATTTAAGCAGAGTAGCAAATGCCATGAAGCAAATTGAAGAAGGAATAAAACAATGCTATGAAGCTTTCAAACTGATTCAACCATATCTGAAGCCTCCAAACAACCCTCCCAAACACCCATAACTTGAAACCACTTGGAACACCAAGTCGACGCTGGACGAGGTGACCACCGGTGAAAAACTCCTCCCACGCTTTGATACCATGTTGAGATTGAAGGATCACATTGAAGTACAAAAGAAATACTAATATATGTTTCCTATTTCCTAACAAGTATCGCTAAAATTAAATAGAATTATGACTGGTGAATCGTGAGAAGTTGGAAAGTTACTTTATTAATATCAGGTTTGAAAAAATCAGCTTTCGTATTTTCAATGCCTATTTCCAAAGTTCTATTATATTTGACCCAAGATATATATTATTTTACCAAACATTGTTTTGGTCGAATTTGCCAAACATATATACCATTTGGGCCGGTTTATTTTTCCTTTTTTTTTAATTATTCATATAATAATTTTAAAAAGTAATGCAAATATTATTTCAAGTGTAAAAGTTGGTATGTGTCACAGCATATATTGTGTCAAGTAGAAACTATTTTACATCAGATTAAACTACATTATGTGAGACTTTGGGAATGTTATTGCATGTCCACGCCTTAAGTTGAAAGTTACTACCTCCGTCCCTAATTATAGGAGCAATTTAACCGATTTTGGAAGAATTAAGGAGAGGAGTTAAATTAGTTAATTTTACTCATTTTCCTAAAATGTCCTTATATAAATTTAAAATGACACAAGTTGCCCTAATTATAAGTGTTTTTAATTTGTCTTACGTTAGATATCCATGACATATTAGTTTATATATGTATATTAGTTGCTTTTTATATAGCCATGTGTATACATATAGATCTAATTTTTTTTCCACACGCTTTCTAATTGAAATAATGGTCTTGCTATATAAACATATATGTGTGTATATATATGTGTATACATATAGATCTATCTACACACATACATACACACACATATGTATATATATATATATATGTTTATATATGTGTGTGTGTTCACACATATATATCTACACATATATATATTGACACACATAAACACAAATATACATATATATGTAAACACACATATATATAATGCTCCTAATAATAAGTATAAATAGGGGTATTATAGGAAAAATTGACAAAAGTTAAAACTTGCTCTTATAATTAGGACCAAAACTTGCTCCTATAATTAGGGACGGAGGGAGTAACTTACTCTGAAAGAAGTGTTCAACTGGTAAAGGGGTCGGACTTCCTCACCTCAAGGGAGGGGGTTCGATCCCTGCGTTGGTCAAGGCGCTGGGGGAGGCATCCTAGGGGTCTAGGAAGCAGTGGAAACGCTGGTAGAGGTGGAGGCATGTGTACTCTCTGGCCAGTATGTCCTGTGGACTAGGCTCCAAGCGCCCTGCTCTTGGACTGTGGGTGAGCTAAACCCTTTTCCTAAAAAATTTTTATCAAAAAAAAAAAAAAAGTCACTGGCCTGAAGGCGTGGACAAAGTTAACTTGCTCTTAAAGCATTTTTTTTTACTAGGAGTAGTATCCTGAGTTTAGTGTGCTTATTGCTAGTGAGAAAAACACTTAAAAGCAAACTTACACTAAAAAATATTTTAAAATACTAGAGGTTCCTGGACGAATATTTTTAGGATGTTAAAACCTTAGGTGGGTAAGGAAGGGGAGGAAAAAAAAAATTATCAGTTGAATTTTTTTAAAAAAAATAGAGAAATGGGGTTAAAAAATTTTAATTAATTTTTCAAATTCTTTTAGTTGACATCTTCTCTGTATTAAAATTTTATGACCACAATTATTGATTTTTTTCTAAAAAAAAAATCAATTCATAATTTTATATTCCCTCCCCTCATTCATACCAAATATCCCCTAAGTCAGTCTTAGAATACTAAACGTTATTTGAAAAATACTCGAGGCTTATTTAACGTTTGAAAAAGAATTCAAAAAAATTTTATATGTTTGGGAGAAAAACCTACTATGTCCAAATCTCTATAATAAAATTATTTGAAATAAAAAATATGAGGCCTAATTAATAAACTGGAGGAGGGAGGCCCGAACGAATAGCATTATATTATATCGATAGCTAATGGTTTTTAAAAAGTAATACTCGTAATAGTAAAGGGCCTGAAGGTGGGGTTTTTTTTTTTTTCTCAGAACCTGAAGGTGGGTTCACGAACACCATTTCTCTGTTATTCTTGGCTCAAAAGCCTTTGTGGTAACCTTAGTTCTGGTTTGGGGCCTTGCTGGACTCGTATTTTTGGGGTGTCTATATGGAAATTGTGGATTTGGAGGAATGCTTCAATTTTTGAACAGGGTTTTATGAAACCTACTAAACCTGAGGTTGTTATTTTGCAAACTTGGAGGAAGTTTGCTTATGTCCAGGCCTTGTCTGACGCTGCATCTGTTAATCATTCGCCTCCTACTCCTCGGATTTGGCAACCTCCTATGGAAGGATGGGCCAAGTTAAATGTGGATGGAGCCATAATCTTGAGCTCATCCAAGGCAGCATGTGGTGGTGTTATGAGAGATGATAAAGGTTTATGGGTGTTTGGCTTTACCAAGTCATTAGGAATCTGTAATGCTGCCATGGCTGAAGAGTGGGCGGTATATGAGGGTCTGATCTTGGCATGGGACTTGGGCTTCAAAAAAATTCTTGTTGAATCTGATGCTCTCGATTTGATTAATAGCCTGGTTCATCCGATTGCTCCCAATGATAGTCTTCTTGTTCAGCAAATCAAGACAGTGGCACCTAGGAATTGGCTTATCTCCTTTTGTCATATTCCTAGAGATATTAATAGAGTAGCGGATGCTCTTGCTAAATGGGGTCTCTCTAAATCAGCTATCCTTAGTGAATGTCCTTCGGCTTTGAGGGCCTTAGTTGATAAGGAGTGTTTGAGATTTATTCCCCTAGTTATGTAATTTATTCCCTAACTTGGGCTTTGCCCTCTTTCATATCAAAAAAAAAAAAAAAAAAAAGCCTTTGCCTTTCATCTTTCTGACTTTAGACTTGTTTTCTCTGCAAAAAGCTTTTCTAAGTTGCGGCTTTTCTTGAAAATTGAGGAAAAACCAGAGGAAATTCGCTGCTAGAGGAAAATATAGGCAGTAAGTATGATGATTTTGTTAGTTCTCTATGTGTTTTAATGATAATTGACAATTGTAAACAAAATGAAGTCAATGGTTTAAGTCAAAAATATTTTTACCTTGATCAAATTTAAATCAGAAACAGAATGTCAAATTGACTCGAGTTTTAGGTTGTAAAACTCGAGTCAACATAAGATAGAGAGCTTTCAAAAATGTTTTGAACTAAGTTTGACTCGAGTCAGTCTTGCTTAACTCGAGTCATAAGCTCCTATAAGATATTGAGTAAAGGTGCAAAAATGCACATGTGATTTATTCTCAGGAGCGTCCAACACCAAATGCTTTTTTTTTTTGTGCAAAAATATACATGTAGTTACATTTAAGGAGCAAAAGTCACACTTTCTGTTAGCAGGAAAACGTTGAGTGTTAAAATGAAACATTTTGACTAACACAGTGATGACATGGATGCTGATTTGGCAGATAAAGTAGTATCTGGAAAAACAAAAACCAAGAAAATACCGTCTTCACAAGCCTTCACTGGAGCTCCACTTCCTTTTATCGATCAGCAATAATTCTCACTGCTTCCCTCGCTCAAATTGCTAAATTGCCAAATCCCAAATCTCAGAGGCAACGATATTTCTCTTTTAATCCAAGACCTGAGAGCTACACAGAAAAAAAAAAAAAAAACAAGAAGATTAATCTTAGCCATAACTCTTCAGATCCACGAGGAACGCCAATTTGCAAAGTCTTTTTGCGAATGATTGAGACCCAAGGTTCTCTGGGTCGCCCTCAAAATGGCGCGAATACCCTCATCTCTACTTTCTCTGATCCTCATTTTCACTCTATCGATGCTCCACTCTGCGCACTGTAAAACCCTTAAGCGTGATGGTAACACCGTGGATCTTTGTTCTCTGTAGCTTTATCTGATTTGGCTCATGGGGATTTTGCTTAATGCGTAAAGGGTTGGCATTTGATGGGTTTTTGGTTTTTGCAATTTTTAATTAAGGCTTTGAATGAGATCAAGGCTTCTCTTGGTTGGAGAGTTGTGTATGCGTGGGTTGGAGATGATCCCTTTGGAGATGGCGATCTGCCTCTCTGGTCTGGTGTCACCTGCTCCACTGTCGGTGATTATTGAGTAGTTACGGAACTATAAGCATCGTGCTTGGGGATGAATTTCTAGTTTTCGAGAGGGTTCGATTTAATTTGTAGCTTATGAATGAATTGAGGAACATAGCTTTCATAAATAAATGATGCACTTGAATTCATACCTTGGTCATGCCAAGGTTCGATTTAATTTGTACCTGAACGGCCAGTGCTTCACATTTCTCTTAACAGAAGGATCGGAGAATGGCCAGCCAATGAATCGCTTAACATCGAAGACGGTATTTTCTAGGTTTGCGAAGGCTTGCGAAGACGATATTTTCTGGGGTTTTTTTTTTCAGATACTATTTAATCAACACTGTTAGTCAAAATGTTTCATTTTAACGGTCAACGTTTTCTTTCTTGTTAATAAAAAGTGTAACTTTTGCTCTTAAATATAACCACATATGTATTTTTGTATAAAAAAAAAAACATTTAGTGTTGGGCACTCCTAAAGATAAATCACATGTGCATTTTTACACATTTACCTTAAGATATTTTATATATGTTGTTGCCTCGAGCCTATGAGTATTGACTCAAGTCATATTTTGAGAACTTAAACTTATTTTTAAATTTAGAAGCCTAACTCGAGCTTATGTCTCTTAAGTCGAGTATGCTTTTTTGAAATCAATTTTCAAATAAATTGAGTTGACTCAAGTCATCACTTAATGACTCGAGGTGGCATGAGTTCAAACATTTTCCTGAAAGCTAAGGCTGCCGTGCAATTTATTTTCTAGTGCAATAATGGTCTAGTTGTAACCCCTCTCCGGCCACCGTCCAAAACAAAAATTCAATCTGTGACAAAAAATACCTTGTTGTATCTTGTTTGCTTTTGCATGAGGAATCTGCTCTTTCCTACTTCTATATCGCAGCTTTTGTCCCACCATGAAATTTCTCGGGTATTCCGAAGAAGATGAGAGCCAAATGGCTGATGGATGGCCTCGCTACTTCCTTCCTTCCTTCCGGTGTCATTATATGCCGTTGGATAATTTTAATTGATTGTGAAACTCATTTTTCTTATTATCCCTTATTATTTTTAAATTATATCCGTCCAATTAATCTGAAAAATTATAATACTATTTTTGGTTGCCCACTGGTTCACCGGGCCGAAGTCTCGACTAATCCGGATCCGACCCGCATCACGCACCTGGCTTTGGTGATTATAATACTATTTGATTTTTCTTTCATCTTCCCAATCACTATAGATGAGTTCTAGAGATAATGAAAAAAAATAGAACATCAGGGTTGTTACGGATCCATATTAGGCCCATTCTTGGAGTGGCCCAATAAGAGGCAATCCACTACAGGATCCACCTATATTGAAGGAGAATCTTAACTAACCTACAATCAAGACTATAATCATGGAGGATTTCAATTAGAGAGTTTGACCTAGATTTGACAGCCTAGATACTTGGGCTGCAAGGCGCACAGGCCTATAAACCCTAACCTTAAGGTATACCATTATGCACACACATACCACCACATCAAACATCCTCGTAGGTATCTGTCTCATAGATCCCTTAGAAAGATAGTCAGCGATCCTATATCAACATACTAGTCTATTGGTTAGACATCTGTGGTCTATACATAAGTGTTCTTCCGACGGCTTTGGGGTTTTCTCTGTTGTAGGCTTCAATTCAACCTCATTAATGGCGGCAAGAAAAACATCGCTTGGTGTTTGAAGTCACCTTGCTAAATAAAACCAGAGAAGATTCAATTCGCAATGAATAGGCAGGTCTTTCTCATGATTCATCTGTACAATTTTATAATCTTAATTTCCAAATAAACTGGACGAGCGATTTGTCCGTTGCCGTGTTTCTTATTGCGTCAAAGTCATCGCCCCCTTGGGAGGGAAACTTTTTCTAGAAGCTGAAGAAAAAGAAAATCAAAAATTTCCAAGTGGAGGTTTTGTGGTTCGTCATTTCCACGCTTGAAAGACCGAGGCAGCACGGAAGGTAGTGTGTCATTTTCTGAATCGCTGTCTCTTTCACTCTCAGATGAAGTTTCCTTCTAAACCAAATCGGCGCCAAAACTCATCCCTGAAGTGGTCTCATGATCCGCGCTCTTTATTTTAATCATATTTTTATATATATTCTGTTTCTTCTGCTACTTGCAATTACCTTTTCTTTCTTTCTTTTTTTTATTGGCATTTTTTTAAAAGAAAAATTCAAATTAGATGAGATTGAGAAAGGAAAAGGAAAGAGAGTGACGAATTGGGAAGCAGTATCGGTGACGGTGTTGTGCTGTGCTCAACTTGGGTACACCAACATAATCGCCGTCGTCGTAGTTGTCATCTTCCATTTCCACTTGCTTAGAATCAGTAGCAAGCGATTCCAATTTCCAATCAAAAGATCAAAGGACTATCAATATTTATATTTATATTAATTTATTAAGCAATTGTCTGAAATTCCAAGTGTTAGTTCATAATTGGGTTTCTTGGATTTCCCAATTCAACACAGATTCATTCAACTTCCTCCCGTTTCGAGGGCTTTGTTTTTGGTTCCTTGATCGCCGATAATATTCTTTAAATGGCGGCCGTCGGTGACGATGATGCCGATGCCGTCCTTAGTGACGTTGAGGACGATGACAATCCCGTGCCAATTACGATCTGTAGTCCGGCTCCGGAAGATGTCTCCGTTGACAGAGTTAAGGAACTTCTCGTAGAGCTCGATCGTGAGCGCCAAGCTCGCCAGACGGCCGAGAATTCCAAATCCGAGTTGCAATTTTCCTTCAATCGGTTGAAGGCGCTTGCTCATGAGGCTATCAAGAAACGCGATGAGTTCGGGAGGCAGAGAGATGATGCTTTGCGGGAAAAAGAGGAGGCTCTGAATTCGAAGGACAAGCTTTTGACCGAATTAGCTGAGGCGAACAGAGTGAAGAAGGAGTTATCAATTCAGAGAGATGAGATTGCCAAGCAATTCGATGAATTGGTGAAGGAGAGAGACGCTCTTCGATCGGACATTGGAAATTCTACCCAGATGTTAGTGAATGGGATGGACAAAATATCTGCGAAGGTGAGTAGTTTCAAAAATTTTGCTGGTAATGGGTTATCCAGATCGCAGAAATACACCGGTTTGGCAGCTGTAGCATATGGAGTAATTATGCGAGCTAATGAAATTGTTGAAGAGCTTGTTAAACAGATTGATTCAACTGCTAAATCTAGGAATAAGACAAGAGAGCAGATGGAGCAGAGGAATTATGAGATTGCCATTGAGGTTTCTCAGCTGGAAGCAACAATTAGTCAATTAAGGGAAGAGGTCATAAAGAAAACTGCTGTTGTTGAGAATTTGGAGAGAACTCTTGCTGAGAAGGATGAAAAACTAAATGAAGCAGTAGAGTTGAAACAGATTGTCATTGATTACGATGACAAGTTGAGAAAGTTAGAGACAAAGATGGAATCACTGAGGACTTTATTGATTGATCAGTTGAGTTTTGTCTCTAAAATTCATAACCAGACTTACAATGTTATTAAGATCATTGATGCAAATCATTCTGAAGTGTCGGAATCTTTGTTTCTTCCTCAAGTAACAGATATTGAAGAACTTATATGTGCCTCTTTGGCAGGGATGAAATCTATATATGAATTTATTAGAATTGTTGCTGAGAAAGTGCAGGATGTGTTTGAAAATAAGAATAATAAAATCAAGACTTTGGAAGATACAGTCACTCGATTAATTAGGGAGAAAGATCAAATTGGTTCTTTGCTTAGAAGTGCTTTGTCAAAGAGGGTAGCATGTGATCCATCTTCCAGGAAAAATGAGTTGTTCCAAGCTGCAGAAAATGGCTTAAGGGAGGCTGGGATAGACTTCAAATTTAGTAAGCTTCTTGGAGATGGAAGGGACGCTGCTTCAAACAACAAGGCAAATGTAACACAAAAAGAGGAGGATGACATATGCTCTTTGGTAAGTACTTACTGGCATTGTTTTGTTTCATTGTAAATTATTACCCTTAATGTTGTTTTCACTTTGAAGTTTCCTTGGTGAGTTATTTATTAATATACTGCTCACAGGCCGGTGCTTTGGAGAACGTTGTTAAGGCGTCTCAGCTTGAGATTATTGATCTGCAGCATGCTAGAGATGAATTAAGGTACATGACTGAGAAAATTTTGGACATTTCTACTGCGTATCTAATTTGGAATTGGCGGAAAGAAAATCTTATTTTCACTCTCTAGAGATTATGTATAATTTCAGTTTTTAGTTGTGCTGACCTTTTTCTTAAATTTATTTTGGTTTTTACAACTTTGTTCAACTGAATTAAGGACAGAGTTGAGTGTACTTAAGCAGCACGTGGAAGCTCAGGCCAAAGAGCTCAACCATAGAATGAAACGAATAGAAGAACTTGAAGAGAAGGAGAGAGTTGCAAATGAAAACGTATGCTTACATATCTTTTATTTGTCATTAGATTGATCTAGTTACCATCTCCCTCACCCCTAACATTGATTAAATTGACCTGTTATTTTTCATTCAATAAAAAAATAAAAACCCTATCATTTGCATATTTCCTATCAATGTTGAATATGTTGTGGATTGTATTGATAGGATTTTACTGTTAATTCTTCTTTGATACTAAGTATGAACTTGACCTATTTATGATGTAGGTTGAGGGGTTAATGATTGACATTGCTTCTGCTGAAGAAGAAATTAATAGATGGAAAGTAGCAGCAGAGGAAGAAGCTGGAGCAGGCAGAGCTGTTGAACAAGAATTTGCCGCACAGGTATGCCCCCTGTTTTAGCAGTTTTTCTTGATATTCACGCTAGATTTTTTGGGATTAAATAGAATGATTATGTTAATCATAGATGGAAAGAATGGTTCTTTTTCTTAATTTTGTAAATTCCTGTATTCTTAGAATTCAAAGCTTCACTAAGGGTATGTTTGGTTTGAGGGAAGGGGAGGGAGGGGAGGGAAGGGAAGGGGTGAGAAAAAAAAGGAGGGGAGAGGAAAACTGGTGGGCCCCACTACACTCAATTTTGAATTTTTTTTTTTCCCTCCTCTCCTTTTTTTTTTCCTCTCCCCTCCCTCCCCTCCCCTTCCCTCAAACCAAACACACCCTAAATATACAAATAGTTCAATGGAAAAGTTCCTGATTTGGTTGAGCATCAATGAAATGTGAAATTCAAAATCACAGAACCAGATTACTGGTTGCTAGTGACAAGTTATTTCCGTAGGTTCATACTATCATCGTTGATACTATCTTTTATGCACTCATCATATTCTGATATTTCCTCTTTTAAATTACTGTTATGCGCCTGCTGGACAAGTTTTACCACTGTAACAACGGCAGGTTGATGATATTTGTAGTGTATGACAAAATTGGATATTTTCATTGCTCCTGCTCACTAGTATTCCTCTTTGAAGATGCAAGATTACTAATTTCTGGTTGGAAATCTGCAGCTATCAGAAGTTAAGCAGCAACTTGAGGAGGCGAAGCAATCCCTGTTGGAGTCAGAGAAAAAACTAAAATTCAAAGAAGAGACAACAGCTGCTGCAATGGCAGCAAGGGATGCAGCAGAGAAATCTCTGAGGTTGGCAGACTCGAGGGCATCACGGTTAAGGGAAAGAGTGGAGGAGCTCACACGTCAGCTCGATGAGCTCGAGAGTAGGGAAGACTCAAGGAGCCGAAATAGGCATAGATATGTGTGTTGGCCGTGGCATTGGCTTGGCATGGACTTCGTTGGATCTCATATGCCTGATACACAACAATTACAGGCTCCTAACGAGATGGAGCTCTCTGAACCTTTCTTATAATTGCATGCTTTACTTCTTTTTTATTTCTTCATTTTTATATGTATGGAAGCTGTAGCTTATAGCGTCAACCTCTTGAACAATCTTACTGGAGCAATGGGGTATTGGTTGTGGATAGACCACCGCGATATTGTGCAACCAGAGTATCTGCTAATTTTGACTTACCACCATTTGGTTGTCCTTTGTGAATTGTGATCCTTTCATTGACACATTTGTAATGTCCTTCTTCCAAAATTTGGAAAGATGGTTGTTGGTGCACGGCACAACATCGTCGACGTGGGCATGTCCAAAGGGGCGATGCTTCAACTTGTAAGTCAAATGCTGTCAGCACATTGCATTTTCTTTCACTGAGCAAAATTCCCTCCAGTGGTGATATATGGATGCCCCAGCCCTTAGCTAAACTATGTTCTTAATATCACAGATGGGTCTGTCAATCATGGTAGCTGCTCGGAGGTTTGTTCAGGAGAAAAGGTTTGCTTCACTATGATGAAAAGAGTACTTGTTCCTTTTCGTCTTTTTGGAGTTGAGATACTCGCATTTGGCAGCAGAAGGATGGAATTGATAATCATTACCAGTGGAAAAAAGAGAATGGGAATGAGGGTCACTTCGAGGGATTTCGCCAGTGATACATTTTCAGGGCAAATCTTGAAACTTGTATAGTTGTTTGGGGAGGCAATCTTTTATTTTGTTTTCCTATTTTTGGGTTTCTTAGGAGGTTTGAATTTTCAAAGTTTAAAATATGAAGAACTTGAGCTTTTATTTAGCCTGACTCTATTGTTAGATTTCCTTGTGTATAATAATAATATTCCCTCTTATACTCCGGTCCTATATATAGAACATAGTTTGTATTACAAATTGTGCTACAAACTATGTCGTATATTTAGGACCGGAAGTTCTATTTATCTAATTTGATTAATAAAAAGAGTTAGTTTAGTTAATATTATATGTATTTTCTAAAATACCCGAGTTATCTTCCTTAATTCCCTTTCTTCTTTGATGGGTTAAATTAGAAAAAGGTTAACAAATGTCTTGTATTTATGCCAACAAAAATTAGTCCAGTTGGTAAGGAGTTGACTCAACCCACAAGATCATAAACTCAAATCCTGCCACCTATGTGAAGGCCTTATTAGTAGGTGAGTACCTTGTAAGCATTATTTGAGTCCGAAGGTAAGCCTTGTCTCTAGTGATCCCCCAAACCTAACTCACCTAAACTTTTCACTATTAGAACAAAAATCAAAATCAACTTAAACTTATGAATAGGAAAACTTAAAAGAGCTCCAACTTCCTTTTTTTTTTTTTTAATTCAAGCAATGAGGAAAACTCAAGCATAAATTGTAGATTCAAATATTTAATAATCATACTAATTTCATTCCCTTGTTTATTTTATTGTTTAAATTTTTTGCAAATAAATAAATGTCAAGGGGGTAAAAGATATATTTACTAAACTCAAGCTCTTTAACCTAGAGTTGCTCTTGGGTTGTAAAAATACTACAGTAATCCAAAATCCACCGTTGAATACACCTCGAATGAACTTGAGACGGACTAATTAGGGCCCGTTTGTTTAAGATTAAAGAAAAAAGTGATTTTTGTTTATTAAATGTAAAGGAGTGGTTGGAGTAAAGATGGGGATGTCTTGAAAATAATCTACTTGCAGTTTATTTTGATGTTATCAAAATAAGTTGGAAGTAAATTATTTTAAACACATCCCTCATCTTTACCTTAAGCTTCTCCCTTATATTTTATCAACCAGAATCACTTTCTTTTAAAAAATTCAAACATGGACCTAAATCTAAAATTGATGATAAAATCTCTTCATGAGACCCAGATTGAAAAAACACCATGACCAGCCTTTTAACTCGGCCAACAGACACCAGCCCGCTCAAAATCAAATTCAAACCAACGCTCCCAAAAGTCGAAATCCAGTCGGAGAGGCCAATCTCATTGTGGTAAATGCCTTGTGGAAGACAAATAAAGAAGCTTAAGGCAGGCTCTCATTTGTTGCCATCGTTTATTTCTTCATTCCCCAAAAATGGGCCCTCAGATGTCAGATGTGCGTCTAACCATTGAGCTTGACAGTATAAACTTAATGACTTCCTGAAAACTGACTTCTAACAATTCATGGTTACGTTTCATTCATGCTGCTAGTATTTTGACAGCATAGAATCGAATTCAAACTCTGCCGGCATAAGTCAGATATGGAAGACCTCAAACCTGCATATTTTAATAACCACAGTGAATTTACATCAGTGAATGAGTTTCGCAACCTCACTGAGCTGATGGGAGAAGGTAAAAAATATTGTGTAATTACCATCCTATCCCACGGCTAAGCATAAAAACTATAAATTCATCAATAGAAAATATATTTAAAATAATAAGGACAGCTCAGCACACAAGGCGCCCACCAGATGGGGGTCTAGAGAGGGTCAGATGTATGCAACCTTACCCCTACAAGTGAAGAGATTGTTTCCAGGATTTGAACCAAAAAATAGATTTAAAAGATTTACCAAAATAGGAACCGGTGCCTCAAACAACATAGCATCTCAGCATTAGCAATTCATATCAGTAAATAACTTTAAAATAAAGTCAATATATCAATTAATACAGAGCATAATGTGCAAAGAAATTCAGCTTTGTTAGATGAAAGAGAAATTCAATATACTAGGAGATCAGCATTTTATTCTATGTTAATAATAAACAACAAACTCCTAAATGCATGGCATTTTGATCTTATCTTAAATAAAAATAAACTAGATCTGTAGCAAGATAGCACCATGTTTACATGTTACAAGTTCTTGGTTTCAACACATATACATGGAATAAGCATCTGTTTATGCCTTTTAGTTTTTGCAATGTGGCTTGGCACAAATTCTTCACAATGAGTAATTATTTGATACTATTATTTTTCATGCATGGATGGGCCAAAAAGTGAAACAGAAAACTTACCAAGTAACTTGAGATTTGGTAGTTCAGAAACCCTTCAACAACATTATGCAATCTCTAAAGGATACATGCGTCCAAGCATTTTCCCTTTTGTTCTCCTCTGAATCTTGTATCAGATAGAAGTTGGCAGTGACAAAGAGGACAAAATAGTGTTGAGGGTTGAAGTAAAGTCACTGCTTAAGAGAATGTGCTGAATTGAAGGGACTTGAAACATGCTTGGATAAATGCAGGTTCCAAGGAGACATTTTTCTAAACAAACTTATTTCATCCTGCACATATTACACACAGGTGAATTACATCACAGGACAGTCAAAAGTTTAACAAGTATTCAGGAGACGACGGAATTACGAAAATGCAAGATTAATCATATATAGACCAGTGTTAGAATATTAGGAAATAAATCACTTTATTATTAGGATCCCTTGATTATTATCCTCCTTGATTATAGGATCCTAATTATATCAGCTTTATTAGCCTTTATTGTAATTTATCTTAGTCCCTAAGTTTCTCTTCTATTTGCCTATATAAAGACTCCTATGTACTCTCTTTTATTTACCGAGTTTAATAAAAGTGAATTTTATCCCTCTAAATTCAACATGGTACCAGAGCTAGGTCTGATTCTATACTTAGAGTAAACTCTAGCGTCTGGTTCGACCTACTCATCTCTCCCAGGCATCACAGACGCCATCCGACCTTCGACCTTCAGAAGTTAATCCTCACAGAATAGAGGAGACCTGAGAGGCGAGAGAGAGAGGGAGACGCGAGCCTCAAAGAGAGAGAGGGAGACCAGACGGCGACCGTGATTAAGAATGGCGGAGAGCACAGAAGGCGCGACTTTCGGATCTAAGAACGCGCGATCCAGATCTACAGTAAGGGGGAGCGAGTGTTGCATCACTGCCACCATAGACGGAACCAGAGCCCGCCCGCCGATCGGCAAAACCCAGAGGAGCACTGACGTGAACAGTGTCCTCCGGCAACTATTTTCGCACCCTTTTTTTCTTACCACAACAATGGCTTTTCTGGTAAAAATTCTGAAACTCAAGACTCTTCATCTTCAGAACCACCAAACCAAACAGTACCCTTCAGAACCACAAAGATGACACTAGATTTCTCAGAAAATCATAGTATGGTTATAAACCATCGGTTTAATGGTAGAAACTATCTACAGTGGTCAAAAAGTGTATTGAGGTATATTCGTGGCAAGAGAAAAGAGAAATATATTAACGGGGCAGCACCTCAGCCAACTCCTAATGACCCAAATTATGACACATGGTTTGCTGAAAATAACCAAGTTATGAATTGGTTGTGTAACTCGATGACCGTGGAGATAAGTGAAGGCTATTTGCTTGCCCACACAGCAAACGAAATATGGGATACTGCTCGGAGAACCTACTCCTCACATGATAACACCACTGCCTTGATCCACCTAAAACAACAACTCCGTTATTTAAGACAAGGTAACATGACAGTAACTGAATATTATAATTCTGTGCTAAAATTATGGCAACAACAAGATCTGTTTGAAGTTCCCCTCTGGGAAAGCCCCAAAGATGCACAATTATACAAGCAAATTGTGGAAGAAGGAAGGATACACGATTTTCTTTTAGGCCTAAATGACGCTTTCAAAGAAATAAGGGGCTGAATCATGGGGCTGAAGCCTGAAGCCACTACCACAACCCTTCAAGGTTGTTAACTTTGTACAATTTGAGGAAAGTAGAAAACTCCTGACACCAAAGTGGCCCAAGCCAAAATGAAAGCTCAGCTCTTGCAATTAAGGGACCACACGGGGAACAAAAGTGCAACTATTGCAAGAAGAAGGGCCATAATAGAGAAGAATGTTGGAAACTCCATGGAAAATCTTCCAGTGGAGTCTCGAACTTCTAAAGTCATTATCCCAGCCAAACCAATGGTTGAGAATGATGATCGCCTGAGCAAGAAAGAATTTCAGGTTCTTCGCAGGATACTTGAGAAGCAGAATAAGTCAAACTCTATTATCCCCAGTGTGAATCTGATACAATCCAGATTAACAAGGGAAGAGGACGATTGGGACTTCTAGAGAATGGGACTCGAGATTCTTTTGAGCAAGTTCTGCTACTCAATATGGGACCTCTGAGACTCAGCCCAAACAAAATATGGAACCTCTGAGACTTAAAAAAGGAGTACAAACTCAAACAAAATAAATAGGTCGCTGAGACTCAAGAAGAGTACAAGCCCAGACAAAAATAAATGGGCCGCTAAGACTCAAGAAGTACAAGCCTAAAGATTTTGAAGATTGAAGCAGGCAGAACAAAGTTTGAAGGATTTCGAGGCAAGCTGGGTATGATCAACATATACTCTCCAGCTTGAGGGGGAGTGTTAGAATATTAGGAAATAAATCAACTTTATTATTAGGATCCCTTGATTATTTCCTCCTTGATTATAGGATCCTAATTATATCAGCTTTATTAGCCTTCATTGTAATTTATCTTAGTCCCTAAGTTTCTCTTCTATCTGCCTATATAAAAGCTCCTATATACTCTCTTTTATTTACCGAGTTTAATAAGAATGAATTTTATCCCTCTAAATTCAACAACTAGAGTAGCATTTAGATTCATTGTGCTACACTATACCTTTTTACCCTTATAAACATCTGTGTAAGAGGGACAGGTATCTTGTCTTAAACATTTCATTCAAACAGAAATCACAAACCACAAAAAAGTCACAAGTTGTAAAGCGCCACAGTTTTTCCATAAAGCGCCACAGTTTTTCCATAATGTTATTCAATTGAATACTTAAAAACGGGGCCAAACAAGGCTAACTAGTAGATCTTCCTTTTTCAACGATTATCTCTTGCATTATAAGAAGTCTAGGAACTTAAATATATAGACAGCTATTCATCCATTAGAAAATGTCTAAGAAAGTAAGTGCTTTAAAATCTGAAATTTTTTGTTCAAGGATTTACCAGGATAGACTTCACGGTAAAAGGAACTAGACATTGGTCAAACCAAGGTGAAATGTCCATTGAATGAGTATCTCCAAAGTCCAAAGTCCAAAGTCCAAACTAATGCTCTGCAACACAACAAATGGTGTATAGTGAGTATCAATAAAATTCAACATAGTGAAGCAGAGCATATATTAACAGGGATAGGCTGGTATCCCAAAAAGAATATAAACTAGTACCAACATTAAAACAAGTTAAATAACAATTAAATAATATAGCAGGTTAAAGGATATCATACAGTGCAAAAGCACAAGTGAGCACGGAGTCTGACAACAGCACGGAATTGCACAGTGGGGAGCAGAATGTTTTGGCAAAGATTTATTGGCGCCATTACATGCAGAAAGAGGATAACTCTGCCATTGTGTTAGACGTATATTATATCAAAACATTAAGCAAGCTTAAGTTTTAATTCCGTCACACAGGGAAATGAGTTATGTAGATTGGAGGTTCACAAAATACAAACCATTGCATTCCTCATGTAGCACCACTTGATTTGATGGCATTGATTAGAGTCTCAGAAAGAACTCCATCAAGTGTAAAACCCTTCTCCATCATTTGGTCCCAAACCCCACAAGCAATAGAAAGCTTGTTTTCCCTTAATAAACCTCCAATGATCAACTTGAAAGTCACCTCATCAGGGCAGAGTCCTTTCATTTGCATTTCATTGTATAGATGCACGGCATCTGTTATTTTAGATGTTTTACAAAACCCGTTTATGAGGGCATTATATGAGATCACATCAGGACTTATTCCATTCTCCATCATATCACTGAAGACACTACAAGCCATATCAATGTTCCCAGTCTTGCATAGGTGATCAACAATTGTCGTATAGAATATACGATCAGGAAGCAGATCCATCCTGGTCATTTGATCAAGAAGTTCCTTCGCAACATCAGAGTTACCTTCTACCAAGAAAGCTTTTATAAGGATTGTGAATGTCACCACATCAGGTTGAATTCCCTTCCCATTCATTTCCTCAAACAACTCGTAAGCCTTTCTGATCTGACGAGCCTTACAAAAAGCTCTGATAATAGTATTATACGAAACAACATCACACAGACCTTTCCTTTCCATTGTCTTAACCATCATTAGATAGGCCTTCTCCAGCTTATGAGCTTTACAGAGACCCTTCAGCAATTCATTATAGCTATATAAATCTAGTCCCATTCCACTTCTCTCCATCTTCTCCATCAACTTCACTGCCTCATCCAGCATAAGCATATTACAACAGTAATCCAACAATATGTTGTACGTAACCAAATCCGGCTCACACCCATTTCTCCTCATGAAGGATTTGATAGTTAGCGCTTTATCAATCCTACCCATCCTACAGAATCCACTTATCAAAGCATTATAAATAAAATTATTAACTTCAACTCCACCCTTAATAACACTTACTGTGAGTTCATAGGCCAAATTAACCTTTCTACCACTATACAACCCAATAACAAGCGCCGTGCTAACCTTACAATCCGGGGCTAACCCCTTTTCAATCATGTTATCCCACATTTGTGTGGCTTCATCGAGGCGCTCGGATTTACATAATGCGTGAATAATTATGGTATACGATACAACATCAGGTTCTCTTCCTTTATCAGACATACTAAAAAAGACCTGTAGAGCCATGTCTAACCTATTCTCACGACATAAAAGATTCAAATAAATGTTAAAAGCCCAAATGTCAGGAACACAACCCAGATTATCCATGTCTTGAAGAAGCTTCTCAATGAGGCTAAAGTTCTTAACTTTACACAATCCAGAAATAAACCTCGAGTAAGTGAATGGCGTCAAAGAAAAACCTCGGAGATTCATCTTACAGTAATAATACTCAGCCAAATCGAAGCGCGATTGGCGGACCAAAACACCGATGAAGCGATTGTAATCCAAGCTCAAGACGCGGCATTTTGATTGGGTCATTTCGTTGAACACCTGAATGGCTTTGTCGATGAGTCCTGTTTTAACGTACTTGGAGATTTGAGAGCGGTATATATGGCGGTGAGCGCCAAGACGTTGAAACATATCAGAGTGAACGCATAGCAACGAACAGAGTAACCAAAAACTCTTACTCTGAATAATAATGAATTGAAATCCAAACACTTTTCTTGACTTCAAATGCGATACTAAATATTTTCCCTCAGGTTTTTCCTTTTTCGTTTTCTCTCTTCTGAGATGTTTTCCATTCGCCTGGTTGGAGGCTAGAGGGAAGACTGAATAGAAGGGGAAGCAGTGAGTTCAACTTCAACCTTGAAGTTCCGCTGTGAAAGTTAATTTTTTTTTTTTTTTTGGATTCTGGCATTCGTAGTTAATGGACTGAGCTGAGCCCAAAAATTGTTTACGTCATAAGCCCAAGTAACTGTTGGGTCCAAGGGTCTAGCCCAGTTTTAAGTTCAAAATGGTACATCTAGAGTTATCAAAATGGGTTGAACCCTATGGGCCAGTCCATTAAACCCTATTTTTAGCCCCATATGATGGCGTTATTTTTTGTTTTAGCCCAAAATAACCCCACTCACCAACATGTGGTTGGTCCAGCGGAATATGGCGCTGGATTCCCTTAAGAGGTCTAGGGTTTGAGCTGCGGTAAAACCACTCGTAATCCGCCTTGTATGGAGCTATCACGGTTGGGAGGGTCGTCCTTGCCACGGCAAAACCTGAAGTGGTTGCACACTTGCCACCATTTTTCTTATCAAAAAAAAAAAATAATAACCCCACTCCTAGGGTTATAAAAGGGTCAACCCGTGGGCCACTAATCAAAACCTAATTTTTGATTAAAAATCAACCCAAGGAACCGCGTGAGTGGGTGATGCTATCACTCTTGAGATCAAAACAGAGACAAACCAAAAACAAACTAAAAAAAACGTCGTATAAACCGAGAGCGATGAGTGGAAAAAGAGCGAGAGTCGGAGTACGGAGACGGGGACGGTGGTAGGGACAAAGATAAGGGCAGACCAGATTTTTCTTTCGGTCAGATGGAGGGAAAAAAAAGGGCTGGTGCTGATGGCGTTGGGGGATCGAATGTGAAGACGAGTAGTGCTCCGAGTCGCTTGTCTTACCGTGACAAACTCATGGCTCCTGGTTGTGCTGGTTTCCTGATGAAACATAATGAGGAAGACGATATCGTGCGAGGGTGGAAAGGCTACTTTCATAGAATAAATGAGGAAAACATTCAGACTGATGTAGAGGAGACAGAGGAGGATGTGAACCAGATGGAGAGACGATTGGAGGGGAAAGCTGGGGTCTTCAACTTTACGGTAGAAGAATACACAGCTTGGTGCTTACCTTGGAGGAACTCTCTCATTATCAAAGTGTTGGGTGCAAGTTTTCCCACATATGTCATTAGAGATCGTATCAACCGCATGTGGAGGCCAAAGGATCCATTAAAACTTATCCCACTGAGTAACGGTTACTACATCGTCTCTTTCTCAAACAAAGAAGATAGGGACTATGCGTTCGAGGAGGGACCTTGGATGATAGAAGACCACTACCTCATCGTGCAACGATGGCGCCCTAATTTCAATCCATGGAAGGCCGACCTCCAGTGTCGTATCGCTGCTTGGGTGCGACTACCGGATGTTCCTTTTGAGTTTTATAACATTGAATCTCTGCGCAGAATTGGTCACATGATCGGAAGAATGATTAAAATTGACCGATCCACATCCATTTATTATAAAGGAGGCTTTGCCCGGATTTGCGTCGAGCTTGACCTACAACAACCACTTTTACCGTCGTACATGATATTCGGAGAGGAGCGTCCAATTATATATGAGGGGCTTCATCATGTTTGCTTCAAATGTGGAAAATATGGCCACCAGAAAGAGACTTGCCCCACGGTTCAGAGGGAGGAAGATGACCAGAAGGCAGAAAGGGACCAGTCGAATGTGGCGGAAAACACTGGGGATAAAGGTAGTGAAGTGAAGCCGGCTCCTGTGGAGTCAGGGGATGGGGTTAACAATGCAACTGGGGATACCGGTAGTGATTTGAAGCCGGTGGCTGTGGAGTCAGGGGATGGCGGCGCCACCGCAACTAAGTCTGAGATTCCTGGAGCCTCTCCGTTTAGTAAACTCCAGATTTTACGGCAGGCTCCTCATGGGGCGTCATTCACGATGGCCAAATAGCAAGGCGCGAATATGGCAATAAAGAAAACCGTTGAACAGCGAAAATCTGAGGATATCATGGATGCTCGGAGATTGGATTTGAAACAAGCAATTGTGAAGGGAAATAAGGATATTAAAGAGGAGTTGACCAAGGGCAAGGGCCCACAAAAAAGTGAATGGGTTCAGGTGGGGCTTAAGAGGAAAAGTGGGAATAAAGGGAAAATGAAGGGTAAAGCTAGCAGGCCTCAAGCACGTGAGGATCATAGGCATGTTCATGTTCATGAGGGGCCCGCTGTGAAGACCACATATGGTAATCCTTTTAATGCATTAATCTCGCTGGACCCCAATCAATGCCCAGCTGATTTTGTGCCTTTTGTCGTGGAGTCTCCTAATTGCTATATGAAGCACGATAGGGACGTGGCGCAACCCCATGAATCTCTCACCTGCATAACGTCTTCGGACTTGGCTCAAATTGCAAATAGGTTACATATGCAAGACGCCATACCTGTCGAATAGGATAATATGGATGAATAGGTGAATGAACAGGATAAGACCGAGGGGGAGGTGGAAAGATTAATTGCCGTATCTCCCAAAACAACCAAGTTCGTAATTAATTTGCGTAATTAGGGAACCCGGGTCGCTTTCCCAACGAATTTGCAAATGGGCTTGTTTAATAACAATAGTGAAACAGAATGATAAAATGGGGGGTTTGGTTTAACAGAATAGAACAAAACGAAATAACATAACCAAAATGCAATAAACAGAGTCAAACGAAATCAAATAAACAAAGACAGATTAAAGATGGTCAACCCAACGAATTGATTCCGTAAACCTCCATCATTGAACGAAAATACAACTAACCCACGTTTGGTTCCTGATGAATCGAAATCTCGCATTCATCCGAGATTCCTCGCCTAGACGATCGCCTAGAATCTGTCCGGACAGTGGCGTCTCACTGTGCAATCGCACAGCAACACTGTAACCTAGTCCGAACTAAGTCCTTGGGATGAACCAAACCGAATATTAAATCTAATATTCGAACTATTTCCAGAAATCGAATCCGATAAGATGAAAACAGAATCGAGTAGTTACCGATTAGGCACGAGTTCTCTGGATGAATCATGGAATCCTCATCGTTGGGTTAATCACAAGAGTTTAGCCGATCATGGCTGGGAAAATCGAAGAACGAACGAAGAACACGAAGAACGCGCGAAGAACATGAAGAACAGATGAGAGAAAATGAAAACTTGTATTTTGATCCACTCTAATGTTAAAAACGTGAATGAATATGTTTGTGGCAGCTGCCATACTTAAAAATAACCTAAAACGAAATGGGCCCTCATAGTTTTAGCCCAAAACAGAAATAAAATAAAACTGGACTTAAATTACAAAATTCGGGTCCAAAATAAATCCAGAATTGTACATCCGACTTTGGCTCCAAAATTGACCGCCTTCTTGACCGAATTTGCTCTTGATGTCTTCATAACAATTGTAGCTCTCTGAATCATCTGAAATATGAGACAAAAATGAGGCAAATCCGATGTCTGGTTCAAGAGTTATGGTAGAAATAGTGAAGCAACACAAAACTGGAATTTTATTATTAAAAATGGCTAAAATGCAATAAAAGGCCCAAGGCCCAAATAAACATAAGAGCCATTATTTATTAGCTAAAGGGTCCTAAATTATTATTCAAGAGACAAAAATAAGTGTATAAAATATTCAATTATCAAATTCCCCCACACTTATCTTTTGCACTCCTGAGCAAAATTCAAAGAGAAAGACCTAAAGGAAAAACTCTTCTTTACTAATAATTGCTAACAATGCAAAAATTGAATCAAGGGACACAAAGCTTCAAAAGATCAATCATTCAAGACCAAAACCCCTTCATCTCAAATTACAATTCATGGTAGTGTCAATCAATGATGCTAATCACAAAAGATGATCTCCCAAATGATGCGCTCAATCAATCAGTCTCTCAAGTGTTTAAGGTAAATAAGTGTATCGCTCAAATTCTACTCAAGAAATTTGTTCTACCATAAGCTTGCTCAACTTCTACGTCTCCACTACTCATAACACATACATGCACAAATCAAGAGAGCTTGTAATTAAAGGTTGTAACGGGGCTAGGGTGAAGGTAGGTAATAGTATGGAATAAGAGGCTAAGCACCAAAGAAATCAAAAGGAAGAGCACTGATTAACACAATCATTCTCTATGTATGAAACTTTTATTCTACTCATATATACATTCATTTCTATGTATTTTCTTTTCTTTTCTTTTCTTTTGTTGTTTTTTTTTTTCTTTTCTTTTTCTTTTCTTTTTTTTTCTTTTTTTTTTTCTTTTACTTTTCTTTCTGACCTTTCATTGTATACGTAATTACAATGTCAAAATCAAATATCCCCCCACACTTAAACTGTTGCACTCCTGAGCAACCCCACACTTAAACACAAAACAAGTTGAAACCAATGCTCAATAAATCTTCAAGGTGCGGAATAGAATGGTTTTACGCTTAGGCTTGTAATGTGGCTTAGAAAAGAATGGGTCAAAAGGCACAAAGGGGCTGGCAAGGGAATCATAATGCAAGGGAAAGCTATTTGGCCAAAGTGAGGAATAAAAGAAAGAAAACAAGCTTCCATCATACTTATGCACGTAAGTGAAAAATGTAGTTTCAAAAAGAAAAGGAGCAAGTTCTAGAGAACACAAATCATGAGAGATGCACACATGAAAGAAAGAATGGCAAAAGATGAATTCCATTCATGCAGCCCAAAACCTCACAAGGTCAATACCAACTTAGGTAATCAACAACATCAAATCAACTACCAAGACTTGTAATCGAAGAGTCAAGAGTTCCAGACTAAACAGAATGATCCATTAAAACCAAAATGTCCTAGTTCATAATATGTAGCAATCATTAGAAAGAAAGAATGTATTTATTTTCAAAAAGCAAAGTAGAAAAGGAAAACAAATAAAAGAGAGAGAGGGAGAAGAAAGAAGAATACTCCCCAAGGGTTTATGGAGGATAAGTGGCATCAATGAGGAGAATCTCTCGCTTCCTCAGCCGCCGTGGGGATCCCTCATGAAATGGCTTGAGGCGATGCCCATTGACCTTAAAAGTCCGTCCCGTGGGTGGATCACATAGCTCAACAAAGACCAAATGGAAATATGTTAGTGATCACAAAAGGGCCATCCCATCTAGATCGAAGCTACTGTGCATAAACTTCAGACGGGAATTAAATAGAAGAACTTTCGGCCCACAGAGAATTCTTTCCTCGTAATATGCTTATCATGGAATGCCTTAGTCTTTTCCTTATACAACCGTGAGCTTTCATAGGCATCCAATCTAAGCTCATCTAACTCTTGCACTGCAGCCTTCCTCTCCATCCCTGACTTAGCCAAATCCATGTTGCATTGCTTAATAGCCCAATAGGCTTGATGCTCCAACTCAACCGAAGATGACATGCCTTACCAAAGACAATCCGATAGGAGACATCCCAATCGGCGTCTTGTAAGCGGTGCGATATGCCCACAAAGCATCATCTAGTCGCTTACTCCAATCTTTCCGGGTGGAGTTGATGGTCTCTCAAGGATTTGCTTAATCTCTATTGAGACTTCACTTGACCATTGGTCCGAGGATGGTATGCCGTGGAAACCTTGTGAAGCACTCCATACTTGCGTAGCAAGGCACCCATGCTTCGATTGCAAAAATGGGAACCCCGATCACCGATAATAGCTCTAGGAATGCCAAACCTGCGTAAAATGTTAGACCTAACAAAGTCCACCACCACGTAAGAATCATTAGTCCGGTGGCTTTCGCCTCAACCCATTTCAAACATAATCAACAAACAAAGAAGATGTAAGTGTAACCATATGAAGCAGAAATGGACCCATGAAATCAATACCCCAAACATCAAAGATCTCACAAAACAATATAGGGTTTTGGGGCATCTCATGCCTACGGAAATACTCCCCGCCCTCTCGACAATTATCACATGATTTGCAAAACAAATGGGCATCATGAAACAGGAAGGCCAAAATAATCCACATTCTAACACTTTCCTAGCGCTTCTTTGGGGTCCAAAGTGACCACCACAGCGTAAGCATGAGCAAAATGCAATATAGATTGAAACTCACAATCGTGCACACATCTCCTAACTACTTGGTCACTACAAAATTTCCACGATAAGGGTCATCCCAAACATAATATTTAGACTCACTTTTCAATTTAAGGGTTTGGGCCCTAGTGGAATCTACAGAAAACACCAACTACCAAGTAGTTAACTAAATCAAGATACCATGGGTCTTAACTTGCAACAGAGAAGCGCTCATCGTGGAAATCATCCCGAATAGAAGAAGGTTGAGAGGGAGAATGAGTGATACGACTCAAGTGGTCACCTACCCGCTTTGTGCTCCACTTCTATCTCGAATCTCCACATCAAACTCTTGGAGCAACAACATCCACCGGATGAGTCGTGGCTTAGCATCTCGCCTTTTTCAAAAGAAACTTTAAAGCCGCATGGTCGAGAAAACAATGACTCTACTAGCTAGCAGATATGACCTAAACTTATCGAAGGCAAATACAATAGCCAACAACTCCTTCTCGCAGTGGTGTAATTAGACCGAGCGTAATCCAAAGTCTTGGAAGCATATGCAATGACATGGGAAGCTCTATCAACCCACTGTGCCAAGATAGCACCAACCGCATAGTTGGAAGCATCGTACATCAACTCAAAGGGGAGGTGCCAATCGGGGGCTGAATCACTGGGCCGTGGTAAGGCAACGCTCAAGTGATCGAAGGCCGCCTTGCACGCATCATCAAAGACAAAGTCGTTGTCCTTATGCGTAAGGTTGGACAAGGGTTGAGCAGCCTTGCCGAAATCTCGAATGAAACGTCGATAGAAACCTCGCATGACCAAGAAAAGAGCGAACTTCCCGCACGTGTTGGGGTAAGGCAAAGCAAGAATAACATCGATCTTAGCAGGGTCTACCTCAATCCCTTTCCTAGACACTATGTGTCCCAAGACTATACCCGACTCAACCATAAAGTGACACTTTTCATAATTCAAAGACAAGATTAGATTCAATGCACCTATTCAAGACTCTAGACAAATTAGCTAAGCATGCATCAAAATCGACCCATATACAAAGGAAATCATCCATGAAAACCTCCATGCAAATCCTCTAGGAACTCGAGAAAATACTCACCATGCAACGCCGAAAGGTGCCAGTGCATTGCAGAGGCCAAAAGGCATCCTCCCGTAAGCATATGTTCCAAAGGGGCATGTGAAGGTCGCCTTCTCCGATCCTCAGAGCAATATGAATCGGAAGTATCCGAGTAGCCATCCAAGAAGCAAGAATGAGACTTACCACCAATCGCTCTAACATCCGATCAATGAAAGGTAGAGGTAATGATCCTTGCGAGTGGCTTGGTTGAGTCTCCTATAGTCAATGCAAACTCTCCAACTATTCTCGAACTCGAGTAGGAATGAGCTCATTCTTCGATTGGCTACTACAAGAACTCCGACTTCTTGGGAACCACCTGATCGGGCTAACCCACCGGCTATCGTAAATAGGATAGATGATGCCACCTGCGTGCTTAGTGACCTCCTTCTTCACCACATCAAGGATAAGAGGATTAAGGCGTCTCGAGGTTGCCTCACCGCTTAGAGTCCTCTTCCAATGAATCCGGTGCATGCACATAGAAGGGCTAATGCCAACTATGTCGGCCAATGTCCACCCAATAGCTTTCTTGTTCACCCTCAATAAGCTTAGCAGCCTTCTCTTCTTGATCGTGCGTGAGATTGTTTGCCACAATGACCGGCAACCGCTCATTCTCCTCCGTAAATGCATACTTCGATGGTCCGGAAGGGATTTCAACTCTAGTTTGGGCGGTTGCTCAAATGGAGGGAGAAGCTTGGGTGGTTGTTGCAACAACTCGATGTCATCACACCGGGAATACCGAAACCATATTCAAAGAAGCACAAGCGTAAGGACCGTGTCTATACAAATTTCAAGGTTAACATCGAATTCGGCTCATCAAAATCGAATGAAGCTCATTAAAATCGAATCGATGCACGTTAGGATCGGGATGAAGCTCAAACTCGTAATCAATATCGAGTCTACAAGTAATGTAGAATCATCAAGCAAATCGAATCACCAAACAATGCAGCCTTAACCAAATTAGTGCAAACAGAGCACCATTCATTATCATCGCATGCACAAATGGGGTATCACTCTCGATGAAAAATAAGGATAATCAAGACACCAACCATTAAGAACATCATCCACGATCATCAATCACATCAATACGTAAAATGTAATGCTCTTCCCTAGGATATTTCATGGCATCAAAGATATTGAAATTCACGATATATCACCAAACTCCATGGAAAGAGTACCGAATGCACATCTATCTTAGTCCTAGCTGTTTTCATGAAAGGTCTCCTAGAATGATTGGTGACCTACTACTAGGAGACTCACCCTCCATATCCAAGATGTAAAAATCAGCAGGAATATCAATTCATTAACTTTGACTAATACATCTTCAACTAAACCGAAGGATGGGCATTACTCCTATTAGCTAACCGAACAATGACACCGCTTGGACGTAAGGGACCAAGACCAAGAGATCTATAAACAGATGCAGCATGACATTAATAGAAGCACCTAAATCTAGCATGCAATCATCAAATCTATAGTTACCAATAAGGCAAGGGATAGAAAATGTCCCCGGATCTTTGCATTTACGAGGCATGGTAGGCTGGATGAGTGCTGAGACATTCTAGTTCAAGCTCACTCGTTCATTTCCCTTCAGTCGCCTCTTGTTGGTGCACAACTCCTTCAGAAACTTGGCATATTTAGGAATTTGTTTGACTGCATCTAAGAGAGGAATGTTTATCTCTACTCTTCTGAATGTCTCAAGTATATCCTTCTCTTGTGCTTTATCTGCCAACTTCTTGGTGCTTAGGTTCCTCCAATTGCTTTCCGCATCGTAGTGATATAGCACTCACATTTCCTTAGGATTGGGAATTGTTTGTGAGGGAAGGGAATTGGATCCCCGAGGTTGAAGCCGGTTCAATGATGTTGCCAATTGCCCAATCTGTGTTTGCAAACTCGAATGGAAGTGTCGCTTGTTGTTGGAACCGCATATTGGTCGTGACAAATTGCTTCATCATATCTTCAAGTGAGGAACCACCACTACTACTAGCTCGCCGTTGTGCCGCCCGTGGAGGTGGACATATGGCTGGTCGAGGAGGTGGTGCTTGCAAAGGCAGGGGGCAGACTGCTGTTGGAAAGTCTCGTGGTCTCGTACGGCCTCTGCCGGTAGTTCCTGCACTCGCCGACACGGTTACTCGATTCTCGATTTTGGTATTGGTTGCTCTGTTCGATTTTGGTTCCAAATAAAGTTGGGGTGATTTCTCCAACCAGATTATAAGTGTTGGAGAAGGCATTATTCTCGTTGGTATTGTGGCCTTCCCGGAAAAACACCCACTGCAGCTACCGACCGATCTTGGTAAGTAGGATCATGCAAGGTAGGGCAAGAGTCGAGAGAATGATAAGGGTCGAACAAAACCCACAAGAGTACCCATGCCGAGAAGGGGAAGACTGCACGTCTCGTGTCACCGCCACCGCCTCACAAGGGAGGTCGATCATCAAGTCTAGTCTCTAATATCTCGAGAATCATGCCGGACTGGAGCTTGAATATGGTAAACAAGAGTACTATTTGCCCCGGTGCCAAACCGCCGAGAGTTATCGCCATAATGGATATCAAGTCTCGGGCTTCTTCAGTGTCTTGTTACTCATAGCCCCACCGCTAGAAGCATCCACCAACCCTTTGTCTACCTGGTGATAGACCATCATAGAAAGAGTTGATCAAGTCTTTTCGTATATCTCGATGGTGTGGACAGCTTGCACATAACCTTTTGAACCTCTCCCAATACTCATACATAGTCTCCCTAAACGACTTGTTTAATGTTGCCAATTTCCTTCTTGATTGCGCTTGCTCTTGAGGAAGGGAAATATTTCTCCGTAAATAACCTCTCGAATATCACCCAGGCTCCCAATAGATGAGGGTCAAGGTACAAAGAACCAATCCTTGGCTCCACCCTCCAATGAGAAAGGAAAAGCTCTCACTTGATATGATCTTCATCAATGGCATGAGGTTTCATAGTGCCGCATACTACATGGAATTCCTTCAAATGCTTAACGGGCACTCACCGCAAGACCATGAAACTTAGGCAACAAGTGTATTAGACCAGATTTCAGCTCAAAGTTAGCAGCAAGGTTAGGATATTGGATGCACAAGGGTTGATAATTAACATCAGGTGCACCCAATTCCTTCAAAGTATGATTATTTGCATGTTCTCCTGCCATAATGTCCGAACGAGCAAAGTTGCTACTAGAATCAGTGAACACAACAAGACTATCAGAAATACTATCAGAAGCACAATCAGAAAGATCAACAGAATGGACACAATCAGAATGGCCAATCGACTCTAATTGAGTATCCAGTTCAGTATTAATGTTATGACTTAGCCTAACAACTCTTCTAGCAAGAAGAATTGTTCTTTCTATTTCAGATCAAATGGCAACAAATCTTCCGGATTAGTAGTATTCCCGGTACTCATGCAAAATATACACAAAGCGAGTTGGCAAGTACTCGAATGACAAAGATGCCACCGAAAATCAGAATTACGAAAATGCCACTAGAGGTGGTGAAAAGTGGAAAACACTAAGAGACACAGACAAAACACACAAAAGCAAAACCTATGCTAGAAATTGACCAAAACAAGTCCGAAACAAGTATCAAATGATTTTTAGAATTTTTGGGACTTGGACAGGGCAACTCCTAGACTATTGGGGGACTCAAAATGGAATAAAAAAACTTCAAAAATTGAAAAAGTGGCCTAAACGATGGAATTTGGCGAAACGGAGGATACCACATGGAAAATGGAACATTTTCGATGTGGGTCTAACGATTCGCCATTTTCTATCACTGTACCAAATTTCAACTCAATCAGAGATACTAAAAAAAAAATGGTCCTGTTGGAAATCAAAAACATTCACGATGGCCAAATAGCAAGGCGCGAATATGGCAATAAAGAAAACCGTTGAACAGCGAAAAATCTGAGGATATCATGGATGCTCGGAGATTGGATTTGAAACAAGCAATTGTGAAGGGAAATAAGGATATTAAAGAGGAGTTGACCAAGGGCAAGGGCCCACAAAAAAGTGAATGGGTTCAGGTGGGGCTTAAGAGGAAAAGTGGGAATAAAGGGAAAATGAAGGGTAAAGCTAGCAGGCCTCAAGCACGCGAGGATCATAGGCATGTTCATGTTCATGAGGGCCCGCCAGAAGACCACATATGGTAATCCTTTTAATGCATTAATCTCGCTGGACCCCAATCAATGCCCAGCTGATTTTGTGCCTTTTGTCGTGGAGTCTCCTAATTGCTATATGAAGCACAATAGGGACGTGGCGCAACCCCATGAATCTCTCACCTGTATAACGTCTTCGGACTTGGCTCAAATTGCAAATAGGTTACATATGCAAGACGCCATACCTGTCGAATAGGATAATATGGATGAATAGGTGAATGAACAGGATAAGACCGAGGGGGAGGTGGAAAGATTAATTGCCGTATCTCCCAAAACAACCAAGTTCGTAATTAATTTGCAGAATTAGGGAACCTGGGTCGTTTCCCAACGAATTTGCAGCGGGCTTGTTTAATAACAATAGTGAAACAGAATGATAAAATGGGGGGTTGGTTTAAATGTAATAGAACAAAACGAAATAACATAACCAAAATGCAATAAACAGAGTCAAACAGAATCAAATAAACAGAGACAGATTAAAGATGGTCAACCCAACGAATTGATTCCAGAAACCTCCATCATTGAACGAAAATACAACTAACCCACGTTTGGTTCCTGATGAATCGAAATCTCGCATTCATCCGAGATTCCTCGCCTAGACGATCGCCTAGAATCACCTGGACAGTGGCGTCTCACCGTGCAATCGCACAGCAACATCAGAACCTAGTCCGAACTAAGTCCTTGGGGAAATCGAATCCGATAAGATGAAAATAGAATCGAGTAGTTACCGATTAGGCATGAGTTCTCTGGATGAATCATGGAATCCTCATCGTTGGGTTAATCACAAGAGTTTAGCCGATCATGGCTGGGAAAAACGAAGAACGAACGAAGAACACGAAGAACGCGCGAAGAACATGAAGAATGATGAGAGAAAATGAAAACTTGTATTTTGATCCACTCTAATGTTAAAAACGTGAATGAATATGTTTGTGGCAGCTGCCATACTTAAAAATAACCTAAAACGAAATGGGCCCTCATAGTTTTAGCCCAAAACATAAATAAAATAAAACTGGACTTAAATTACAAAATTCGGGTCCAAAATAAATCCAGAATTGTACATCCGACTTTGGCTCCAAAATTGACCGCCTTCTTGACCGAATTTGCTCTTGATGTCTTCATAACAATTGTAGCTCTCTGAATCATCTGAAATATGAGACAAAAATGAGGCAAATCCGATGTCTGGTTCAAGAGTTATGGTAGAAATAGTGAAGCAACACAAAACTGGAATTTTATTATTAAAAATGGCTAAAATGCAATAAAAGGCCCAAGGCCCAAATAAACATAAGAGCCATTATTTATTAGCTAAAGGGTCCTAAATTATTATTCAAGAGACAAAAATAAGTGTATAAAATATTCAATTATCAGGAGGCCGCTAAACCCCAACCCAGGAATTTAGTTTCCCAATGAACTACATGATATGGAATTCACGGGGCACAGGAGCACGGAGATTTCCTGGCCTTATACGTGACTTAAAAGCTTATTATCAACTAAATTTTATTGCCCTCCTGGAAACGAGATGTGCACAACAAATGGCTCAAACCAGAGCCCAGAACATGGGATTTGCAAATATGGAGATTACTGACTGTGTGGGAGTATAGTGGTGGTATTTGGTGTTTATGGGATGATAGTATTGTAGCAGTTACTTTGTTGGAACGAAATCACCAATTTCTTCATTTCCAGCTTACTAGCTCTGTTGGTTTCGATTGGAACCTTACGGTGATCTATACCAGTCCTAATTGTGTTATTCGACGGACTCTGTGGGAAAATCTATCTAGAATAGCCTCAACTATCACGCAGGATTCCTGGTTAATTGGGGGTGATCTTAATGGAACCTTGCTTTATTGTGAAAGGCGGTCAACTGCTGCACACCGAACTTCTTATGATCGTGACTTCCTCCGGTGGGTGGAATCACATGACATTATGGATGTAGGATTTGTCGGACTGGAATTCACCTGGAAGAGAGGGACATCCAAGGCACGGCTTGATCGGATGCTTGCTAATGAACAATGGGTAAATACGTTTCCTAATGCATCAGTAGCTCACTTGCCCTTTTTCAAATCTGATCACAGGCCTCTACTGGTATGGCTTAATCCAGAGTTGGCCAAGAGCAAAGTTAATCTTCCATTTCGATTTATAGCAGCTTGGGTGCTCCATGAGAATTTTGAGGCATTTGTCCGGCAATCGTGGGATCATGACACCCCTTGGCTTCAAAACATTTCTCAATTTACAAACGCTTGTTCTAAGTGGAATAAAGAGGTCTTTAAGCACACTGAAGCAAGGAAAAAATGCCTCCTTCGCAGGCTTGATGGGATTAACCGTGTGTCACTCGTGTTGGTATGATGCCTAAATATGCTGACCTGCAATTATCCCTCTAGAAAGAGATGGAAGATGTTTTGCTTCAGGAGTCTCTTCTTTGGGCTCAGAAAGCTAGAGCGGAGTGGACTATTTATGGGGATCGTAACACTCGATTCTTTCACGCTCGTGCAAACCGGCGTAGAAAATCAAAAATAATTGAGGCCCTCCATAATGATGAGGGTACATGAGTCTATGATAATTCTCAGTTAAAAGGTATGGCTACCAGTTTCTTCTCTAATCTTCTCTCAGAGGATGTTATGGCTCGACCAGGGCTTGTTTGCAATATGTCATACCCTCATATAACTGAGGACCTATTAAGCGGATGCAGTAAAGATGTTTCAGATAGTGAAATAAAGGAAGCCATTTTTAGCATAGGGGTGCTAAAATCCCTTGGTCCTGATGGCTTCAATGCTCTATTCTACCCGAACCAATGGAGTACGGTATGTACTTCTGTGGTGAATTATGTGAAAATTTTATTTGCTAATCCACATGCTATCTGTGAGGTAAATGGCACTCTTATTGTTCTCATCCCAAACAAGGAGCATCCGGAAGTAATAGGCGACCTGAGACCCATAAGCCTGTGCAACGTCATTTACAAAGCAATCACCAAGATTATTGTTAATAGATTGAAATCTATTCTGCCCCAGCTGATAGCTCCAAATCAGTGCAGCTTCGTTCCAGGGAGGCACAGTAGTGACAATATAATAGTCACACAGGAGGTTATCCATTCAATGTGAAACGTGAAGAGAAAAAAGGGATTATGGCCATTAAAATTGACCTGGAGAAAGCTTATGACCGGGTAAATTGGCATTTCTTGTTAAATTGTTTGTAGGAACTCCACATCCCTATTTTCCTGCGTGAGGTTATTACTCAGTGTATCTCGACGCCCAGTATGCAACTTTTCTAGAATGGAGATAAAGCTGAGGAGTTTGATCCGACTAGGGGAGTGCGCCAAGGAGACCCGTTGTCCCCTTACCTATTTTTCATATGCATGGAAAAGTTGGCACATCTTATCCAAGCTGCCATTCACGATGGGGCTTGGGAGACAATCCGTCTTACTAGGTCTGGCCCCCCAATTTCCCATTTGTTTTTTGCAAATGACATTATCTTATTTGCAGAAGCATCAATGGATCAGGCTCTTATGATCAACAATTGCCTTCAGTCTTTTTGTGATAGCTCTGGTTTGAAGGTGAACAAACAGAAAACAAGAGTCTTCTTTTCGAACAATGTCAACCACATTCAATGGAGCGAGCTATATGCGACTCTAGGTTTCTCCATCACAAGTGACTTGGGCAAATACCTTGGTGTTCCATTACACCATAAAAGGGTGACCAAAAACTCATATCAGTATGTTGTGGACAAGGTGAAAACGAGACTGTCTTCATGGAAAGCTAAATCTTTATTAGCAGCTGGGAGAGCCACTCTTGTATCCTCGGATACGGCGTCAATACCTGGGTATGTCATGCAAACTTCGCTTCTCCTATCGAGCACCTGTGAAGTCTTGGATCGATGCAACCGGAAGTTCCTATGGGGAAGTACAGAGGACCAACAGAAAATACCCCTCGAGCATGGGATGCCATTTGTAAGCCTAAACGTTGCGATGGTTTGGGGGTTCGTCATCCCCACCTTCAAAACCGTGCATACCTTATGAAACTTGGATGGAAGCTTGTAACCAGAAGTGATGATTTGTGGATGAAATTTATCCGGAGTAAGTACAACTGTGGAGCTGATAAGCTCCCAAGGATCGATATGACCAAGCTGGGATCAAACTTGTGGAGTGGAATTAAAAGAACGTGGGAGAAAGTTAAAGAGGGAACTGAAGTGATAGCAACGGGGCAACTTCGTTGGAAGTGGACTAAGAGTGGAGCGTTCACGGTAAAATCAGCGTATGACTCTCTCAATAATATTGTGCCTCATTCCGATCCCATGTGGGGAAAAATCTGGAAATTGAAGATACCGAAAAGGTGCAAAGTTTTTACCTGGCTTGTCCTCCATAAAAGATTACTCACTAATGCATCAAGGTATAAAAGAGGGTTGTGCAACAATGCCCAATGTTCTGTATGTGGGGCCGAAGAAGAGACGCTCGTTCACTTGCTATGGGACTGCCCAAAGACCATTCTTTTGTGGCATCACCCTGTGCCTCAACGCTATTGGCGCAAGTTTAGATCCTTATCCTTTGACTACTGGTTCCGCTGGAACATTATCGCCAAAGGTCCGAGTAAGCACACTGGGGAGTGGAGTCATTACTTCATTCTTACTTGTTGGTGGCTTTGGAGGAGGCGCAACTCATCGATATTTGAAGGGAAGGCAATTTCGAACACAGCGTTACAGACCAACGTTAGCACCACCTTACTCAGTCTGCATGACGCACACTCTCGGCTTAACCCAATGAATAGGGGGAGGCACTCCACGGGAGATAATGAGGAGAAGTGGTAGCCACCGCCAACTGGGTGGGTGAAGCTTAACACTGACGGGGCGTTCTCACATACCAGTACTGGAGTTGCGTGTGGCAGAGTATTTCGAGATGAACACAGTTCGTTCTAAAGGGCTTCATGTTTAAGGGTGTGGAAGGTGACAGCCTTTCTGCGGAGCTATGGGGATGCTTGCATGGTCTTAAATTAGCATGGGACATGGGTTATCGGCAGATCATTCTTGAGTCAGACGTTGCTGAGGCGGTGGAGCTGATAAAGCAAGGTTTGAACGAGCTTCACGCAGATCGTGCACTCATTGCAGAAAATACACTGGTTACTTGATAGGGACTGGAAGGTTGAGGTACTGCACATCCGCCGCTGGGCAAATAATGTCGCAGACTACCTAGCGAAAGCCAGCCTATCAGTAATGCCTGGGTTGCAAATTTTCTCCTTGGCTGATATGGATCTAGGACGCCTGCTCAGTATGGATAAGTCTTAGGTTGCTGTTTGGTTGCCAATTTGTATAAAAAAAAACAGAGACAAACCAAGTGATCCTATCCCAGATTCCCAGCCTCCAAAGTACACCTCCTCGCCTTTTTTATCGAGCTTTGTCGATGCCTGCAAATCTCTTCGCCTTCTTCATCGACCCAAGCAACTTACAATCTCAACGTTGCAGATCTCGCAACCCAGCAAAGCTCCTCTGGATCAGGTTTGATGTTTTTGGTGAGGTGGATGTAACTCCGGTGCTGACGGTGGTACCTTGATCTGGTTTCTTTGCTGCTTCATCCAATAAGGTCACCCTCGCTCGTTATTGCCCTATCTCTGAAGAACTTGAGCCCTACCGCTGGGAAATCCTGCCCACCAGTGCCTCTTGTTGGATATGATTAGTTTTGATGATGTCTTATATAGATGTCATTAGTAAGAGAAAAAAGATTATATAATATATTTATCTCCTACATTGACTAACTACTATGTATTTAATGTAGATTAGTTCAAGAAGAATTATTGAGATTAATCAAGAAGGAGATAATAGATTACAGAAAGAAGAACTTATAGAAAGTGTCAAGGAAGCAAGAAGTTATCAAAGTATTTTGGGAATAATCAAGAAGAAGAGGAAATATTGAAGAAGTAAGAACTCATAAAGAATGATTAGTTCAAATTATATTATGAAGAATGATGAAGAAGAAGAGAAGAGAAGAAAGAAAGAGTTAAATTATGCAGAATGATCAAGAGAAGAAGAAAGAAAGAAGAACTTGTTAAATGGAATGAGAAAATCATTATACAAGTTTTTAGATTGATTCTAGAAGTCTCCACGATGATATGGAAGTTAGAATGACTCAAATCGGAGTTAAAATAAGCTACAATTGCATTTGAAGTCTTGCTCGAACACAACAAAGTCATACTTGAGCACGATACATTTCCAGCCCCTATTCTCACAAAAACCTGCTCTTGCTCGAGCATAAAAATGCCTACCCGAGCAGCATGCTCGAGCAAAGAAGAATGTCTGCTCGAGCAAGGTCGATTTTTAGATACTCTGTTCAGCTCTGTTTCAGGCGACCTCTGGTAATTCGATGATATCTCTCACACCAGAAGTCCGCTTTAGGTGAAACCAATTTTGTTGGAAACTAGACTTCCAATTCGTCATTGTGACATAATATTAAATCCCAAAGGAGGTCAGATGAGAGAGCTATGAATTTTGTAAGATGACAGTGAAATCAACGTCACACAGCAGACCAAGCTTTGGTAATTTGAGTGGATCTCACAAACTAAAAATCCAATTGATCTGAAATTTATGGAATATGAAAGTAGACTCAAAGGGATTTCCATAAAGAGTTGAACCAATCAAAATAGAGTTCAGACCAGGGAGATATGGCCCTCGAAAGTAGACTATCTGTTCAAGATGCTGCAAAAATAATGGTCAAGAACAACCTCTGATGATAATGGATGAACTACAATGAGTTTGGTGCTGATTCTTCTTGCATTGGAAAGAATACTTGAAGATCTTTATGAGCATGGGTGGTTTGTCAAAATTAAAGCTATATCGAAGACGTTACGCTCACGGGAAATTGACTATTGTGCTGTCAATATTCTTGCTTCTTGAAAGTCTCTACATTCTGGAACTTGAGTTTTGTACTGGAGAGAATTATTCTTGTTAACACCTGATCAGAAGATTCAAGAATAGAAGTGTGCCCGAGAAGAACTTTTGGCATGCCCGAGCATCATCGAGCTAAACATGGAATTTGTAGAGTTGAAGAGTTATGCCCGAGCAGGATAATGGCATGCTCGAGCAGAAGCAAAAGTGTGCCTGAGCAGCATCGCTGAATTCTCAAGTTCTCGCCTCTATCTGTGTCTTGCTCGAGCAAGAATGTTGGCATGCTCGAGCATCAACGAATCTGAACCTTTTCAACTACTTGTGAAGAAGTTTGCCCGAGCATGAATCCTTCATGCCCGAGCACCATACTCGAGCAGAGGGAAAAGCCTACTCGAGCAGCGTAGTTAAACCTTCATCTTTTCCTCTCTGCTTCCACCATGCCCAAGCAGCATATCTGGGATGCCCGAGCATTGGCCAATGATGCCCGAGCATGAAGCTTATCTTACTCGAGCATCAGAGATAGAAATCATTTCCTTAAAACGCACCAAGAGAAGCTTGCCCGAGCAAGTTTAGACTGTTGCCCGAGTATAAGACGATGATCACCTTTTACAAAAGATTTTCATCTTGGTTGCCCGAGCATACAAACAAGGATGCTCAAGCATGATCATCTCTGCTTTCAAAATCACTGTCTTCGTAAATCCTAAATCATCGTGTGTGATTTCATTTCTACATATCATTACTCATTGCTATTCCTAATTGATTGTAATCAGTTTGCTAATGAGTTTTAGGTGATTAGATCATGGATTAACAACAAATTTTCATAAAGCAAATTGTGTCAGAGAAGCATTAAATGTTACGTCAGAAAATAGAGGAAAGCTTCTAAGTCTAACAGATAGTTTGAACATTCCATTAAAAAGCTTGAATCCTCACAACGGCCATTCATACAACGCTCAAGACGGAGCATTAATGAAATCAATGTTAGACATTCTATGATTAAAGTTGGATTAGAGCTCAACAGGCAAAAATCATCAAAAGCTTCAACGGCTAGTTCCAACGGTCATATTTTAAGAAGCTCAACTGAAGAATTGCTCTAACGGTCGAATGCTATTGGTTAGCTATAAAAGAACAAGCATTCAAACTTCAAGAAGTGACAATAGTTTGCACTGTCGTAATGTCAACGTTATGAATCCAACGCTCAATCCATATACTCTTTGTTTCACAATGTTTTATAGTTTCCAATAGAGAGTGTGATGATCAATTATGTACTTCAGTGATTATTATTCATCTTCTCTGAGAGAGTCTAAACACCTATTTGATTATCCATTTAGTGATTAAATCTCAAGGTTGTGGAACCTTTGAGTGTGGATGTACAGTTACAGCTTGTAAGGGGGAGTTAGTCCGAGTGTGAAAGGATTGTCCTGAGTACAGAGCGTGTAATTGTATCCTTACAGTGTGTAAGGGGGAGTATCTCGGTAAGAGTTTGTAAAGTCTGCACAAGTGCCCGACTAAACTTGTGAGATTGTAAAGGCTTTTCTCTTGTGCCCGGTTAAACAAGGAGATAGTGGATTGAAAATCTCAAGTGGAGCTTGGGGATTGGACGTAGGTCAAGGATTGGGCCGAACCAGTATAAATCACAGTTTGCATATTCTCTTCCCTAAACTCTTACATTTCAGCATATGTGTTTTGAATGACTGTCTATCGGTTTATAAATCAAACCTCCTTTAGTAAGTTGCGAAAAGATTTTCTAAGTTTTTCAAAAAAATTTATCCGACACCCAATTCACCCCCCTCTTGGGTGATAGCCAGGTCTAACACCTCTGACGCTCCGCAGTTTCTCGTTGTCTTCGGTTAGAACTATGTTGTAAGCACTTTGAATTCCATTCTCTTTCTGGTTTGTTCTGCAAATTATTTTCCTTGAGCAACATGGAAAGTCTAATACAGTACAGATCAATCAAGAGGTCCATCGAGAAAAGCTTACACGAGCCATAGTTTATCATGATCTGCCTTATAATTTTGTTGAGTATGAGATGATTAGGGATTGGATGAATTATATTAGTCCTGATGTTGTGATACATTCTACGAATATCGTTGTGTCAAATGTTCGGAAAATGTATGTCAAAGAGAAAGAAAAACTTAAGCAAATCATGTCAAGGATTCCTAATAGAGTGTGTATAACTTCAGATGTTTGGACAGCAACTACCAGTGAGGGCTACATTTGTTTAACAACTCACTTTGTTGATGATAATTCGGGATTAATTAGTAAGATTCTGAACTTCTGTCGAATGAAGCCTCCACATACTGGGGGTTGAAATGGAAACTACTTTGTTTGATTGCTTGAAGCAATGGGGCATTGAGAAGAAGATATTTTCTATTACACTGGATAATGCTACTGCGAATGATAACATGCAACTTATATTAATAAATCATCTTCGTGTGAAAAACAAATTGTTGTGTGATGGTGAGTTTTTTCATATACATTGCTCTGCACATATACTTAATTTAATTGTTCAAGAAGGTTTGAAAGTGGCTACTGAAGCATAAAATTAGATAAAGTGTTAAGTATATGAGAGTATCGGATGGGAGGATGATTAAATTTCAAGATTGTGTAGAACAAGCTGGCATAGACACAAGCATTGGTTTGAGAATGGATGTGTCAACTAGGTGGAATTCAACATATTTGATGCTAGAAAGTGCGCTTAAGTATGAAAAAGCATTTGACATTCTCTAAGTGTTAGATAGGAATTCAACATATTTGATGCTAGAAAGTGCGTTTTTCTTGGGACCAAGATAGCTTATAATAAAAATATGAATAACAGCCAATGAGGATTGGCACAGTTGGCTAAGACGTCGGGCTTCACACTAAAAGGGAGGAGGTTCGATACCCGCTGGTTGATGTGAGGGCCTCGTTGATGGGCGATCTGTAAGTACCTCTCTAAGCGCTCTTTGAGCCTAGAGGCATGCCCTGGCCCTGGTGGGATACTGGTGTCAACCCCCGCCTATAATTTTTTACCAAAAAAAAAAAAGAATAACAACCAACAACCATTGGGAGCATGTGGTAAGGGGCTTGCTTTCTTACCATCACATCCTTGGTTTGAGGCGTGGAAATGGAGAAAATGGTCTTGGGAGCTCTTCCCCCGGCCACGACCGTGGGCCCAACGCTGCGAGAAATCCAGATTAGTCGTAACTAAAGGTTCCAGTGAACCGGATGAGATACCAAAAAAATAAATAACACCTTCGATCAATTTGATTAAATTTTATTCATCCAATTAAATATTTTCATATTTGTTTTTTTATTTTTAATAGTATCCTGACATAACTTTGAAATTATAACCATGTGAACTTTTATTAATAAAATAAACACCCGTGTTAAAATTTAATTGGAAAAATTATTAGCAGATGGATCTAAGTATTGTTTTTGAAATATTATTGAATCTCAAATCTTTTTATTTCCTAATCTCAAGTCGTAATAATATTTTTACAATACGCGTACATTATACCCATATAGAATTCAAACTGATTACTCCATACTTAAAAAAATATTTAAGGAAAAAGTTTGGTATCATTGAACTACAAGGAGCCGACTCAACTGTAAACCACATGAACATCGAGTTTATCATAAGTTATGTATTAGTATATTAATAGAACAAATACAGCTTCTCACATAGAAATTCATCACAATCCTAAACTAATTAAAAAAAGTTTGACAAGAAAAAAACTAATTAACAAATTTAATTAGTGTAAGAGATCAATCCAACTTTTTTTTTTATGCATATCCTATACCTCTCACATATAAGAAAGAGTTAAGGTGCAATTTTACCAACAAAGTTTTTTTTTCCCAAGAGGCATCTAGCATAAATAAGTTTTTGGAAAAGAAAAAAAAATATTAATTTAAAATTGTGCAAATTCACTAAAACTTTTAAATTTCATCAAACGTCATTAGGGTTTTCTTCTCTTATAATTTAACTATCATTTGGTCAAATTTAATGGTTTTAGTGAATTTGTACCTTTTAAAATTATTTATTGGTAGTTTGCCCCTTCTAGAACCTGTTTGTGCCAAATGCTCTTAAGAAAACCTTTGGTGGTAAAATTGCACCTTAACCCTGTAAGAAAAGGGAACACTTATACATCAAAATAAATAAATATAAGGGAGAAAACATTAATGTATAACCTTTCCTCAAAATCAAATTTACTACTTTCTTGTGAATCCAATAATTTGGTCATTAATCAATAAAAATTAACTTTGGGTTTGAAGCCAGAGTAGTAGGAATTATTTCCTCTTACATCTTTTCGATTAAAAATTTATAACTCTACTTATTCATTTTACAAAAAAATTAAAAAAATATTTACTCACTTTTTAATTTTTTTATTTATTTAATTTAATATCACATCTCTTAGATACTATTATTTCTATAAAATTACACTAAAACCATCCATTGACATATTATTTTGAATGCCTACATTTTAAATTATCAAATTAATAATATTTACTCAATATTTTATAGAGTAAAATACATCAATCTCCTCTCTATTTACTCTAAATTACAAAGACCGCCCTCTATTTTGAAAACCTTTAAGAACCTTCCCTAAAATCAAAATATATGTGGTATAAACCTCCCTTCTAATTTTAATATTGAATTTTCATCCATCCAACTATTAAGTGACCGTTAAATCATATCATTGACCTATCATTTCGACTAAAATGTCCCTCCATAACATACATAATACTTAATAATCATTTCATCACATATCTTCACCCAAAATTTAAAAATTATTTTAATATGTATTTTTAATTTTTCAAATAAAAACTACTTTATATTTTCTAGATTTAGTAAAAATATTAAATAGATCGTTAATAAATATTAATATTAAAAGATAAATTAAGGTTTTGGTATCATGAAGGGTAAATTACTAAATAAGATTTATTCTAATATAGTTTTTAATTAAAAAATAAACTTTAAGAATCTTTTTAGAATATTCTTTAACGGTGTTAATGATTTGAACTAAAGTGTATATTTTCAAAATAGATGGGAAGTATGTGTAATTAAGGAAAAATAGAAAGATAGTTAGAGTATTTTACTCCATTTTATATTAGAGACAGGTGGTATAATTTTAAATCAGTACTTATTTCTAGTGAAAATAGCACATAAAGACCAATAAAAATAGTAAAGGACATGGAGGTGATTTTAATTTCAATATCCCTATAACATGTGAGTTCCCAATTTTTCTTTTTTGAAATTAAAAGGAAATGATAAAATTGCCTTTACACATATATTTTTTTAAGAAAATTAACCCCCACCCCACGTTGGCGGCCAATTGACAATAATCAATGTCGAAGCTCTAATGGCCGACCGGCCGCCATCTCTGATAGGGGTGAGCAAATCATGACTGAAACTAACACAACTGAACCAAACTCAATTTGGTTATTCGGTTTCGGTTCATTTTTTAAAATAAGCTTATTTCGATGTTTTGGTTATCAGTGTGGTTATTTAGAAATTAATTCGGTTATAACCAAATAACCGAAAATTAAGGTTAAACGATGTTGTCATATATATTAATAGATATACATTTTTTTTTATTTTACATTTCAGCTGCTCAGACTTTAGGAATTTAGTGTGTCACTTTTTTGTTTTCATCGACCTAACCCAACACCCTTCAATCATCCAGCCTTATTTAATGTAATGCCCTAACCATATTGACTATTGTTTTACTTTCACTTTTTACTCAAAGTGAAAACCCTAGCCAACTTGTGACCTCACGACTTCTCCGTCTTGAAAGATGAAATATCACCAAGAAGGGGGTGAATTGGGTGATCTAAAATTTTCTTCAAAAATACTCTGATTCTGACTAACTAAAACAGAGTATAACAAAGAGGGATAGAGAAAGATTAGAGCATGAGATTTATACTGGTTCGGTCCAAATCCTTGACCTATGTTCAGCCCCCAGACTCTCCAGGATTTCACTAACTCAAATGATTACACACTCTGTAACTCTCAGAGTAATTCTCTCACTATAACTTACTCCCCCTTACAAGTTGTAATCAAATGTCTCAACCCCAAAGTCCCAATACTTTGAGATTCTTACAAAGATTGATAATCAATAATAAACTCTCTAAAAGAACAGATGTATAAACACTAAAGATTTAAATATCCGAAGATATTGTCTATAAGAGTAGAAACAGTAAATGCTTAGATTGCTAATTGAATGCGCAAAGTTTTGGTAGTTGAAGAATTGAATGCTTCTGACTTTTATAGTTGATGGCATTGATGACCGTTGAAGAGAGATTAATGAGTTGTTGAGTGTAATGAATATATCCGTTGAAGTCGAACGTTACATTGTCTCTTTCTATTCTTTTGATGTTAGCCGTTATTCTCTATTGACATTCTTCATTCCATTTGTCCGTTGAGACTTAGTTAGAATGTTGAATGGAATGGCTAGAATACTTTATAGTTGCTTAGAAGATCAATTTCCACT
Organism: Acacia pycnantha; assembly: GCA_025563575.1. Lineage (NCBI taxonomy): Eukaryota > Viridiplantae > Streptophyta > Magnoliopsida > Fabales > Fabaceae > Acacia > Acacia pycnantha. The sequence goes on along the minus strand of JAMWYP010000026.1, from coordinate 4,271,538 downwards.
TTCGTGCTTCGTCTCTGCTAAGCATTCAACAAAATTGCTTTAGAGTAATTTGATGTTTAAACTATGTTAAACTCATATGAAACTCAATAGCAAACTGATTAAACTTTGTTAGGAATAACAATGATCAATAATATAAAGTACGCAAAGTATAATCAAAGATTTACAGATTACGAGAATGAGGATTTCAAAAGCTGAGAATGCTGACTTGAGTCATCCATTGTTGACTGGAGTTGCTTGACTCGAGTCATACTCGTTTGACTAGAGTCATACAGACTTGACTTGAGCCATCCTTTTCAAAAATTCATTTTGGAGTTTTCTGTAACACGCTTGACTCAAGTTAAGTCATATTTGACTCGAGTCATATCAGTTTCTCAAAAAGCTGCTACCGGGTTTGGACTTGGAGAAACTTGAAAACAGCCCATTGATAATTGAATATTTCATACACTTCTTTTTATCTCTTGATTAATAATTTATGACTCTTTAGTTAATAAATAATGGCTTTTATACTTATTTGGGCTTTGGGCCTTTGATTAGCTTTTAGCCATATTTAATGATAAATTTCTAGTTTTACATTACTTCACTATTTTTACCATAACTCTTGAACCAGACATCGGATTTGCCTAATTCTTGTTTCATATTTCAGATGATTCAAAGAGCTACAAATGTTATGAATACATGAAGGGAAAATTCAGACAAGAAGGCGGTCTATTTTGGAGTCGAAGTCAGATGTATATTTCTGGATTTTTATTTGGGTTCGAATTTTGTAATTAAAGCCCACTTTTATTTTATTTCTGTTTTGGGCTGAACCATTGGAGCACATTTCCATTTTAGGTTAACTTTAAGTTAGATGGCAGCCACAAACACACTGTCATTCAAGTTTTTACTCAGTTTTGGATTAAATACATAAGTTTTATTTTCTCTCAACTGTTCTTCATCTGTGTGCGATCGCACGCTGACACGCCACTGTTCGGATAAACGCTAGCGATCGTCTAGTTGAGGGATTTTCTGGATGAGCACGAGAGATTTCGGTTCGTCCCGTAATCAATCGCGAGTTCGTTTCAAAATCTGTTTTCGTCCGAGGAAGGAAAGTGGTGGAATTGAAATCCAGGTTGATCTTCTTTTATTTGTTTAATCGTGTTTCATTTCATTTTGTTTCTATTATTTCGTTTTTAATCTGCTTGAACCAAAACCCCCATTTTTATCAAGCTTCGTTTCACTGTTATTCCAATCAAACCCGCTGCGAATTCGTTGGGAAAACGATCCAGGTTCCCTATTACTGCAAATCTTTTATTGAATCTGATTATTTTGAGAGGCACGACAAATCTCTTTCAAAATATGGCGCCGCTGCCGGAGAATTTGCATAGATTTGATTAGTAACAGTAGTGTACATAGATAGTAGTTAGCGTACTTTTTCATGGTTCGGGTGGCTGACATAAATTTTTCTTACCCAGATCACTCCGACCAGGTCTGTTCTCAATGGAATTGATCATTTTGAGCAATAATCACTCCCATTAGGGAGCGTGTTCTGATCTATTTTGGCCAAATTCCATTGTTTAGACCCTGTTTTCACTATTTTTTGGTCTCGACAGGATATATCGGGTATTTCAGAAATTTTTTGACTTACTCCAATTGATCAATTTTTTGGTGAGCTGAAGGAAAATAGTATTTAGAGCAAGACACATTCCTTAATTCTGAGATTCTGCTTTTTACCACTTTTGGTGGCAGTTTCGTAATTCTGTGTGTTTTCCAATTCTGCTTTGTGTGTATGTTGCATGAGTACCAGGAATACTACTAATCCAGAAGATTTGTTGCCATTTGATCCTGAAATAGAAAGAACAATTCTTACTGCTAGAAGAGTTGTTAGGCCAAGTCATAGGATTAATACTGAATTGGACACTAAACTGGAGTCTGATTGTGACCATTCTGATTGTGTCCATTCTGTTGATCTTTCTGATTGTGTTTCTGATAGTATTTCTGATAGTCTTGTTGTTTTCACTGATTCTAGTAGAAATTTTGCTAACTCAGACATTATGGCAGAAGAACAGGCAGATCGTCCTACTTTAAAGGAATTGGCTGCACCTGATGTTAATTATCAACCTTTATGCATCCAATATCCTGACCTTGCTGCTAACTTTGAGTTTAAATCTGGTCAAATACACTTGTTGCCTAAGTTTCATGGTTTTGCAGGTGAGTGCCCCATTAAGCATTTGAAGGTATTCCATGTAGTGTGCAGCACAATGAAACCTCATGCCATTGATGAATATCATATCAAGCTGAGAGCTTTTCCTTTCTCATTGGACGGTGGAGCCAAGGATTGGTTGTTGTACCTTCAGCCCTCATCTATTGGGAGCTGGACTGATATTCAGAGGTTATTTCTCGAGAAATATTTCCCTTCCTCAAGAGCAACTGCAATCAAGAAGGAAATTGGCAACGTTAAAAAGGAAGTTGGACTGGAATTTGGAATGGAATGAAATCTTAGTATTCAAGTTCTTAAATTGATACTAGAAGTCTCCACGATCAAATGGAAGTTGGAATGGCTCAAATCAGAGTTAAAACAAGCAAAATCAAGTTCCAGGAAGTCAAAACTCGAGCCACAAGAAGCCCAAACTCGAGCCAGGGACTTTAAACTCGAGTTTGACTCAAAACTCGAGCCAGCCACTATTGACTCGAGCCAATAGTGCTTTCCAGCACTCTGTTCTACTCTGTTTCACGTTCAACTTGGGCGAGGTCTAGTAATTTGATGATATCTCCCAAACCAGAAGTCCGATTGAGATGAAACCATTTTTTTTATCAAACTAGACTCCCAATGCGTCATTTTTATATAAACTTAAAGTCCAAAGGAGGTCATATGAAAGAGCTATGAATTTTTGAAGAAGACAGTAAAATCAACATCACACAGCAGACCAAGCTTCGGTATTTTGAGACTATCTCACAAACCACAAATCCAAATGAGCTGAAATTGGTTCCATTGGAAACTAGACTCAAATACATTTTCAAAAACATCAAGATCATGAAAATAAAATATCAATTCAAGGAGATATGAAGTATTGAAGTTAACAGTCAATTCAGGATATGGCAAAAATGCTGGTTCTAGCATACATCAGATCATATAACGGTCAGAATACAATGAGTTTGGAGCTGATTCTTTGTGCATTGGAAAGAAGAATCAAAGAGCTATAAGGGGATAAGTGGTTTTCCAAATTTGGAGTTATGACAAAAAGCAAACCAAGCTTTGATGAGCTCTACTCAAGCCAATATGACCGTTAGATTCAAAAGATCTCATAGACTCAAGTCACACTATGGAGACCTGAGTTTAGATGTAAACTCGAGCCAAAGATTATAAGCCTCGAGGTGAAATCTATCTGAGTCGTCTTCAAACCTCTAGACCACTCTGTGTGAATGGAGTTTTGACCAAAACTGGAGCCTGAATCTTTTGACTCAAGCCTAGAATACATCTATCAAAGGAAGTTGACTCAAGCCTACACAATGTAACTCTAGTTTCAACCTAGACTTGAGCCTGAATCTTTTGACTCAAGCCTAGAATACATCTATCAAAGGAAGTTGACTCAAGCCTACCTAATATACCTCGAGTTTCAACCTAGACTTGAGCCTGAACCTTGTGACTCGAGCCAAGCTTGTTTCATCAAACGAAAAATGACTCTAGCCAAATATACTGACTCGAGCCAAAATGACAGTTTGAAAAAACAGTATTCCAAATCCTGTCAAATCTCTTGTTATGGTTTATATACTTTGTATCTTCTCTCATTACTATTTCTAATTGCGTTTAACAAGTTTGTTAATGAGTTTCAGAAGAGTATTATGTGGATTAACACTAAATTGCAATAAAGCAACAATGTTGTCAGAAGCAATTAATGCAAAGCAAAAACATACACCATTCTAGCAAGATGACTTTTTGGGCAACGATAAAGCATTACGACTATTTCCTTGATACATCTCAACGGACAATTTGAATAAGGAATGTCAACGTTCAATCTTCAGAATACGAGTAGTCCGATTAAACATTCTTCAACGGAATTATTCATCACTTTCAACGGCTATATTTATTCCAACGGTCATATGCTAAATGGGAAGAATTGCTCAAACGGTCGAATACTCTTCATCAACTATAAAAGTAGAAGCATTCAAGATAGAAGAAGTTAGAGACACGAGCTTACATCTTCAAAATGCCAATACTCTGATATACACATACACCTCTCTGTTTCTCAATGTTCATACAGTTCATTAAAGAGAGTGAAATGATTTGTACTGTGCTTCAGTGTTTATTCATTCACTTCTGAGAGAGAAAAGATTCATTGTAAACACCTTATTATTTTATCTGAGAGTTTCTCAAGATTGAGTGATCTTGAGTGAACCGATTGTATCCTTACAGAGTGGAAGGGGGAGTATCTCAGTGAGAGATTTGGCTTCTGTGGGATTGTAAAGGCTTTTCTCTTGTGCCCAGTTAAACAAGGAGATAGTGGATTGAAAATCTCAAGTGGAGCTTGGGGACTGGACGTAGGTCAAGGATTGGACCAAACCAGTATAAATCTCAGTTTGCATATTCTCTTCTCTAAACTCTTACGTTTCCAGCATATATGTTTGAATGACTGACTATTGCTTTATAAACTATTTCTGTCATTCGAACTACTTTCAGTAAGTTGCGAAAATATTTTCAAAGTTATCTAAAGTTTTATCAGACACCCAATTCACCCCCTCTTGAGTGACAGCTAGGTCTAACATTAATAAATAAATTAAGAACAAAAATAAAATTATATAAATCAAGATTAACAACTGAAAATTTTATTCATAAGCCAGATTATTTTGATTTTAATAGGAGAAGAATGAATTCATGTAAAACTAAACTAGAATTATTATCAAGAATATGAATAAAATAACAATAAGAACCTATTGCATATATAATGGAAATAAAATATTAATACCAGAAGTAGATAAATGTTTTATGAGAAAAATATTAAAAAAAATTAGATATATATACTAACAAGAAGAAGACATATAATATTGAATAATATAGAACCAATACATTATTATAATAGAAGATTTTTAAGAATGCATTTCAAAAGAAAACTGGAATTATTGTCTAGGATATGAATAATTTGAATAATTTTATGTTCCATAATAGACATAGAATACATATAATCAGATGGGAAAAAATTCATAATGATGGAAAAAATATAAGGAGAGAAAGAATTTATAGTAAAAGAAAACCAGTACCAAGTGTAGAAATAAGTCATATAAGAATATTGATAAGACAAATCGAAAAACAAGTTAAACATCAGCAAGAAAGATTAGAAAAACAGAATTTAGACCCTTCAACAAAATGGAGAATAAAAGAATATATTTGTGAAGAAAAAGTGAAAAAGAAGATATTTAAAAAGAAATTGGAAATATTATCAAGAGTATGAGTGAAAGACCATTATATTATGTATTGATAAAATTTAATTATGAAAAATATAGAGCTAGAAAATATCATGCTTTAGTAGATACATGAGCAAATCTAACAGTAGCAAAATATAATGTTTTACCACCAAAAATGTGGAAAAAGAAAAATAGAATCATAAGAATGGAATCAGCAGGAAGAGAAATACATATGATAGAATTAGAAGCAAAAAATGTAATGGTACAGATAGAAAATTTTGAATTAAAAATTCAAGAATTAAATCAATATAATGAACCTCAATGTGATATAATCTTAGGATTAGACTTTTTAGAAAAATATTACCCTTTTACTTCTATAGAAAAAGCTTTAGTGCTAACTACACCTTGTAAACATCAAGCTATAGGAGTAAGAATAACAAGCCCTTATAAAAGGAAAGATGAAAAATTTCAAAAGAAGAAACATAAAGAAGAAGTGCAATTCTTACAAAATAATGAACCAGTAAAAATAGAACATATGTTAGCCATGTTAACAATAAGAGAAGAAAAATCTATAGAACAAAGAATATTAGAAAATTTTAGTGAAAATCTATTAATACATTGGGAAAAATCTAAACCAATGGCAAAAATAGAATTGAAAGATTATAGTAAGGAAATAAATTGTAAACCTTATCCTTGGACAACCGAGGATAAAGAAGAATTTGTAATGCATATAAATGAAATGAAAAAAATATAATTTGATAATAGAAAGTAGATCTGAATACTCATCACCAGCAATGATTGTTAAAAAACTTAGTGAAGAAAGACGAGGAAAAAGTAGGATGGTTATAAATTATAAGAAATTGAATAGTATAGCTATTAGAAATAGATACCCAATACCTAAAATGGAATTATTATTTAATCTTATAAGATGAAAGAAAATATTTAGCAAATTTGATTGTAAATCAGGATTTTTTCAAGTAAAACTAGAAGAAGATAGTAAGAAATACACAGCTTTCAGTACTTCTGAAGGTTTGTATGAATGGAATGTATTACCTATGGGATATCATAACAGTCCCAGTATATTTCAAGAATTTGTATCCAAATTGTTATTGCCTATAAGAGATTTTGCTGTGATATATATAGATGATATATTAATATTTTCAGATAATGCAGAAGAGCATGAAAAACATCTAAATCAATTTGTAGATTTAATAGAAGAAAAAGGATTGAATATATCACCTAAAAAATCTATATTAAGAAAACAAGAAATACCTTTCTTAGGTCAAATAATAACTAAAAATGGAATAGAATTACAAGATCATATAAGTAAAAAAGTTTTAGAATTTGGAAAAATAACAAATAAGAAAGATTTACAAGCATTTTTAGGATTAATTAATCAAGTAAGAAATTATGTTCCAAATTTAGCAAAATTAACTTCAAAATTTTCTAAATTAGCAGGAGAAAAGACAGAATGGAAATGGGATAATGAAACAATTAAAATAATTGAACAATTGAAGAAAATTTGTCAAAAAATTACCCAAATTAACAATACCCTTACAACAAGATGTAAAATGGATGATTTATACTGATGCGTCTGATCAATATTGGAGTGCAGCTTTATATCATGAAAATGAAAAAGGAGAAGAAATTATAACTAGATATGCAAGTGGAAAATTCTTAGAAGCTCAATGGAAATATCATTCAAATTGGAAAGAATTATTAGCAATAATTAAAGCAGTAGAAAAATTTGAATTATTTATAGTCAATTCACAATTTATAATTAGGACTGATAATACACAAGTTAAATCTTGGCTTGATAAAGGAATAAAAACAGAGAAATTAGCAAATAAAATGTTATTTAAATGGTAAGGAGATTTGGCTTATTATGATTATATTATTGAATATGTGCCAGGAAAGAATAATCTTATTGCAGATTTTATGAGTAGATGGAATCTAATGCAGGATCCAGTTCAGAAATGAATTCTAATCAGACTTGTAATGCATGCCAGACAGCATTAGCAGATTTAAACATTCTAAAAATGAATGTTAGTCTGTTAAACAGTCAGTGTAGTTCATCTATACAAAGTCTTTTAAGCAGTATTGCCCATCTAAACCAACAAGTAGAAACTCTGTTCAAAAGAATAGAGAAGTTGGAAAGCTATGGAAAAAGAAATTTAAGTACTGCTTGTTACACCCCTACCGGCCTCGCCCTTTCGGGTGGCGGGTTAGAGGGATTCCTTTTACTTATTACCTTTCCTCCATTAAATAGTCCTTTTGATATACATCAGAGTGCACACAGCAGAGCATATGATCGGTTTGGACAACTTACAATGTACTGGTAAAGGTACAATAATCAAAGTAAAGTTCCCGTAGGGTTAAGGGTACAAACGTCCAAAATAAATACTGAACAGTAAAATACAATCATCCCAAAATGCATACAAAACATGATAGGGAATTCCCTATCTCTTCAGTCTTCCACACCATGCCCTTTCTTCCTTGTTCCTGAACAGCCCAACAACTAATACCTGTTTTCTTTGAAACCAGTCTGGAGTTCAAAGATGAACCCCAGAGTAACTGTTAGACTCATATACAATATGTATACAATGCATGCAATGCAAATCACAATCAGGAAGTAACAATAAACCTGCCTCTGGCACAACAAACTGACATGTAGCAACTCCGTAGGACCGCCTGGTCAAGACAAGCCCCTCGGAAACAGCGCGCTCAGGGGCCTCAGTGGTAAGGGTGGCCAAACCCTAACCACCTACCCCTCCTGAGGCCTCAGTAGCAACCTATGAACACACAGTCACATAGGCCCTACCTACCTCACATATCTCGGTACTGCAGCAACACCCTAAGGACACACACCCAATAGGCACCGCAGCCCGATCCTACATGCCCTCGGTGATCGAGAGCGAAACCCTAAGGACACACAGTCCAATAGGTACTACAGCCCGATCTCTGCATCAGAGCGAGAGGCACTACAGCCCGATGCCCTACATCATGATAAAACACACATGCAAAAGCAACATAGAGTATGCAAGTCAACAGTTACTACCTAGCACGCCTTGCAAAATAATGAACTCTTCCCCTTGATATTGGAGATACGTCCCACACACGTGCTACCATCCTAGATACATCAAAACATTATACTTTCAATCACATATTCAAACTTTGCTGCAAGTTTCATGCATTTCGCCTACCACCAGGATTTCCCAAAAACGCTGACCCAACTTTGCCGATTTATAATAAATTATAGAAAAATCATATTGATACGAAATCAGTGGCCTTAGAACCCTTACGATGTCTAGTTTACCATAAAAATAATTCTGAATTTATTATGGGTTCATATTATTTTATTATCTGCAAAACCGAGTCGCTGGTCCAAAACAGAGTCCATGCTTTTAGGTCATTTTACATCTTAAATAACTCTCGGTTGGATAATCCAAATAATACAAAATGTTATACCAAAATCATCCCCTGGATGTGTACTTTCATCATGTAAAATTTCAGAGTAAAAAAAAATCCCTTTACTACTTCAACACCATCGTTTTTCCCTCACTGTCCAGAAACCGTAAGAACCGACAGATTTTCGTATATTAAAGACTTAATCTTTTTGAGTTTAGAAAAAGGTGATTCCCTTTTACCCACACAAAAACACATTATGGAACCATTGAGAACCTTAAAAACATGATAATCCTACTGCAACCTCACGAAAATACCATAGGGCAGAAACTAGAGTCTCCAAGTCGTCGATTAGAGAACTTACCTCGGTATTTCGGTTGCGTATAGCCTTCTTCACCTCCTGACCTTGAGCTTCAGCTGGAACCTCTTCTTCCTCTTCTTGGATTCGTTCTAGGCAAGTGGAGAATGAAGGGAGGAGTGCCCTTTATATAGACCTCAAGGGTGAAGGCTATTATCCAACTTTGGTTATTGTCCATTGGTTAAAAGGGTTCTTCGGGTTTAAATATAATTTATTTACTTGATTCTCAAGGGTTCTAGAGAACTATTTTGGGCAGATGGGTGGCGCATTCCAATACCAAAAATAAGATTCCAAAATTGCCCCTGATAGTTGTCTCTCGAATTGCTAGTTGTAGGTTTTTGGCCCAGGGGTAAAACGGTCATTTGCACTTCACTTCTTCCAACCCACGGGACCCACTTGATCTGCCCTAGGATTTTTCATAATTACCCTTGTGATGTCATAATTACATCTCATTCCTCTTGTCATGTCAGATTCAAATGTGTGGTCCAGATTAATTTTGATTATTTTATCTTTCTCTCTCTTCATAATTACATGATGTGACCTTTGGCTTTCTCTCCAAGTCACTTTCTCTCTCTCTGGGCCCACCAATTTCATCCTCCTTCTGTGTCCAAGGGTTTGGGCCCGACTCCAGAAAACCCTATCCAGTCCTGCTTGGCTACCTTTTTCCGGTTACAACTTTCCTCGTAACTCGTGCCACTCTATGGGACTTGTATGGGGCTGAATCAACTATTCCTTTTCCCCTGATGTGGCTGCACGTTTTTCTTCATTCTTGGGGAGCGAGAAATGCATATTTTAATGTCTCATAATTACCTCGTACTTTGTGGTGCCAAAAAGTCAAACATCCAACCCAAACACGCCACGTGTCCTACTGGCATCATTACTCTTTGTCTTTTGTAATCATGAAGGGACATGTGTCACCATTCTATTTGGCCAACACAAAAGTATGTCATTATTAGTCATCATGACAGTACTTTATTAAAATTACTTTATCGGTACTTGCTTGGGATCCTGCCCGAGTTACTCGGGGTTTCTTTATGAATACCGGTGTTTTCTCAAAAACGCAGGGCATACCCAACTGCCCTGAAAATGCCGTGTACTCACTTATATCGGCATATTTTTACTCAACTAATTGCCCTATACCACATGACATAGTTGGGTGGCATCCTTTCCACCGGATTTACGCCGTATAGACCTTCTGTGTCCCATTTTCACTGGCCCCTTAATTCCACAGCTTATGCATACAAGGTCTACTAACCCGTATAGCCGAGCTACTTAGTCCCAGAGAGGCTTCCTAACTCTTGACATACTTGGGAATCTTCCTGAAATGGGCTTAGTCATCTGCCTACTTCAGGCTTTTTCCCAGTTCTCAGGGTTCAGAATTCGGGGTGTTACACTGCTGAATCAGCGATACAAACTGACATGGAATTAAGCCCTTTAAATGAGTCATACACTCAAATTGGGTCATCTACCCAAACTCAAAATAGGAATGTGTCATCTACCCAAGAAAATGTTAGTGGGCCTACTGCCCAAACACTTCAAACTATAACCCCTTTTAACGAGATTATAAAAACCCAAATGTAAGAAGAAGCCCGAAGAAAAGAAAAAGGAAAAATAGTTGAAGCCTCAACCTCGATCCCTAGAATCACAAGAAGTGATACCTTTGATACTCATTCTAAATACCTATACTTCAAAACCCTTGTTAGTAAAACTGGAAACATGGAAATTTCTGATCCACATGTCAAATATGCCTCCCATTTTTCCTTTAATAAAATTGTAGCCTACCCAAGAACTTCACCAAATTTAATAAGAATCTTATACCAATATGGGATGTTACATGCTATTTATTTACCCAATAATCCTAAACCCAGAGAAATCAAAGAATTACCATCAGCCTTGCAAGAAGCAGTCAAAATATATGTTGGAGTTGTAACTCAACACAGCGTATATATTAGATTTTATTCGACAGTTGCAGAAATCACACCAGAAAAGTTTTATCCTCCGATCAATTTAATTTGACTTGAAACAACAAAGAAGCCTATAGAGACGGAAGCAGAGATAAAGAAGATATTGAAGACGACCAGGAATTTCAGAACAAGATGTCTAATATTAGAGCTCAAAATTATCATATTATATTTCAAGAAATGACCAGAGCTATTAAAAGTGAAAAGCAATGGGTTTATTATTGTGGAATGACATCAATAATCGCAGCATTTGGAAAGACTTCGCATGATCAACCACTGTTCGTACAATGGTATGACAGATTGAGAAATAACAGGCTGGAAAACTCAGAAAAAACAAAGAAGAAGATATGTAATCTTTTGGCAGAGTAGTCTAATCACAGGTGTATGAATTGTGAGAAAAGAGAAAAGCCCATGCAAGATATTGAAGATCCGAAGACAGATCTCAGTGTCCTTTGAAGATTTGAAAGTAAAGTGGAAGAAGACAAGGAAGCTTGCCGACACCGACAAAGTGTTGACAGGTTAAAGATTTGAAGCAAAGAAATTAAAAGAAGGTGCAACGTGTATGGTGGAAGTTTTGCCGACACTGGCAAAAGTTTGAAAAAAAAATTCGAAAAAAAAAAGAAAAAGAAAAAGAAAGTACATTTGTCTTATATGTCATATATGTGCAGAAGTAGAAGTGTGCAAAAATAGAAGTGCTACGTATAAAGTTTTGGAGAGTTATCTTGTATTTAATGCAACAGTACAAAGGTGTTATCTTGTAATAAATTCTAGCAAGTGCTAGTAGACAAAAAGAACAAGCTAGTTAGATAGGTTGAAGTAGGTTGTTAGACTTTGTGTAAATTTAGAAGTTATGCTACGTAAATCTATATGTCAGAGTTAGGAAGCAGTTGGAATGCCGTGAAAATACCCTTTCTCACAACAACAATTTGCCATGGTAATCACACAAAAATTCATTAATAACTCACAAATGATGAAAAACATTTTAATTATAAAACACACATATTAGGGTCCAGGGTACAACCACCGCCCACAAACCCGGGGTCCAAGGCACAACCACCGCCTACAAACCCCCTTACATAACATTCACAACCTTAACACACTTAACAGACAGAAATATGCGTAATTCACAAGTTTTCCAACAACACAATTTCCCAAACAGTTAATATAATAATTTGAAAACATGAGGGCCCTAGAATGGCAATATAGAAATCAATACTACACCAAAACCAAAAGAGGCCTACAATTTCACAAATTGTTATGCCTCTGGCTGCTTCCCTTGATCCTTAGAGAAATTAGAGGAGTCGCCTGAAAAATGTTAATAACCACGGGGTGAGACATAATGTCCCCGTAACCAGAATTAATTTATCAAATATGCAGGAAAGGAATGCAAGTCAGAGAAGCAGGTTTATTAACATAATAATAAAAATTATTTAATAACTAGAACATTAAATAATGAGTAAAACAAATTACACAATAATCCAGAACAATAGAACCATCCCCACTCATCCATCCTGCTCCTCCTTATATCTTCTGGACGTGGTACAGCCTATCAGTGCTAGTACACCCGGCCAAGGTTAGCTAGTCACTTCAAGAATACTATCCCCTCCCATGTCACCAACAATATACCGTAACAGGGAGGTGTCCGCCCAAAACACTCAACTCAAATTTCTGGCCAGGACTGAGAGAGCCGATAGGCACAAGTTCACCCTTAATCTCTTCCCCACAACCCAACATAACCCACAACATAAGAAATAATAAAACACTAAAAATTTTCAATAACTTTTTAGTAAATTATTGTTCCAAATATATCAACTCACAACAAGCATTTCAACCATCACAACAAAAACAACCCCAACAATAGTATTTACTTAAATACACAGATTGGAAAAATACACTGCTTCTCTGAAATAATTTCATATTCAAACATACACATAATTTTCAAAACACATACAAATAGTATATATGAAAGTAAGGCTTAGAAAAATACCTCACAGCCCAAAACAAGCATATAAAATAAATTAACCCCGGTTACCTCAATTCCAGGTTTAACCTTAGCTTGAGAAGTACAACCCATACAATCACCGCTTACAATAAGGCTCTACATGATCACAATTAAAGTTTATAATTTCCTATAACTAAAAAAATATACAAATTCTAGTAATAATATACTATTATAACAAAATTGAAAAGGACATTTTGGGGTTTAAAATTATTTATTTATCTATTTATTTATTTATTATTATTATTAAACACTAACATGTCCATTGGCCTTCTATATCTATATATGTATATAGTCCAGCATCTACGTTCATTTTTGTACAACGTCAATATCAATACACTTTGGTTTCAATCATAATTATATATATGTATAACTTACAAAATAAGACTTTCTGTTTAAAATATGTGCCTACATATATCAGTAAACAACACTGCAAGTTTTGGATTCCCCAAATCTCATTTACCACGTGAATATATATATATATATATAGACATATTATCCAAAATTGTTCAAGTTTCCTAAAGGCATCAACTCATATATATATACATATGTTAAATAAGGTTTCCTATCATTTCATTTCCCTGTACACGAGATGCATGTCATGTTTATTTCCCTGTACGTTTCTAATGCATCAGTACAATAACATGTAGCAACAATCTTAATGACTTATTCCCTTCGGTTCAGGTGCAGCAATATATATATTAGATTTTTTTTTTTTTGCTCCGAAATATATATATTAGATAGCTAAGTTTTTCTTATACTTTCAACAGCAAAAGTCAAGCTTTCCATCCCTTATATATATATATATATATATATATATATATATATATATATATATATATATATATATATGTAGCGCTTACACACACTACCACACACACTCAACACACATCCAAGTTTTCCCTTAGGTTTATGATGATGATGATGATATATATATATATATATTTATATATTTACCTACACCAGTGAAGTTTTTCTTCATATGCAGCGTTATTATTATATATATCTGCAACACTTGCTTCCTGTATATATTCATATATAAGGAGTAAAGCATCACGGTTTTTCTTTTATATAAATATGATCAGTAAGCTTGCGCTCAAACCCCATGGAAATCATACTTTACAATGATATATATTTATCTATATATATCCTTTGTTTTATTATTCAATATTATATATATATCCTCATGACAACAAACGCATATATCAGCTTCATTCTTGTCTTTCCCATGAGCTTTGTTATATATATATATATATATTAACCCAAGGTCCCTGTTACATTATTCTCATAACAGCAACTCATGATCTATTTCCTATGGCTTAAAACTCACACTTTTCGTTGGAAACTGCCGGTAACTAGAGGGAAGGAAAACTTAATAACTGACCTTAAGTTCCTAGCTTGCGAGAGGTGATCTTTGACAACACCAAATGCCCCTGCTTTCCGATACACAACACAGAGCACCAAGGAGTAGGACTCTCTCTGTAGGAACCAGGGGAAGGTGAGAGTGAAGGTGGGAACCTTTGGGAGAGAAGAGAAGAGGAAGATAGAATATTGTGAACTTTTTCATATCCTTTGTTCATGTCAACATCGATTATTTAAAGGAAACATAAATCCTAATTTAGGAATATTAAAGTACTGAATTAAAAGAACTACCATTCCTACTAACATGGATCTAGAATAACGAACTGCCTAAGATTTAATTTATTTGAATTAAAAGCTCTTCATTCAGTTGGGCTATATGTTAGCTTTGCCTGTTTTGACCGAATCTTGCTGTACGTAGTCCTTTAGGTAAGCTGGACTCCTTCTCATTCGGATGGTACGCTCAGTTGTAATGGGCTTCTCAAGTGATTGGGCCGCTACAACCCCTTCCCCATCCAAAATATCCATGTCCTCATGGATAGATGTAGGTAATGATGCCGAGCCCATGGGTGACTGCCGTGTGGCGGATTGGTGGTCCCCAAGAGAGTGTGCAGACTGTGCTCTGGGAAAAAGTTGTGCAGTGTCTTTGAGTGGTGGAGGTCCGACATTGGAAGTAGTGGCGAGATGCTTCGGTATGGGTGGGTCAGTGGCGATCGGGGAGTGCGTTTCCTCGGCTAAGATCGTCGGAGTGAGAGCTGACTCGGCTTCCCAAGTGGCATCTTCCGGTAGACTATCGGACCATTGAACGAGCAGTTCCTTCACCTTTCCGCCGTGCCTCCAGACTTCCCTGTCATCCAAAATCGCAACAACCTCATGAAGTGGCTTGTTGTGCTGGGATTTTTCCGGCAACGGATGGACCTTAAAAGGGGTAGGTGAAATGAATGGCCTCAGTAACGAAACGTGGAAGACCGGGTGAATGAGGGAGCTCTCCGGCAGTTGCAATTTGTAAGAAACCGTGCCTATCTTGTTCAAGACCTTGAAGGGCCCATAGTAACGGAGGGCTAACTTCTGTGAGGTGCGTCGGAGGACGGATTGCTGTCGGAACGGCTGTAGCTTTAGTAAGACTAGATCCCCTTCCTTGAATTCCATTTCCTTTCATTTTTTCTCACTATAAGCCTTCATGGTGGTCTGGGCCTGGTGTAGGTTTTGTGCTAAACGACTCATTATTTTGTTTCTGGTCGAGAGGTCTGTGTCGACTGCCTCCAAATTGCTGCTGCCGAGACAATACGTTAAGAGGTTTGGTGGAGGGACACCGAAAGTGATTTCAAATGGCGTGAACCCCGTTGATCGGTTGAAGGAGGTGTTGAAGTGGAATTCTGCAAAGCTGAGGATCTTCGACCATGTATGCGGATGTTCATGTGCATAGGCCCTAAGGTATTGTTCCAAACATCGGTTTACTCTCTCTGTTTGACCATCACTTTCGGGATGATATGCCGAGCTAAAACGAAGTGAGGTGCCCTGTAACTGGAATAGTGTTTGCCAGAAGGTGCTTAGGAAAATGGGGTCTCGATCTGAGATGATGGTTCGGGGAAAACCATGTAATTTCCCTACTGATTCCCAGAAAACTTTAGCAATTTTGGCCGCCGTGTAGTGGGTTGGTAAGGGAATGAAATGTGCCCCCTTCGATAACCTGTCCACAACCACAAAAATAACAGAAAATCCGTTAGAGTTAGGTAAATGGGTGATGAAGTCCATGCTCAAATCTGTCCAGATAGTAGTAGGGGGAGCAATCGGTTGAAGTAGGCCATATGGTGAGTGGTTGGGGGGTTTAATTTTCTGACAAGTCTCACATTGTTTGACATAACTCTTAACCTCACTCTTCATTCCTTTCCAGGTAAAGGCCTTATTCAGGCGTAAGAAGGTGTTTTGAGCGCCTGAGTGGCCACCTAATAAAGACCCATGGAATTCCTCCAATAATTTCTGCCGTAACGAGGATCCTCATTTGTGAGTTCCTGTTGTAGAGTATCTGTAATACTACAAGTAGGACCTGTAATTACTGCTAGCTGTGGCAAGGGCTGAGTAGTAGACCCTTCTAGAATTCTGGATAGTGCATCTGCTACCGTATTTGTTTTACCTGGTTTATACACGATTGTGTAGGAGAAACCGAGAAGCTGTGATAGGAATTGTTGTTGTTCTGGTGTTTGAACTACTTGGTTCATTAGATGATATAGGCTTTTATGATCAGTACGGATTACAAATGTAGCGCCTAGTAGGTATTGACGCCATTTAGATACTGCACTCGTTATTGCAAACATCTCTCGGATGTAAGTTGATTTCTGCTGCATAGTGGGTGACAGTTTGCGACTGTAGAAAGCAATTGGCTGGGTCTTTTGCATGAGCACTGCCCCTATCCCTACTCCAGATGCGTCAGCCTCCACAATAAAGGGCAAGGAAAAATCTGGTAAGGCAAGAAGAGGAGCCTTCGTGAGCACTGCCTTAAGGTGAGTGAAGGCATCATATTCCTTGTCACCCCATGAAAACCCTTTCTTGGTTAGGAGATCACTAAGTGGTGCTGCGATTGTAGCGAAGTGCTGAATAAACCGTCGATAATAGCCTGCCAATCCTAGGAATGCCCGTATTTGAGTGGCTCGTAGTTGGGGGTGTCCAGTTTTGAATAGAGCTGATCTTCTCCGGGTCTGGAGCTAGTCCTTTACCTGAGATAATATGCCCTAGGAATTGTATGGAAGCTTTGGCGAATAGACATTTAGAGCGCTTGGCAAAAAAGCAGTGGTCCCGTAAGGTTTGTAATACTAACCTTAGATGATTTTCATGATCCTGGGCAGTGGGACTGTAGATTAGTATGTCATCAAAAAAGATGACAACAAATTGCCGTAGGAAGGAAGCAAACACCTCATTCATAGTAGCCTGAAATGTAGAGGGTGCATTATTTAACCCGAAGGGCATGACTAGGAACTCATAGTGGCCATGATGGGTTCGGAAGGCAGTTTTGTGGATATCCTCATGATGCATAAGTATTTGATGGTACCCCGATCTGAGATCCAGTTTTGAAAAAATAGTTGCCCCATTCAATTCATCCAGTAGCTCATCAATTGTGGGAATGGGGAATTTATCTTGAACCGTTACAGCATTGAGGGCCCTGTAGTCGACGCAGAAACACCATGAGCCATCTTTCTTTTTAACTAGGATGATAATTGAATATTTTATACACTTATTTTTTTGTCTCTTGAATAATAATTTAGGACCCTTTAGCTAATAAATAATGGCTCTTATGTTTATTTGGGCCTTGGGCCTTTTATTGCATTTTAGCTATTTTTAATAATAAAATTCCAGTTTTGTGTTGCTTCACTATTTCTACCATAACTCTTGAACCAGACATCGGATTTGCCTCATTTTTGTCTCATATTTCAGATGATTCAGAGAGCTACAATTGTTATGAAGACATCAAGAGCAAATTCGGTCAAGAAGGAGGTCAATTTTGGAGCCAAAGTCGGATGTACAATTCTGGATTTATTTTGGACCCGAATTTTGTAATTTAAGTCCGAGTTATATTTTATTTCTGTTTTGGGCTAAAACTATGAGAGCCCATTTCGTTTTAGGTTATTTTTAAGTATGGCAGCTGCCACAAACATATTCATTCACGTTTTTAACATTAGAGTGGATCAAAATACAAGTTTTCATTTTCTCTCATCTGTTCTTCATGTTCTTCGCGCGTTCTTCGTGTTCTTCGTTCGTTCTTCGATTTTCCCACCATGATCGGCTAAACTCTTGTGATTAACCCAACGATGAGGATTCCATGATTCATCCAGAGAACTCGTGCCTAATCGGTAACTACTCGATTCGTTTTCATCTTATCGGATTCGATCTGGAAATAGTTCGAATATTAGATTTAATATTCGGTTTGGTTCATCCCAAGGACTTAGTTCGGACTAGGTTACGGTGTTGCTGTGCGATTGCACGTGAGACGCCACTGTCCGGGCAGATTCTAGGCGATCGTCTAGGCGAGGAATCTCCGGATGAATGCGAGATTTCGATTCATCCGAACCAAACGTGGGTTAGTTATATTTTCGTTCAATGATGGAGGTTTTCGGAATCAATTCGTTGGGTTGATCATCTTTAATCTGTCTCTGTTTATTTGATTCGTTTGACTCGTTTATTGCACTTTGATTATGTTATTTCGTTTTGTTCTGCTCGTTAAACCAAACCCCCATTTTATCATTCTGTTTCACTATTGTTATTGAACAAGCCCGCCGCAAATTCGTTGGGAAACGACCCGGGTTCCCTAATTACGCAAATTGTTTTCGAACTTGGTTTATTTTGGAAGACACGGCAAAAATCATCTTTCCAAAAATGGCGCCGCTGCCGGGGAATTTGCATCGGTTTGATTAGTAACGTATTGTAAATAGCTTAGTTTAGGTAGTTTAGGTGGTTCGGGTGGCGGGACAGAAATTTTTCTGACTCCGATCACTCAAACCAGGTCTTATTCACAAGGAATTGGGTGTTTTAAGCAAAAGTCACTTCCTAGAAGGAAGTGAGGTCTCACTCATTTTCCCCAAATTCCAACGTTTATACCACTTTTTCACCGTTTTAGGTTCTCGCTTTTTGATTTCCAACAGGACCATTTTTTTGAGTATCTCGATTGAGTTGAAATTTGGTACAGTGATAGAAAATGGCTAATCGTTAGACCCACATCGAAAATGTTCCATTTTCCATGTGGTATCCTCCGTTCGCCAAATTCCATCGTTTAGGCCACTTTTTCAATTTTTGAAGTTTTTATTCCATTTTTGAGTCCCCAATAGTCTAGGAGTTGCCCTGTCCAAGTCCCAAAAATTTTAAAAATCATTTGATACTGTTTCGGACTTGTTTTGGTCAATTTCTAGCATAGGTTTTTGCTTTTGTGTGTTTTGTCTTTGTGTCTCTTAGTGTTTTTCTACTTTTCACCACCTCTTGTGGCATTTTCGTAATTCTGATTTTCTCGAGGCATCTTTGTCATTCGAGTATTTGCCAATTCGCTTTGTGTACATGTTGCATGAGTACCGGGAATACTACTAATCCGAACATTTTGTTGCCATTTGATCCTGAAATAGAAAGAACAATTCTTCTTGCTAGAAGAGTTGTTAGGCTAAGTCATAAGATTAATACCAAACTGGATACTCAATTAGAGTCGATTCGGCCATTCGATTGTGTCCATTCGTTGATCTTTTGATTGTGCTTCGATAGTATTTCGATAGTCTTGTTGTGTTCACCGATTCTAGTAGCAACTTTGCTCGCTCGGACATTATGGCGGGAGAGCGGGAAAATCATCATACTTTGAAGGAATTGGGTGCACTGATGTTAATTATCAACCCTTGTGCATCCAATATCCTAACCTTGCCGCTAACTTTGAGCTGAAATCTGGTCTAATACACTTGTTGCCTAAGTTTCATGGTCTTGCGGTGAGTGCCCCATTAAGCATTTGAAGGAATTCCATGTAGTGTGCAAAGACATATGAAACCTCATGCCATTGATGAAGATCATATCAAGTGAGAGCTTTTCCTTTCTCATTGGAGGGTGGAGCCAAGGATTGGTTGCTTGTACCTTGACCCTCATCTATTGGGAGCTGGGTGATATTCGAGGTTATTTCGGAGAAATATTTCCTTCCTCAAGAGCAACTCGCAATCAAGAAGGAAATTGGCAACATTAAACAAGTCATTGGGGAGACTATGTATGAGTATTGGGAGAGGTTCAAAAGGTTATGTGCAAGCAGTCCACACCATCGATATCCGAAAAGACTTGATCAACTCTTTCTATGATGGTCTATCACCGGTAGACAAAGGGTTGGTGGATGCTTCTAGCGGTGGGGCTATGAGTAACAAGACACCCGAAGAAGCCCGAGACTTGATATCCATTATGGCGAGATAACTCTCGAGCTTTGGCACCGGGGCCAATAGTACTCTGTTTACCATATTCAAGCTCCAGTCCAAGCATGATTCTCGAGAGATTAGAGACTAGACTTGATGATCCGACCTCCCTTGTGAGGCGGTGGCAAAGGACACGAGACATGCAGTCTTCCCCTTCTCAAAGATGGGTACTCTTGTGGGTTTTGTTCGACCCTTATCATTCTACCGACTCTTGCCCTACCTTGCATGATCCTACTTACCAAGATCGATCGGTAGGCTGCAGTGGGTGTTTTTCCAGGAAGGCCACAATACCAACAGAATAATGCCTTCTCCAACACTTATAATCTGGTTGGAGAAATCACCCCAACTTTCGCCGGAACCAAAATCGAACCAGAGCAACCAATACCAAAATCGAATCGAGTAACCAGACGTTGACTGGGAACTACCAGCAGAGGCCGTATATGCACCACGACTTTCCAACAACAGTCTGCACCCCCTTTACCCTTGCAAGCACCACCTCCTCGACCGGCCATATGTCCACCTCCACAAAGCGGCAACAAAGAGCTAGTAGTAGTGGTGGTTCCTCACTTGAAGATATGATGAAGCAATTTGTCACGGCCAATATGCGGTTCCAACAAAGAACCGACACTTCCATTCGAGTTTGCAAACACAGATTGGGCAATTGGCAACATCATTGAACCGGCTTCAACCTCGGGGATCCAATTCCCTTCCTCACAAACAATTCCCAATCCTAAGGGAAATGTGAGTGCTATATCACTACTGGCCCTGGAAAGCAATTGGAGGAACCTAAGCAAGCCGCAGATGTGACTTCCACATCGAAAACGAGTCGGAAATGTGAAGATTGACTCGAAAAGAAAAAGGCAAGCAGCAAGGTGAAGAGGAAGACATTCCTATTCCTCTTCCCTTCCCTCGAGAGCGATTCACCCAAGAAGTTGGCGAGATAGAGCACAAGGGAAGGATATACTTGAGACATTCGAAGAGTAGAGATCAACATTCCTCTCTTAGATGCAGTCAAACAAATTCCTAAATATGCCAAGTTTCAAGGAGTTGTGCACCAACAAGAGGCGATCAAGGGAAATGAACGAGTGAGCTTGAACTGAATGTCTCAAAGACTCATCCAAATCTACCATGCCTCGTAAATGCAAAGATCCGTGGACATTTTCTATCCCTTGCCTTATTGGTAACTATAGATTTGATGATTGCATGCTAGATTTAGGTGCTTCTATTAATGTCATGCTCGCATCTGTTTATAGATCTCTTGGTCTTGGTCCCTTACGTCCAATCGGTGTCATTGTTCGGTTAGCTAATAGGAGTAATGCCCATCCTTCGGTTTAGTTGAAGATGTATTAGTCAAAGTTAATGAATTGATATTCCCCGCTGATTTTTACATCTTGGATATGGAGGGTGAGTCTCCTAGTAGTAGGTCACCAATCATTCTAGGGAGACCTTTCATGAAAACAGCTAGACTAAGATAGATGTGCATTCCGGTACTCTTTCCATGGAGTTTGGTGATATATCCGTGAATTTCAATATCTTTGATGCCATGAAATATCCTAGGGAAGAGCATTCTGTTTTCTCGTATTGATGTGATTGATGATGTCTGTGGATGATGTTCTTAATGGTTGGTGTCTGATTATCCTTATTTTTCATCTCGAGAGTGATACCCCATTTGTGCATGCAATGATAATGAATGGTGCTCGTTTGCACTAATTTGGTTAAGACCGCATTGTTTGGTGATTCTCGATTTGCTTGATGATTCTACATTACTTGTAGACTCGATATTGATTCGATTTTGATGAGCTTCATTCGATTTTGATGAACCGAATTCGATGTTAACCTTGAGCCGTATAGACACAGTCCTTCCGCTTGTGCTTCTTTGAATATGGTTTCGGTATTCCCGGTGTGATGACATCGAGTTGTTGCAACAACCACCCAAGCTTCTCCTCCACCGAGCAACCGCCCAAACTAGAGTTGAAATCCCTTCCGGACCATCCAAGTATGCATTTACGGAGGAGAATGAGCAGCTGCCGCCATTGTGGCAAACAATCTCACGCCCGATCAAGAAGAGAAGCTGCTAAGCTTATTGAGGGTGAACAAGAAAGCTATTGGGTGGACATTGGTCGACATAGTTGGCATTAGCCCTTCTATGTGCATGCACCGGATTCTCATTGGAAGAGGACTCTAAGCCGGTGAGGCAACCTCAGAGACGCCTTAATCCTCTTATCCTTGATGTGGTGAAGAAGGAAGTCACTAAGCTCGCAAGCCGGCATCATCTATCCTATTTCGATAGCCAGTGGGTTAGCCCACCTGTGGTTCCTAAGAAATCCGAGTCACCGTAGTAGCCAATCAAAAGAATGAGCTCATTCCTACTCGAGTTCGAGAATAGTTGGAGAGTTTGCATTGACTATAGAAGACTCAACCAAGCCACTCGCAAAGATCATTACCCTCTACCCTTCATTGATCAGATGTTAGAGCGATTGGTGGTAAGTCTCATTACCGCTTCTGGATGGCTACTCTGGATACTTCCGGATCCATATTGCTCCCGAGGATCAGAGAAGACGACTTTACATGCCCCTTTGGGACATATGCTTACCGAAGGATGCCTTTTGGCCTCTGCAATGCACCCGGCACCTTTCGGCGTTGTATGGTGAGTATTTTCTCGAGTTCCTAGAGGACCGCATGGAGGTTTTCATGGATGATTTCACCGTATATGGGTCTCGATTTTGATGCATGCTTAGCTAATTTGTCTAGAGTCTTGCATAGGTGTATTGAATCTAATCTTGTGCCGAATTATGAGAAGTGTCACTTTATGGTTGAGTCGGGCATAGTCTTGGGACACATAGTGTCTAGGAAAGGGATTGAGGTAGACCCCCGCTAAGATCGATGTTATTATTGCTTTGCCTTACCCCGCTTCGTGCGGGAAGTTCGCTCTTTCTTGGTCATGCAGTTTCTATCGACGTTTCATTCGAGATTTCAGAAGACTGCTCAACCCTTGTCCAACCTTCTCGCATAAGGACACCGACTTTGTCTTTGATGATGCGTGCAAGGCGGCCTTCGATCACTTGAAGCGTTGCCTTACTACACCCAAATGATCCGGCCCACGATTGGCACCTTCCCTTTGAGTTGATGTGCGATGCTTCCAACTATGCGGTTGGTGCTATCTTAGCACAATGGGTTGATAGAGCCTCCCATGTCATTGCATATGCTTCAAGACTTTGGATTCTCGCTCGCCTAATTACACCACTACCGAGAAGGAGTTGTTGGCTATTGTATTTGCCTTCGATAAGTTTAGGTCATATATGCTAGCTAGTAGAGTCATTGTTTTCTCTGACCATGCGGCTTTAAAGTTTCTTTTGAAAAGGCGATGCTAAGCCACGACTCATCCGGTGGATGTTGTTGCTCCAAGAGTTTGATGTGGAGATTCGAGATAGAAGTGGAGCACAAAACTGGGTAGCTGACCACTTGAGTCGTATCACTCATTCTCCCTCTCACCCCTCTTCTATTCGGGATGATTTCCCTGATGAGCAGCTGTCCACTAGGGCCCAAACCCTTAAATTGAAAAGTGAGTCTAAATATTATGTTTGGGATGACCCTTATCTCGTGGAAATTTTGTAGTGACCAAGTAGTTAGGAGATGTGTGCCTGATTGTGAGTTTCAATCTATATTGCATTTTGCTCATGCTTCGCTCGTGGTGGTCACTTTGGACCCCAAAGAATCGCTAGGAAGGTGTTAGAATGTGGTTTGTTTTGGCCTTCCCTGTTTCATGATGCCCATTTGTTTTGCAAGTCATGTGATAACTGTCGGCGAGGGCAGGGAGTATTTCCGTAGGCATGAGATGCCCCAAAACCCTATATTGTTTTGTGAGATCTTTGATGTTTGGGGTATTGATTTCATGGGTCCATTTCCCGCTTCATATGGTTACACTTACATCTTGGCAGGTCGTTGATTATGTTTCGAAATGGGTTGAGGCAAAAGCCACCCTGACAAATGATTCTTCGTGGTGGTGGATTTTGTTAGGTCTAACATTTTCTGCAGTTTGGCATTCCTAGAGCTATTATCGCTATCGTGGTTCCCATTTTTGCAATCGAAGCATGGGTGCCTTGCTACGCAAGTATGGAGTGCTTCACAAGGTTTCCACACTTACCATCCTCGACCAATGGTCAAGTCGAAGTCTCCAATAGAGAGATTAAGCAAATCCTTCAAGATCACAACTCTACCCGGAAAGATTGGAGTAAGCGACTAGATGATGCTTTGTGGGCATATCGCACCGCCTACAAGACGCCGATTGGGATGTCTCCCTATCGGATTGTCTTTGGTAAGGCATGTCATCTTCCGGTTGAGTTGGAGCATCAAGCCTATTGGGCTATTAAGCAATGCAACATGGATTTGGCTAAGTCCGGATGGAGAGGAAGGCTGCAATGCAAGAGTTAGATGAGCTTAGATTGGATGCCTATGAAAGCTCACGGTTGTATAAGGAAAAGACTAAGGCATTCCATGATAAGCATATTCGAGGAAAGAATTCTCTGTGGGCCGAAAGTTCTTCTATTTAATTCCGTCCCGAAGTTTATGCCCAGTAGCTTCGATCTAGATGGGATGGCCCTTTGTGATCACTAACATATTTCCATTTGGTGTTTGTTGAGCTATGTGATCCACCCACAAGGACGGACTTTTAAGGTCAATGGGCATCGCCTCAAGCCATTTCATGAGGGATCCCCACGCGGCTGAGGAAGCGAGAGATTCTCCTCATTGATGCCACTTATCCTCCATAAACCCTTGGGGAGTATTCTTCTTTCTTCTCCCTCTCTCTCTTTTATTTGTTTTCCTTTTCTACTTTGCTTTTTGAAAATAAATACATTCTTTCTTTCTAATGATTGCTACATATTATGAACTAGGACATTTTGGTTTTAATGGATCATTCTGTTTAGTCGGAACTCTTGACTCTTCAATTACAAGTCTTGGTAGTTGATTTGATGTTGTTGGTTACCTAAGTTGGTATTGACCTTGTGAGGTTTTGGGCCCGCATGAATGGAATTCATCTTTTGCCATTCTTTCTTTCATGTGTGCATCTCTCATGATTTGTGTTCTCTAGAACTTGCTCCTTTTCTTTTTGAAACTACATTTTTCACTTACGTGCATAAGTATGATGGAAGCTTGTTTT
Organism: Acacia pycnantha; assembly: GCA_025563575.1. Taxonomy (NCBI): domain Eukaryota; kingdom Viridiplantae; phylum Streptophyta; class Magnoliopsida; order Fabales; family Fabaceae; genus Acacia; species Acacia pycnantha. Next base: position 4,246,004 of record JAMWYP010000026.1, on the reverse strand, counting down.
CTTTCTTTTATTCTCCTCACTTTGGCCAAATAGCTTTCCCTTACATTATGATTCCTTTGCTAGCCCCTTTGTGCCTTATGACCCATTCTTTTCTAAGCCACATTACAAGCCTAAGCGTAAAACCATTGTATTCCGCACCTTGAAGATTTATTGAGCATTGGTTTCAACTTGTTTTGTGTTTAAGTGTGGGGGTTGCTCAGGAGTGCAACAGTTTAAGTGTGGGGGAGATATTTGATTTTGACATTGTAATTACGTATACAATGAAAGGAAAGAAAGAAAAGTAAAACAAAAAAAAAAAGAAAAAAAAAACAAAAAGAAAACAAAAAGAAAAAAGAAAAGAAAAAGAAAAAAAAAAAGAAAAAAACAACAAAAGAAGAGAAAAGAAAAGAAAATACATAGAAAGGAATGTATATATGAGTAGAATAAAAGTTTCATACATAGAGAATGATTGTGTTAATCAGTGCTCTTCCTTTTGATTTCTTTGGTGCTTAGCCTCTTATTCCATACTATTACCTACCTTCACCCTAGCCCAGTTACAACCTTTAATACAAGCTCTCTTGATTTGTGCATGTATGTGTTATGAGTAGTGGAGACGTAGAAGTTGAGCAAGCTTATGGTAGAACAATTTTCTTGAGTAGAATTTGAGCGATACACTTATTTACCTTAAACACTTGAGAGACTAATTGATTGAGCGCATCATTTGTGAGATCATCTTTTGTGATTAGCATCATTGATTGACACTACCATGAATTGTAATTTGAGATGAAGGAGTTTTGGTTTTGAATGATTGGTCTTTTGAAGCTTTGTGTCCCTTGATTCAATTTTTGCATTGTTAGCAATTATTAGTAAAGAAGAGTTTTTCCTTTAGGTCTTTCTCTTTGAATTTTGCTCAGGAGTGCAAAAAGATAAGTGGGGGAATTTGATAATTGAATATTTTATACACTTATTTTTTGTCTCTTGAATAATAATTTAGGACCCTTTAGCTAATAAATAATGGCTCTTATGTTTATTTGGGCCTTGGGCCTTTTATTGCATTTTAGCTATTTTTAATAATAAAATTCCAGTTTTGTGTTGCTTCACTATTTCTACCATAACTCTTGAACCAGACATCGGATTTGCCTCATTTTTGTCTCATATTTCAGATGATTCAGAGAGCTACAATTGTTATGAAGACATCAAGAGCAAATTCGGTCAAGAAGGAGGTCAATTTTGGAGCCAAAGTCGGATGTACAATTCTGGATTTATTTTGGACCCGAATTTTGTAATTTAAGTCCAGTTATATTTTATTTCTGTTTTGGGCTAAAACTATGAGAGCCCATTTCGTTTTAGGTTATTTTTAAGTATGGCAGCTGCCACAAACATATTCATTCACGTTTTTAACATTAGAGTGGATCAAAATACAAGTTTTCATTTTCTCTCATCTGTTCTTCGCGCGTTCTTCGTGTTCTTCGTTCGTTCTTCGATTTTCCCAGCCATGATCGGCTAAACTCTTGTGATTAACCCAACGATGAGGATTCCATGATTCATCCAGAGAACTCGTGCCTAATCGGTAACTACTCGATTCTGTTTTCATCTTATCGGATTCGATTTCTGGAAATAGTTCGAATATTAGATTTAATATTCGGTTTGGTTCATCCCAAGGACTTAGTTCGGACTAGGTTACAGTGTTGCTGTGCGATTGCACAGTGAGACGCCACTGTCCGGGCAGATTCTAGGCGATCGTCTAGGCGAGGGAATCTCCGGATGAATGCAGAGATTTCGATTCATCCGGAACCAAACGTGGGTTAGTTATATTTTCGTTCAATGATGGAGGTTTCTGGAATCAATTCGTTGGGTTGATCATCTTTAATCTGTCTCTGTTTATTTGATTCTGTTTGACTCTGTTTATTGCACTTTGATTATGTTATTTCGTTTTGTTCTATTCTCGGGGTAAGGCAAGGGTTACCTTGAAGGCATATAGGCTTGTTATTGTGGGAGAAGTTCATGGTCATGGTTTTGTAGTCTGTGGTAACCGGGCCTAAGGTAGATAACCATTGGATGCCCAACACAATATCGGCACCCTGAAGGTCAAGGGCATATAAATCAAGAGTGAAGGTATAATCACCTTGGAGGATTAAGGCAGTCTTTGCGCACAGCCCTTTGCAGACGAGGTTGTCCCCATTGCCGACTTGAACCTGAAATGGGGAAATAGATTGTACTGATAGGTTCAAATGTTTTGCGGCACGTCTGGTGATGAAATTGTGAGTGTTGCCACAGTCATACATAAAAATGTGGCCCCACGTTTATATTTATGGCCAAGGACATATTTCTCATCACAGTTGTAGCATAGGCATTTTTCTCTTCTGGCAAGCATTTCGGTTGGCGACAGACGTCGGATAGGCAATGGAGATGAATTGGGAGTCATTGGCTTGGTTGGGGCAGGAGTAGTGGTGGGTGAATTACGTGGTACCCAACGGGAATTACGGTCTTCTGTTTCTGCGAAGTTTCTAGCAAGGCCCCAGGCAGCATGGAACGTTGTAGGTAGATGTGCTTGGACATCACTTCGGACCTTGGGTTTGAGGCCTGAAATGAATATGCTTTTTCTGAGATTGTCGGGTATACCCGTAACTCTGCTAGATAGGAGTTCAAATGCTGTTTGGTATTCTTGCACTGTTCCAGTTTTTGACGCTGGTGTGTCGAGATGAAAGCTGGCAATGCGCAGACGTTCTGGTTCAGCAATGTTGTAGTACTCACAATATTGATCGACGACAAATAACCAATCGGTGGGATCGCCTTGGCTATAGCGGGGAAAGTCTAAGCGAAGTGGTTTGGGACGAAGAGGATCTGTTCGGGGTGGCCCTGGTCCTAGGACTCCTTGGAGGGGTTGGGTTGTTTGATTGGTTCTTTGGGTTTCAACAAAGAGTTGAAAACGTTCCATGATGGAGTTGAATTTCTCCTCATTGACACGTTGCATCTGGTTAAAGAAGGCTTGCTGACGCTCATCGGCGGTGGTTTGCTGTTGTTGTACAGCGTTTAATTGGTCCTGTATCTGAGCCATACGGGTTTTCTCAGCCATGGTGAGTTAGAGAATGAAAGCACCAATGTAGGAACCAGGGGAAGGTGAGAGTGAAGGTGGGAACCTTTGGAAGAGAAGAGAAGAGGAAGATAAGAATATTGTGAACTTTTTCATATCCTTTGTTCATGTCAACATCGATTATTTAAAGGAAACATAAATCCTAATTTAGGAATATTAAAGTACTGAATTAAAAGAACTACCATTCCTACTAACATGGATCTAGAATAACGGACTGCCTAAGATTTAATTTATTTGAATTAAAAGCTCTTCATTCAGTTGGGCGATATGTTAGCTTTGCCTGTTTTGACCGAATCTTGCTGTACGTAGTCCTTTAGGTAAGCTGGACTCCTTCTCATTCGGATGGTACGCTCAGTTGTAATGGGCTTCTCAAGTGATTGGGCCGCTACACTCTCACTCACTCTTTGGCTCTCTCTCTCTTTTCTCCCTCTCCCTCTTCTTCATTTTCGGTTTTGGTTCTGTTTTGAGTTTAAAATGATGCGAATGAATGAGAGCCACGGCAAACGCTTTAAATAAAACTTAAGGGTCCAGTCCGAAGAAGAAAAGAAAGGACCGAAGGGTGTAGACGTGGTTGGGTTTTTTTTTTTATATAACAGCAGCGTATTTTTTACTGATGAGGAAAACTAAATTAATGGATATTGCTTGGGTCAAATGAAATATAGGTTTCTAATAGTGTGTTGGGCCAAAAAGATGAATTGCACTGGACTGGGTATTATCACATTAAGAGCGTGCGTTATATGGGTGTATATTTGTACAGTTGAGCTTTAAGGTCAATAGGTATTATTGGACAAAGGAGGTAATGGGTTGGTGTGGACAAATGAATATATGGGCTAATTTATTTGTAAATATTAATTAAAAATTTAATCCCTAATTCTAATTATGGATTTTCTTTCTCAATTAAATTCCTTTTGGCCTTAAAATATCAATTCCATAATTTTTAGACCTAAATTATTCCTTACTTGAATACATTAATTAAGGGGGGAAATAGGTCTAAATTTTCAATAATTATTCTCATGATTAATTTAAGCCAACATTTCATAATAAACACATTTATTATATACACTATTTCATAATTATACTCAAATCCTAAAATTAAAAATTAGGATGTTACATGTCGACTGTCTATATAAAGCCATGTAATCTCACATTGCAAGACACACCGAGTTTGAGATATCACCCAATTCACTACCTCTCTTGTACAATTGCTTTTGTTCGTGAAAGAAAATTTCAAGTTTAATCATTTCTTTCTTTGAAGCATACTTCAAATATCTGTGGAACAAATTTAAGGTATGAGTTTCTAATTTTCTAAGGGGATCAAATTAGGGAGTAATATTATCAACAGTTCGTTAGTTATGGTCCTGTAAGATACACATGGTTATATGTTCAAATAAGGCTAAGGTTTGGTTATGATCATATAAAAACCATAAAATCAAGTTTTAGTTATGCCTCCTGTAGGAAACGAAGGAAGGCTTTGCTGAATGTGATCTGAAGGAGGAAGGTCTGAGAAATCTATACTCTCTGTAAAAGTATTCCTGTATGAAAGAGGACAGGTATCCTTCTATGACCCGAATCATATTTGGTCAAACCCTGAGGCTTGATGGTTGGTTATAGTATCATCATACCCATATCTTCTCTATATTTGAGCATATAACCTAGTTGTTCGCTTATATGGAACAACCAAGAATCTGGAACCAAAGCCAAGAATAGTATCACAACAATTTCAAGGTATGGGTGAAGATTTGGATGGAACAATATATAACCAGAGACATCAAAAAAATTGACAATTTCAACAATATATAACCAGAGCTATCAAAAAATTGACAATTTCAGCAATAACCAAAGCCATAAAAAAAACCAGACACAAGTTTCAACATTGGAGATTTATATGATTTCAGCAATCAAAAAAAAAAAAAACAAATCAGATGATTTCAACAATAAAAACTTGATAGTGATTAACTTTCAAACCAGAACAATATACAATAGTGATTAACATTCAAAAATTGTCAACTTTCAACAATTAAAAAATGACCACCGACAACTTTCAAGAATCAAAAAATCGACATAGCAGACAAGTTTCACAGCGATTTCAACAATCAAAACTTGACAACTTTCAACAATTTAAAAAAAGAAAAGAAAAGAATAACTCAACTGAAGAAATCACCAGAGGCAAATGGAATAGATCTGGTGAAATCAACGGAGATTCGGCGAGATCAATGACGACGCAAAATGGAAAAGAAGAACAGATATGATGATTTACAGAAAAGAAGAACATATATGTTCGCGGATAGGAGGAAATGAGGAGATCAACCAATATATAACCTGGAGAGGAGGTACTCGTGGATGAATTGAAGTAACTAGAAATTAATTGAAAACCTGATGAGGTTAGTTGACGATATGAAGATAGACCTGGAATTACATAGGAGGTAAGTCAAGGGCTTTAATGGCAATATGAAATAGTCCTGAAAATTAATTGTAGAAGAAAGGATAGGAGAGGAATTTCAAAAGAGAGTACCAGGCTTTTAATTGAAGAGGAGAGGAGTTTTCAAAAAAGACACTAGAGAAGCACGAGATTAGCTTTAGCCAACAATCAAAAGTTACTTTGATGAGATTAAAAGCTCCACCCATTAGCTTCAGCAAGAAGCAACTTCACAACTAATGAGCGCTAATTATGCCATGTTTTCCCTATATTATATGATTGAATTGAATGATAAATATGAGCTTAACTATGTTTAATCCGAGCAAAAAGGCATTAACTCATTATATAGGGAACATAAGGATGAATCTTACAAATCAAAATAAATTGCACATGCATCCTAAACATATGCTAAGAAAAGATCGAGTTTTGAGATTTTGTGTGAAAGGCACATAGCATGGCCGATACAATGCTATAGCATCATGATAGCCTCATCGAAGCGCAATACAAACGCATCCCTAAGGCTATAGCAGAGTAAGTGAAGCAATGCTATGCGACATTTGTCTGATCCTTTGTCAAGGTTGTTTCAGGAAATATAGTGCAAGTCGTTGGGTGACGGTTAGATTGCTGACATATTGGAATAGAAAATGCGGAGAATTGAAACTAAGATTTGAAGAATCCTGCAGGATCAGAGGAATCAATCTACCAAGATCATGATTGGACCCCAACAGATTTGGAAAGGCCTAGTTCGCTGGATGTACGCCGCAAGTCAACCTGATTATATAAGGAAACAATGACCAACCCTAAAAGGAGTTGAAGTCGTCAAGAGTCAAGGACCATTCCATTACGATCTGACTCGGAAGAAGAGTGAGAGAAGTTACAATGCACGAGAACTCCAAGAGAACCCAACATCCTTCCTTGCAGTGAGACGGAGATAAGAAGACGTGAAGTTGTGACGTGACAGGGCTTCTTCCACGCCATCGAAACCTCCATCAAGCTTTCTGTTTTTCTTCTTTAATTAATTCTAGTTAATCTTTTGATCATGGGCTATTCTGTTGTACTCTGTTTAGTGATTCCCTCACCAGTCATGAACTAAACTTTCTGTGGCTGAACAAGGATGATTTCCTAAGTTTAGAATGAACCCAGTTGCTAGTTCTTAATTCAATACATTCAATTTTCTTATCAATGACTTAATTTCTTGTTGATTAGCGAGAGCTAAGGGCTTGATCAGTGGCCTCGACTTACTAAGAGGGAGTCGAGGTTAGACATCTAAGAAAAAATGATTGCTAAGCAGGCTGGTGCAAGGCTTGACCTATTTTGTAGGCTTCAGGAATGAGTCTACCACTCATAACCATAACACCTTGATTTGTAATGATAATCTAATTAGAAAATCACCATAGACATATGGGAGAAGTAAATTAGGATTGTACGTATCGGACGCGAGAGCTTCGGTAGATTAGAGTGGTGGGTTAACTGAATAACATTGTAAAAGGTGTTCAAGCTGTAGCATTGCGAGAGCTATGTAGCATAAATGCTATAGCAATGTGTATAGGCAACTGGGGGATTAATATGCTTGGGAAGGATTCTGAGTGAAAGTCTATCTTTTTACTGATATATTCTTCAATTAAGAGCAATTGTTTATTTTCTAATTTATTAGCATAACTATAGAAACTCTCAAACCAATAAGACTTTATTTTCTTTTTAAACACAACTAATTCTGTAATTCGGTGTCATCATTCGATATCTCGGTCTCTGTGGGACGATACTCTACTCACTCTTTATTACTTGTTCGACTGGTTCACATGTCATCAAGGAAATCGACCAACAACAACCAAAAACCCATCAGATGTTGAAGCCATGCCAAACACAAAAAAATCAGGGTTTCACTGCTACTGGGCTTTTTTCAGCATTTGATGCCATCCCAAATAGGCCTATTATCTTCAACAAAAGATGAGTATGTAGCTGACTCGAGTTGTTGTGCTCAAGTGTTATGGCTAAAACAACAACTTCAAGATCTAGGTATCCATTTGAAGGAAATCTCAATTCTCTATGACAAAACGAGTACAATAAGCTTGGCTAAAAATCATGTACAACATTCAAAAACCAAGCGTATAGACATAAAACATCACTTTATCAGAGATCATGTTCAAAGAAAAGACGTCAAAGTAATGTTCATCCCTACTCATCTCCAACTGGTTGATATCTTCACAAAGCCATTAGCAATGGAACAATTCCTTTATATAATAAGAGAATTGGGAATGGTAAATCCCAATAAATTGTGAGTAATCTCCTACATACTATTCATTTTAAATATGTTTTGATGATTTAATCACTAACTTAAGCATCAAAGTTCCTAGTATTTTGTTTTGCAGGATCCCCTACTTATTCACTGAAAAACATATCCAAATAGAGAAGGATCACTTGCAATAACACTTGAGTGTGGACTTCAAGTGTCAATGAAAGTTACAAGTTTTCACTCAACTGAAAGCTCTAATACTCGAGTGATATTGAGGAACTTGTTCAACAAGATGTCTCAAATCTCACAACACTTTAAGTGCATTACTGAGCACATGAGTGAAGCACTCGAGTAAGGGTTCAGGTACTCAAGTGTTGAGATATTTTTGTGTTTAAAACACTAATAATGCAGGCACTTAAGGTGAAGAAAGTGACACTCGAGTGTGACACATAAGTGCAGCCTGCAAGCACTCGAAGTGTAGAAACACCAGAGCCTAAGAAATGAATCAAATCATCATCCACTCAAAGTGCAGGAAAAGCACAATCAAGTGTGGCACTCGAGTGTGGAAGGTTGGTCTTGAGATGATGAAGGAAATGCTAAAAATTTCACAAGACAAAGAGTACACTCAAAGTGCAAGAAAAGCACACTCGAATATGGGATTTTGACACTCGTGTGCAAAAGCAATAGGGCATGAGAGAGAAAGTGAAGCATAAGGACACTCAAGTACAGATCAACAACACTCGAGTATGGCACTTGAGTATAGGATTTTGGCACTCAAAGTGCTGAAGATGAACAGACTCACACAAACAAGAGAAGGAAGTTAGAACGTCAAAGCAAGTACTCGCACTCGAGTGAAGTAGCTGACACTCGAGTGTTATTCAAAGTCACATCAAAATAAGATCAAGTGTTCATATAACACACTTGAAGTGAGGTACCTTTATTGCTTTTTTTTTTTTTTTGCGATTACACTCGAGTGCTAATTTTCACACTTGAGTGTTGCGACTGCACTCGAGTGTGAACCATAACACTCAAGTGTAACGCATTAGCTTATCAAATTTTATCAGTCATGTCTCTTCCATTTCAGTCCATCTGTTACTCAACTCCCTTTTTTCTCTCAAAACCTTTAAAAAACCATTTCGCCTAAACACTTCAAATCCATTATTGTTACGATGCTTCATTTTGAATCCCTCCAACGGATTTCTTAACTCTTCGTAACAGTCACCTTCTCTCCATTTCCTTCTCCATAAATCTCCTCTTCTTCTTAGATTCTTCCACTCATTCTTCAACTCGTGAACCCTAAATCTCGTCAATCTTATTTTCAATCTTTGAGAATCTTCAATCCTTAAGAATCAATGGCGAGAACGAAGATGCCCAACATTGAGAAAAATGATTCACCTCTGCCTCCTCTACTGAAGAAGGCCAGAACTTTGAAGGATCCCAAATATAGGCCAAAGGTTCAATCTTTGGACCCAAAGCCAAAAGCTAAGGCTATTGTTATTCAAGAACTTTTTCCACACCAGACTTGTTCAAAAACATCTATTGGGAAAAGGCAAGGGAAAGGAAACGGAAGTCAACATTTGAGCTCGTCAGGAAGAGGCCATAACGAAAAACCTTCTACAGAGACTCCAGGGTCAATCAAGATTGGGAACTCCTTTTGCGCAATTTGGTAGCAATGAAACCCTTGTCGCCTCTGGTTCTTTTAAACGTACTTCGTCTTAGTTACTCAAGGAACTTCAACCCTTGGTCCTTCCTCCTGGTATTATCACTACTCCCCTCGTTATCACTGATGGAGGTCTGTTTCAACTTCATTATGGTGAATGATCCTTCTGCCCTACCGTATATATGGATTTGGAAAAATTAAGATCTAAGTGCAATGTGGATCTATCACCATGGTTGAAACAATATGAACCTCTACTAAGTATTAGGACTATCTACTACCTTAAGGTGATGAAAATTTTCTATTTTAACATGAGGATTGCGGACCTTACTGATGAGAACAACAATATTATAGAAGAAGTCCTTGAGACCACAGTTAGAGGGAGGCCAATTAAGCTTATTGGAGAATTGATCAACACATATTTGGGAATCGCTAATGTTCCTACTGGTCCAAGAAGACCCTATCTGATGTTAATATTTTTCAAATACTAAAGCCATGAGAACCTCTGGGGTCTCTCACCTTTAATCCTGCCTCTATGTGTGATACCTTCCAGGTTATCTGGTACATTTACACGAGAAACTTGGTACAAAAGGGTAAGAACCTTTCACATTTCACTTCAAGAGACTATCCTAGGTTTTCCTCGATTATATCTAAGGAGCCTCAAAATATTGGCAAATGGGTTATGGATGAGATGCGTCACTTTTTTATTCAACTTTAATATCACATTCACAATTCCATTTCCCAATCTAGTTTCTTATATCTTGTACTCAAACAATATCTGGTACCTTATCCTTGAAGAGAAACCAGTGAGGCATCAGAGATGTGGAAAGAGTCATCTAAATAGGATGAATTTTTTTTTACTAAGGTCTCAGGGCAATCGAAGACTAAACCAGAGAAAAAGAAGATGGCATCCTCACCCAAGGCAAATGAAGCTCAATCATCTCAAGTAGGCTCCCTTATAGCTTTTGCTCTATCTCCATCCCTCTTTGGAGTCTCTATTCAGAACTATATCAAGGAAGTCATCTAGTCGGCTGTTGATACTTTGAATACTTCCATGAAGGCCTCCAATGAGTCAATGATTTCTTCCCTGGAGGCACAGATGTCTGTCTTGGTTGATCAAATGAACTCAAACTTCTAGATGGTCTTCAACCTCCAAGATAAGCCTAAGAAGAAAATTAAGAAGATTGAGGATGTTTTATACACTCTGGGGTTCTCTCTTTCTAATCCATCTTTCTTTGCTCAAGCTAGTACTTCTGGTTCCACTCTTGCGTCTACATCTGCACCTCCCAAGACCACCACCACCATACCTAAGACTACTACCACTACTCCTATGATTGAGGATCCACTCCTTATCATTATTCCTTCATCCACCACTCCCAACCATCATTCCCTTGCTTCCTCCATTGACCTAGATCCTACTTTGAAACCTACATCTTCCTCCACTTCCTCTTCCACTGCCACCACTGCTCCTTCCATTGATCCTTCTACAACCATGATCATTTACTCACCTCCACCACTTCCTCCTCCACCTTCCTTACCTTTTGGCCTGATGACAAACGGGGAGAGTGACTAATTGTCTGATATATGATATTCTATATTGTCTAATGTTATACTCTTATCTCTATATACTAACTTGCTTATGATTATCAATGAAAGTAACTTATTCTGTTATTCAGTGTTTAGCAAAGATGTTATCTTATTTTACAATATTATGTTTATCAAAGATAGTATGATGCAATGCATCTCATATCTTTTCTTGGTGATCTCAAATGTTTGTCAAACATTTTTTCAAAAACTTCAAGTGTTTTCATCATCAAAAAGGTGAAGAATGTTAGTTCTCGGTTTATGTTTTGATGATAAAAAACTTGGAAAAGAGGACTTAATGCTTCAAGTCATTCGAGTATACGTTTCAAAAGACTCGAGTGGTCAACTGTTATTTGAACTAAATGTTGAATCATAAAGCTATTATGAAGTGTTCTGAGATGAACACTCGGGTGCTTAAGTAAACACTCAAGTGTTGGTTTAACAATTGCAGAAGTTTTGGCTGACACTCGATTGATTTGTAAAAGTGTTGTGTTGGACACTCGAGTGCTGGTTCAACACTTGCTAAGAATTTTCTTGACACTCACTTCATTTCTGGAAGTGTCGTGTTAGACACTCGAGTGCTTTAGTGAACATTTGAGTGCTGGTTCAACACTCACAAGACTTTTCCTGACACTTACGCACATTCTGGAAATATCAAGATAAACACTTGAGTTTAAACTCTGACACTCGAGTGCAAGGTAAATACTTGTAAGTTCATTGCATGAGACTTGCTGATGAATCAAGAGTGCTCCTCTTTCGTGAGGTGCACTCGAAGTGTCACTCCGTGACACTCGAGTGTTTGGTAGAATTTGAAAGCTTTATTAATATACTCAATTATCAACAGTCTTCTACCAGACACAGAATTTACCAGCACTTGAGTGTGACAAAATGCACACTCGAGTGTACTTGGACAACACTTAGGTGTTTGTTCTTGCTGCAAAGAACATTTGTCTCTGAGAATTCAAATTTACTGATTAATATTTGTTTACACTTGATTAATACTCATACTATTTCTCAATACTACTAAGTTTCAATTGATTTGAACCATGGATTACTTTCAAATATACAAAAGCAAGTTCTGTGTCAAAGCATTAAATGTGATGACAGAAAACAGAGCACACAGAAGTGATCTCAAAGCAGGTCAAATGATATTGTCTGAAGCGGCTATTGCGGTGAAGATGATAGTGACTCAACCTTAATTAATCCCAAAGCAGACCAAAGCGATGTTGTGTAGAGATACGATGCAGCAAAGCGAAAATGACTGAACCTTAAATTCTTCCAACAACTCTAATTTGTGTCTAACAGAAAGCTTCATCAATCTAATGAAAAGTTTGAACACTCTCAACGGAAAGCTTCATCAATCTAATGAAAAGTTTGAACACTCTCAACGGAAAGCTTGAACCTTCACAACGGTCATTTATGATGTTTAACTATAAATACATAAGCATTCAATTCGAAGCGAACAACCAAGCACACGATCAATTATTGCTCATACTATTGTGTTATAATATCTTATGATATTTGTTCATGAGTGATTATATATCTACTCTATGAGAGAGTTATTGACAAACAATTTGATTTCTGTAAAATCTCAAGGTAGTGGGACTTTGATGAGTGTGGTTGTTAGATTACAACTTATAAGGGTGAGTGAGTCTTGGTGAGGATTACTTTGTATTAAGGTGCCAAGAACCTAATTAATCTTGGAACGATAGTGAAAATTTCAAAGACGCTCTAGGGATTGGATGTAGGTCAAGAAATTAAGATCGAACCAGTATAAACTACTGTGCACATTTCAGTGATATTTCTCCAAATCTACTCTTTGATTAAATTGATTATCATCTTCAAAGTTTAAAATTTTAAATATCACCCAATTCACCCCCTCTTCGGTGAAATGTTGCCTTCAATTCCTTTTTCCACCTTTAATTTGCGCCTTTCTTCACATTCCTAAATGACATTGATTATCACGGAGGATTCGAAGAAGTAGAAATCCAAGAAGTGTTCTCTACTAGCGGGGTGGGGTTAATGGTTTAAAAAAAAAAAAAAATGTGTAAGGTCAATGTTGTCATTTCCTTTTAATTTCAAAAAAGACAAATTAGGAACTCAATGTTATATGGATATTGAAATTGGAATAACATCTCTCTCCTTTACTATTTTTGTTGATCGTTATGTGTGTGTTTTTTCCTTTTTTTAATCATATTTTATAAAACATTAAATTGTGGTAACCATTAAAGAGGGAACCATTAGCTCACACTACAAGCTGTATATCAGGAAAAAAAATCTTGTTTTTCTTCGTTGATTATATAAAAAATAACGTGTCTATTATAGAATTAGAGAAAATGAGAAAACTAGATAGTAGAAGAAGAAGAAGAAATAACCATATATGAGTTAGGAGAAAAGACAATGACTTATCTCATTCACTTTGTTTTCTTAAAGTGCAAATGCCTTGTACATAACATCTATTTATAGGCCTCAATCATTATTCAAGTCTAATCCTAGGGTTACAAAGAAATGAAGAAGGTCATCATGGCATTAACTAAAAAGACCCGATCTTGGTTGTTTCAGCTCAGTCCAGGGACATTTTGGGACTGAAATGTCCTGACACAGGATTGTTCTCACCCTTGGAATTCCAATCCTGATCCCTTTTTCTTATCCTATAAATTAAGTTATCCTTTTTTTTTACCCCAACCCTATATTCTCCATTTCTTCTTACTCAAAAAGGCAATGCAACTGTGACAACTGTGACAACTGCATATAAATTGATCAAATTAATGGAAAGTTTTCCCACATTCATTGTTGTGTCTATTATATTTTTTGGCTAATTTTTATAACATAATTGTTTTGACTCCCAATTAATTTTGTGTCTGGTTAATATAATATTTTGTCTTTTTAATATGCCCTCATTTTAGTTGTAATTCCTCAAGTTTCAAACCATAGATTTTGATTCTTCAAGTTTCATTTCACTTAAAACATTGATCCCTATGACTTAATAAAAACTTGAACCATTTTGTCCTTAGAGAGACCCAAAACCAATGGTTTTAAACTTTAGAGACCAAATATGGTATTAACCCATTTGTGTAATTACAAAGATTTAACAAGGTGCATTTTCTAGTAAGTATCATGGTCTTGTTAGTTGCTATAGATGATCACTTCAAATAGTGGAATATAGAGCATTTAACTCATATTATGATATTTTTTAGTTCTATATTTTTTTTAAGAAAATAAGGTGGGATTCCCTGGCCCTGTTCCAGTATTATCGAGACCATGACAACACTTGGACTGAGATTGGGACTGGAGCGCAAATGGCGTCCCGACCAAAAAACAAGACTAGAACTAGGATAGGGGTCTCCATTTGGTCCCAGTTTTTGAACATCCCTACCTAAGAGAATCTAAGTTAGTGGTTATGCACTGGAGAGGGGTTTCCACTAACCCTTCTCTCCACTTAATGTCTCAACCATTAGATCATGTTTTAATGAGTGAGATTTAATGCAATGTGACAATATTATAATTGTATATTTTTATATATTTAATACTATAATACTATTTAATATATAGCATTAAATCTCACCAATTAAAACATGATCTAATGGTTGAGATATTAAATAGAAAGGGGGAAGTTAGTTGATATAAATATACTCATTTTCCTCATGCACACCCACTCTTACATATTTTATAATGATTTCTACTTTCCATTATAAGATGAGATCCGAACAAGATTTATTAGTAATAAAAAGTAGTAGTAACAACTAACAATGATAATAAATAATAAATTGGCTTTTTTAAAATTCCTACTTTTACGCATGTGTATTTATTAGTATGATCCATTATTATGCCAGCAATTTAGCAGCATCTTTGATGGATCAGACCAAAAGGAGGATAGTTTTAATGAATGTATCTATTTTTACGTAAACATTATTACACTCATTTTTCTCAAAACTTGATTAGAATATATTTTATTCTTTTTCAAAATAAATCATGGTGGTATATATTATCTCTCTATATAAAATGTATTTATTTCAGCACATCAACAGGCACACATGAATATATGTTACTCACCCCTTTGTGCTTTATTAGAGACCGTTAACCAACTGACATGGATAAAAAGTTGATTACAAAAGGTTAAAAAAAATGTAATTTTTCTCTCAAAAATACCTTCATTTAAATTAAATAAGACAGCAGAGAAATTTTTTGAAGTTGAAATATATTGATATGAGTAATATGAATATTAAAAAGGGTAAAATAGAAAATCCATAAAAAGAATTAAGGGAAGCTTTAAATGTTTCTTACTAATCTCCTTATCTTTTATGTAAAGCGCCAGACATTGATGAATCAATTCAACAAAGCTCCGAGTCCGAAGTCCAAACCCTTCCTCCAAAGCTGTAAATTTTTTGTTCGTTTTCTTTCTCCACTTCGAAATATGTTTCCATTTGGTAAAAATTACATTTATAATTCTGAGCAAAAAAAAAAAAAAATTACATTTATACGGCGTGAAGTAGCGACAGGGGCTTACGAGGTTGTGACGGGGACGATAGGCGATCTAAGTTATATCTGAAGAAAACAGCTGTACAGGAAAAGGACAAGCAACGGTATAATTTTGTGTACACGACAACAGATTTTTTTTTTTTTTTTTCACATTTTTCGCAGGAAGTTAACTCTATTACTACTTAGCAACTTCCGTTCTACTGGTTTGGCCAACAGGCGCACCTGCAACCATGAAGCGTGTCTCCGTGATCTCAATCTGTTTCCTTCTTCTTTTGGGTATTCAGAGGTATGTTAATTGTTACCATCATCATCTTCTTTTGATGTTACATTGCTTAATTAGTAGCTTCAGGGTTTGATAGCTTGCTTCTGGATAATTGGTTCGAAAATCTGCGTTTTGAGGAGCAGTCTGGCCTTTGTTTCGTGAATAAACAAACTTAGAGCAAGACAACTTTCTGGAATTATGCAGCTCAAAGCATAGCTGTATTGCTGTTTCTGACTAAACCTATCACATATCAGTTGTTTTACATCATGTTTAGCTAGTCTGCGTCAGTTTGGATGTTTGATTTCTTACTCCTGAAAGATAATGTGCTCAAAATTTACGAGAAATATATTTCACCTTGCGATCCAAAATCTGTTGTTGTTATGGGCCCAAGTTTTTTTTTTTTTTGATACAAAAGGAAACTACAAGAATACATTAAGCGTTAACCATGTGAAGCAAGCTATAAATCTCATCCGATCTCATAACGGTTAGACCTGGGCAATCATTGAGAGCCCTTTTAGCTAGGAAATCAGCCCTTTTGTTGCAATCTCTCGCTATGTACTGCAATTTGACGTTATGGGCCCAAGTTATGTCAAAAGCCAAAAACAAAAGAAAAGGGTTTTGATGGTTAGGGTGAACCGTATTTTTCAAAGCCGATTCTGGGAATAGCTTTTAGAAGCTGATGTTTTGAGCTGATCTGTTTGGTGCCTACATGTCAAAAGAATGTTTGTAGTAGCTACTTTGAAAATGGATGATGATAGTTTTAGCATTTTGAGCTTTAATCTTTGGTATACAACCTATCATCTTTTGGGTATCATCCACGAGTAACAGACGTTTTTCTGCCCTAAGTTGTGAGAAATTAGACTAACAAGTGGCAAATGCTTGAACATAATTTTCTCTTATTCTCCCCTTTAGCATCTGGGTTAGACTTCCCAAGTTCCTTCAATCAAATTTAAAATTGATGGAGAACATATTGTTTTAGAATAGTTGATAATTCGTTTCAGTGTGACATCTAAAAATATATCTGAGAACGAGAGAGGTCTATGGCAAGCAAGAGTCCCACCAAGAGGTTGGAATTCCTATGATTCCTTTTGCTGGACAATTTCGGAAGAAGAATTCTTACAGAGTGCTGAAGTCATCTCCAAGCGTCTCAATGCTCATGGATACAAGGTATAAATATTGCAGGCCACTATGTAGGTGAATTTAATTATTTTACCGGTATTCTTCGTTGAATATGGATATGATTTCTTTAATGCAAAAACCTGCAGTATGTTGTGGTGGATTACCTTTGGTATAGAAGGAAAGTTGAGGGTGCTTATACTGATTCTCTTGGATTTGATGTGATTGATGAATGGGGAAGGATGATCCCTGATCCACAAAGATGGCCTTCTTCTAAAGGCGGGAAAGGGTTCAAAGAAGTGGCAGATAAAGTTCATAGCATGGGTTTGAAGTTTGGAATTCATGTTATGAGAGGGATAAGTACGCAAGCAGTCAATGCAAACACCCCTATCATTGATCCAAGGAAGGTATTGCTCCACATTCCTAATTTTCTACTAAGATTTGATACATGATAATTTGTTTCTTATTGTCTTTGACGATAATACAAATCAATGGGCCACTTATGTAACATAGTAGTATTTTACCTAAAAAAATCATCATTAGGAGGATATGCATAGCTTTGCATAAGGACTGTTTTTCTTTCTTTATTGATTCTTGTTCCTCACATAAGAAAATGATTTGATGTTGAACTTGCTCTACTCAGATCTTTTAAGTGTTTGTTTGTTTTTCTTTTTAGTTGACCTTTCAATTCATCCTTTCCTTTTCTTTAATACATTCAATTCATCCTTTCCTAATTTGCTAGGGAGTCGCATATACAGAATCTGGTAAAGTGTGGCGTGCAAAAGACATAGCAATCCCAGAAAGGGCTTGTGCATGGATGCCTCATGGTTTCATGAGTGTAAATACAAAGCTCGGGGCTGGAAGAGCCTTTTGAGGTCCCTCTATGAGCAGTATGCTTCATGGGGTGTTGATTATGGTATTCATTTTACGTTCATATATTCGTCTATATCAGAGTATCTATCATCACATTGGCAAAATTTATGATGGATTCAGACATTGCTTCCAAGATGTCATCCTCACCTAGGGTCTGTTTGGTATGAAGGATTTGGAGGGGAGGGAAAATTTTTATGAGTTAGATTTAAAATTGGAGAAGTGGGGTTACAAAAATTTGATGAAGAGAAGATGTAAGATAAAAGAGTAAGAAAAATTAATTAAAATCTTTTAACCCTACTTCTCTGATTTTTTTAAATTCAACTCAACATTTTTTTCCCTCCGCCCTCTTTCCCTCCCCTCCCCTCATACCAAACAAGCCCTAAGTGAAGCATTTTTACTGTCTGTTTCATCCATTTATATGTGTGCTTGTGTGTGTGAGAGAGAGAGAGAGAGAGATGGTATTTTAAAGTTTCCACTAACTTTGGGTGAAAGTTCTAATATTATAGGAAACTTCTATTCAAAACACCGTAAGACTAATGTAGTTTTCCTTCTTCCTTGAGCCACACTTAAGATTCAATGGCTAAAGATTCCTTTTTTTCCTTCAAGCATTCAGAGTTTCAGACATCTAGAAATGACTAACATCTGCAAAGCATAAATTGGTTATTAACTTATGTGTCAATTTAGGCATTATGGTGGGGAAAAGAAAGATAGAAAGTCATCAAAGAAATCTTAAACAGTACTGCTTGTAACTCTTCCTCAACTTTGATACACATGGATTTTTCCCTTTCAGTGAAACACGACTGCGTGTTTGGCGACGACTTAGATTTGAATGAAATAAGTTATGTTTCAAAGGTATGATGCAGTTTGGCAAGTCCTCTTTCTCTTTTATTCACTCTCACATCAGTCTGGATTCTTTTATCTTTACAGCTACTCTTCCCAAAAAAAAAAAAAAATCCAAGAAAAGAAAAGAAAAAAAAAAAGGTATGTCTGAAGTATTTTGTCAAAGACTTATTTGGTATTACTTACATTTGGATATGCTATGCTCAGATTCTCAGGGCACTTGATCGCCCCATTGTATACTCTCTGTCCCCTGGAACCAGTGTGACACCAGCAATGGCCAAGGACGTCAGTGGACTAGTTAACTTATATCGCATTACAGGAGATGACTGGGATACATGGGGTGATGTCAAGGCTCATTTTGATGTGACTAGGTGAGTAAAAAAAATTGAGGTTAACATTGACAACTCAGCCTTCAGAGTACTTAGCAACTATGCTACTTACTTATCTGTTTTCAGTTACTTTTGTCTTTATATTTATATAACTTCATTTTATTCTGAATCAGGGATTTTTCTAATGCTAATATGATAGGAGCAAGGGGCTTGAAGGGATATTCATGGCCTGATTTAGATATGCTACCATTGGGATGGCTAACTGACCCAGGTGATTCAGATATGCTACCTTGCTGCTACTTTTTCTGATCCAGATTGAATATACCTTCATACTCTATTTCGTTGGTGGTAACGGATGATTGAACTGAATCTGCTTGCTGCATGAGGCTTCTCTGCTAACCACAGATGTTTATTATATTAAAGTTTCAATTTTTTGGACATAGCCACTGCACTAAATCTGTTGGAGAAAGCATTCGAAAATTTAGAAAAATGTGCATTCATTCATCTCATATGGTAGAAAACTACTATGAGCTGTTTAAATTTTAAGATTTCGGGGATATGGATCATGAAACTAAATTTCCCCCTTTTTGTCTCTGTAGGTTCAAATGAAGGTCCACACAGGTATGGTCGCCTTAATATAGAAGAGCAGAAAACTCAGGTATGAATGAAGCATTACTGGCTTGCTCTCCAACTTACACATGTACCTATCCTTATGTGTGCACATACATTATTAACATATTCCCTACAGATGACTTTGTGGGCTATGGCAAAGTCTCCTCTCATGTATGGAGGGGATGTGCGGAAGCTTGATCAAACGACATATGATCTCATCACAAATCCTACTCTTCTGGAGATTAATGCTTTTAGCTCAAACAATATGGAGGCATGTGAATCTCTCTCTTTTTTTGGGTGTCGGGGGATAGAGGGAATAGTGGGTTTGTCTGATTAGTCTCTTGTGAATTTTGCTGCATTTACAGTTTCCACATATCACAAGCCTGATGAATATGAAGATTCGAGGACAGGCTCTTGCTGAGCAAATGAGAGGATCTAAGAGAAGTAGGCAAACATCAAATACACATTTAATTGGTCTCACTGGCTGTACTGAGTCAAAGGCAGTTGGTTGGTCAACTGAAAGCCTTAAAGAGGATGTTGAAAGAATCTGTTGGACAAGGAGCTCAGGAAGCAAGCATCAGGCACCTTTCTGTGTGCATAAGAGAGAAATTCGTGTGGCACTGTAAACACATTCCATCTTTATCTGTTTTACTTTTCTAGGTTCCTTTTCCCTTAAAAGATAATTTGTGTCAATCTTGACAACAGAAATTGTTGTATTGGTGTTGATACAGAGAAGAGAGTACAAATCAAGAAGACTATAGAAGAAAACATCATTTAGTTGCAGCCAACACAAAGCAACTTTGTCTTGAAGCTTCTCCAAAAAGAAAGCTTACTTCTAAAGAATTGAAGAGAGGCTCATTTTCTACTTGCAGATGGGATGCAAATCAGGTATTTTGTAGTCCATATTTCATTGACAAGAGAGGCATGGGGCTCTTATATATTTTAGAACCATCGCTATGTCTTGCTGCTGGTTTTTTCTTCCAATTAAGCACAGATTTTTTTTTTTTTTTGGAGAATTATTATAAGATCCCAAGGAAGGGTTTTAATTATCATAAAGTCTCAATGACTAGTAAGCAGCATAAACATGTTGTCATTTCTTATACTAGAACTTGTCATTGTACGCTCCTGGGTTATTCTTGAACTTTTGGGTAATTAAATCCTTTTCTTGGGACTTTATAGTAATTCCCCCTTTTTTGTCTATTTTATTTTTAATCTATTGGAAGCTGACCTTTCCAGTCTTAACAGATGTGGGAATTGAACCCTAATGGGACCCTGGTAAATAGTTATTCCAGCCTGTGTGCGACAGTAGATTCTGCCAAAGGTGAATAATTGAACTTATTTACCTCTTTCTATGATAACTAGAATTGTTTCTGGAAGTTGTTTAGTTATGTCCTTTTGTCTGTTTTTCTAATGCAAGTTGGCCTTCAATGCAGCTAAAACTCATTCTCTTCACGGGATTCGCTCTTGGATTGCAAAAGGAAGACGAGGTATGAAGCCGCAAACACAAAAATACTTATCCTCATGTTTGATAATTTTCTTCAGTTTCCCCCTTACTCCAAACAGTAGGATAGAAAATTACTCATCATGAATCAATAACCATAATCCTATTTTCATGTTCTCATTCAATCTGCCTCCTCTCTCATACCTGAAAACCTAAGTCCCAGTTCCCTCAGCCAGTGGCCCGAGGGAGTAGAAGTAGAACTAATAGGGGCAGCCAGTGGCCCGAGGGAGTAGAAGTAGAACTAATAGGGGCATGACCTTCCCAAGCTCTTAATTTCTTCCTTGGTATTGTAGATGTGCTATACCTATAAATATTTGCTACCCAAAATTTATGCAAATCTTGTACTCCCTCTAGTTCTTAATATAAGTGCTAGTTGGAGGTTGGATTTGGTTCTAATATAAGGTCTTAATCTATATTCTCTCCTGTATTTATCATTTTCTCCAGACTAATTTATCTAACTTATAAACTAATAAATAATCAAATGTTACGTAGGGGTATTTAAGAGAGATCATATCACATTTTTTATAATTAACTAGTTAATCTTATTTCCTTAATCTATCTAAATTGGTTAAGTACTCCTCCAGTCCTTAATCTAAAACCTAATTAGGGAGTTGATGTTGGTCTTAAATGTAAGATCTATTTCACATATTTATCAATTTTTCCCAAATTAACCCTAAAAATATTTCCTCAATAAATGATCAAGTGGAGAAAGGGGACGAGAATTAAGAAAGATGGTTAGAGTGTTTAAGAAAAACATGTTATATTAACTAACTTAACTAATTTTTTTTTTGTTAGATACTAACTTCCTTAATCTAATCAAATTAGTTAATTAGGTCTTATATTAAGCACTAGAGTAATATTTCTTATATACACTCTTCAATTTGGTCTCCTTCTCAATGTGCATGTGTGTACTTATTAGGCTGGTTCTAGCAGTTATTATCTTGGATTTTCCATGTTGCTCACTCTATCTATTACATCTCTATATCTAGGAGAAGTCTATGTTGCTTTCTTCAACCTGAATGAACAGAAGACAGTGATATCTGCAAAGGCATCAGACTTGGCCAAGGTAATACCTGGCACCTATAATGCCTGTAAGTGCAGGGAAGTGTGGAGTGGGAAGGCCATCAGCACAAGACATGGGACACTGTCTGCGGAAGTGGAAACGCATGGCTGTGCACTACTTGTGCTTGATTGCCACTAAACTTGGAGCAAAGCGGTAGCTTTGCACTGTTGTTGTTGAGACCGCTTTGCTCTGTTGTTGTTTTTTTTTTTTTTGCTACAATTGCTCTGTTGTTGTTGAGCCTTGTTTTTCATATTCTATTTCTATTTCATTGTTGGGATGCTTAGAATCAAAGGAAAAGGACCTCTAATACCAATCATGGATCTACCTGATATCAAATGTTAGGATGCTCAAACAATAAGGGGAAAAAAAAGGTTTGGACGACCGGTCTTCTGTATCTTTCTCACATATTTTGGCGTTGTATGCAAATGCAATGTACTGTTTCTTGTCGGACAAACTATTCTTGTAATCACAGTTGTGTTAGCAGCCTCTTTGTTCCATTTTGTCTTGACCCAACTTTTCATTTTAGTTTGTGTTGGAATATCCAGAAAGCATATGCTTTTCAAAGTTAATTGTGGAATCCATTTTGTTAGGTTTGAAGTTTGAACAGACCAACAGAACAGAACAGAAGGTTCGGTGTTAACTATGCTTGAAAATTCAATTTCTCACCCAAAAGGAAACTAGTATATTGGAGAAATCTACCCGCGGCTGCCTAGGATTAAACAAAAACAAAAAGGGTTGAGGGGCATTTATTCCCTGAAAGTATCTACCTGCCGGGGAGATTTTTTCTCTGAAAGTTTCTAAAATTGAGTAATTATGTTCTAATCATTATCCTAGTTGATTTTGATTATTAGTTGACCAAACATGTTGAACTGACAGTTCATATCTCATTTACGTCATTTTTGTTAAGATGCAAATTAGTTCTGACAATTTTAAATCAAACTTTAAATTTGCACCTTAATAAAAATTAAGTGGATGACATGTGGACTACCAGCTCAACATATTTGGTTACTTAATTGTCAAAATTAACTTAACTGGGATAATGATCAAGGTAAAATTGCTTCATTTTAGAAACTTTCGGGACAAAAATGCCTCCCAAAAAAACTTTGTGGGCAAAATTGCCTCTTGGTGAAAACTTCCGACGCAAAAATGCCCCTTAAGCCCAAAATTAATTAAGTTGATTATTAAAAAAAGGGAAAATCGTAGTGTGATCCCAAAGAAGAAAAATATTAAAAAAGTCTTAGTATATGATTCAGGGTATGCATGGTAACGCTCCCAAAATGAGTTTTTTCTTAATTTCTAGGAACAAAATTGGATAGGAATTGTGTTTGGTAAATCCGGTTTTTTTTTTCCCGGGATGAACCGATTTCTTTTTTGTGCTGGGGAATAAAAAAAAGAAGCATAAATTTTATGCTTCTCTATTCCAGGGCACAAAGTCAGAATCTATTTTTCTCCTTCTCTCGATCGTGACATTGACGAAGCGAAGAAATTCCAATAACTTTAAGCGACGGAACAACTACTCTCCCCACCGCCGCCGCCGCCGCCGCCACGATCACCGCCGCCGCCGCCACCACCACCACCACCCCCACCGCCACCATCACTACCGTCGTCGGTGCCACCGCCACCACCCCCATCGCCACCGCACCGCCACTACCGCATCGCCACCCCCACCGCCGCTGCCACCACCACTACCGCCACCACCACATAAATAATTTTTTGAATATAAAAATTACATGAATAAAAAAAATATGTTAACAAACGTAATTATGATTCTCGGAGTAAAAATAAAATGAGTTAACAAACGTAATTCT
The DNA here is from genome assembly GCA_025563575.1 of Acacia pycnantha. Classification (NCBI taxonomy): domain Eukaryota; kingdom Viridiplantae; phylum Streptophyta; class Magnoliopsida; order Fabales; family Fabaceae; genus Acacia; species Acacia pycnantha. The sequence continues at coordinate 4,222,158 of JAMWYP010000026.1, read as the reverse complement.
GATTCTCATAACTTTTCCCAGGCACAGAATCAGAAAAAACTGTTTTATCTCAGAATCAATGCTGGATAACAGAATGGTTCCCATGCACACCCTCGCTATCTAAAAACTCTCAAGGGACCTCAGTGATATAAATTTGAATTGTAAAATTACATGTTTGCCCCATTGACAAGTCATAATGTTATCATTGACAAGTCATAATGTTATCATTGACAAGTCCATCTGTTAATAAATGTGTGTGTCATATTGCAAGTCATAGTGTTATTGTTGGCAAGTGTATGTGCCATATTGACAAATCAGTGTTACCGTTGACAAGTGTATATGTTACATAGACAAGTTGTAGTATTATCTTTGACAAGTTTATATGTCATATTGGCAATGGGGGCAAATAGGTTATTTTACAATTCGAATTTATATCATTGAGATGCCTTGAAAGCTTTTAGATGGTGGATCATATATTAGGACTTTTTTTTTATATTTTTTATTTTCCTTGAGACCATGCTGCGATTTTTCCCCACACACACAAAAAAAAAAAAAAAAGAAAGAAAGAAAGAAGAAGAAGAAGATATGGTGGTTTTTCTAAAATGTCCTTTTAAATAATTTACATTGAAACTACTCTTCTAGTCCTATTTATAAGACAGAGAGAAAATGTATTTCTTGGTCCTATTTATAAGGTGGGTCATTAAATTTTTTACATGAATGTACAATTTTACTCTTTATTTATTACTGTGTAGATTGTTATTTTCTTGGAGAGTGTGTAGTTAAATAAGGATAAAGTTATAAAATTGTTAAATTTCAAGATAGAATTAATAGAGTTTTTTTTTTTTTCGTTGTTGTTGTCCATATGAAACAAGCTAGAGGTGTCTTATAAATAGAATGAGAGGAGTACATATTAATGGAAACTCATTGAAATGTGTAATTAGTAACGGTAGCATATGAAAAAATTATAAATTTATGCAACAAAATGAATTAAAATTTTACAAGAACAAATCATACTAATAAACTAAATTTTTTGTGCATCAAGGGTGGAGTAGTTAAATAGTCCTTATTATCAATTGTCTAAATCGTTTTCAGTAGTATAATTGATATAAAAGCAACACATATATTTTAGGATTAAGGGTTTATTTTGCTACGAAAGTTGTCACGGTAAATCAATTTTATCATGGAAGTTTTTTCTGGGTGCAATGTCATCCCGAAAGTTTCCAAAGCATAGTAGTTTTTCTATGGCCGTTATCCCAGTTAAGTTTGACTATTGGTGACCAAATATGCTAAGCTGGCAGTTCACATGTCATCCATGTCATTTTTGTTTTAGAATTAGGTGCAAATTTGCCCCGAAAGTTTTCAACAAAGAGTAATGTTGCCCTAAAAGTTTCCAAATCTTAGTAATTTCACCCCTGACTATTATCTAAGTTAAGTTTATTTGTTAGTTGACCAAATATACTTATTTGACAAGTCCATATGTTATCAACTTTATTTTTCTCAAAGTTAGATTTAAAAATAAGTGAAAAAAACCTTTTGTTTAAAACAAATGCTTCTCGTCTGAAGGATTCGAGACAATCAAATAGATGAAAACATCTTGTGTTATGAAAAGAAAATCAAAGAGGTAATTGCCTATTTTGGCGTCACTTGGGTATGATGGCAAAGAGTTTTCGATAGCCTTGTTCTTTGCTATCATCCTTAGTGTGTTATACATCTAATGATTGAATCTTTTTCTTAATTACTTTCTGGCGAATGTGAGTTCCTCCTCCATATGTAACTTCTTCTTCTTCAATGTTGTTCACACTACTAGCTCAATATATTCATTTAACTAACAATCAAAACCTAGATAACTGTTAGGGTGACATTGCTACGGTTTGAAAACTTTCGAGACATCATTGTTCCTAATTGAAAACTTCCGAAGCAAATTTGCACCTCAACAAAAACGATGTAGATACACATTGACAGCTAGCTCAATATATTTATTCAACTAACAGTCAAACTTAACTGGAATAATGGCCAGGGCAAGATCGCTATGATTCGGAAACTTCTGAGTTGACATTGTGCCCCAAAAAAACTTCCATGTCAAAAATGCTCTGACAATTTTTGGAGAAAAATATACCCATACCCTATATTTTATACTACATTCGGTTTTAATTATAAGAACACTTTTGTAGTGAAATTGCACTAAAAAATATTCTTATAATTAGGATTAGAAGGAGTATCTTTGATAAATTACATCATCTACATTTGGAGATTTGCTTTCTATTTAATGCTGCCACTGTTTAAATTCAGATTAGTGGATGCTCGATACTATCAAATACTCTGTTGGTTACTTTTTTATAAGATATAAATAACCAAATTACGTAAGTTAAAAAATTAGTTAAAGATAATAAATATGTAAAAAATGCAATTCATTTTCCAAAAATACCATTATTTTTTTTTTAAAGGTGGGTGGGAGAGAGAACTAATGGAAAAATTGACCAAAGAAAATGAGTGGAAAAAGTGAGGTGAAAGACATAATTAATTGAATGTAAAAAATAAATAAATAATGCATTGAATATTTAGACATTTCCAAAGTGTGTTTTATATAAAGGAACATACTCATTCAAATAATTGTGTCTTATAAAAAGCAACTGAGGGAGTATTATTTAGTTATGCCAAAAAATATACAAATTTAAGGGTTAATACAATATTTGGTCTATTAAGTTGGCCCTTATTTTGATTTTAGTCTCTCAAATTTTAAATTATGGGGTTTGGTTCTCATGGTCATTGGAGAAAATAGTCTATGTTTTTATTAAATTATAGGAACAATGTTTTGAAACTTAAGGAACCAAAATCTATGTTTGAAACTTGAAAAATCAAAACTAAAATGATGATAAATTTGAGATATCATGGAGTATTATATTAATCCTAAATTTAATATATAATTACATTTATGTTATGAGTCTTCTTTTTAATATATAAATATGGAAGATCAGTTATTTATATTAGCCTTATCCTAAATTTAATATATAATTACATTTATGTTATGAGTCTTTTTTTTATTTAATATATAAATATGGAAGATCAGTTATTTATATTAGCCTTCAGGTGGGTGGGTAAGAAAATCAAAAAAATATTCATGAAATCAAGTGAATACTAATGATATAATAAGAGATGCAATTATTTTACAAACCTGTTATTTATAAAAACAAAGCTAAGTGCTGTTAGAAATGCAGCTACATAAATTATAATGAAGGGCGGACATTCAATAAGTTCAAGTACATATATTTTAATAACAAAAGTATATTACAATAAAAATAATTACAATGTCATCCTTCTAACCCTTATTTTTTATAATTCCATCATAATTGCCTTATTATCAAGGACTAGACACTCAATAAGTTCAAATATATATGTATTTTAATTGCCTTATTATCAAGTGTAGGCACTAATTAATTGCTCACATCAAAGATCGGACATTTAGTATCAAGGGTGGATACTAATTACTGGGATTAGTTTCCCCTCTATAATTTTCTTTTCTTTATGTTAATTTTCTTTATGTTAATTTATTTTGTATTTAAAAAAAAAATGCTCACATCAAAATTTAAATATGAGTAAATATGCCTGTGTATATGTATGTGTGTCTCATATGAGTAAATATGCCTGTGCGTGTGTGTCTCATATGAATAAATACGCCTGTGTGTGCGTGCGCGTGCGCGCGTGCGCGTGCGGGCGTGCGGGCGGGCGTGCGTGCGTGTGTGCCTGTGCGCCTGTGCCTGCGTGTGCGCGTGTGCGTGTGCGTGCTCGCGTGTGTGTTTGTTTTGCTGTTAGCCTAATTAATATGGACTTCATTCCAAAATTCAGTCGTGTGGTTAAAAGAATCTAAATACTCCCTCCGATCATAATTATAAGAAAACATTTGAGAGTTCATCTTGATCCTGATTATAGGACAAAATTCTAAATTTTGTCAATTTCTTCTCAAAATACTCCTATTGATATTTTCTTAATAGTAATTAAACACAATCATAATATAATAATGCGCATATATATTTTATAAAATGAGTAATATTTGCAACTCATTAATTACACATGCACTTCAATTCTATTGTTTTACATTTTTTTAATAAAATAATTTTGAACAAGTTTTGTCATATTTAATATTAAAATTACTATCAAAATTATACTTCCAACTTTCAAGAGTAGACACCGAGCAAAAAAAAACTTTCAAGAGTAGACCAAAAGTTATTGAGGGAGATCAACGACATCGGACTATATGAGAGCGCCAAGAAGTTATGTGTCGTATTGTATATTCTGATTCCGATTGATCCCCTACTGTCTATTGCGAGCTCGGAGAAGTTTTTTTTTTTTTGTTCTCTGTCATAACATGAAATAAAAAATCAAACATATATTAATAACTCAGGAAATAAAAAAGTCATTGCTTCTACGATTCTGATTTATTATTCAATTTTTATTAATTAATCATGCCCCACACTACCGCAAAAATTTCAGTTTCCCCTATATATTCCCCCACCGGTACATTCCGTTCCCATGTAGGCAATCCAAACATTTTTCGATCATTTACCTTTGATTCTTCGTAATTAATTCCTTTTCAGCTTAAATAAGGATATTTTGAGAAAATAAATATAATTAACTAATTTAACAACTATCCTTAATTTCTCCAAGGGAGTATAATATACCAAATGCATTTATTGTTTTTTATTTATTTAAAAACTCCCACTCCGTCATTAAAATAGACATATTAAATAAAGAAAAATATTTTGGTATTTAGATATTTTTCTCTTAATTAAATTTTTAAATTTGGTTTTTTAGTACATAAAGCTCCTGTACTAACAGAACAAAGTTGCTGAAGTTAACAGAGTAAATAAGGAAGAATTAAAATACTAAATTTAAAGAGAAAAACATAGATGCCAAATGAAAAATTGAGGGAAAATATAAGTATATTCAAAATGGATTTCCATGGTTAACAAATATAATCCAATAATTGTTTAAGGGAATAAAATTTTTGCATTTACTGCAGAAAAAAATTCTATAGCAAGCCAAAAACTATACCGTTTTTGCTTCTTCTTTTCCCTCCTCTTAATATATCTTCTTCGTAGCAAGCCATGCACGCCAATATTGTCAAAATCGAGTTTCTATGTAAACACGGAAGGGGGTGGTAGAAACGTAAATCGTAGAATTGTCACGAAACGTAAAGTTTCTACTTTTTATTATTTAATGTCAGAGCTCAAAATTATATGTATATGAATGAAAAAAAAAAATCATAAATCACTACTCAAAATTCAATGAACAACTTTATATCTAAAAGATATAAGTCATATAACTATAAAACATACGTTAAAAAAACTTACGTTTATAACTATGGAAATACGTTAAAAATTATATATAACTATTCAGTCTCTACTCTCCAGTAATCCCGAGTTCAAGATGCACGATGGAAATATGATTTTCAACTTTTCATCGGTTTTTCGGGCAAAGAAAAAAAAAACTTTTCATCCTTTTTTTTTATTAAAGTAAAAACGGTAAAAATGTAAGTTTTTACAATTTTTATGTGTTTGGGCGACGTTTCTACCAGTTTTTACTTATGATAGTTTTTACTTACGTTTTGCATGTATAGCCCTAGTAAAAACGTAAATTTTTACGTTTTTATACTAGTTTTTGACAACAATGATGCACGCATCGCTTTTGAGATATGCACCCGAATAATAGCTTGGTTTTGATCAGCTTGGTTTATCACTCTTCTCTGGTTAATCTTATAGACGAAGGGTGTTGGGTAGTATGATGATCGGGCATATTATCCATCTTCTTGAAATTTGTCAGCTTTTGCCCAACCATTCAGCGTTAACAAAACCACGCCCAATGATGTGTTTAGCCCCATATGCAGATTTTGCAGAATTTGCAGATGCTACCCCCTCAAATCACTTTCCTTCTTCTTCTCTGATCTAATCTGATTTTTTGTTTTTGTTGTTGTTGTTGTTGTGTGGTTTAGGGTTTAGGCATTGGGTGCGTGGCTTGCTGCGAAGAATATATATTAAGAGGAGGGAAAAAAAAGAAGCAAAAACGATGTAGTTTTTGGCTTGCTGCAGAATTGTTTTTCTGTAGACAATGCAGAAATGTTATTCCCATTTTTTTATTTTCCAAATTTAATTTTAAAACTCCACTTTTTTTTTTTTTTTTTGCTCAAAGGATATATATTAATATTAATAATAGTGCAAACCAGTACAATACAAATACACAAAGAAAGATACAAACACAACTAAAACAGATACAACAAAATAAATTGAATACAATACTAATCGAACACCGTACATTAAATATATAAGACTAGAAGAAGAATCATGGACAAAATCGGACTCCTCAATATCCAAGGTTAGAAGTGACGAGCAAGAAAGTGTTGGTTGAAAAACCCACCCCAAAGGGCACACAATCTTAAAAGCAATAGCTGCAATTAAGTCAGCTAAATAGGTACCCCATCCTAAGATAAAGACCACAGAAAACCCAACCTCAAACGAAAGAAGACCCTTGATGTCTTGAAGAACACTTCTACTCCTCTGATTAATCATATCCGGTGTCCTCGACCACAAACCAAATAACACCTCTTTAGATCTTCCCCCAAGAACGCAGATCTGAGCTACCAAATGATAGTCGAATCTTATAACGTTCAAACAGCCTACTAACCAAGAGGATTTGAACACAGATATGCTAGATCTGCTTATTTCCTGAGCCAAAAACACCTCCACAAAACCCAGTAACACAAAAGAAAAAGAAAAAGAAAACATATAGCTCTAACCTCTACAGATAAGATCCGACTAAACTCCACTTCATTTTAGTTTTGGTTTTCATTTTCATTATCTAATTCATAAAAATTCCTTCAATCCCAAATAGGGCCTAGAAGAACCATACTTCTATATGAGGAGATATCTAAGGAAATTTGAGACAAAAACCCATACAAAGGGAGGAAAAAATAATTACCAAAACATAAAATTCAATAAATAATATGAAAAATAATACTATAAAAATAAGCAGTATATTTATTTACGTCATGTTTCATTTTGATTCTCTAATTTTATAAATCTTTTTAATCCTTAACATTTTAATATTGTCATTTTTTACATCAATTAGTTTAATAGGAAATACTTAATGTAATTTTTTCCAAGACAATTCTGAAAAAATATAGCTCACTGTTGTCATTATTCATTCATTCATTCATTTTATCTTTAATTTTAAAATGTGTTTAAGAATTTAAACTTAATGAAAACTAAAAAAAAATAGATGAACTATACATAGATCACAACTGTTGCCGGAAAGATTTAAAAAAAAAAAATCAGTAGTAATTATTATTATTAATTTATATTTTTGGTTAAACCAACTTGAAAAATTACACATTAATTTTAAAGGAATAAAGTAAAATTGAAAATCCACTTAAGAGATTAAAAGTACTCATATTTTTGTCCCAGAAATATTATATATTACTTCTTCTTTTTTTCATTAGTGTAATACTATCATTATAATGGTTCCGTCACAAAAAAGATCAGTATAATGGTGCCAAAAGAACAAAGAGAATGTAAGTAATCAATCATACGAGGTGTCAAAGTTGGCAACTGGCCGACCGCAGCCTGAATGACATTTGTTTACTCAACAACCATGAAACGTTGATCTTTGTTCTCAAGTCTTTTTAAAAAAACGACAGCTTGAACTTGGCCTTTTTGGGGTCAAGCTCCCACTTGGTCTTACGGGAAATATAAAAAATGAAAAATAAAAAGACGTTACCTAATATCTGTCGAAAATATTTTATAGTAATACTCAGTATCTTAAAATAATTTTTAGTACATTCAATATTTCAAAATATTTTTTAACAGCTGCCAGTATTTCATAAAGTAATTTTTTGTGTAAACTTGCCCTTAAAAGCATTTTTCTTAGTCACTTATAAAATACTTAAGAGTATTAAATGCACTAAAAATTAGTTTATAATATTAAATACTAATGAAAAAATTTACCCAAAACTACATAGTTTTAAGATAAAGGATGTGAGGAAACCGGAATAGCACAGGAGAGAAACCATAACTGGTTGGTGATATCATCAAATATGATATATGGCTATGCATCTTCAAATGTACGTAAAAAAAAAAAAAAAGAAAAAAAAAATCTCTATAGATCTTTTTGGGAAAATTGTACCTTGGTCTCAAGTAAAGGAAAATACAATAAAATAGCCCATTAAAATGTCAAATTTGTGGTGAAATTCCTTAGGACTTTTTTGCAATATATTCCAAAAGTCAAAAGTAAGAAATGCCCTTAATACGTTATAACATCTCTTCCACTGCTCTTGTCAAAGATTACTTGAGCACACTGAAATACCTGCTCGAGCAGAGGTAAATATCTACTCGAGTAAGCTAGTTTATAAACTCTCTACAGTTATGTACTACTCAAGCAAGCTTGTCACAGAGACTTCATTTACTTCATCTTCTTTGTGTTCGTGAAATTCAAATATATATGATTAACATATGATTTCATTTGAATACTACTCATTATTATCTACAATGCTATTAATCATTTTATTAAGTGAGTTTCAGATTGTTAACATACAGATTTCGCGCAAATTGTCAAAAAGTAACGAACATGTCAAAACATTAAATACGTTGCAGAAAACAGAGCATGCACACGGAATGGAATTCAAAGTAGGTCAAATAATTATTGCCATAGACACCCATTCCGGCAAAAGTGATAGGGGCACCTCCTTAGTCAACTACTGACTAAAGGCATGTCGTATGGAGATTGTCAACAATGATTTGAAAGAGACTTATCCTCAAATCTTCAAACGACAATAGTCTATGTCTAACGGAAGCCTTCTGTGTCTAATGGAACGATGAAATCTCTTAACGGCAAACTTGGAGCTTCATCAATGGTCATTAATGGCGACAGTTATAAATAAGAAGAGCATTCAATGCGGATCTACTACTGAAACTATCAACGCTAATATTCATTTATTGCTCTCTGCTCAGTTTAACTTAGTGATATATCTTTGGATATTCTTTTTACTTCAGTCATTATAAATTCACTCTGTAAGAGAGTTATTTCTTTGATTGATTATCTATAAAATCTCAAGGTATAAGGACCTTGAGTGTGGGTGAAACGATTACAACTTGTAAGGGGGAGTGCATCCTAATGATAGGATTACTTCGAGAAATAGAGTGTGTAATCGTGAAAATGATCGTGGAAATCTCAGAGTGTCTGGGACTAGACATAGGTTAAGAGATTGGACCAAACCAGTATAAATTCTCAGTGTCTATTATTCTTCTATCCTCATCTTGTCAATTTGTTTTTTTGGGTCTAGTTGCAAAGTTTTTAAAATCACCCAATTCACCCCTCTCTTAGGTGATATTTCATCTTCATTTGGTATCAAAGCTAGTTCTTCTCTGTAAGGAGTAACACCCTGAGAAGGATCCTAATGGACGGGATCTTTCCCGATGGAGCTTCAATGAACAGACCTCACAATTTTGATGGAGAACACTACTCTTTATGGAAAGCCAAATTCAAAGTCTTTGTTATGGATTCTGAATATGGCCTTTGGAACGTATTCGATAAAGGGGACTATTTTCCAACAAAATTAGAAGGAGGAGCTCGCGTAGCAAAGGTTGAGGATGAATATGATGAGTAATAGAAGGCTCGTAGCTCTAAACAGCAAGGCAATCTTAATGCTTTAGAGTGCACTAAGTCAAAAAGAATACTTTCGAAAAGAGATGTGGAAGACTCTTGAAATTGCACACGAAGGTACTACGGCATAGAAGAAAATTGAGTCAACATTCTAATAATTGAATACAATTTACTTTGTATGAAATTAGGGGAGTCTAAAAATGAGTTTCAGCTTAGGTTCACACATCTAATAAATCAACTCTCAGCCTTAGGAAAAGAATATAATCAAAACTCCCAAGTAAGGAAATTTTGAATATACTTACTAAGGAATGGGAAGCGAAGGTGACAGCAATAGAAGAAGCCCGTGGAAAGTCTATGAGGTCCGTGGCTGCCTTATTCGAAAGCTTGTTTGAGTATGAAAGAAAAATAAAATTCAAGAAAGGTCTAGACCATATTAGCAACAAAAACAAGAGAATTGCATTCAATGCTGTCAAAGAAGAAGATGACGATGATGGTGAGGATGAGGAACTTGGCATGATGATCCGAAGATTCAAAAAGTTTTACAAGAGGGATCAGGGATTTCGAAAGTTTCATAACAGAGGACCTAGCAACAATGAGAATTCAAGGAACCCCATCATTGCTATGAGTGTGAAAATCGTGGACACATCAAATCTGAGTGTCCTCAACTGAAGAATAAAGAGAAGGTAAAGAAGAAATTTAACAAGTTCAAAAAGAAAACATATGTCTCAGCTATTTGGGGAGATAGTTCTTCTGAGAAAGAAAGTGAAAAAGAAGAGGTTGCCAACATCTTCATTGTCGCCCAAGAAGAACATGAAAGCGAAAAGGTATATGATTATGACCCTTCATATGATGAATTACTTTCTGAATACAATGGTTTATGTTCTGAATTTCAAAAAATAGCCAAAGAACTCATTCTTTCAAGGAAAAGGGTCAAGTCTCTTAACAACAAGTTCAAGCTACTCCCCAGGTTTGTGAAAAGGTTTGCGAAAATTATTCATCTTTAGAGAAAACGAATTCTTATCTTACCAAAACCCTTGAGAAATTCACTCAGGATAGTGAGATGCTCAATGTTATTCTAAAAACTCAAAGGTTTATGAATGATAGATTAAGTATAGGTTATAGTCTTATCTAGACAAGAGTAAAGGGAAAAAGAAAAGAGGAGAAAGATCTTATCTAAAATATTTTCAAAAATCTGTACACTCCTCTAATCCTTTTGCTCATTGAAACTATTGCAACCAAAAGGGGTATAGTACTACCTCCCGTTTTCATAAAAAAGAGAGAAAAGATAAACCAGTTGGAAATTATCAATGGGTGCCTAAAGTAACTTATGTATTCCCTAAGGCAATAACTAACCCAAAAGGATCCAAGAATAGATGGGTACCTAAGACTTGATGTTTACTGATTTGCAGGTATGTCTAAGATCATCAAAGACTAATAAGTAGTACATAGATAGCAGATGCTCTAGACACATGACAAGAGATCAATCTAAGTTTATTGCAATGAGATCAAAAGATGGTGGCAAAGTAACGTTTGGGGGAAATCAATCTGGAAAGATTGCTAGAATTGGTGAAATTGGAGATAAAGAAGGACACCAAATCAAAGATGTTTACTATGTGGAAGGACTTTGTCACAACCTCATTAGTGTTAGTCAAAGTGCATATGAGAATAACTGAATTATCTTTGATTCAGAGAAGTGTCTCATTGTAAATAAGGATGATCTTCCAATTGATAAAGGTAATCTAAAAGTCTTATTTAAGGCTCCTAGAGAAGGTAACTGTTATTATACCTTGAATTTGCCTAGCAAAATAGAGAGCTATAGTGCTCAAGCAGATTCTCATATGCCCGAGCAATATCGTGGAGACTTACGTTGGAACAGGGCAAAAATTAGTAACTTACTCGAGCATAATAATTATATGCTCGAGCAATATTGAGATTTAACAAGTTTATTGTGTTTTTAGGAAGATTTTCTCGAGCAAGGAGCAAGCTTGCTCGAGCAAGGCACAGGAGCACCACAGAAACAAGGGCGTGCTTGAGCAAGAAAAAGGCATGCTCGAGCAACATGCTCGAGCAAAGGGTCAGGTGTGCTTGAGCAAAGTCGTGAAGCAGCACTTGATGAAAATGGACTCAACAAGCATGCTCAAGCAACTTCCCAAACTTGCTTGAGCAAACATTCAACAATATGATAAATGCCAACTTTGAAAGACCAAATCTACTCACAAAGATCAAATATCTCTTCATAGGGGTTCAAGTGTTCATATAACACACTTGAAGTAAGATATTTTAGCATTTTTAGCAATCATGCTCGAGGACGTAAGTGGCTACTCGAGCATGACTCCTGAGCAGTCTTTACTCAAGCAAAGACATCTTGCTTGAGCAAAATCGACTGTGCTCGAGCAAAGTCTGGGTTTTCAACAATCTCACCCGTTCATTCCAGTCACATCATTTCATTTTGCCTCTGTCGTTACCCTCTTTCTCTTAAAACCTTACAACTCTCCATTTTCAAATCCGTTGTCATTTGAACGAATCATTTCAATTCCTCCTAACAGATTCTTCAAATCAGCATTCTCGTCTGTTTCACTTCTTCATTCCCTCCATAAATTCCCTGAAACTCTCAGATTTTCAATCATCTCAGTCGACGCTCCTCTTACCTTTGAAACCCTTTCCCCGAAACCCTCATCCTTCTCCTTCTCCTTCTCCTTCTCCAAATCTCCATCTTACTTTCTCAAAAGGCTCAAACCAAACTTGAATATTGCCTATGGCTCTCAATTCTCGTCGAATTTGCCATCGAAGTCGTCTCCTCAACCACTCACAAAGAAACCTTGCTCCTCTTATCATCCCAAAGTCCAAACTGATAATCCTCCACCAAAAGCCAAAGCCAAAGGGATAGTGATATAGGAGCTGTTGAGACTTGTCACTCGCCAACAGACATCGTCTTTGCCCTCTGGGAAAGGCAAGGAGACACTCCCAATAGTGGATCCCTATGAGGAAGGGTGGTCTAAGTCCAACACAAAGAGACTTCAAAGACAATCTCAACCATCTCAGGCCTTGGGAAGTCAGGTTTCGCAAGCTTCTAGTAGTTCAGTTGGTCCCTCCATGCATAGTTGCTTGGTCATCCTCTTGTTTGTCCTCTGGGTATACTTAACACTCCCATTGATATTCCTGATCGAGCATCTTTTGACCACCATTATGGGAATTGTCCATTTTTCCTGGCTAATCTTTGGACTTAAAGAAATTCAGAACTGAGTGCAACCATGATTTGTCATCGTGGCTTCAACAGTATAAGCCTCTGCTTTGTCTTCGCACTCCTTATTGTCCAACAATTGTGAAGTTATTCTATTTCACTACGAGGATTGAGGAAAAAGAGCATGAGGATGATGATGATGTCCTAATAACCTCGATTAGAGGCATAGATCTTAAGATTATTGCTAAACATTTAAACACCATTCTCGGTGTTGTAGACATCCCCGATTAGGATCCTAAGAAAATGTCTGCCAATTAGGATCCTATATTCTCCATTTCTTCTCACTCAAAAAGTCAATGCAACTTTGACAACTGCATATAAATTGATTAAATTAATAATGGAAAGTTTTCCCACATTCATTGTTGTGTCTTTTATATTTTTTGGCTAATTTTTTTAATATAATTGTTTTGACTCCCGGTCAATTTGTGTCCAGTTAATATAATCGTTTGTCTTTTTAATTTTCCCTCATTTTGGTTTTAATCCCTCAAGTTTCAAATCATAGGTTTTGGTCCTTCAAGTTCCATTTCGCTTAAATCATTAATCCCTATGACTCAATAAAAACCTGAATTATTTTGTCCTTAGAGAGAGCAAAACCAATGGTTTTAAACTTTAGAGACTAAATATGGTATTAACCCATTTGTGTAATTACAAAGATATAACAAGGTGCGTTTTTCTAGTAAATATCATGGTCTTGTTAGTTGTTATAAATTATCACTTCAAAATAGTGGAATATAGAGCATTTAACTCATATTATGACATTTTTCAGGTGTATATCTTTTTTTTTTTTTTAAAAATAAGGCAGGATTCCTTGGCCTTGTCTCAGTATTATCGAGACTCCGACAACAATTGGACTGAGATTGGGACCAGAACGCAAATGGCGTCCCGACCAAAAACCGAGATGGGAACTGGGATAGGGGTCTCCATCTGGTCCCAGTTTTTGAACATCCCTACCTAAGAGAATCTAAGAGGTATTGGTTAAGGACTGAAGAGGGGTCTCTATTAACTTTTCTCTCCACTCAATGTCTCAACCATTAGATCATGATTTAATGGGTGAGATTTAATGCAATGTGACAATAATATAAGTGTATATTTTCATTATATTTAATACTATAATACTATTTAATATATAACATTTAAATCTCACCGATTAAAACATGATCTAATTGTTGAGAGATATTAAATGGAGAGAGGGAAGTTAGTTGAGATACTCATTTCCTGTCATGCAAGGTTGTTAAACTCTCAAGTTTAAGTAAACTCGTGACAGTGACATAAACTCGTATCGTAAACTCATAAGAGTTTACTTTTATCATTAAATAGGTATTAACAGTATATAATTAAATAATTAAAATATAAAAAATGGCAAAAATTTGATTTAGATATATTTTAAATCAAAATAATTGAAATTAAATATATCAACATTTATAATTTATTATATTTAACAAAGAAATTTCTATAAAATTCATATATAAAGTTGAGGATGACAAAAGCGAAAGCGTTAATGAGTTTAAAAGTGAATAAACACGGTTTTATAAGTTAGAAATATAAAAATAATAAACTCGATGTGTAAATTATGAGTTTAACCAAGTTTGCAGCTGACACGAGTTTACTAGTGACTCGACTCGATTTAGTAAGGTAGACACATAAAAACAGTAAATTCGGAAAGACAACTTGCAATTTGACAACAATAATGCTATCGTGCACATCCACTCTTACAAATGTTATAATGATTTCTACTTTCCATTACAAGATGAGATCCGGACAAGATTTATTAGTAATAAAAGTATTAGTAACAATGATAATAAATGGAGTAATAAATTGGCTTGTTTAAAATTCCTACTTTTACGCATGTGTATATGATCCATTATTATGCCAGCGTTTAGTAGTATCTTTAATTTGATGGATCAGACCAAGGTTGTCAAACTCGCGAGTTTAAGTAAACTTGTAATAATGATATAGAATCGTATCGTGAACTCGAATCGTAAACTCGTAAGAGTTTACTTTTACTATTAAATAGGTATTAATAGTGTATAATTAATAATTAAAATATAAAAAATGATAACAATTTGATTTAAATATATTTTAAATCTAAATAATTAAAATTAAATTCATTAGCATTCAAAATTTACTATATTTGACAACGAAATTTCTATAAAACTTATATATAAGGGCTGTTGAACATGAAAAAATCAAAAAAGTTAACACGATTTTGTAAGCTAGAAACGTAAAGACAGTAAACTCGGTGTATAAACTCGTGAGTTTAACCGAGTTTACAATGAACATGAGTTTACTAGTGACTTGACTCGATTTAGTAAGCTAGGTAAAAATGGTAAACTCGGAGTGTCAACTCGCGAGTTTGACAACAATGGATCGGACCAAAAGGAGGATAGTTTTAATGAATATATCTATTTTTACGTAAACATTATTGCACTCACTTTTCTCAAAACTTGATTAGAATATATTTATTCTTTTTAAAATGAATCATGGTGGTATAGATTATCACTCGATATAAAATGTATTTATTTGACCACATCAACACGCACACATGAATATATGTTACTCACCCCTTTGTGTTTTATTAGAGACCGTTAACCAAATCACATGGATAAAAAATTGATTACAAAAGGTAATAAAAAAAAATGTAATTTTTCTCTCAAAAATACCTTCATTTAAATAAATAAGACGTAGAGAGATTCCGTGAAATTGAAATATATTGATATGAATAATTAAAAAGGGTAAAATAGAAAATCCATAAAAAGAATTAAGGTAAGCTTTAAATGTTTCTTACTAATCTCCTTATCTTTTATGTAAAGCGCCAGACATTGATGAATCAATTCAACAAAGCTCCGAGTCCGAAGTCCAAACCCTTCCTCCAAAGCTGTAAATTTTTTGTTCGTTTTCTTTCTCCACTTCGAAATATGTTTCCATTTGGTAAAAATTACAGTTATATGGCGTGAATTAGCGACGTGGGCTTACGAGGTTACGACGGGGACGATATGCGACATATATATGAAGAAAACAGCTGTACAGGAAAAGGACAAGCAACGGTATAATTTTATGCACACGACAACAGATTTTGTTTTATTTTTTATTATTTCATATTTTTCGTAGGCAGTTAACTCTATTACTACTTCCCATCTTAATTATTGGAATAGTTTTGTATAGTACAAATTGTATTATAAAAGTGTTTCTATAATTAGGAACGGAGGTAATACTACTTAGCAACTTCCATTCTACTGGTTTGTCCAACAGTCGCATCTGCAACCATGAAGTGTGTCTCTGTGATCTCAATCTGTTTCCTCCTTCTTTTGGGTATTCAGAGGTATTTTAATTGTTACCATGATGCCTGCGGTGATATTTGTAGCTGTTATGTCTCTTCAGAACTTCAAATAAAACTTCTGGCAACGTCATTTTGGTTGGACTGTGGTATAT
This sequence comes from Acacia pycnantha, assembly GCA_025563575.1. Lineage (NCBI taxonomy): Eukaryota > Viridiplantae > Streptophyta > Magnoliopsida > Fabales > Fabaceae > Acacia > Acacia pycnantha. The sequence continues at coordinate 4,205,861 of JAMWYP010000026.1, read as the reverse complement.
TTGTTGACTTGTGTGTCACTGTGTTATGTAGGCATGACTTTGGCATTCAGGCTTTGATTTGGTTGAACACTTGGAGTCAAAGTGCAACCCTACAATATGGGGAGGATGAGATTCACGAATATAGGCACAAACTTATGTGGTGACTAGTTAACCATGAATTGAATAAGAGTAAGGACACTGCATTATTGGGACTCCTTCATACGCAAGTGACCCACGGGAAGAGAAGAAAGACATTATCATTATTATTATTAAACATTATGTTAATTTTTTTGTCATTAAGCACTCAGGATGGTTGCCAATATATGTACATATCTGGTGGTTTCCATAAATGGATGAATAGTATTCATTTTTGGCGTACATGAAGTTTGTAAATCATGAATGTTATTGTCATTGAAGGATATGATATTAACAAAAAGTAAATGAGTATTAACAAATATTGTAATGTGAATAACAAATTGTGTAACGGTGTTAACAAGTATTGTAATGGGAATAACAAGTTACATTGTTAGGTTGTACACATGTCTCTCTCTCTCTGGTGAAACCCAGAAATTAGAGTCATTTTTAACAAATCTTGTAATGAGAATTACAAATGCATTAATGATATTTACAAGTTCAGTAATGGGAATAACTAGTCATTTTGTCAAGTTTTTCACTTGTGTCTCTAATGAAACAACAAATAAGAATCAATTTTAACAAATCTTGTAATGATAATTATAAATGCATTAATGATATTTACAAGTTCAGTAATAAGAATAACAAGTGTTTTTGTCAGGTTTTTTACTTGTGTCTCAAATGAAGTAACAAATAAGGGTCAATTTTAACAAATCTTGTAATGGTAATTACAAATGCGTTAATGGTATTTACAAGTTCAGTAATGGGAATAACCAATCCTTTCGTTAGGTTGTTCCCTATAATCCTTCCCATAAATGTAACTTTAATTACGTAGTCTCTAATAACATAAGCCATTATGGCATTGATAATTACACTTACAAAAAGTAGATTTGGGATGAAAACATGTACAAAATAAAGTTAAATAACAAGTGAACATTATGATTCTACAATGACGTAATGTTTTTGTGTCATTCCCACTCAATAATATATTCTTTGCTATTTACACTACCTATATATTGAGTTATCCTATAAGTCTTATAGCCCTTCTACCTCAAAATATGTGAAGCGATCCAAGTCATTGTATATAAACCAAAAGATGATTTGCAAATATATTTACCCCACGACTTCACGATCGGCAAGTTAAGTTGGGTTTGGATGTTTGCAAGTTCTTGTTGTGTCCTACTTGATGGCATGAGCTTCAATGGTAAATTTTCTTGTTTTGGAACTGTGAATCTTTCCTTACAACTCTTGGCCTACTTGGTGGATGACTAGTCTACGGAGGTGACGTTCACAACCTCAAATAAATGATCTTCAACACTCCACCATCAAACTCGTTTCAGAAAACCCACCAAGATGAACAATGGGAAGAAGATGATTATGGCCCCATTTCTGAGCTAAAAGATATGGAAGAATGAAATATACTTACCCGTTACTCTTTCCTTGACTTCTATTTCTTCATGTATGATCCTCCGAAGGTCACTTTCACTTCATCCTCTAGCCACTCTGTTTTCGACTGAACCAATGGATATATAATCTGTTTTGTTCAAAGGGGCAGTTTAGACTTTTCGCCTCAAATTCTATATCCCTCATTACCCCTCATCCCTTCTCTGTCATTTAAGAATTTCAATGAGTTTTTGAGGGTTTAGCAAATTTAACTGGTATTTAAATGTAATTTTCCCTTTTTTTTATATTATTTCACATTTTTCGCAGGAAGTCAACTCTATTACTACTTAGCAACTTCCGTTCTACTGGTTTGTCCAACAGTCGCATCTGCAACCATGAAGTGTGTCTCCGTGATCTCAATCTGTTTCCTCCTTCTTTTGGGTATTCTTTTTATTTTTTCGGACAATCTTCTTTTGGGTATTCAGAGGTATGTTAATTGTTACCATGATATTCTTCTTTTGACGTTACATTGCTTAATTAGTAGCTTCAGGGTTTGATAGCTTGCTTCTGGATAATTGGTTCGAAAATCTGCGTATTGAGGAACAGTTTAGCTTTTGTTTAGTGAATAAACAAACTTAGAGCAAGACAACTTTGTGGAATTATGCAGCTGAAAGCATAGCTGGATTGCTGTTTCTGACTAAACCTATAACAAATTAGTTGTTTTACATCATGTTTAGCTAGTCTGCGTCAGTTTGGATATTTGATCTCTTACATCAAGTTTTGAGAAATTAGACTAACAAGTGGCAAATGCTTGAACATAATTTTCTCATATTCTCCCCTTAAGCATCTGGTTAGACTTCCAAAGTTCCTTCAATCAAATTTAAAATTGATGGAGAACATATTGTTTTAGAATAGTTGATAATTCGTTTCAGTGTGACATCTAAAAATATATCTGAGAACGAGAGAGGCCTATGGCAAGCAAGAGTCCCACCAAGAGGTTGGAATTCCTATGATTCCTTTTGCTGGACAATTTCGGAAGAAGAATTCTTACAGAGTGCAGAAGTCATCTCCAAGCGTCTCCATGCTCATGGATACGAGGTATAAATATTGCAGGCCACTACGTAGGTGAATTTAATTATTTTACCAGTATTCTTGGTTGAATATTGATAAAATTTCTTTAATGCAAAAACCTGTAGTATGTTGTGGTGGATTTCCTTTGGTATAGAAGGAAAGTTGAGGGTGCTTATTACGATTCTCTTGGATTTGATGTGATTGATGAATGGGGAAGGATGATCCCTGATCCACAAAGATGGCCTTCTTCTAAAGGCGGGAAAGGGTTCAAAGAAGTGGCAGATAAAGTACATAGCATGGGTTTGAAGTTTGGGATTCATGTTATGAGAGGGATAAGTACTCAAGCAGTCAATGCAAACACCCCTATCATTGATCCAAGGAAGGTATTGCTCCACATTTCTAATTTTCTACTCAGATATGATACATGATAATTTGTTTCTTATTGTCTTTGACGAGAATACTAACCAATGGGCCACTTATGTAACATATATAGTAGTATTTTACCTAAAAAATCATCATTAGGAGGATACGCATAGCTTTGCATAAGGACTGTTTTTCTTTCTCTATTGATTCTTGTTCCTCAGATAAGAAAATGATTTGATGTTGAACTTGCTCTACCCAGAGTCTCAGATCTTATAAGTGTTTGTTTTTGGTTGACCTTTCAATTCATCCTTTCCTTTTCTTTAATACATTCAATTCATCCTTTCCTAATTTGCTAGGGAGGCGCATATACAGAATCCGGTAAAGTGTGGCGTGCAAAAGACATAGCAATCCCAGAAAGGGCTTGTGCATGGATGCCTCATGGTTTCATGAGTGTAAATACAAAGCTCGGGGCTGGAAGAGCCTTTTTGAGGTCCCTCTATGAGCAGTATGCTTCATGGGGTGTTGATTATGGTATTCATTTTACGTTCATATATTCGTCTATATCAGAGTATCTATCATCACATTGACAAAATTTATGATGGATTCAGACATTGCTTCCAAGATGTCATCCTCACCTTGGGGTCTGTTTGGTATGAGGGATTTGGAGGGGAGGGAAAAATTTTATGAGTTAGATTTAAAATTGGAGAAGTGGGATTACAAAAATTTAATGAAGAGAAGATCCAAAATAAAAGAGTAAGAAAAATTAATTAAAATCTTTTAACCCTACTTCTCTGATTTTTTTTTTTTTTTTAAATTCAACTCAAAATTTTTTTCCCTCCGCCCACTTTCCCTCCCCTCATTAGAGCATAGCAATGGGCGGGTTGGACAGCCCATGCTTAAACTCATAGCCCGTCCATTTAACTTTAAACGGGTATGGGTTAGCCCATATCTGTACCTCAACCCATTTAAACCCATGTTAAACGGGCTAACATATAAATGGGTGGGCTAACCGAGTTTTGGGTAACCCATTTATATTTGACAAGTTTATTTTTTTGGAGAAAAACATATATAAACATTAACTACCCACCCAAATTTATCATTTTAAATTTTGAAATATTAATCTTCAAAATTCAATAATCATAATTCACACAAAAGAACCTAAATTTAAATAAGTGTCATTATAACATAATTTTGATTTTCAAACTCTAAGTGAAGAAATGGTCAAATGGGGAATGGGTATTTCATGGCAATGTAGCGTATTATTATCCAAGTGTTCATATAGTTAGTAAAATATATATATATAAGTGCCCATAGCCCACCTATTTAAGTCCAAAATGGACGGGTTTTAACCCAACCTGTTATGGGCATTTTTGAGAAGGTTCAAAATAGCCCAATTGCATTGGGTTGTGGGCGGGCTCATCGGGTTGCGGGTTCTATGCTCAGCCCTACCCCTCATACCAAACAAGCCCTAAGTGAAGTATTTTTACTGTCTGTTTCATCCATTTATATGTGTGCTTGTGTGTGTGTGTGAGGGAGAGAAATGGTATTTTCAAGTTTCCTCTAACTTTGGGTGAAAGTCCTAATATTATAGGAAACTTTTATCTCAAAACACCGTAAGACTGATGTAGTTTTCCTTCTTCCTTGAGCCACACTTAAAATTCAATGGCTAAAGATTCTTTTTTTTCCTTCAAGCTTTCAGAGTTTCTGACATCTAGAAATGACTAACAAATGCAAAGCATAAATAAGTTATTAAGTTATGGATCAATTTAGGCATTATGGTGGGGAAAAGAAAGATAGAAAGTCATCAAAGAAATCTTAAACAGTACTGTTTGTAACTCTTCCGCAACTTTGATACACATGGATTTTTCCCTTTCAGTGAAACACGACTGCGTGTTTGGCGACGACTTAGATTTGAATGAAATAAGTTATGTTTCAAAGGTATGATGCAGTTTGGCAAGTCCTCTTTCTCTTTTATTCACTCTCACATCATTCTGGATTCTTTTATCTTTACAGCTACTCTTCCAAAAAAAAAAAACAATCCAAGAAAAGAAGAGAAAAAAATAAATGGTATGTCTGAAGTATTTTGGCAAAGACTTATTTGGGATTACTAACATTTCGATATGCTATGCTCAGATTCTCAGGGCACTTGATCGCCCCATTGTATACTCTCTGTCCCCTGGAGCCAGTGTGACACCAGCAATGGCCAAGGACGTCAGTGGACTAGTTAACTTATATCGCATAACAGGAGATGACTGGGATACATGGGGTGATGTCGAGGCTCATTTTAATGTGACTAGGTGAGTAAAAAAAATTTAAGGTTAATATTGACAACTCAGTCTTCAGAGTACTTGGCAACTATGCTACTTATCTGTTTTCAGTTACTTTTGTCTTTATATTCATATAACTTCATTTTATTCTGAATCAGGGATTTTTCTAATGCTAATATGATAGGAGCAAGGGGCTTGAAGGGATATTCATGGCCTGATTTAGATATGTTACCATTGGGATGGCTAACTGATTCAGGTGATTCAGATTGAATATACCTTCATACTCTATTGGGTTGGTGGTAACGGATGATTGAACTGAATCTGCTTGCTGCATGAAGCTTCTCTGCTAACCGCAGATGTTTATTATATTAAAGTTTCAAATTTTTGGACATAGCCACTGCACTAAATCTGTTGGAGAAAGCATTCAAAAATTTAGAAAAATGTGCATTCATTCATCTCATATGGTAGAAAACTACTATGAGCTGTTTAAATTTTTTAAGATTTCCGGGATATGGATCATGAAACTAAATTCCTCCACCCCCCCCCCCTCCCCCTGTCTTTGTAGGTTCAAATGAAGGTCCACACAGGTACAGTCGCCTTAATCTAGAAGAGCAGAAAACTCAGGTATGCATGAAGCATTTCTGGCTTGCTCTCCAACTTACACATGTACCTATCATTATGTGTGCACGTAGATTATTAACATATTCCCTACAGATGACTTTGTGGGCTATGGCAAAGTCTCCTCTCATGTATGGAGGGGATGTGCGGAAGCTTGATCTAACGACATATGATCTCATCACAAATCCTACTCTTCTGGAGATTAATGCTTTTAGCTCAAATAATATGGAGGCATGTGAATCTCTCTCTTTTTTTGGGTGTCGGGGGATAGAGGGAATAGTGGGTTTGTCTGATTAGTCTCTTGTGAATTTTGCTGCATTTACAGTTTCCACATATCACAAGCCTGATGAATATGAAGATTGAAGGACAGGCTCTTGCTGAACAAATGAGAGGATCTAAGAGAAGCATGCAAACATCAAATACACATTTAATTGGTCTCACTGGCTGTACTGAGTCAAAGGCAGTTGGTTGGTCAACTGAAAGCCTTAAAGAGGATGTTGAAAGAATCTGTTGGACAAGGAGCTCAGGAAGCAAGCATCAGGCACCTTTCTGTGTGCACAAGAGAGAAATTCGTGTGGCATTGTAAACACATTTCATCTTTATCTGTTTTAATTTTCTAGGTTCCTTTTCCCTTTTAAAGATAATTTGTGCTGATGTTTGTATTGGTGTTGATACAGAGAAGAGAGTACGAATCAAGAAGACTATAGAAGAAAACATCATTTAGTTCCAGCCAACACAAAGCAACTTTGTCTTGAAGCTTCTCCAAAAAGAAAGCTTACTTCTAAAGAATTTAAGAGAGGCTCATTTTCTACTTGCAGATGGGATGCAAATCAGGTATTTTGTAGTCCATATTTCATTGACAAGAGTGGCATGTGGCTGTTATATATTTTAGAACCAGCGGTATGTCCTGCTGCTGGTTTTTTTTTTCCAATTAAGCACAGATTTTTTTTTTTTTTTGGAGAATTACTATAAGATCCCAAGGAAGGTTTTTAATTATCCGAAAGTCTCTAAGACTAGTAAGAAGCATGAACATGTTGTCATTTTCTATACTAGAACTTGTCATTGCATGCTTCTTGTTATTCTCGGACTTTTGGATAATTAAATCCCTTTCTTAGGACTTTATAGTAATTCCCTGTTTTTTGTCTATTTTATTTTTAATCTATTGGAAGCTTACCTTTCCAGTCTTAACAGATGTGGGAATTGAACCCTAATGGGACCCTGGTAAATAGTTATTCCAGCCTGTGTGCGACAGTAGATTCTGCCAAAGGTGAATAATTGAACTTATTTACCTCTTTCTATGATAATTAGAATTGTTTCTGGAAGTTGTTTAGTTATGTCCTTTTGTCTGTTTTTCTAATGAAAGTTGGCCTTCAATACAGCTAAAACTCATTCTCTTCACGGGATTCGCTCTTGGATTGCAAAAGGAAGACAAGGTATGAAGCCGCAAAAACAAAAATCCTTATCCTCATGTTTGATAATCTTCTTCAGTTTCCCCCTTACTCCAAACAATAGGATAGAAAATTACTCATCATGAATCAATAACCATAATCCTATTTTCATGTTCTCATTCAATCTGTCTCCTCTCTCACGCCTGAAAACCCAAGTCCCAATTCCCTCAGTCAATGGCCCGAGGGAGGGGGAACTAATAGGGGCATGACCCTTCCCAAGCTCTTAATTTTTTCCTTGGTATTGTAGATGTGCTATACCTATAAATATTTGCTACCCAAAATTTATGCAAATCTTTTACTTCCTCCTGTCACTAATATAAGAGCTAGTTAGTTGAAGGTTGGATTTGGTTCTAATATAAGGTCTTAATCTATATTCTCTCTTGTATTTATCATTTTCCCCAAACTAATTTATCAAACTTATAAACTTATAAATAATCAAATGTTAGATAAGGGTATTTTAGAAAGATCATATCACATTTTTTATAATTAACTAGTTAATCTCATTTCCTTAATCTATCTAAATTGATTAAGTACTCCTCCGGTCCTTAATCTAGGACCTAATTAGGGAGTTGATGTTGGTTCTAAATGTAAGATCTATTTCACATATTTATCAATTTTTTTCCAAATTAACTCTAATAATATTTCCTCAATAATAATCAAGTGGAGAAAGGGGAAGGGAATTAAGAAAGATGGTTAGAATGTTTAGAAAAACATGTCGTATTAACTAAATTAACTAACTTCCTTAATTTTTTTTTGTTAGATATTAACTTTCTTAATATAATCAAATTAGTTAATTAGGTCTTATATTAAGCACTAGAGTAATATCTCTTTTATGCACTCTTCAATTTGGTCTCCTTCTCATTCACTACAAACAAAAACAAAAAACAAAAAACAAAATTGAAATTTGCAACGGATCACAGTCCATCACAAATATGGTTGCTGCAAATAATTTTTTGCGACGGACAAAAAATATTCCGTCACAAAAGTGGAAGTTTGCGACGGAATGTCTTTCCATCGCAAAGTTCCAACTTTGCAACAGAAAGACATTCCGTCACAATTGAGGAATTTTGCGAAGGATTTATTAAATAAATCCATCACAAAATGCATTTTACAGGAAAAAAACACGGAATTTTGCAACCATTTGCGACGAAATTATGTAATAAATTCATCGCAAATATTAAAATTATATATAAAAATATATATTTATTACATCTCTTCCTCAGTAGAACCCAGAAAAAAAATTTACTAAATAAAAAAAAAGTGTATATGATGAAAAATATATAATAGCAATCATAAAAGAGTATACAAAGAGAAAAGGAAATATAAACAACAATGTTGCGAACAAGATGAAATAAAAAGAATAAAAAAAATCATAAATAACGTCTATACAGCAGCAGTATGGTCATCATCATCACCAGGAGCCGACCCCATATCCTTCTTGTCCTTCATTAGGGACTGGAGTAGATCTTGCATCTACTTCATCATCTCCGCTTGCTAATTCATCATCTCCTCTTGCTGCTACATCATCTGCTCTTGCTGATTCATCTTCTCTACTTGTTGATTCACCAGTTGTGTTGTAGCCTACAGCTGCTATGTGGTAGCATTGAGCTGTTGTTCTAACACCTTCACCCTTTTAAGCTCATCTACAAAAACAACATTAGAAAGTCAATTTATTTTTTGTACTTCATTTAAATGGATGAGGGAGTGAAAATGTAACAATTAATATCAAAACTATTACGTTTACCTATAGAAACACCTCCAATATGGTTGGATCAGTGCTTGGAAGCCTTTACTCGGCTGGCAGAGGCACCTAAACAGAACACTCTACCTTTCTTGTCAAATCCTCCTGCAGCCTCAATGAAGAGGTTCTCGTTATCGGACTGAGAGGATGCGGGGTCGTTCACCATTTGCATGGCTCTCTCCTGTGACAGCTTCTCCCAGGTTTCCTACAAACACAAAAATACATCACAAATAGACATGTAAAATGAAAAAAATATGTTGCTATATGAAACAAATAATAAAGATAATAAATGTCTAACTGCTAATTGGTGAGACTTGGCGTTAATCCAGCACTTCCCACGATTTGCAGACTCCTAGGAAAGAGTCCGCTCAAAGTTAGCCCAATCAACCAATTATGAAGGTACGTCCCCAGAAGCTTCCTGCAAATACAAATGATGACCGTTAATTAATTACTTCAAAGTATAAAATATTGAATACCAAAATAGAAAATAACGTATAGTTACAATGTTTCTTTGATGCTGACTTATTGGAATGGAGCTACCAGTATATGACAGTCTATCCATTCGCGACCTATTTGACTTATGTTGCACAGATTTCTGCTGCCATTTCTCATCAGCGACCCATTTTTCAAATAATTGTGTTGTGGTCTCAGGATAAATCCAAGTTGTCTTGCCTATACTATTTCTCAATTTATAAAACCGATCAAACAACCACCAACTTAACTTGTAGTTATAAGCTTTTTTCAAATCTCCCCAATGACCAGCCAACCACCTAATTTTTACCTGAAAATCAATAATGAACAATTAATGCTCCAAATTATAAAAATACTTAATCAGTTTGCATTTTGATAAGAAGAAATTAATAACCATAAAGCACATAACTTACCAAGAAGTCATTGAACCAAACATCACGAACACCTTGAGGAATCTTTGACCAACTGCCCCAAGGGTGATTGTAATTACAGAATAATTGTTGATCCATGAAATCCACAACCACACTATAAGGCTCAAACATGAAAATAAAGGAAATGTTGCAAATATTAGCGTACGAACTAAAGGTAAAAAATCCAAACATTACTAGGAACTTCACATGACTTACTCGATGGTGCCGACTGGACGAATCCACGTTAGCCCTATCGCAAGATCAACCGATCCCCACACTGGTGTATCAGGGGAACTATCTTCCTTGACCTGGCTCCTAGGCGACGTAGTGTAATGAATGAAGAAATGTGATGTATTGAAAAAGTTACTACATAAATGCTTAAAGAAAACAAAATATATGTAAATCAATCAGAAATCGTAAGGTAAACATGCTCTGCCCCTTGCTGTGGATAAGTGGGAGTGGTACGCACACCTATACTGCCCATAATGGAGTCGGTAGTAGACGGTGAAGATGAAAAATTAAGTAGAGGTAGATTTGGGGAAAAGGTAAGCCCTCTATCTATAGAGAGGGCAGATGATGTCGTCCTACCCCCTTTGATAAGACGACCTCGGGCTCTACCGCCACTACCTAAACGCCTAGCTGAAGGCTCCATCTGTGAACACTTATTAATATTATGTCAACACACACACACACACACACACACACTTAGTATGTCAATAGCGAAATAAAATGTATCTAGTATAACAAATCACCATAAATAAAGAACTAACACAAATCAACCAGATGATTCCTGTTCTTTGACCTCTACTTGCACATATTCCTCTGGAGTCTCATAGTCATCGAATTCAGATTCACTACCAGAATAAATCTCTTGTGCCTCATCGTCTGATTTCTCATTGTCAATCTGGATAGGAATCAACTATAACTTCGTAGTGGAATCAAAGAGATTGCTTGGTACATCATCCTAAGCAATATTACGGGTAGTACATGTTCCACATCAACTGGGAATGGTTTAGTCATATCGTCATTTGTTTCTGACTCTTTCAACTTAGGTATAATATTCAGAGCTTTCGTTTTGATAACTCCCTTCCACAATTGGCAGGATGTAGGGTATGATGTATAATAAACTTGTTCCGCCTGCTTAGCAAGTATGAATAAGTCATAACCAACTATATATCTCCTTGTCCAATGAATCTCAACTTTTCCATATTTGTCCACTTTTGTCCCAGCGGAATGTTATCAAACCACTCACATTTAAACAGAGTCACCAACTTGTCCCACTAGTAATCTAGCTGAATTATGTGAATTAACTTCCCGTAGTAGTCGTCATCAACCCCGTCCACTTGGCCATCTCGACAACATACACTGTAATTGCAACTTGACATATTTTCATTCGCTTCAAAAGTTGCAAACCGATACCCATTGTTTACACATTTTCTGAACCGTCTAACAACTCTTGCAACTCCATAAGATAAACTCTACGCAACATCATGGGGAGCTGATTGGTTTTGCATGAAGTAGTCTTGGAACCATTGAGGAAACTCAGCGTTCATGAAGTGATCTACTTTGGAATCTGACCTTCAAGGATTTCTAGATAGGAACCAATTCGAGAAGTAACTGTAAAAAAAAAAAAAATGAAATTAGTACTTTAATACTTATCATAACAATAAAACTAGAGGAAATCTTACTTTAAGTACGGAGCGGCCTCTTCACAGTTGTTTAGAATGTAACACTCTGCTACTTGTTTATCTCTTCCTTCTAGAGTTGACCTACATTGCCTTCCCACAACTTGCCCTAGAAAATTAAATATTGATATCTGACTACTCCTATCACCGCCATCATCGTTGCGAGGTACCCCTCTCCATCTTGATATAATGTCAGGGGATAATAGAATGATGCAAATTTAGTGGCCTCTTCAACTAGATATGCTTCAGCGATAGATCCTTCAACATACCTTTGATTTTTTATCTTGTACTTAAGTGTGCATAAAAACCTATAATGGACAATCAGAAGGTATTTATAAACTATAGCACCATGTAGGTCAATTAATAAGGTTGCCTTAATTTCACCATGCACATTAAGGCAACCTGCATGGTGAAATTTTGTCTCAATGATACATCGTACGTAAGAACTCCTTTACTCCACAACATCTTCAACTCGTCTATCAAAGGCCTGAGGTATACATCTATCTTCTTTTTTGGGTTGGATGGCCTATGGATTAACATGTTAAGGAACAAAAACTCTCTTCTCATGTACATGGAAGGTGGGAGGTTGTATGGAGTCACAATCACAAGCCAACAGGAATAATTCCTACCCGTCTTGTTGAAAGGAGCGAACCCATCCGAACATAAACCAAGACGAACATTACGGGGATCCGCTGAAAACAAAGGATTCACCTCGTCAACTTTAAGCCAAGCTTCGGTATCAGATGGATGCGTCACAAATTTTTCATCCCTATGATGCTCCCGGTACCATCTCATGTGAGCAGTTGTTTATTCTGATGAATACAATCTCTGAAGTCTAGGAACGAGAGGAAAGTATCTCATCTTGCTTAATGCTTGAAGGGTCATTTTCCTTTCATTCCTCACAACTGTGTACCTGTATGTTCACAGAATCTACAATTGGTACGCTCAGCATCATCCTTGTAATAGAGCATACATCCTTTGGGGCAACAATGAATTTTTTTCACATCTAAGCCCAAGCTTTTTCACCTTTTTCTTTGCTTGGTAAAAATCCTTCAGCAAATTATTGTCATTGGGAAAAACCTTACCCATGATTTGCATCATTTTTTTGTAATTCTTCTCACTCATATGGTGATCACTCTTCAAGCTTAGTGTTGCTAGGATAGCCGATAGCGATGGATGTTCACTATTTTCAATGTGTTCGCAACCTTCCCATAATGGACGTTGCGCATCTTGAAGCATTTTATAGAAACTTTCAGCTTTCGAATTAAGATCCTTTCCCATGTATGATAGTTGAGTATGTGTACCGGGGTCATCTCCCATGTATGATGGTTCAACATGAGTTATGAGATCACAATATTGGCCAATCGACGGTCCCGCGACATCCATAACCAACTATTCATATTGATTAAAGTTGTTTCAATGACTACTGTCCATGTAATAACCACTCGGTGTCTATTGGACTTCCCCATGTCATTCCCAACATTCATAATCCTTCATGAAGCCCTTGGTACACAAATGAATTCTGACTGTGCTCGAATTTTGAATTTTGATATGAAAGCATCCATCGTTTACATAATAATTAAAGTCGTTTAAGAGATACTATTGGAAATGATTATAATGGCTGAAGGAAACCCAATAAATTGAACTAAAACACTATCAATTAAGAAAGCATGGCTCCAAAAAGAAAGAAGAAACGTTGCCAAAAATACATTATATTATTTCCTAAAAAAGAAATACATAACCATTATGGTTGAAGGCTATGGTTGTGCGCAGACTACCTTAGATCAGGACATGCACAATGCTTGTGCAAAACCATGCATACAATAGAGTGAAGCAACCAAAAACTAAGTATTTCATAGCTAAACTTGGAGAATAACTTATTAGAAAAGATGTTACCTGGCTAACCTTGCTGAAAAATATCCAACTACAATTTCATTCATGCATCAAGGAATCAAAACATAAGGGAGAGAATTAAACTAAATCAGAATAATTAAAGGGAGAACGAAGAAGAACGGACAGCGAAGAACCGACGATGGAGACCGTACAGCGGAGAACGGGCGGCAGAGACAAGCGGCGATGAATCCGGAGAGTTGTCGGCAGAGACTGGACAACGGAAACGAGCAAAGATCTGCGAATCTGAAATATTATATGTTGATTTGCGACGGAAAAAGATTCCATCGCAAAATCATTAAATTTTGTGATGGATCCCCTATCCATCGCAAAACGGCATCATTTTTTACGTCATTTTGTGACAAAAATTGGATCCGTCGCAAAAGGGTGTCATTTTTCACGCCATTTTGCGACGGATCCAGTTTCCATCTCAAAACATCGTATATTTTCCCTCCAATTCAACGTTTCGCAATGGATTTTATAAATCCATCGCAATTTGCAACGAATAACCATATCAGTCGCGAAAATCTGCACAATTTTACAAAAATAGCAAAATTGCTCCTCACAAATTCCATTGCCACTTTACTATTTTCTAGTAGTGAATGTGCATGTGTGTACTGTAACATCCCATTTTTCAAAAGCAGTATAAAATTTTTTCATCAGAGTAGAGCATCGGAACAAGAGTGTAACTGATATATATATTCAAAATGCTCACTGGCTAATTACAGAAACGGTTCAATAACCGAGAGTTTTCAAAAGTAAAGGACTATAACGGAAAGTCTTCAGCCGGATCCTTGAACCTGCTGCTTTTCTCTCTCCTCGGTCCTCCCAACCCTGATGCTATGTTAAGAGCTGATATCCGCACCGGATCTCAGGTAACGGTTAACCTCATGTATACATACACACATATGGGTTACAGAACAACATTATATAAAGCACACCCAATCAATGCACATGTATCGCTCCCAGCATGTAGATATATCGCCCCCAGCACTACAGATGTATCGCTCCCAGCATTACAGATGTATCGCTCCCAGCCTTACAGATATATCGCTCCCAGCATGCATACAGTTATCTTCTAACATAATATGCACCAATCAACATACCACACACACATCACATACACGCATACTATATCCATCAGATTAGTGTTACAGTACGCGAACGTACCTTCGTTGACGTTTATACGGTATTTCTGTCGGTATACGGCACGACAGTAGGTCAGAACGTAATCAGGGATATCCTATCAACATAACAACGTACTTGTTAAGGATCTATCATTACGACGGACATTTTTAGTCAAAATGACCATTTTACCCCTGACCCCCTAATCGGCGGAATTTCGCCAGCACTTCGTTACTTTGACTTTAATCTTCCAAAATTTTGCTAGAACTTCGACCCCACCATGATTTTTGAAATAATGACTAAAATAACCCTAACATATGATATCTAATCATACTTGGAAGATTAAAGATCAAAACAACATCTACTCTAGAACTACCGAAAGAACTACCGAAGCTTAAGACTAAGGACTGAAGAACTTACTGAGAGCTTCGCTGCAGAATTCCCGGACTCCTCCTTCTCTCTAAAACCGAAATGCTCTCTTGAAATGGTGTGAGATTTGTGAAGAGAGCAAAGGGCTATTTATAGAAGAAGCCATGGAATTTCAACCGTCGGATCAACTTTATGAGATCGAATCCTAGCCCTTCATTTTGAAACTTAGAAAACAAGTTTTCCCTTCTCTCCTCTCTCCTTGGCCGACCTGCCCATGCCCCAAAGTCAACCAATCCTCCAATCATATGATGCCACGTGTCCTGCTTCCAGAAGGTTTTACCGATAAAGTCTCCGATCGGTGTCCGAATCGCGTAATCTTGTAAAATCTTAGAAATCTGGAATCACAACTTTGAAGACATTTTCTCACTCATTAGAAATGTATGGTCTAAATGAAGTTTCAATCCCTTCCAGGCATTCTCCGGTCATGCTGAAGTTTTACGGAAAAATGTGCCGGTTACGGAAGAAATTTCCGGAATTAACAATTTCTGGACAAAAATTCACTGATCCCAAATATGTCCAGAAAATTCTCAACTCATCCCTAGATGTTGAGTTATGATTTATTTTCTTCAAATTCCAATTCGTGACTATCTGCCTTTTTCACAGATTACCCTATTTCGTCTTATTACTTAAGTATTCTACCGATCACGGAAATGACTTCTGGGACAGTCTACTTTGAGATAAAAATTCACTCTTTAATAATCTTTTCTGATTTTAGAAAACTTGTTCATGGTTCTCTAGATAGGATTTTATTTCTATCCGTGGTCATTTATCCTATTTGTTTTTCCACATAAATTATATTATTATATTAATACAAGTTGCACATGTTATTTTGCTTTCATTCTTATCCATTTTTTGCCCAAAAATTCGGCCCCCCTTTTTTTGGATTTTTAAATGTTTATTTTTTCTAATTAATTAATTATATATTTCAATTTTCTTAAAAATTTCACAAAATTCCCTTATTGGTCCATTCTTGCATTTAGGCTTAAAATTACCTAATCTCACCAATTTTCCTTCATATTTCCCAATTAACTAGCAAATATATTTATGCTAATTTTTAGCCATTAACCACTAATTATAGGGTTTTACATAATTATTTATGGATTTTCCTTTGTTCATGCTTAAGTAATTAGCCAATAATTACTTAATCAACTTCTTACTACTTGCTGCTAATTTTCTTATTTAGCATAACTCATTACCTCACAACTTTTACACTGACATTAGTGTTTTATGCCTCATGCACTATATCAAAATTTACGGGCCATTTTGGTCATTATAATACTTTTTAACTTTTCCCCCTTTATTTCTTTAAGGTAATAATTTAATAAATTACCTAAATTATGGACAGTATTATTCTCTATTTCAAATAAATATTTACTTTCCTTTTTTATAACTTTTACAGGGTATTTTATAACCCGTAAATGCGTTTAGGGACCTATTTGCAAACTTCCAAACGTTTTAGGGATCTAATTGCAAATTATTCTTTTTCAAGAGAAACTACCCCAAAAATAAGATAAATTCTCCACAAGGTCTTTGAGATCATATATTCACCTATTTCCAATAGGTATTATTTACTCAATATGATACTTATCATAAGTGAGATTTTCAGGGTATTACATTTCTCCCCCCGTTAAATAAAATTCCGCCCTCGAAATTTGCACTCTACCCACTAAACTTTGTACTATACTGTTTTCGGACTATACGCGTCAGATCTTTACCTTTTCTGCCGGCCGCTCCTCTTGGTGGTCGAGAATTCGCTTTGGTTTGACCGCAACGATCTTGTCATATCGTACTTTGATATACAGTGTTTCCCGTAGCTCCCATACACCGCGGTCAACACCACAGATACCAAAATGTCTCCATGGCGCCCATACACCATGACAACACAAGGTATCATACATGTCATCATGGCGCCCATACACCATGGCAATACAAGATACCTCCTACTCAATAACATGATCACGGTCGAATATGACTAAGAAACATAAAACACGCGTCTAATATCTAACTCATAAATTGTCTAGAGAAGATTCCGTGGAAGAGAGATAGTACCTTGGACCTTCTTTGGGAGTTCTTTATCCTCTGCACCGGTTAGTGCGTACATGCGGCCTGGGTTCTGTGACTTGAACTCCGCAATCCGCTCAGGACAGCTTGAGGCAATGTGTCCCGATTTCTGGCATCTATAGCACACTCGTCTCTCCGCAGTTTTCTCAGGACAATTTGTAATAATGTGCCCTGGCTTCCGACATCCGAAGCAAACCCGTCGATTAATACATTCACCAGGATGGTACTTTCTGCAATCAGGACACGGTCGGGTCTCCGGCATCCTAGGGTTGTTTCGCTGCTCAGTTTGGAATGGCCTCTTGCTTTCTCTCTGGTCGTCACTCCAGGGTGCCTCTCTCTTTCGTGAGGAGTTTCCACGGTTGCTTTCGCTACGATCGGCACGGCTACCATTGTGATTCCGTGAACTACGTAATTCCTTCAGGTTGCGCTCAGTCATCCGGCAAGACTCCACCGCTTGAGCCATCTCAGGAAAATGTTGGGATACCAGCCTTGCTCGGATATCGTACTTCAGCCCACAGATTAACCTGTTTGCCTTCCAGCTTTGGTTGTCATTACTTCCCAGGTATGACGAATAGCGGGATAGATTGGTGAACCGGGCAAAGTAATCGTCAAAGGTTTCCTCGGAACCTTGTTGGATATGAAGGAACTCCTCCTCCTTGATCACCTGTATCGAGGGAGGAAAATACTGTTCATTGAAATTTTCTATGAACATCTCCCAAGTGACAGGGCAAACACGGGTCCGCAACGTTGTAGAAACGCTTTTCCACCATCTGTGCGCGTCACCTTCGAGTTTGTAAATCGCCAGTTGAGCTTTCCGGTCCTCCGGGCATTCCATCACTTCAAAGATCTTGTCTAAGCTCATCAGCCAATCCTCAGCCAATTCGTTCTTTCCATGAAAAGCAGGTGGCTTGAGCTTGCAAAACTGTGTAACCCAATGTTGCGTGGTCTGCATAGCTCTCCCTCGTCGTGGAGGTGACTGGGACCTTTCTGATCCCTCAGATTCCTCATCGTGCTCGTCACTTTGCTCGTTTTCTTCTTCTTCTGAATGTTGTTCTCCCTCAGCTTGTCGATCATGCAATTGTCTCTGTCTCTCCTGCCTTTCTCCAAGGAGTTCAGCTATGAGAGCCCCCTGCTCTTGCAGAGTTCTCCTCATCTCCTGCATCTCATTCTGCTCCGGTTGGTTTGGTACCGGATTTACCCGAGGTTGTCTACCTCGTCCTCCGCCTCGGCCCCTACCTCGGCCTCTGCCTCGGCCTCTAGGAGCTCCGGCTTCTCTCAGATTCGCCATGTCGCGTTCTTTTTCCTTTGTTAGGGAAAACGTCCGATATACAAAGAAAACGTCGATTAGTATATCACAGACTCTTAGTATCTACACTACTAACGAACAAACACTCGCATGCCTCAAATCAAACAGACACCCGCAATATCTCTCTTATTCATAATCTCATCGGTTCGTTCTTCTCAGGAACGGGTACGAACATACGTATCGGGAGTTCCTCTACATGAGTCAAATACTGCATGTACTTATCTTTGTTGGTCTCGGAGTTTCGTCCGGCGTGACCCAGCTCCACACATAGGCTCTGGTTTAGAGTGGTGCATCCACAGAAAGTGGTACACCGATTTAGGACGGTACACCAGTTCAATCTGGTATACCGTAATAGGGTAGTACACCGACTCAGGGCTATATCAGTACCCATTTTCAAAATATGCTCCAAGTTTAAAAGGCTTTTGAACATAACTCCGTTATACAAACAGAATGGCCAGGTAAGTGTCTACCATGGGGGCCTCACCGACTTATACGGCGACTGATTGGCACACACACGTAGACTAGCATTGCCTTCGGCACCAAACTGTTTGTAGTAACATAGTCAGGTTCATGCCAGGACTACTGCTCTGATACCAAAATGTCTCACTGGCGATCACACGCCGTGATAACAAATCGTACCTCAGCCGCTATTTTTACGTACCGCCTCACGACGGATACAACCAAGACGGTGGCTGGCCGTCTAGCCATGTCGGGGTAAGAGCCAATGCTTCGCCACAGATCACACTGTGAGAACCCCCGATCATGAATCAAATTTGCCATCAGAAAAACTAGCTCTGATACCAAAATGTAACATCTCGTTTTTCAAAAGCAGTATAAATTTTTTTCATCAGAGTAGAGCATCGGAACAAGAGTGTAATTGATATATATATTCAAAATGCCCACTAGCTAATTACAGAAACGGTTCAATAACCGAGAGTTTTCAAAAGTAAAGGACTATAACAGAAAGTCTTCAGCCGGATCCTTGAACCTGCTGCTTTCCTCTCTCCTCGGTCCTCGGTCCTCCCAACCCTGATGCTATGTTAAGAGCTGAGATCCGCACCGGATCTCAGGTAACGGTTAACCTCATGTATACATACACACATATGGGTTACAGAACAACATTATATAAACCACACCCAATCAATGCACATGTATCGCTCCCAGCCCAGCACTACAGATGTATCGCTCCCAGCATTACAGATATATCGCTCCCAGCATGCATACAGTTATCTTCTAACATAATATGCACCAATCAACATACCACACACACATCACATACACACATACTATATCCATCAGATTAGTGTTACAGTACGCGAACGTACCTTCGTTGACGTTTATACGGTATTTCTGTCGGTATACGGCACGACAGTAGGTCAGAACGTAATCAGGGATATCCTATCAACAAAACAACGTACTTGTTAAGGATCTATCATTACGACGGACATTTTTAGTCAAAATGACCATTTTACCCCTGACCCCCTAATCGGCGGAATTTCACCAGCACTTCGTTACTTTGACTTTAATTTTCCAAAATTTTGCCAGAACTTCGACCCCGTCAAGATTTTTGAAATAATGACTAAAATACCCCTAACATATGATATCTAATCATACTTGGAAGATTAAAGATCAAAACAACATCTACTCTAGAACTACTGAAAGAACTACCGAAGCTTAAGACTAAGGACTGAAGAACTTACTGAGAGCTTCGCTGCAGAATTCCCCGGACTCCTCCTTCTCTCTAAAACCGAAATGCTCTCTTGAAATGGTGTGAGATTTGTGAAGAGAGCAAAGGGCTATTTATAGAAGAAGCCATGGAATTTCAACCGTCGGATCAACTTTATGAGATCGAATCCTAGCCCTTCATTTTGAAACTTAGAAAATAATTTTCCCTTCTCTCCTCTCTCCTTGGCCGACCTGCCCATGCCCCAAAGTCAACCAATCCTCCAATCATATGATGCCACGTGTCCTGCTTCCAGAAAGTTTTACCGATAAAGTCTCCGATCGGTGTCCGAATCGAGTAATCTTGTAAAATCTTAGAAATCTGGAATCACAACTTTGAAGACATTTTCTCACTCATTAGAAATGTCTGGTCTAAATGAATTTTCAATGCCTTCCAGGCATTCTCTGGTCATGCTGAAGTTTTACGGAAAAACGTGCCGGTTACGGAAGAAATTTCTAGAATTAACAATTTTTGGACAAAAATTCACTGATCTCAAATATGTCCAGAAAATTCTCAACTCATCCCTAGATGTTGAGTTAGGATTTATTTTCTTCAAATTTCAATTCGTGACTATCTGTCTTTTTCACAGATTACCCTATTTCGTCTTATTACTTAAGTATTCTACCGATCACGGAAATGACTTCTGGGACAGTCTACTTTGAGATAAAAATTCACTCTTTAATAATCTTCTCTGATTTTAGAAAACTTGTTCATGGTTCTCTAGATAGGATTTTATTTCTATCCGTGGTCATTTATCCTATTTGTTTTTCCATATAAATTATATTATTATATTAATACAAGTTGCACATGTTATTTTTCTTTCATTCTTATCCATTTTTTGCCCAAAAATTCGGCCCCCTTTTTTTGGATTTGTAAATGTTTATTTTTTCTAATTATTTAATTATATATTTCAATTTTCTTAAAAATTTGACAAAATTCCCTTATTGGTCCATTCTTGCATTTAGGCTTAAAATTACCTAATCTCACCAATTTTCCTTAATATTTCCCAATTAAGTAGAAAATATATTTATGCTAATTTTTAGCCATTAACCACTAATTATAGGGTTTTACATAATTATTTATAGATTTTCCTTTGTTCATGCTTAAGTAATTAGCCAATAATTACTTAATCAACTTCTTACTACTTGCTGCTAATTTTTTTATTTAGCATAACTCATTACCTCACAACTTTTACACTGACATTAGTGTTTTATGCCTCATGCACTATATCAAAATTTACGGGCCATTTTGGTCATTATAATACTTTTTAACTTTTCCCCCTTTATTTCTTTAAGGTAATAATTTAATAAATTACCTAAATTATGGACAGTATTATTCTCTATTTCAAATAAATATTTAATTTCCTTTTTATAACTTTTACAGGGTATTTTATAACCCGTAAATGCGTTTAGGGACCTATTTGCAAACTTCCAAACGTTTTAGGGATCTAATTGCAAATTATTCTTTTTCAAGAGAAACTACCCCAAAAATAAGATAAATTCTCCACAAGGTCTTTGAGATCATATATTCACCTATTTCCAATAGGTATTATTTACTCAATATGATACTTATCATAAGTGAGATTTTCAGGGTATTACATGTACTTATTAGGCTGGTTCTAGCAGTTATTATTTTGGATTTTCCATGTTTCTCAATCTCTCTATTACATCTCTATATCTAGGAGAAGTCTATGTTGCTTTCTTCAACCTGAAAGAACAGAAGACAGTGATATCTGCAAAGGCATCAGACTTGGCCAAGGTAATACCTGGCACCTATAATGTCTGTAAGTGCAGGGATGTGTGGAGTGAGAAGGCCATCAACACAAGAGATGGGACACTGTCTGCGGAAGTGGAAAGGCATGGCTGTGCATTACTTGTCCTTAATTGCCACTAAACTTGGAGCAAAGCTGTAGCTTTGCACTGTTGTTGTTGGGCCTTGTTTTTCATATTCTATTTCTACTTCATTGTTAGGATGCTTAGAAACAAAAGAAAATGACCTCTAATACCAATAATGGATCTACCTGATATCAAATGTTAGGATGCTCAAATAATAAGAGAAACAAAAAAAAAGTTTGGACGATCGGTCTTCTGTATCATTCCCACATGTTTTGGCGTTGTATGCAAATGCAATGTACCGTTTCTTGTCAGACAAATTATTCTTGTAATCATAGTTGTGTTAGCAGCCTCTTCGTTCCATTTTGTCTTGACCCAACTTTTCATTTTAGTTTGTGCTGGAATATCCAGAAAGCATATGCTTTTCAAAGGTAATTGTGGAGTCCATTTTGTTAGGTTTGAAGTTTGAACAGAACAGAACAGAAGGTTCGGTGTTAACTATGCTTGAAAATTTAATCTCTCACCCAAAAGGAAACTAGTATATTGAAGAAATATACCCGCGGCTGCCAAGGATTCTTGATTCTCTTTGCTTTGCGGAAGCTGCCAGTTATATATGTGCTTTATTTGCAACTGAAGGTTCACCCTTTGTGATAGAGTTAACTCAGTCCAAATGCCTAATAATAGGCACCTGGCAGTAAACTACTAATATTCTTGATTCTAAAGATAAGAATGGGATATTAATTTACAGATTAAACAAAATAACGGGTCAAGGGGCATTTTTTCCCGTAGTTTTCAAATTGCCCCGGAAGTTTCTAAAATAGAGCAATTTTGTTATGACTATTATTTCAGTTAATTTTGACTATTAGTTGACCAAATATGATGAGTTGATAATCCACATCTCATCTACGTCATTTTTTTAAGGTACAAATTTTCCCTGAAAGTCTTAAATCTAACTTTGAAAAAAGCTAAAGTAGATAATACATAGACTTCTGGTTAAAATTTGTATCTTAACAAAAATGACGTGGATGACTTGTGGATTGTCATCTCAACATATTTGGTCAACTGACTGTCAAAATTAACTAGGATAATGGTCAAAGTAAAATTGCTCCATTTTAAAAAATTTCGGGACAAACCCGCTGAAAAATTGCTCCTCGTTGAAAACCTAAGCAAAAATACCCCTTAACCCCAAAATTAATCAAGTTGATTATTAAAAAAGGGAAAATCGTAGTACGACCCCAAAGAAGAAAAATATTTAAAAAGTCCTAGTATATAATTCACTTTCTAAAAACTCTCAAGGGGCATGAGTGATATAGATTTGAATTATGAAATTACATGTTTGCCTCCATTGACAAGTCCATCTATTAATAAATGTATGTGTCATATTGCAAGTCATAGTGTTATTGTTGACAAGTGTATGTGTCATATTGACAAATCATAGTATTACTGTTGACAAGTGTATGTGCTATATTGACAAGTTATAGTGTTACCGTTGATAAGTTTATGTGCCTTATTGACAATGGGGGCAAATAGGTAATTTCAAAATTTAAATTTATATCACTAAGGTCCCTTGAAAGCTTTTAGATATTGAATCATATGTTAGGACTTTTTTTTATATATTTTTTATTTTTCTTGAGATCGTAATTTTTCCCCAAAAATAAAAAAAGATGTGGTTTTTCTAAAATATCCTTTTAAATCATTTTTTACATTGGAACTATTCTTCTAGTCCTATTTATAAGAAAAAGAGAGAATGTATTTCTTGGCCCTATTTATAAGGTGGGTCATTAAATTTTTTACATGAATGTACGATTTTACTCTTTATTTATTATTGTGTATATTGTTATTTTCTTGGAGAGTATGTAGTTAAATAAGGATAAAGTTATAAAATTGTTAAATTTCAACGTAGAGTTAATAAAGTTTAATATTTTTCTTGTTCTATGTGAAACATGTTAGAAGTAGTTTATAAATAGATCAGAGAAGTACATCTTAATGGAATCTCGTTAAAATGTGTAATTAGTAAAGGTAGTATATGAAAAAATTATAAATTTGTGCAACAAAATGAATTAGAATTTTACATTTAAGACCATATCTACTAATAAACTAAAATTTTTGTGCATCAAGAGGTGGAGTAGTTAAATAGTCCTATTATCAATTATCTAAATCGTTTTCAGTAGTATAATTGATATAAAAGCAACACATAGGATTGAGGGTCTATTTTGTCACTGAAGTTATCATGGTAAAACAATTTTACCATAGAAGTTTTTTGGGTGCGATGTCAGCTCAAAAGTTTCCAAATCGTAATAATTTTTCCATGACTGTTGTCCCAATTATTTTTTACCATTGGTTAACCAAATATGTTAAGCTGACAGTTCACGTGTCATCTATGTCATTTTTGTTTTAGAATTAGGTGCAAATTTACTAAGGAAGTTTTCACTAAAGAGTATGTTGTCTTAGAAGTTTTCCAATCGTAGTAATTTCACCATGGTTATTATCTAAGTTAAGTTTACTCGTTAGTTGACCAAATATACTTATTTGACAAGTCCATATGTCATCCACTTTATTTTTCTCAAAGTTAGATTTTAAAAATAAGTGAAAAACCTCTTCTTTTTTAAAAGGAAAAAAAAAAAGCTTCTCAGCTGAAGGATTAGAGAAAATCAAATAGATGAAAACATTTGTGCAATGAAGAGAAAATCAAATAGGTTCTTACTTGTTTTAGTATCATTGGGGTACGACGGCAGAGATTTTTTGATAGCCTTCTTCTTGGGAATCGTGATTGAATCTTTCTCTTAATTATTCTTTGGCGAATGTGATCAGCCCCTCCTCCATATGTAACTTCTTCTTCTTCAATGTTATTCACACCTTTTGCTCAATATATTCGGTTAACTAACAAACAAAATTAACCTAGATAACTGTTACGATGACACTGGTACGGTTTGAAAACTTTTGATGCAACATTGTTCCTAATTGAAAACTTTCAAAAAAAAATTGCAGCTTAACAAAAACAACGTCGATGACACATTGACTATTAGCTCAACATATTTAGTCAACCAACAATCAAACTTAATTGAGATAATGATTTGGGCAAAATTACTATGATTCGAAAACTTCGGAGGTGACTTTGCACCTTAAAAGGCTTTCATGGAAAAATTGTTCCACCATGACAATTTCTGGAAAAAAAAAATATTCCCTTAACCAGGTAACCCTATTTATCTTTGATAAATTACATCATCTACATTAGGAGACTTGCTTTCTATTTAATACTGTCAACGTTATCAAAAACTCTGTCGGTTACTTTTCATAAGATACAAATAGCCTAATTACGTAAATTAAAAAGTTAGTTAAAATTAGTTAAAGATAATAAATATAAAAAAATGTAACTCATTTTCGAAAAAAACCATTATTTATTAAAAAATGTGGGTGGGGGAGAGAATCAGTGGAAAAATTGACCAAAGAAAATGAGTGAGAAAAAATGAGAAGAGAGACATATAATTAATTGAAGTTAAAAAATTAAATATTTAAACATCTTTTATATAAAAGGAATGTAGTCATTCAAATAATTGTGTCTTATAAAAAGCAACTGAGCAAGTATTATTTAGTTATGCCCAAAAATATACAAATTTAAGGGTTAATGAAATATTTGGTCCTTAAAGTTGGCTCTTATTTTGATTTAGTCCCTCAAATTTCAAATCATAGAGTTTGGTCTTCACGGTCAATGGAGAAAATAGTTTATGCTTTTATTAAATAATAGGAACAATGTTTTGAAACTTGAGGAATCAAAACCTATGTTTGAAACTTGAGGAACCAAAACCTATGTTTGAAACTTAAAGAATCAAAACCAAAATAATGGTAAATTTGAGATCAAATATTATATTAACCCTAAATTTAATATATAATTACACTTATGTTATGAGACTTCTTTTTAGTATATAAATATGGAAGATCAACTATTTATATTAGCCTCCAGGTACATATATATATATTAGACTTAACCCGTGCAGTTAGCCTAATTAATATGGACTTCATTCCAAAATTCAGTCGTGTGGATAAAAGAATATAAATATAATATACCAAATGCATTTATTGTTTTTCTTTTATATTTAAAAACTCCCATTACATCATCATTAAAATAGACATATTAAATAATAAAATATATATTTTTTCGTGTACTTGTACTTTCCCTCAATTTTTAATTTAATATTTAGATATTTTTCTCTTAATTAAATTCTTAAATTTGGTTTGTTAGTACATAAAGCTCCTGTACTAACAGAACAAAGTTATTGAAGTTAACAGAGTAAATAGGGCAAAATTAAAATACTTAATTTAAAGAGAAAAACATATAGATGCCAACTGAAAAATTGAAGGAGAATATAAGTATCTTCAAAATGGTTTTCCATCATGTTTAAGAAATATAATCCATTTTTTTTTATATGCCAAATGTAATTTTAAAACTCCACTTCATTTCAGTTTTGGTTTTCATTTTCATTATCTAATTCATAAAAATTCTTTCAATACCAAATAGGGCCTAGAAGAACCATACTTCTATATGAGGAGATATCTAAGGAAATTTGAGAGAAAACCCATAAAAGGAAAGGGGGGGGGGGAAAGAATTACTAAAACATAAAATTCATTAAATAATATGAAAAATAATAATATAAAAAATAAGCAGTATATTTTTTTTCCGGTTACACATCCGGTATCCAGAGCTTTACCTTGATTAATTTGGGATCCAACCTGGGTCGCGCACCTGACTATGGTGGGTGAGTCTCCCAGCCAGTGTTGTCAAAAACTAGTGTACAAGCGTAAAAATTTACGTTTTTACTAGGATCATACGTACTGAAATGCAAGTAAAAACTGTCTTGAGCAGAAACTGATAGAAACTCCGTCAAAACACTTAAAAACTGTAAAAACTTACGTTTTTACAATTTTTACCGTTTTTACTTTAACAAAAACAAAAGGATGAAAAGTTGAAACCCCTATTTCTATCGTGTATCTTGGACTCGAGATTATTGGAGAGTGGAGACTGGATAGTTATATATAGCTTTTAACGTATTTTCATATTTATAAAGCGCGACTTGTGGGAGGCTTCCGCCGGAGTCCTTCTATTGGGCCTTCCTCTGGTAGGCCCATTATTTGAATCCATAACGGTTGCCCCCAAGCTCGGGAGTTCGGGTTTCGAGCTGCTTGAGATTTTTCTATCTCGGGCTCTACCGTTGTGTCTATCTCGGTTTTGGCTAAGTTCCAAGAACTAATTCCCGACTTGCCTTATCTACGGGACCTCAGGGATTAGTCTCGGGCTTTGTCTTTTACCGGGTTTCTTTATCGCGACCCCTAGTTGTTTTTGTAATAACGCTGCCATGTTTGCTTTTCACCAATGGCTTACTTGCTTTACTCGTTTGTCGTTTTGCCCGCCGGACTGTATTGACTTTTGTCTTTTTGAGGATTTCCTATTCAGCCGCTGTCCCCCAATTTTTGGTGGATGGGGACACCTGGCGTATGGCGTATCGCTTCTCATCCGACACTATGCCATTATTCCTTTTCTTGGAACTCTGCATCACCATTTTTCCAACCTATCCTCATTTAATCTTTGTGCGACCACTGCTGCTTACTCACGTTTCTTAACGTTAGTAATAATTTCTTTCAGCGGAAACTGAAACGTCATGGGGAACTGAAACGTCCTCTCTCTTAAACGTCCCACCAACTGCTGCCTGACCCTCGCGATCCCCCTGGGCTATAAATAATTTCATCACTCCTCATCTTCTTGTGCCACTGGTCTGCCCCCCCTTTTCTTTCTTAACCAATACTGCTAAGAATGATGAGCTTGCCAGTGAGAACTTTAGCGCCCTTCATTCTTCCGGTCATGTGGGGAAAAAGACAGCGATCGAAAAAGAAAGGAAGCCCCTCCAAGGACTACAACCTTGGTTTCAAACGCGTTTGCCAGTCTTCAAGCATATTCCATGGTGGGCGCCTGGGCTCCCAAACGCATTTGCCAGTCTTCACGTCGGTTCAATGTCGTACGAGGTCTGGGGAGGCGAAGGCTGTATTTGAGCATCTTCTAGTCGAATCTACCCTCCATCAAGGGAGGCCCGAGGCTGATTAGCGGTCCCCTGGACTTCTCTAAGCATTCCTAGGGTCTGCTGCATATTTGGTGGGAACTTCAGGCAACAAGATGGTTCCACCTAATAACAATGCAGTCTCGGCGCAAGCTAACCCATTCAAGGCGTGATGGATAGCTAGCCACCATCAAGCTGTTGTAATTAGTGTGTTCATAAATGTCCTTTACAAACTTCGGCCCACTTGTTGTCTTGTGTTGTTGTAATTGTCTTTGTAAATGAGCTAGCCAACTTGTTTCTTTGTAAGAAAACCATGTTACTGTTTGAGTATCAATAAAAGGCTATCTGTTATCCACTTGTATCATTCTTGAATTCCTCTTGTGCAAATGTCCATATTCCGCATTTGATTTCCTAACTAACTCGGCTGTTTGGACTTTACGTTTTTCTCGTATCCCGGTGTATTGCATTCCTAAGCAACCCGCGTTAGAAACCCACCGAAAATCGCAATGCCCTGTTGCTTCGATTATATCATCCCGGTCGTAACATTGTGACCCATACCGAATTGCTATTCTTGGCGGACTTCAATTGAAATGCCTTAGTTGAATGTGAAAAGACATATTTCTTTACGCAAGCCCGACACGTTGTAACGTGTAACCATGCCTCTAAACTGCGCGCTGTCAATAGGCGTTTGAAAACCGAGCCGAATTAATGCGCACGTCGCTTCAGAGAGAAATTCATACAAAATCTGGACTCTGCCTCCTCGCGCGTGGCCATCACTCTTCTTGACGTTTTGAATTCAAAAGAGAGAAATCCACATAACCTCTGGACTCTGCCTTCGCGCGCGTGGCCATCACTCTTCTTGACGTTTTGAATTCAAAAGAGAGAAATCCACATAACCTCTGGACTCTGCCTTCTCGCGCGTGGCCATCACTCTTCTTGACGTTTTGAATTCAAGAGTTTCTCAATTTTTGCTTCTCCTTTGCTTTCTGCAAGAGCTTCCGCAGCAACCTAGTCGTATTTGTCTTTGTTTCGCTGAATTCCTCAGTCAGGTAAGATCGTATTTTCCTTAACTTTTATATCCTTTTGGTTCCCTGCTTGTCTGATATACGCGAAAAATTTTCCGAGCCTTGCGTCGCTATCTTGGATATATTTCTCCCAAGAAAGTTGTCCATTGTAGGGTGGCCAGAGGTGAAGAACACCACGATCGACACGGACTTTCCTTCACTTGGCGTGAGAGATGGCGAAGGGTACTCAATAAGGCTTCCTCGGATGGCGAGTCGGTTGCCACCGTCAGGCCAGAAAAAGCCAACCTCACGTGCCCCATTTCTTTTCTTCTACCGAGATGTTTTCGTCCGGCTTGGTGTAAGATTTCCTTTATCGACTTTCAAATTTGCCTACTAAATCACTGCATCTAGCCCCCACCCGACTTCATCCCAATGGTTGGGCTTTTGCCATAGCCTTTGAGAATCTCTGTAGGAAATGGATATTTGCTGCACCGTGCCGGTATTCATGACCTTCTATTCTCCGTTGGAACTCGGCGGGTTTCGATCACCTGCCACGACCTTTTTTGGGTGGACCTCGCTGCGCGGGAGAAGCGAACATATGCTCTTCAAACCCTTTTGCGAGTCCTGGAAAAACTTTAAAAAGCGTTCGTAAAAGTCGAAGCCCACCCTTTTAAGTGCCGTGGTTCCTTCGCCCTGATAAGTGTGGGGAGTTAGAAGGTGTATTCCCTTTGTATTGGACAAATACCCACCATAAGTTCAAAACCGCCGACTTCGCCCCCTCCCGTCTTACTGAAACCGAGGAAGCGTCAGTTGTGAAACTTACAGAGCTTTCCAGCACACTTAAATCTTTGATGGACCCTGCCGATCACATTCCCACCGTCCTTGTTCGTCGACGCGGACCAAAGAGTATGGGATTATGTGCAATTAAAAAATTTTGCAGACGTATATACTGTCCATTATTACCACGGCGACATCGTTTGTTGTTTCCACGCGGGCGTCAGATGGGAAGACTGAGTTTCTTGAAGCCTTTGACGAGGGCGCCGCTGCGGCGGCTATCAACCTGCTAAAGCACTTGCCCCTCATTAGCGAGATGAGCCCACCGTGAGTGGCGGAGTTCCAATCCCGAGAGGGAGCGGGTATTGTGAAAAACTCCGAAGCGTTCCGCGCCCAAAGGTGGACCAAAACATGGTGAAAAAGGAGGCGGGTGCCCAAAAGCAAAAACGTTGTTGGAGAAGAAACCATTGTGATTCTGCACCGCCCTCACTGTTAGAGAGGTTCCTACTTCTATTCTGCCGAGGCCTCGCCCATTAGAGAGACTCCTACCACGGGTCCGTACCTACTTCATCCACAAACTCGGTTCCATCCTCCTTCTCGATCCCTCACGGCCATGATACTATGAATGGAGGAGCACTTTGGTCGAGAGGGGTAAACGGAGCTATTCGAGACCTTATGCGTCCGCTTTGCTCAAGCTGTACTCCCCCTCCATGCCTTCTAATGAAGAAAAACTCCGGTGGATTGAGATGGAGCGACAAGCCTACAAGGCGGCTTCCTTAATTCGGCCTTATCTTGCTCTCGGGATTCGAACGCTCTTCGGCTAAGGTCAGTGAATGACTTGAAGCGGCAAATCTCCACGTTGAACAGTAGTCTCGACCTTGAGAGGAAAGAAAAGAATGAACTCCTTTACGAGAACCACAATTTGAAAAGCAACGCGGATCTACCCAAGGTTCTTGCTGAGAGGACCCGGGCCCAACGGGAGGTGGAGATAACCGGCTGAGAAAGAGAAGGCGCGTAAAGACTTGGCTGCCCTTAACAAAAGATTTGTCACCGCGGTGGAACATATTGCTATTCTTTGAAACCAACTTGTCTTTCTCACAAAACAATCTGGCCAACACTCAAGCTGAATTGAAATTGGCCCAGCTTGGATTAGATGCCAAGCAAGCGAGTTAGCCCACGCCCAAGCCGAGGTACTCCGCCTATCAAACATTTGTCGGGAGGATATGCTTCTTAAAGAAAAAATGATCTCGGACAATGAGCACCTTGCTTAGCGTTCTTAAAGAAAAAGATGACGAGCGCCCTTTGCACGAATGAAGATTGCAAAATACGACCAAATCGGGCGTTTATCTTTTGAAAATGCGTGGCTCGGATCCGGGTGCTCAATCCCATTGTCAATCTGAATCTGCCGGGTTACATCTTCGGGCTTATGTTAGCGGCAAAGGTAGGTTGATTCCTCTGGTGGCGAAGATAGTGATGACGAGTCATCTTCCCCGACACATTCGCGGGTTTAACTGCTTCTCACTTTTTCTTTTAGTAAAACACCAAGGGCTTTTATGTGTACCGCTCGGACAGATATTTTTTGCAATGTAAATCCTTACTTTTTCTCCCGGCCTACCATACTGTAGTTTTATCGCTTTTCACCCGTAATTGCTTGTGTTGTTGAATTAAAGCGGTATGCTTAATGTTGGAAACCGGATTTTTTATTATCCCGGCTTTTACACGTTTCCAACTTACGATTTTGGAAACCGGATTCTTAAACATCCTGGCTTCTACGTGTTTTCAACTTACGATTTTGGAAACCGGATTCTTAAACATCCGGTTTCAACGTGTTTTCATCGTACATGATTTTGGATTTTTAAACATCCGGTTTCAACGTGTTTTCATCGTACATGATTTTGGAAGCCGGATTTTTCAGTATCCTGGCTTCTACATGTTTTTATCGTACATGATTTTGGAAACCGGATTTTTAAGTACCTGGTTTCTACATGTTTCATCGTACATGATTCTTGAAACCGGATTTTCAATATCTGGTTCCTACATGTTTTTATCGTACATGATTTTGGAAACCGGATTTTCAATATCTGGTTCCTACATGTTTTTATCGTACATGATTTTGGAAACCGGATTTTTCAATATCTGGTTCCTACATGTTTTATCGTACATGATTTTGGAAACCGGGTTTTCAATACCCTGGATTCTACATGTTTATTTCGTACATGATTTTGGAAACCGGATTTTCAATATCTGGTTTCTACATGTTTTATCGTACATGATTTTGGAAACCGGATTTTTAATATCTGGTTTCTACATGTTTTATCGTACATGATTTTGGAAACCGGATTTTTAGGTATCTGGTTTCTACATGTTTTATCGCACATGATTTTGGAAACCGGATTTTTCGGTATCACGGCTTCTACATGTTTTCCAAAACGGCGAGATGACAACTCTATCGTAAAAAGCGGGATCGATCATTCTTTATTCATCCATCCGCGTTTACAAAACGCCACACGTTTAAAAAGAAAAGAGCTACACACGCCACTTTACGAAGCTTGCCGACATCCGATCTGAATGTTTCGGCTATAATAAACTTTCAACTTATCCGCGTTCCATGTTCGCTTTATCGCCTTGCTTTGCGGCGTTTCTAGCTTGTAAGCGCCTTTACCAAGGTTCTCGGTGACTCGGTATGGGCCTTCCCGGTTAGGAGCTAGCTTTCCTTGGCGGCATTCTTATTGCCAATGTCGCCCTTGAGTACGAGGCTCCCTTTGTCAAAAGCCCGAGGTCGAACCTTCTGGTTGTAACGTGTTGATATTAGTTGCTTGGCTGCTAAATCTCGGCAATGCGCCGCCGTTCGAACTTCGTCTATCAGATCTAGCTCGACGGCAATCGCATTACCGTTTTCTTCTTCATTTTGCGGTCTTGTGACTCGCCTCCACGATGATTCTCCAATCTCAACCGGAATCATGGCTTCGCACCCATACGTCAGCTTGAAAGGCGTTTCACCGGTTGATGTCGGACACTCGTTCGATATCCCATAAGGTATAAGGCAAGCTGGTCCACCCGACTAGATGTGGCATCTTCCACCGCTTTCTTAGCCCATCCACAATGATCTTATTAGCGGCCTCTGCACGCCCATTAGATTGTGGATGTTCTCTTGATGCGAAGTGATGCTTAATATTGAAATCGGCTACCAACTTTCGAAAGCTTTTATCAATAAATTGTGTTAGTTGTCCGTAACGATTTCGGCTGGGATGCCAAAACGTGCTATGATGTTCCTCTGTAAGAACTTTTGCACCCTGCTCGACGTGATTGTGGCGACGGGTTCCACTTCAATCCACTTTGTGAAGTAATCAACCGCCACGATGAGCCATCGTAACTGTCCGGCAACCCGTTTGAATGGTCCTAGGAGATCCATTCCCCATTTGAAAAACGGCCATGGCGCAGAGATTGTTTGAAGAGTGGCGGAGGTGATCGATAGTGCTAGCATGCCTTTGACAAGCTGTCGCATTTTTGGACATGAGTCTTAGCATCGGTTGCTAAGGTGGGCCAAAAGTAACCGGCCGTCTTGCCTTCTGGCCAAAGCCTTAGCCCCGTGTGGTGACCATTTATTCCTTCATGAATTTCCAGCAAGACATCTTGGGCCTCATTTGCCGCCAAGCATTTCATCATTGGAGAATGCATTCCTTTTCGATACAAGCGGTCATTAACAAGTGTATACGAGGCCGCCGATCTCATGAGTTTTTCGCCTCTAATGACTCGTCCGTGAGAATTCCTCTCTCAATGTAATCTACAATGGGTTTCCTCCAATCGTCACTATACGAAATAAGCATCACGCAACTAGGTTCTCGAAGATTTTGTTGTACAATGGTGCGATGACTTCGGGGCTCTTGGTGCTTGCCAATTTGGATAAAACATCGGCCCTAACATTATCTCCTCTTGGAATGTGTGCTATTGTGACCTCGTCAAACTCCGTAATAACCTCCTTTACCTTTCCCAGGTATTTGATCATCAACGGTCCTTTCGCCTGGTAGGTCCCATTGATTTGCGAGGCTACCAGCTGAGAATCCGTGGAAACATGCACTCTGCGAGCTCCACTTTCCTTAGCTTGGAGCAGACCCGCTATCAATGCTTCATACTCTGCTTGGTTATTTGATGTTGAGAAATTAAAGCGCGGGGATAACTCAAGAGCAATACCTTCGGACTCTCCACGATGATCCCGCTCCACTCCCTTTGGTGTTTGACGAGCCGTCTACAAACAACTTCAAGTATCTGATCTTCCCGCCTTTGGCCGGGGTCAACTCCATTATGAAATCGCCAACGCACGGGACTTGATCGCGTGTCGAGCCTCATATGTAATATCAAATTCGACAACTCAATGGCCCAACCTACCATCCGTCCAGGCTAGGTCGGGCTTATGAAGGATCGTCGTATGGGGTGGTTAGTGCGAACAATGACGGGATGGCTCTGGAAGTACGGTCGAAGCCGCCTTCTTGCTATTAGTAACGCAAATGCCATTTTCTCTACCTTCGATACCGCGACTCACGAGCCTTGCAAAGCTCTACCTACAAAGTATATAGGACTCGGCCTTAGTTGTTTCCCTAACCGGCGCGGCGCTTACGGCCTCGTTCCCTCTTGATAAGTATAGGATTAAGCTTTCTCCTACCGGGTGCAGTCGATCTGGGAGGTGCGGACAAACACGCTTGATTTTGCCAAAAGCTGCTTCGCATTCAGCCGTCCATCCCCGGATGCTTCCTTTTCAACAATTTAAAGAACGGAAGAGAGCTCTCCGCGGATTTAGGCAAGAAACGGGTCAGTGCAGCCAATCGTCCCGTCAGCTGTTGAACTTCCTTTTTGTTCCGCGGGGGCTGCATGTCTAAGACTGCTTGGCATTTGTCAGGGTTAACCTCTATGCCTCTGTTTGTCAGCAAGAATCCTAGGAACTTTCCTGACGGTACTCAGCGCACTTCGCCGGATTGAGGCGAATCCTATATCTTCGAGCTTGTCGAATGTCCGCAGTAAATCATCAATGTGGTTGGCCTCACTCAAGGATTTGACAATCATGTCGTCAATATATACTTCCACGTTCCGACCAATCGATCTTCAAAAACTCGGT
This sequence comes from Acacia pycnantha, assembly GCA_025563575.1. NCBI lineage: Eukaryota > Viridiplantae > Streptophyta > Magnoliopsida > Fabales > Fabaceae > Acacia > Acacia pycnantha. Next base: position 4,170,992 of record JAMWYP010000026.1, on the reverse strand, counting down.
TCATCATTCTACGATACGTGGCTCCTGCATTTTTAATCCGAAAGGCATCACGTTGTAACGATAATCGCCTTCTCGGTGATGAATGCCGTCTTCGCACAGTCCTCTGGGTGCATAGCAATCTGATTATACCGGAGTATGCGTCCATAAATGATAGTAACCGAAAACCGGAAGAATTGTCCACTAACTGGTCAATATTAGGCATCGGAAAGGAATCTTTTGGGCACACTTTATTCAAATCTTTAAAATCTGTGCAAACCCTCCACTTCCCATTTGGTTTTTCACAAGGACCACATTAGATAACCATGTGGTGTCTTGTATATCTCGGATAAAGCCGGCTTCTAACAGCTCTGCAACATGTGCTTCCAAAGCGTTCGCTGTCTTCCCGAGCTTCCGCTTCTTACGGGACAGGGGTAGATCCGGTCGGATTGCTAGCTCATGACAACAAAAATCTGGATCGATCCGGGTATCTCAGAAGGTTGCCATGCGAATACGTCTCTATTGTCCACGAGGAGTGTTTGAGCTCTTCTCTCATCCGGGATCCAAAGCCTTGCCAATTTTAGTGATTTGACCGGGCTCGTACCAAGAAGGAAATCCTCCGGCTCTCCGGTTGGTTCCGTCTTTTGCATTTTCTCCTCTTTGCGAAGATCCAACTCGACCAAATTTACCGACTTCCCACGCGTGTCCGCGGCCGGGTGCGTTGGCGGGTTGAATCTTTCTTGGCGTGTTGAAGTAACAACGACGAGATTCTTTACGGTCTCCTTTTACCGTAACGATTTTATTCTTCACGCTAATCATCTTAAGCTTTTGGTGCTTGACGATACCAACATATCCCAATTGTGAATCGTTGGTCGTCCCGGGATCACGTTGTAAGAAGAAGGAAAGTACGCAACTATAAATCGGACTCTCTCTGTCTTGAAAGCATTCCTATCCCCCAAGGTCGAGTTTAAGATCTACGTACCCTTTTGGACGAGTGTCGACCATTGAACCGGTTAACATGGTCTGCATGGTTTTAACACGTCGGAATCAAAATTCATTCTCTTGAACGCATCCCGAGAGGATGATGTCCACGGCACTTCCATTATCCACGAAGATCTTTTCACGCGGCAATTGACCGGTGTTCCGTTATCACCAACCCGTCATGATGCCCCGGGGCAACGTCTTTCAAATCCTCGTCCGTGAAACATAACACAGGAGATTCGGGCTTGTTCAGGTCCTTTTTAAATGTTGGAGCATCTTTAATCGACAATACTTCCTTCAAATACTTCCGTCTCTGGCTAGACGAATCCCCTCCGCCGCCAAAACCTCCGCTAATAACATTGCAGTCGTACTTGGCGTCGGGAATTCCTCATCGCTATCATCGGACTTCTTTTACGCTCCTTTTTCCTCTTGTCAAGTGTGGACTCCTACTCCGGTCTTCCACATGTCTCTTGCCGCCCTGCTTTCCTTGGGTCGAATCACGTATCTTTGGAGTTTCCCTCACGGATGAACTTCTCCACCGTATTCTTCAAGTCCCAACACTTGTTACGTCGTGTGACCATGCGATCGTGAAATTCACAAAACCTGGTTTTGTCGGCCGTTGCTCTCTTCACCGAGAGCCAGAGGTCTTTCCACCTTCTTCATTTCGGTCGCGCCGACTTCTTTCCATAGTTTTGCACAGGAGATTTTTAACGGTGTATATCTGTCAAACACAGGTTCCGGGTTTTACCACCAGTTTCTAGGCTACGCGGAGTCTTTCTGTAAGCATCTTGGTGATTTCTTTCCCGGTTTTCCCTCTCTCGGCGCGGTGGGCTCTTTGCCTTTTCTTTTCCGGCGTTGCCCGCCCTCTCCATTTGTTCTAAATCAAGATATTGTTGAGACCTATCATGAAAGTCGGCCAAGGATGTAGGCCGCCGTTTCATGATAGACTTCTTTAGCCGGGATGAGACATCCAATCCGGCTATTATACAATGCAAGTTTACCTCTTCCTTCGATCCGGAATCTGCAATGCTACATTGTTGAAGCGATCAAGGTATTTGCTCAAGGCTTCTCCCGATCCTTGCCTAACTTGAGCCAATTGGAACTCTGTTTTTTTGCCGCCTCTTGGTTGCGAAATGCGTCGAAACTTTTGTTCCAAAGTCTTCATGTTTGGGATAGACAAATATGGCAACGAATGAAACCATAAGCTGCGCCGCTCCCACAGCGTTCTGCAAAAGTCGGGGTACCACGTCTCCGTTTATCCCCTTGACCATAATCTCCATTTTGAAGTTGTTTAGGTGTATCAAGGGGTCTTGGGTTCCATCATACTTGGGTAACTCCCTCGAATTCAATCCCTTAGGATATACTGCCGCCATAACTTTATCCGTGAATTGACCCAAAATTCTATCTTCATCCGCCTCGCCCAACGTCTTTTTGGGAGGCGGGGATGCAACATGTTGTTCCTTGTCGATACGTTCCTTGGCGAACCGGCTCTTAGCCACGGTGTCCGTGCTTTTAACCGTTTCATCTTGGATCTTGTGGTGGCTTCCTTCTCCCGGTCTTTTTGTTCACCAATCACGACATGCTCTCCTCTCGATTTTCATCTGGTTGATCTGCACAAAATCGATCCAGCGATCCGGTTCGAGCTTTCACCATTCTGACCTTCACTCCGGAGTTGTTTTTCTCTCGTCTCATGAGGCCTCTTCTCTCGCTCCTCCTGCCTCCACAGCATATTTTGACGTTCCAATTCTTCTCGAATAATCAAGTGTTCTCGTCTTTTTGCCGCTCATGTCGGTATCCCATGCCATCTATACGCCGGATCAACGATCCTATCGTATTATGGAGCGGCGTAAGTCGGGATGCTCCATCGGAATTCTCGAGAAGGATGAGGAAAACCCTCCACTTGAATTCCTTGACGTGCCAGGTGTAATTCCCGATTTGGATGGGGAGAATTGGCGGTGTCCTCTGTCTCGATATCGACGGTTTCTTCCCACCATCTCGCTCAGGGTCTACCGAATCGAGTGTCGCGAAAACTCCGGGTTAGAAGGTTGCTTGTGGTTCATCTAGTGGCGGCGGCGGTGGTCGCGTTGCATTGGTGCGACTTCTAGTCTTGGCGGCCATATTCAGTGGTTACGAATAGCTTTCTGATTTTAGGAATCGAGTTGTTGACGATCCCCACGGTCGGCGCCAATGTTGTGTAGTAGAACACAAGTGTCTAGCCTTTGGGGCTAGGTATGATTGATATTGGATCAAAGGTAGCGTCTCAACAGCATTCAGTTCATAAATTGACTTTTAGTACACTCAACACCATAAAAGTATTTTTTTAAGTGGCACCTAATATCTTGCAATCGGTGCTCTAAAATATTTTATAGTACTACCCAGTATCCTAAAGTGATTTTTAGTGCAAATTTTCCCTTAAAGCATTTTTCTGAGTCACTCATAAAATACTTAAGAGTATTAAATGCACTAAAAATTACTTTATGATATTGTATGCTAATGAAAATTTTTTACCCAAAACTACATAGTTTTAAGATAAAGGATGTGAGCAAACCAGAATAGCACATGAGAGAAGCCATAATTGGCTGGTGATATCCTCAAATATGATATATGACTATGCATCTTCAAATGTACATAAAAAAGGAAAAGGAAGAAAAACTCTACAGGTCTTTTTTGGGAAAATTGCACCTTGGTCACAAGTAAGAGAAAGTACAGCAAAATACTCCATTGAAACATCAAATTTGCGGTGAAGTCTCATGGGACTTTTTTGCAATATATTCCAAATGTCAAAAGACAGAAATGCCCTTAATGAGTGTGGTGAAAAAGGCAGAGACTTGATATAAGGATTTGCTCTCTCTCTCACTCTCTCACTCTCTCTCTCTCTCTCTCTCTCTCTCTCTCTCTCTCTCTCTCTCTCTCTCTCAATAGTCTTTCATCCCCATCGTTGAAGTCATGGGCCGATGGAAATTGTTATCGTGAACGTGGCTATTTGTGGTTCCTCACCGTCGAGGTTTAGTGGCCACCACCTGAGTAACTCTTCCCAGTACCCTTATTTGGTCTTTCTTTCTCCCGATAGTCGATGTGTTATCCCGATCGTTGAAGTGGTAGGCCAACAGAAGCTGTTATCGTGAGCGTTGTTGTCGTGGTTCCTCACAGTCAAGGTTCAGTGGCTACCATCTAAGTAAATCTTCCTGGTACCCAACGTCATCTCCCCACCTGATTGTTGGTCTGAAGCAATGTTCTTCTCTCCACAGAAAGCCCTAAACGATATATAGGCTGTTTGGAATAGTGAAAGACTCGGTCTTCCATCCTACTTAATTAGAGGTAATTGGCCCTTAATAAACATCTTTAGAACATATTTATTTATGGTTTATTTATTGTTTCTCATCTTATAATGCTTTATATGGCATCCGATATACCTTGAAATAGTTGTCATTATTTGATCTAGAAATTAGGTCAAAGATGTTTAAATAATTCTTCGTTTGCATCTGCTCCTTGGTGACTTATACGCTAGTGTTTATGTTGTCTAGGTTTAGGGATACACTTAAAACTGTCGAAAAGATTTCAATAAAAAGTTTTAGTTTGGTACATAGAAATTCTTTCATTGAATCTATATTTGTTGTCCTTACGTTTGTTTTAGTGTGATTGTATGAATTGTCATAACTCATTTACAATATTTTTTTAGTCACACTCGTAATTTTAAGTTGGTGAGAGTTACTTTCTTACATTTAGGTTCTCCATCAGTTTGAAATAGTGAGTAGATATGTTTATGATGTTAGTAGATGCATATGGTGATTTTTGTTGAATTAGGTTATTAAAGCTTAAAAAACTAAGCATAAATATCTGTTTTGTGACTTGTAAAATGTAAAGCAAGTGATTAAAGTATTAGAGTATGATTTGGGATGCTCAAATAATCAATACACATATTTTGAAACATTATAATGAGGAATTAAGGACTTTGACCTTTATCTTTCACCTTGATAGCACATAACATGTTATTGGCACTTACTGCTTTTATCTCCCAAACCAAAGGTCTTGTGCAACTTAGTAAGTAGCCCAGTCAAAGTTTTGTCATTGTTTGATGAGCCTTGAATTTATTTGCAGGTAAAGAAGATAGAGAAGGGAAAAAATTATACAAAAAAGGAAGGAAAAGAAAAGGCAAAATTAGACTAAGGGCGCCAAGCTTCTTTGGTTACACTTTGTTTACCAAAGAATTTTATGACGAGAAGGAGGAGGAGAAGAAAGAGAAACAAAGCAAAAATAAGAATGAGAATGGGAAGGGGAAGGGGAAAGAGGATGATGGTAATGAGTTAAAGACATTTAAAGAGGTTAATCTAGAAGTGAGAGATGCTTGGAATAAGTTGAGTGATAAGAAGAAAGGGGAATATAGTAAACAGGCTAAGCAATTAAGAGCCCCGGGTAAAGGGAAGAAGTATGTTGTTCCCTTCCTTACAAGATGCACGCCAAATAAGTTTATGACAGTTTGTAAGAACTTGAAGGAGAGACCGAATATCATGAAAAGGCTTAAGACAATAGGGTTTGATAAATTGGTCAATATTTGTTGCCAACAAATAAACCATGACTTATGTCTAGAGTTTATGCAATGTTTGACCCTCCAACCAAGAAAGTGTTAATTCAAGGGGAGACCTGGGGAATAAGCCTAAAGATGTGAAACAATTGATGGGTCTACCTTATGGTGGGAATGAGATGGAAGTAAAACTTGAAGATAAAGATCATATTACAAGGTTTTGAGGAGCGTGTATAAGAATATAAAGTACAAAATAACAAGAATATGGTTGGTGTGCAAGAGTGATGAAAATTTTGAGTTCCTTTTTCTTATATTCGCATTAGGAACCTTATTGTCGCCAAGTGCAAGTATTTATGTTAGTGGTCGTGTTTTGAAGCTGATGACAGTAACGAAGGATGCACTTAGTGAGTTTGATTGGTGTTCCATTAACAATGCAATGATATTGGGGAATTCAAGACGGATTTGTTGAAAGATAATGGTAAAGGGAGAAAGACGGAAGGCGGTTGTAGGAGTACATACTTCCTAATGGTAAATGGCTATCATATCTTTGTTTTTGTAAAGCAGAATTTTGAATGTCTAATGCTTATATGTCATCGACTTCTAATGTAGATATTTTGTTTACAACATTTTCCTTTGGAAAAACTAAAAGCCTCTCAAGATGATGATACCATCACATATTAGAATGACGATAGTGTGAAGAGTTGAGTAATGACGAAGAAGGAAAGCAAAAAAGGGTTGTTCTACGGTGTCAGGCATGCTAGTGCGCATTTATCTACAACGTTTAATCCTGAGACAATGCTGACTCACCCAGTATTTGTAACAACTTTGACATCTACATAGTGTTTTTGATTTTATTTAATTAAATTTGTCATTAATTTAATCTGTATTTCTAAATAAAATTTTTATGTTTCAGGAATTATAGAGAATATATGCTAAGCTGGTTTCCATGGTAGGAGAGGAACTACTTGCCCTTCAAAATAGGTTATTGGATTAGAAGAAGAATGAATATCAGAACAAGTGTATGAGGAAGAAGACACACAAAAAAGTCATCAAGTTCAGGTAAGTTTGGTACCTGGTGTTAGTAAATAGGTGTCCTAAAGACAATCTATTTTGGCAGAGGAACACCTTTTTCTATTTAGTATTTTATGCTTTATGTATTTGAGCACATTTTATCTTTATCATATTTATGTCTCGCCTTTATGCTAAGTTTAATATGCATTTAAAGATTAAAAAAAAACCTAGAAATAGAACAGGTGTTAACTCGAGGATCTATGATAGGGATCATGATCATGAGGACTTGAGAACACTGTGTGTCTATTGCCTGAAACTAGTTCCTAGTCTTGAATCACCAAGAAAAGGCATTGGTGATCTCAATAAGACTAGTACAACATCATCTACTTGTATAGAGATACAAGGTAGGGACCTCATAGAATACAGGCTTGGTGATGCCTTAGCTGATGTCGTAGGTGGATCTGTTGAATAACAAATAGCACCGAATTGACCCATTGAGAGACTCCACAAAGATTCATTGTAGAGAGTATCATTGAATATGTAAAGTCTCTCATCGTTTTGTGGTGTAGATCATCCTAGACTTGAGGATATCATCCAACACTATGTCCTAGGGTTATACTTTGACTATACAACTCTATCCACCTAAGAATGGGGAGAACAATGTACTGTTGGATATGACTCGAATACATGAGTGTAGATGGACATGTCAAAAGGACTCACAGTCCCGTACAAGGGATTAGTCGTTCACAGAACTGGTAGGGCTTGGATGACTTTTAGTTAATTCAGGAATCTGTGCACAGTAAGCGATCATGAAGAGTCATGATCCATCTTAGAGTCAATAGAAGAAGATGCCTAATTCTATGAAAAGCTATATTTAGTCAACCAAGAGAGAGGATGTCGATGTGAGGGATGACGCCGGCACGATATCCAAATTAGAAAGGTAGATCACTTGATCAACTCAGTTAATTATGGGGCCACAGAGCATTGCTAGTGTCTTATGTGGTCATTAGATAAATTGGGCCCATTAAAGGATTTTGATTGATCCAAGGTTATTTATGTCAATGATTTATTGGGCCAAATGGGTCACATACAAATGTTATTCTTGATTGCTTAAAATTAGCAAATTTGAGCCAATAATTGTCATTGGGCTTTCTCGAGAGCAAGGTAGTTAAAATCGAGATTTTACGTAAAAACGAAAGAGGAATAAAAAATCGTAAAACGTAAAATCATAACGTAGTAAAAACGTAAAAAATCGTAAAAACATAAAAGGGTTTGGAAAATTGGTAAAATCGTTTTAATGAAAAAAAATCGTAAAAACATAAAATCGCAATGATAAATCGAGATTTTGACTACCATGCTCGAGAGAATATGTATATCTGGGTTAGAGTGGAACTCCAAACCCAATATACTAAAATGGCCCATATATGGTTCCTTAGTTTCTCCACTAATAGGCCCTAATATTTTAGAAGACCAAACAAGGTCTTAGGCCAATTTGAATTTAGAATTTGAATTTTGATTTTATAATTTAAATTTGAATTTTGAATTCAAGAGATTAGGTTATAAAGATAATTTTGAATTATCTTAATATATTTATGTGTGTGTGTGTGTGTAAATGTCCAATAAAGATTGGACAAATAAATGATAAAGATATGGATGTGATCTATTATCTTGAATTATTAATTCAAGAAATAATAAAAGATATGGATGAGATCCATTATATTGAATTTTTAATTCAAGAAATAGGTCAAGATATGGATTTAATCCATTTTCTTAATCACTTGGATAATACAATTAACGCGCTTAATTTTGAACCCTAATTAGGGTGTTAGTCAAAATTAACAAGACACTTTTAGTCTTGCAAAATTTCAGCTAACATAAGGAACCTTAAAGGTGTTGGCCGAAATTCAATAGCCTTCTTGAGCCATTGGAGATCTTGGCCAAGCACTAAAAGGAGGAGCAAGAGACGTCATCCAAAGGTAGTCCAACCAAGTTTCTGTTGGAAATTATGCTCTAGGGGCAAGTCATTGTACTTTAAATGTGAATGTCATTTAAAGTATTCTTCATTTAGTTATCATTTTCATTTGCATGTTTATAGTGATAACTGTATCCTTGGATATGTCTTATTGATTATCCTAAATGTTCCTGGTCGGTCATCTACGCGGGAGCGAAGATGAAATAAGACCAGTATTGTTGGTTTTGATTAGTTTTGATGATGTCTTATATAGATGTCATTCTTAATAGCAAAAAGGTTGCATACTACATTTATCTTTTACTTTGACTAATTATTATACTTAATGTAGATGCAAAGTTTTATGATGGAGAATGTTGATTGAAGAAAGAAGCTCTTGCACAATATAATGGGAATATCATAATATTAAGGAAGCAAGAGGTTATCAAATGATTTGGGGGATAATCTAGAAGGAGAGAAGAAATTGAAGAAGGAAGAACTTGCAATGCAATGGAATATCTTTATTGAAGTTCTTATATTGATGTTAGAAGTATCCAAGATCATATGGAAGCTGGAACGGATCAATTCGGAGTTTAAACCATCAAAAATCAGTTCCAGGATGAGCAAACTCGAGGTCATAACTTGCAAACTCGAGCACTGTAATGTCCTCAGCAACTCGGCGCCTCGGACAAGTCAAACTCGAGTTTAGAACTCAAACCTCAGGTTTGGAACTCCAAACTCGAGCCCATCATTAGCAAACTCGAGCCTGTAGTGTCTTCAGCACTTCGGTGTCTCTGGACAAGGCAAACTCGAGCCTATTAGTTGGCAAACTCGAGCTTACAGCGGTGTTCAACATTTCAGCTACTCTGTTCCACGTTTCACTCGGGCGATGTGTGGTCATTCGATGATATCTCCTAAAATACAGATCGGATTGAAGTGAAACCAGTGGCATATGAAACGAGACTCCCAATGCGTCATTTTGATATATAATTGAAGCCAAACGGAGTCAATATGAAGGAGCTATGAATTCATGAAGTTGACAGTGATATTCACGTCACACAAATGACCAACCTTCAATGTTTTGAGTTTATCTCACAAACGGAGAATCAAATTGAGATGAAATCTGTGGCATTGGAAAGTAGACTCAAAGGGCTTTCCATCGATAGGTTAAACAACTAAAACGAAGTTCAGACCAGGGAGATATGGCCCCCGAAAGTAGACAGTATGTTCTGGGTGTTGCAATTTGCTAAAGAGAAGCAAACTCGAGCCTATTAGTTGGCAAGCTCGAGTTCGCGGGTTACTGAGAGAGCTATCGTGTCGCGAAAATCATCCAAACTCGAGCCTATAAGTTACAAACTCGAGCCTAGACAAGACAGAGAGCAAAATATGATTTTGAAGAGACCCAAACTCGAGCCTATGAGTATGGACTCGAGCCTGGATCTTACAAACTCTAGAGTTTGCTCTGAACCTCCGGTTTGCACCTTGCAGAAGCTGAACCTGACCCTTGCAAACTCGAGCCTACTTATCCAAGCTCGAGTTCATGACCCTGATTCAGAAAAACAGCATTTCGAAAGTCTCGTTTCTCATCAAAGAACATCCACATGATTACCCAAATGACTTATACTTATTATTAACATTATTTATATCATTTGTGTACATGTTTCAGATTATTAAAGCTTGAGAGAACATCAATCTTGACAGAAATCAAGATCTAGAAGATGAACTTGCTGCAGATTTTCAGAAACACGAAAGATGACTGAACCCAATCAGAAACTTGAGGAAACGAAGCAAAATGGGCAACTTGCTGGAAAGGAGGATAATTATCCTCAAACGGTCAGAAAGCAAAGAGACATGATCTATTTTAGGAAACACCACATCATGGGCAAATATTTAGGACGCTCCAACAGAAAGTCTCCAACTAAATAAAGATTATGCAGAAATGGGAATTATATAGAAAGGCTCCCAACAGCTATAATTTTGAATGGAGTCAAATCGAATGGATATGCAACGGTCATAATCTTCAATGCAGAGCAATCATCAGATATTCAAGAAACATTATGACCCAACGGCTATATTCCTCATCCATGACCACAACAGCTAGAAATTCAAATGGAGACAATACATAATTGAGAAGCAATGGTCATATGAAGATTTGCCGCTATATATAGAGCTGCATACAAACCTTCAAAGAGAGACAACAAGCAGAAGAACAAGCTTACACCTTCAACATGCTATTACTCTGATGTGATTATCATTTACTCTCTGATTTTCAATGTCTATAAATCATAGAGAGTGAAATGTCTTTTATTGTACTTCAGTGTTTATCCATTCACTTCTGAGAGAAAGAAGAATCATTGTAAACATCCTATCATTCTACCTTAGAGTTACTCAAGATTGGGTGATCTTGAGTGGGAAACACATTGTGTTGATTACAACTTGTAAGGGGAGTGAATCCTAGTGAGAGGATTACTTCGAGTGCAGAGTGTGTAATCAAACAGGTGTGTTGATTACAGTTTGTAAGGGGGAGTCAATCCTAGTGTGAGGATTACTTCAAGTACAGAACGTGTAATCAAGTTGAAAGAAGATAGTGGATTGAAATTCTCAAGTAGAGCTTGGGGACTGGACGTAGGTCAAGGATTGGGCCGAACCAAGATAAATCACCGTTTGCATATTCTCTTCCCTTATCTCTTACATTCCAAAGATATATGAATGATTGCTTATCACTTTATAAATTATTATTGACATTCAAACTATTTCAAAGAAGTGAAGAAAAAGTTCTTAAAGTTCTAAGTTTTTAATCAAACACCCAATTCACCCCCCCTCTTGGGTGATAGCCAAGTCTTTCATTTGGTATCAGAGCTAGGCTCTTGTTTAAAGGACTTGACAGTCTCAAGAGTTATCAAATGGCTAATTTTGGGTGCTGCTCGTTTTTTAAAGGTTTTGACTTTACCATTCCACCACTTTTCAAAGATATTGATTTTTGGTTTTGGAAAGCTAGAATGACTAGTTTTATAAAAGCAACTGATTTTGATATGTGGAAAGTCTTTACAAACGTTTTTGACTTTACTCTTAGAAAGGATTGGACAGAAACAGATATGAAAATGTTTTCATTAAACATTAGAGCAATGAACATATTATACAAGTCTTTAACCGAAAAAGATTTTGAGAAAATCAAATGTTGCTCTAGTGCTAAAGATATTTGGGATACTCTTGATTCTATTTATGCTTCTAACAATTGTGTTGAAGTTGAAAGTGTTGACAGTTCATCTGAAACTATCAGCTGTGTATCCACATTTGATGAACAATTGGAAGTGAAGAATAAAGAAGGAGAAATCTTAGAACACTTCCATGATCTAGTCAATACAGAAGAACAAGAGAGTGAGGATTCTCAAGAAGAGCTCATTGTTCATGACAGTGATCAACAATTACTTGGAGCTCGAGATGCATATATGGTAAACCATTCCAATTCTTCTTGTGTAGTTAAAAATGTTTATGAACATTTGCATAAAACTGTTCTGCAACCATTTACTAATTCTATGTTGAAAAATGAACATGTTTTCGAAAATCATGCTGGAAAAACATGTGGGAATAAAGAATATACAAATATGGGTCATTTGACATTGCATCCGCTTGATCAATACAATTCTTGCAAAACTTAACATAATATGCATCATTCTATTATTTGCAATTATTGTGGAAATTCTGGACATATCTCTCATACATGCTATATTAGGAGAAATTCTAATATGAGAAATAAATTAGTTTGGGTTCCTAAAGGACAAGTAAGGTCCACTACTAACAGTCAAGGACCCAAGTATAAATGGGTACCAAAACATCCATCTAGTGCTTTATGTGTGCAGAATGATTTGAAAATCAATGGACATAAGGGTATAGAAAAGATGAACAAGAAGCCAAGAGGTTCTCATGCACCAATGAAGAAGATCATATCATCAAGCAAGAGAAACCTCGGGGCATCCATTGCTAGAACTACAAGGTCTAAACATCAAAGGAAGCAATGGATACAAGTAAGAAGAGTATCATCCACCTCAAGAACAAACTACCATAGAGTATCATTCAACTATCTTGAGGAGAACAAGAAGAGGAGAACCTCTCAAGCATCAAATAGAAGACTCTTGAAGTCTACATTTTCTGAGAGTGCCTTGCCCACACCCATAAGAAAATATATGAAGAACCAATGGGTAAGCAAAGGCAATACTCCAAGTACCTAAGGTAAAGGTATACAATGGTAAAACCTCCTTTTCTATCATTTGAAATATTCATTGAGGTTTTGTATTCTGTAACCTTAGGAATGAACATTGCAAACTATCTTTCAAATTGGGCTTTAACATCCTGATTTATTCTTCAAAGGGATTGCAATGTTAATAACTTAATTCTGTATGCATACATGATGATTTGAAAATAAAGTATCTATTTTATGCATAAAGTCATGATTAATTCATTGTGCTCATCTATGCTGAATTGATAAGAGCATGTGAATTTTTGGTCTCTACAAGCTAACAAAGATTGGATCCAAGGAAGGTTGGATACCAAGAAAGAAAAGGATTTATACAGCTTTTTAGGATCAAGGAAAGCTTCTCAAAGATGCAACATAGAGAAATGATCCAAGTCTTGAGAAAGCTAAACAACCTATCTTTGGATGTTGATGGTGAACATTGGAAAAGGAGTTATCTACATCAACCCATCTCAACCAAGCAAGCTTCTATGAAGATAAAAGGAATTACGGTGATATCTAATCCTTGCCTCTTACAATGATTATATGAAATTCATTTTTGATTTGCTTTTGGTTAAAAGGATTTGAAACTTAATCAATTTCAATCAGCAATCTTTCTGTCAAAACCAAACTTTAGTTTAGAAATGCAAATTCCTGTTTTAATCCTTCAAAAAAAAAAAAAAAAGTTTTAAGAGTTTACAAATGTGTAAACTCGAGCCTGCAGATGCAAGCTCGAGTTTGCCTCTGGCGGGAAGTTTCCCAATTAAAAACCATTTGTTTAAACTCCAGAGTTTTGTGTAGAGTTTGTTTAAACTCCAGAGTTTTGTGTAGAGTTTGTTTAAACTCCAGAGTTTTGTGTAGAGTTTTGCCCTTGGCAGAGAGCTTCCAAGTTTTTATATTTTCGCAAACTCTAGAGTTATATTCAAACCTCCGGTTTTCTCGGGAATAATTAATTTAGTTTGACATGAATAGTGTCAAACTCGAGCCTATTTTTATGAACTCGAGCCCGGTACTTTAAAATGAGTAAAGTTGAATTTCTAAACTCCAGAGTTTATATCTAAGCTCCAGTTCACATTTTGAAGAACTAATTTATTTTGGCATGAACAGTGTCAAACTCGAGCCTGCTCACTAATGGACTCGAGTTTGCCCATTTTACAAAATGTGATTTCAATGAACTCGAGTTCGTCCCTTTGAAAAAATAACAAACTCCAGAGTTTACATTTTTACTCTAGAGTTTGACCTTCGCGAAGCTTATCTCGACGTTCAAAAATTGACAAACTCTAGAGTTTACAATTTTACTCTAAAGTTTGCTCTTCACAGAAGCTAAGAAATATGTTTCAAACTTGCTCGAAATTTGTGAAATCTTATTGTTTGATCTATATATTCCATATCATCAATCACTAATATTCCTAACTGTATTTAATCAAATTAGTGAGTTTCTATTGATCAAACAAGTGAATTTGTGCATAACTCTTTGAGTTTATAGTTTTGAAAGAGTACAAGTCTTAAATCTGCTTGGATTTCAATTCACACTGCTTTGAGAAAATGCAAACAAATGTTTTTGAAAACATATCCATACTTTGATTGCATTCAAATGATGTTCCAAAAATTGGAAGTTAATAATGTATTCTGAATGTTGGATATTCTTCAAACTTGTCTAGTTGAGTTTTCCTATCATTCACATATTGACCTTTAATATTCAATGTGTTGCTTGAATGAGTTATCCATATATGAGCTTCAAGCCATCTTCTAGAAAAGATTTCATTACGTGAAACAGATTATGCCTACTCTATAAATTCTCATTGGCCAAGTTATTCCAAGCCTTATAAATGTTCATTAGTGCATTGAATGATAATGCATTAACCATTAAAGGAATAACTTACTAGGATAATATTCTGAAACTCTAGTCATTTGAACTAATGAGTTTATGCTTCATCATTCATGAATCCTAGTAGTCATGTTGTTACTCAAATTCATAAACTTTGTCTTTCATCCTTATTTTGAGTAACTGGATTCATAGTCTTGCATTGAGCATTCATACTCTTCTAATCCTAAGATACAATATTATCTTTCGGTCATAGCAAAGTCATTATTTCTCTATTATGCTAAGCATATTTCGATAATGCTTTACCTTCATGACTTTTGCTCTTGAGAAAATTCTTCTTCATGTAAACTTTAATGTTTCACATGTTCTCTTAATCTTGAAGCATTCTGATTTATTCATTAAACATGTTGACTTCCACCATGTTTTAAAGTGAGCATTGTTTTCAAGCATGTTTCAAATATGACTCTTTCATTCATCAAAACTTTGATTTCATATTTCATTATCATGATTTGAAAGAACATTCCAGATTTGAAACAATTTGCATAGTCATTTTTGGAAAATCTGATTTCATTCATGAACTATGATTTGATAAATGCTTATCATTATGGATAAGATTTTCTATGCTCATTGATCAAACTTAGTCATGCATTCATTAAGGGGAGCTTCACATTCACATGTGTTTTATATCTTAAAAGTTCATCTCCTTTATTTAAAGAAAACCCTTCTAAGCATTCTCATCTACATCTACTATGCTGTATTAGTTTTGATGATGAATTATATTTTCCCTTCATTATCTTAATTCGAAAATATCATATGGAAAGGGATACTTTGATATCATGCTTCACTAACAAATCTCTTTGGCAAAGAAAGTGCTCAATTTGTAGCAAGAATTCTGTTATGTGCTAGGACATCCCTCAACATACTACAAGGAAAAACCATTACATTGAGGAAAGATGTCTCAATCACACTGAAGTTGTGATTTTCTTTACAAAGAAGAAGAAAACTTCTTGATGCTAGCTGACATGTTCTGCAAAAGAGCTATATGAAGGAAAGGAGAATGATGAAAATGATCTCATACAAAAAGGAATCAAATGGACCTCATCGATCAATCATCAAAATCAACATGAGCATTTCTAATCTCTATCTTTTATATTCATTAGAAACTTTGCACATGTTTGGTATTTATATGCTTTAATTGTCAAAGATGTTTTTGAAAACCTCTCCAAACTCCATCAAACTTGTTTTCAAAACAACATCCCAAATTGCATAATATTTAGAATGAAAACAATTTCAAATTGGGGAGAGAAAATCAATTCCTTGATTCTTTCTAATTTGCTTTCCTATTTGTCTCTCTACAAGTATCTCTTCTTTAAACTCAATTTTTTGCTAATGACAAATAAGGGGGAGAGAATGGCAAGAAAAATAAAAATATGCTGGGTCTATTAGTTTTTCATATTCATACATATTTTTCTTAAAGTATTTGCCATCATCAAAAAGGGGGAGAATGTTGGTTTTGATTAGTTTTGATGATGTCTTATATAGATGTCATTCTTAATAGCAAAAACTTTGCATAAAAATAAAAATATGCTGGGTCTATTAGTTTTTCATATTCATACATATTTTTCTTAAAGTATTTGCCATCATCAAAAAGGGGGAGAATGTTGGTTTTGATTAGTTTTGATGATGTCTTATATAGATGTCATTCTTAATAGCAAAAAGGTTGCATACTACATTTATCTTTTACTTTGACTAATTATTATACTTAATGTAGATGCAAAGTTTTATGATGGAGAATGTTGATTGAAGAAAGAAGCTCTTGCACAATATAATGGGAATATCATAATATTAAGGAAGCAAGAGGTTATCAAATGATTTGGGGGATAATCTAGAAGGAGAGAAGAAATTGAAGAAGGAAGAACTTGCAATGCAATGGAATATCTTTATTGAAGTTCTTATATTGATGTTAGAAGTATCCAAGATCATATGGAAGCTGGAACGGATCAATTCAGAGTTTAAACCATCAAAAATCAGTTCCAGGATGAGCAAACTCGAGTTCATAACTTGCAAACTCGAGCCTGTAATGTCCTCGGCAACTCGGCGCCTCTGGACAAGTCAAACTCGAGCTTAGAACTCAAACCTCAGGTTTGGAACTCCAAACTCGAGCCCATCATTAGCAAACTCGAGCCTGTAGTGTCTTCAGCATTTCTGGTGTCTCTGGACAAGGCAAACTCGAGCCTATTAGTTGGCAAACTCGAGCTTACAGCGGTGTTCAACATTTCAGCTACTCTGTTCCACGTTTCACTCGGGCGATGTGTGGTCATTCGATGATATCTCCTAAAATACAGATCGGATTGAAGTGAAACCAGTGGCATATGAAACTAGACTCCCAATGCGTCATTTTGATATATAATTGAAGCCAAACGGAGTCAAGATGAAGGAGCTATGAATTCATGAAGTTGACAGTGATATTCACGTCACACAAATGACCAACCTTCAATGTTTTGAGTTTATCTCACAAACGGAGAATCCAATTGAGATGCAATCTGTGGCATTGGAAAGTAGACTCAAAGGGCTTTCCATCGATAGGTTAAACAACTAAAACGGAGTTCAGACCAGGGAGATATGGCCCCCGAAAGTAGACAGTCTGTTCTGGGTATTGCAATTTGCTAAAGAGAAGCAAACTCGAGCCTATTAGTTGGCAAGCTCGAGTTCGCGGGTTACAGAGAGCTATCAGGTCGCGAAAATCATCCAAACTCGAGTTTGACTTGTCCAGAGGCGCCAGAGTTGCTGAGGACATTACAGGCTCGAGTTTGCAAGTTATGAACTCGAGTTTGCTCATCCTGGAACTGATTTTTGATGGTTTAAACTCTGAATTGATCCGTTCCAGCTTCCATATGATCTTGGATACTTCTAACATCAATATAAGAACTTCAATAAAGATATTCCATTGCATTGCAAGTTCTTCCTTCTTCAATTTCTTCTCTCCTTCTAGATTATCCCCAAAATCATTTGATAACCTCTTGCTTCCTTAATATTATGATATTCCCATTATATTGTGCAAGAGCTTCTTTCTTCAATCAACATTCTCCATCATAAAACTTTGCATCTACATTAAGTATAATAATTAGTCAAAGTAAAAGATAAATGTAGTATGCAACCTTTTGCTATTAAGAATGACATCTATATAAGACATCATCAAAACTAATCAAAACCAACATTCTCCCCCTTTTTGATGATGGCAAATACTTTAAGAAAAATATGTATGAATATGAAAAACTAATAGACCCAGCATATTTTTATTTTTATGCAAAGTTTTTGCTATTAAGAATGACATCTATATAAGACATCATCAAAACTAATCAAAACCAACATTTGGTATCAAAGCAAAATATGATTTTGAAGAGACAATACAATTGAGATGAAATCTGTGGCATTGGAAAGTAGACTCAAAGGGCTTTCCATCGATAGGTTAAACAACTAAAACGGAGTTCAGACCAGGGAGATATGGCCCCCGAAAGTAGACAGTCTAGCATTTCGAAAGTCTCGTTTCTCATCAAAGAACATCCACATGATTACCCAAATGACTTATACTTATTATTAACATTATTTATATCATTTGTGTACATGTTTCGATTATTAAAGCTTGAGAGAACATCAATCTTGACAGAAATCAAGATCTAGAAGATGAACTTGCTGCAGATTTTCGAAACACGAAAGAGGACCGAACCCAATCGAAACTTGAGGAAACGAAGCAAAATGGGCAACTTGCTGGAAAGGAGGATAATTATCCTCAAACGGTCAGAAAGCAAAGAGACATGATCTATTTTAGGAAACACCACATCATGGGCAAATATTTAGGACGCTCCAACAGAAAGTCTCCAACTAAATAAAGATTATGCAGAAATGGGAATTATATAGAAAGGCTCCCAACAGCTATAATTTTGAATGGAGTCAAATCAGAATGGATATGCAACGGTCATAATCTTCAATGCGAGCAATCATCGATATTCAAGAAACATTATGACCCAACGGCTATATTCCTCATCCATGACCACAACACTAGAAATTCAAATGGAGACAATACAAAATTGAGAAGCAATGGTCATATGAAGATTTGCCGCTATATATAGAGCTGCATACAAACCTTCAAAGAGAGACAACAAGCGTAAGAACAAGCTTACACCTTCAACATGCTATTACTACGATGTGATTATCATTTACTCTACGATTTTCAATGTCTATAAATCATAGAGAGTGAAATGTCTTTTATTGTACTTCGGTGTTTATCCATTCACTTCGAGAGAAAGAAGAATCATTGTAAACATCCTATCATTCTACCTTAGAGTTACTCAAGATTGGGTGATCTTGAGTGGGAAACACATTGTGTTGATTACAACTTGTAAGGAGTGAATCCTAGTGAGAGGATTACTTCGAGTGCGAGTGTGTAATCAAACAGTGTGTTGATTACGGTTTGTAAGGGGAGTCAATCCTAGTGTGAGGATTACTTCAAGTACGTAACGTGTAATCAAGTTGAAAGAAGATAGTGGATTGAAATTCTCAAGTAGAGCTTGGGACCGGACGTAGGTCAAGGATTGGGCCGAACCAAGATAAATCACCGTTTGCATATTCTCTTCCCTTATCTCTTACATTCCAGCATATATGAATGATTGCTTATCACTTTATAAATTATTATTGACATTCAAACTATTTCCAGCAAGTGAAGAAAAAGTTCTTAAAGTTCTAAGTTTTTAATCAAACACCCAATTCACCCCCCCTCTTGGGTGATAGCCAAGTCTTTCAAGTATGACTTTGATGAGGTATGGAGATACGATTCAAAGTCATAGGCACTTGTAAGAGTATAAGGTGCTGGACCGACCCACCATGAGAAAGCTGCATGGATTAAGTCATAAGCTTTTCTCATGTATAACCGCGTCACAATGCCCTTTGACCTGAGATCATTATGGATTCCTACATGATAAGTTGTTGATCTTTGACCTAGTCAAAGGTCACCTTTGACCGGGTGATGATAAAGGCTTGGATCGGGATCAGTGGTTTTCATGCAGAGGAATGTGAATGGTCAAGATGGAATTTGTCCCTCACATTTATAGAGAGATAATATTAGGCCCCTCGATGAGTGAGTCTGAGAAATGTATGATCATACTATGATGGAAAGAAGGTTCCATTTCAATTGTTAGACTACTCAAGAATCGAGAAAGTAATGGTCAAGAACAGGAAGTTGACATTATCCATGCCTCATCCTTGACCAAGTTATCGTGTGACAAAAGGGATGTGACATGGCTGTATGATAGGTTGTATTGTATCATCGATCCCCATATGAATTGGGTAATCGCAATGTCTTGCTAGAGGCCGCTTGCAACTTGTGGGATGATACAGTATTGGCTCACTGCCAATCTCATGTGGGCCTGCAAGGTCGCACACAAGAATAGTCCAACACGAGTGAAAGTGTCCAGATTCATTAAATCTTATATATGTCTAAGATTTAATGAATACTACTGTATTTAATCTAGGATATATATATATATATATATTAAAATTCAAAAATAATAATGATATTATTTATAGATAATAATATTATTATATAGTATTTGTTATAAAACTAAGTAAAATACAAGGGAGATTAAGATGAGGGAGATGAAGAAATGCAAGAGAGAAATGGAGAGCAAGGAGAGAGTGATTCTTCTTTCTATTGTTGTAGCTCAACCTTTGATACATGCCTACTATATATAGGCAATCAATCTTCAACTTCCATTACAAGAGTAACATACAAGAGTAAATCTACATAATGGTATATTATGGAATATTGTAAGTTATATGAAACTCCCACTAAGCCATTCATGTCATAGGTTATATGGCTTCAAGTGTAGAATTCCAAAAGACTCTTCTTGGAAGGTTATGGACATTCACACCAATATTGGAATATTTATAACACTCCCCCTTGAATGTCCATTATGAATGTGCCTCATTAAAAACTTTAACTAGGAAAAACCCGGTGGGATAAAAACCTAGCTAAAGAAAAGAGTACATAATCCATTGATACATTGTCTAGTGCTGCCTCATTAAAAACCTTTCTAGGAAAACCCAGTGGGACAAAACCTAGATAAGGGAAAAAGAGTACAGCGTGTATCGGCTCCCCCTTGACAATATCGGTATTACTCCCCGATGACAACATTGCTTCCGATGTCTTTGTGTTGGTGAAGAACTATATTTTGCTAATAATCAAGATACATTAGTGCTCCAATAGCACTAAATTATGGTTGGACCAAGTAGTTCTTCTTCAAATTCTTTGTTGATTACTCGAGGTCAGAATTGGTCTTTACCCGCCTGCAAATACCTTACAATCGTTGGGGTACATGATGAATGTGACTTTTTTATATAAAATCGTTATAGGACCTTCTTTGTATAATCTTCTTCAAATACAAAGATCACATTTTATAGTTACTCAATCTGTAATTCAAGACAAAATTTTGTTCAGCCCAAGTCTTTCATTTCAAATCATTTCTTCATATAATTAATTTCCTTTTGAAGCTCTTCAGAGTTCAAATGATGTTGATATCATAAACAACAATTATAGCAAATTCATTGCTAGATCTTTTCATAAAAATGCATGGGCATATTAGGACATTTTTGTACCCATATTTCTACAGATATTTCTTGAGAAGATTATACCACATGCGTCATAATAGCTTCAAGCCATATAGGGACTTACTTAACTTAATTAAGTATTGTTCTTAAGAACTTTAATTAGATGCTTTGAACATCTTGAGTCCTTCGGGGACTTATATTTCGGCACATTAAGTCCTTCAGAACATATGCTTCTGGCACCTTAAGTCCTTTGGGAACGCGTGCTTCTAGAACCTTTAATCCTTCGGGGACACGTGCTTCTGGCACCTTAAGTCCTTCAGGGATTTTTATATAAATATCACTATCAAGTGTGTCACACAAATAGGCAATAACAATATCCATTACATGCAGATCAAGCTCTTCATTTATTGCTAGGCTAATCAAATAATGAAAAGTAATTGCATTCACTTCTGGTGAATATGTTTCTTCAAAATCAATGTCAAGCCTTTGTGTAAAACTTTGGACTACAAGGCTTGCCTTATTATTTCACCTTTTCCATTTCTTTTTTCATACAAATATCTATTTGTATGCATCTGGCTTTACATCTTCTGGTGTATGGACTACAGGTCCAAATATTTTTCATTTTGCCAATGACTTTAATTTTGTATTAATAGCATATTTCCATAGGGGCCAATTCTTTCACTGTTGGCACTTGCTAATGGATTTTGACTCATGATCCTCATCATCATTCATTACATCATATGCTATATTATTAGCAAAGATGTCGTCAACGTTGACTTCTTTTTGGTCCCATCGGATTCTATCATAATTTATTGAGATCTCATTATTTCCCATATTTCAGGTACCTGGGTCTCTTCTGGGACTACAACATTCTCTTCTGGAGATATCTCTACTAGAGATCATAACTCTTCAGGAGATACTATTCTGGAGCTACTAAACTTTTCTTAATTATCCTCAATTTGATCATCTATCTTCTTAGCTCCTTTTCTCTTTTGAGAATTTTTTTTCTTTGGAACCGATGGACCTTTCACGCTTTAGGCGTGCTTTAAATTCATTTCTAATAGGTTGTCCTTCAGGGACATTAATTCTAATAGGAGCATTAGCAGTTGGGACATGTGACTTTGTCACTTTCTATGGGTCAGTAAATGCTTCTGGCATTTGGTTAGCTAAATTCGGAAAATGAATTATCTTTTGAACTTCTAGTTCATGATTTTTCTACGAGGATCAAAATGAGCCAATAATTCATTCCACTAATCTCTTTACCCAAACTGCTTATCTTCTCCCCTCATGTTGGGAAAACAATATCAATTCACAATTAACTAATCATGTAGTATAAGTCTCCTAAATCCATTTGTTACCTTTAGAAACATCATTTTGTTTCATTTAGAGACAAACAAGAAGAAGGAGGTCCTTATACAACATTTATCCCAACTTTCTTTCTATATCCATCTTATGTGCATTATGGTGGATTTATAAGCATTGCACATTCAAAACTTTTCGAGATGGAATTAATCGGCTTTTGACCATAAGCCAATTTTTACAGGAGAATTTTGTTGGCTTATATAAATGTTGCAAATATACCAACATAGAAATTTTGTTCTCATGAGTATTCAATACATGATTTCTGGATCATATAATCTGGAAATAGCGCGCTTAATTTATTCAAACATTATTGCAAACTTCAGTTGCAATCTTACAAACTTCGGTTGTAAGCTAATATTTTCACATGTAACCATCTTATAGATGCATCTCTCAAATTTGTATGGTTTACATGTCATTTCAATGGGCCCATATAATTCAGTTTGATATATTTCCAGAGATCCATTACCAATCATGAACTATTATATACTCATAGTCATTTCTATTTGAGAACAATCAGCACATAATCTTATTTGCATTATACATATATATGACTCGGATGATCAAACAATTCATGCCAACAACAACTTTATTTGGATCAGTAAATTTCTGGTTTCTTGTAACATATATCACAAACCGATATCCATAACGATATCTTCTGGTATACAATACTATTTAAACCATAAACTGATATCCATTTTGGGATATCTATTAAACTTTATGTGAGAAGTATATAACATTTCAAAAATTAGCTCACACTTGTATTCTAAACTCACTTCAAAAATTAGCTCACACTTGTATTCTAAACTCACACTTGTTTTCTAACAATCTCCCCCTCAAGTGTGAGTCATATAAACATACTTTCTTTATATCTATTTCAAAATCACATAATTTTATTACTCATTAACAATATACTTCAATTTGCTTATATATGCAAAATATATATAGTCCATCACATATGAAAATCTTCATAATCAAAATAACTTAAAATCACATAGATGGTAACTTCAAATTAAATATCATATTACCTTCTGGGCTTATTCTTTCTTTCTTTCTTTCTCTTGACTTCAAAATAAATCTGGACATATTTATCCGCAGCTCTATGCCTTTATTTGCAGCATTGACAAACATTTGATTTGCATTAGCAAACTTTTAGTTTGCATTTACAATCCCTTGCATTATTATTTGTAAACTTCTGATTTACAATAGCATGTATTTCTTATATGATATCTATTTCGTAGATATCTTTGAAACTCAACAAGTTTCTTTCATACTTGGTAGAATAAAATGCATATTCAATGCATAGTTTTGTTCATTCGGTAACAAAATAATAGCTCTTCCAGATACTCGAATTTATACTACTAAATATAGTCTGAATATCAGTCTCTAAAATATACTAATTAGTCTCTAGGACTATTCGCCTTTAGAATTTATTATGACATAATCTTTGCAAGTTATTGTCTTCTGGACAATACTTTTCCAAGGCTTTGAAAATCTTATTGTATCATAGAATATTTGAAACACAAGCCTTCAGAATGTGAACTAGCTCCTACATCCTTTTTGTGGCTAGAAGACTGAAGGACTAAATATCACATAAATTGTAATACTATGTACATAGTGGGGAGAGAGATATCATAGTGATATGATGATATTTTTTTAACATATTTATTATGCCCAATAGTTTTCCTTTTGTGGCTTTTATCAATAATATTTCTCCACTTCAGGTGAGAATTTGAACCATCATACGCATTGTTTGGCCATATGAGATCAAGGAATTAATTCAGAAATTACTTAAAACCTCTCTCACAATATTACTACTGCAGGAGCTAATTGGATATAATCATTTATAACAAACTTTTAGAAAACAACCATCTTCAGGTGGTTATACAGTTTCCTTTAATTTGTTCTAAAGAACAAGGGGGGTCTTTTAATGCCAAATATTTACAAATGATGCCATTTTGTCTCATCATGGCTTCAGGCCAAATTGTGCCTCCTCTTGACTTCTAGCCAACTTTCTCTTCATGAGAAATTAAATCAATATGACTTTCAACTGTTTATCTCCAGGATAAACATAAATTATATATGGTTTTTTAGCCATTATATATTATTAGAATATCTAATATAAAAACACTAATGATAATAACAGGAAATTCACAAAAATAATTCATAAAGTATTGCAATGAAATTAAAATTTTATGGCTTTAGGCCATTTATCTTCAGGATAAATAAAAGTTGAACATGATGGCTTTAGACTAATTAGTCTCATGGCTTCGGGCCAATGATGAGAATTTAGAATTATATGGCTTCTGGCCTTTTATCTTCAGGATAGATAAAAATTAAATATATGTTTCTAGCCATCCAATAAAATAAAAGATTAAAAAAATATATGACTTCAGGTCATATAATACGGAATCAAATGAATATGGCTTCTAGCCATTTTGTAACTTACATAAAAGAAAAATGTATATATATGACTTCTGGCCATATAATATAAAAATAGGAATCAAATGAATATGGCTTCTGGCCATATTATATCAAAATAATAAATCAAAATGTATATGACTTCTGGTCATATAATCTCAAAATAGTAATAAAAGGAATATGGCTTCGGCCATATAATAGGAAATCGAGCAATATGACTTCGGTCATATAATAAGAAAAATAAAATGACATGTAAATTGGATAATAAAACATAACAATAAAAGTAAAAGCTTAAAGTAAATGTTATGTTAGTACCATAAAGTAAATGTTAGTAACATAAAAATAAAGGTTATGTAAATGTTAGTAACATAAAGTAAATGTTAGTAAGATAAAAATAAATGTTATGTTAGTAAATGTTATGTTCATCTCTCTTCTTTTTTTTTTTTTTCTGGGTATCAACGATTCATATTCCGTGCCAACCATAGGTTCTCCATGGGAAATTTCCTTATAAGGCAATTTCGTTCTTGAGAATAGTCTCTTCCTTTCACATCTTGATTCCCTTAAAGAAGGATATGGATGAAGTTCCAATAAAGAGGATGAGGATGAAGCAAAGTGAGCATGGGGACGAAAATGCCTCCGTAACGTGCATGGGAATGGAATGAGATGGATTGGGGGGTGTGGCGAAGAATGCTTTACGGAGAGATGATGATCAACACAGAAGGAGGCTCAATTGCTTAGAACTTCGTGCGATAACGTGTTATAAAACTAAGTAAAATACAAGGGAGATTAAGATGAGGGAGATGAAGAAATGCAAGAGAGAAATGGAGAGCAAGGAGAGAGTGATTCTTCTTTCTATTGTTGTAGCTCAACCTTTGATACATGCCTACTATATATAGGCAATCAATCTTCAACTTCCATTACAAGAGTAACATACAAGAGTAAATCTACATAATGGTATATTATGGAATATTGTAAGTTATATGAAACTCCCACTAAGCCATTCATGTCATAGGTTATATGGCTTCAAGTGTAGAATTCCAAAAGACTCTTCTTGGAAGGTTATGGACATTCACACCAATATTGGAATATTTATAACAGTATTTAATTTATTTGATAAATTAAATAACTATAATAAATTGAGATATTGTATCTCAGATTTAATTTTCGAATAAAGATATAGTATCTCATATTTGATTAAATTGAGATATAGTATCTCAGATTTAATTAAATAGAAAGATATCATATCTCAGATTTAATTTATAGAAATAAATTAAATTAGCAGGCTTTTAATTCGAATTAAATAAATAGATTAGATTAGATCTGTTGGACAAATTTAATTAATGCTATTTATATCTAAAATTTGAATTCAAGATTAATTGAGATTAATTTTGAATATTTTAATATGGCTCAATTAGGGTTTTAGAAACTCTATAAAAGATAATGATCTAGTTGTATTAAAATAAGGAACTACCGCGAAAAAACCCTAGAGAGAAAAGACGCGAGACGCATACAAGCTGAAATAGGACGCATACAAGCTGTTCAGAGAGCTGCCTACGTGTTGGAGAGATGTTCGGTTTGGATACCGATAGAGGGAGTGGATTCGTAGAGTTGGCTCCTAGAGATTGATCGAGGAAGAAGGTGTTAGCCCACGTGTTCGAGAAAGGACGCATACAAGCTCGTATAGGTACGGTTTCTCTAACGAACCTTAATTTAAACGCCGTTGATAGACCCTCTTTATGGGATTCGTAAAATTTTGAATGGATGAGAATCCTTCCGCTGCGTGTACAGATCCCAACAGTTTCATCTTATCATAAACTTAATCTCAAGAAACCTAATATCTTCTTGAGATAAAGAAAACCCAAGAACCTTGACTTCTCAACCTTGTCGTCGCCTAACAAGCATTCAAGGAAAGAGAGAAATCAAACAGAATGAGTTCTCAAGGAAATTGGGAGATAGCCATGTGGTGATGCATTAGAAAACGTCATAAATTTGAGGTCTTCAATGATCTAAGGTAATCCTAAAACCCCTCATGTATTTCAATGAGTAGATCCTGAAAAGGAACCCATGAGTATTTACTTTATCGTTTAATTTGGGAAAACTCATGAGATCCCGTAAAGAGTTAAGGGGTCCATAATGTTCATAAAGTCCGAAAACATAATTGAAATCATTACTCATGCCATAAAAGTCACGAGTTCTCATGAGGACCTATAAAGAGTCATGGGTTTTCATAATGGCTAATTATTTATGATCTTCAGTCTCATGAGCGCCCGTAAAGAGTTACGGGATATTGTGAGTAATTATGGGTTTAACTCAGGAGTACCATAAAATTTATGGGTTCTCATGAGCACCCATTAAGACTCATATATCTGATAATGATTATATTTATCTTGATATTTGGATCCATGTTCTCCCGTAAAAGTTACGAGTTCTCATATATTAACTTATTTAAGTAACTCATGAGTACCGTAAAGTGTTTGGAGTTCTCATGAGTACCGTAAAGAATTACAATTATAAATTATAAATTCCGCTACAGTTAGTGAAGAACAAAAAAAAAATTGTTTTTCACCTCATGAGTTTACGCTTAACGTCAGGCAACACCCAAAATTTACCAACACCTAGATGCACCTAGTTACCATTTGACTTTAAAGGCATATACTTATGTCTCAGGTCGTGGCCTCGAGTCCTTCAGGAGGTGCTCTTAGGTGAAGTATGTGCTACTTCCAATGGATAAATCCTCTAGAGAAGAGGACAATACTTGCCACAGTGGTGGTCGGCTGCCTACAGTATGTGTTACTGAGTAGGCCGTTATATTTGCAACTGAAATATGATCATCACAATAATATTCACTCCATATTTTCAACCCCCCCACTTATTCCATAAACTTAGACTTGATATTCGGCCAAATATCATTTTCCCAACTTTTTATTGTTGTTTTGCATGCAACCATCTACTTGGCTACTTTTTCTCGATGCTCATGAATGAAAACATCAATGTTGTGCTTGCTCTCTTTCAAAATCCACGATTTGAATGATTCTACAACATTTGTTGTTATTTTATCCAATATTTTGTAAGGAAACTTTGTTTTGAGCCCATATTTCCACATCTCCTTCGGTCTCGACCCACTGAGCTAAGCAATTGCATCAAGCATCTTGAGTACACCTTCCTTGTTATTCCCAGAAGTCTGTCCCCTTTCTCTTTTTAGCTTTACAAACTCTACACTAAAGTTTTCTTTCACTTGCCTGTAGCAAAACACATTACTCTCACCTTCAAATATAGCACGAACATCACTAATGATGGCAAGATTCTTATATGAGACTATTGAATCTCCCTTTGCCAATGATATCCTTCAAATTATTAAGAAACCAACTCCAATCATCTTGAGTTTTCGTACTAACTATAGCATTTGCCAAGGGAAACAATTGATTATCATCATCATAAGCATTAACTGAGACCAATGTTTCCTTGTAAAGACCACTGGGATAACATCCGTCTATATAAAGTATGCCTTGACACTTTTGTAAGAAGCCTTTGATCGAGCATCTATAAGCAATGATTGCCCTCTTAAATCTATCACTATCTGAGAATTCACATCGGGCAACCGTGTCTAGATCAGTCTCAACTAGCCAATCACATATCTAAGGAATAGCAATATGTAATACCCGGATAATTATTTATCTGGAATATTATATTTTAATAAATAATACCTATTGGAAATAGGTGAATATGTGGTATCAAATTTGTAGGGAAAAATCTCTTGAAAATTTGAGTGCCAAAATTACGAAAATGCCCTTGTGGAGCATAAAGTGACTTAAGGAAATTATGAAAAATCCTTAGAGGTAATAAAATAATTATTAAAAATTAGAGAGTATGTTGTCTCTAATTTAGAAAATTTTTGGGATTTATTCCCTTGGAAAATAGTGAGGGAAAAATTAAAAAGTATTCCGGGGTCATTATTGACCCCATGATTTTTAATATTTTACTTGGAATGTAAAATACCAATATCAATAAAAAGTTTGTGAGAAAAGGAGTAATTCTAATTAATAAAATCATCAACAATTAGTAAGAGATTAAATAGATAATTATTGGCTAATTATCTAGGTACGATTAAGAGAAAATCCAATGGTAAATGTGTAAAAACCCTTTGAGAAAATATTTATGGCTAAAATTAGCATAAAATATATTTGCTAATTAAATGGTAAATATGAAGAAAAATATATGAGAATAAGTAATTTTTAAGCCTAAAAACATGTATGGACCAATAGGGAAATTTTGTAAAAAATTATATAAAATAATTATTAAATAATTATTTTATATAATACTCCCTCTGGTCCTTATTATAAGGCACCAACTACCAATTTCTCGCGGACCAAGGAATGGAGGTTAAGTCATTAATGAGGTCTAAAAGTAATAAATGTTTCCAACTTTACCCCTACTTTAATGATGTAGGTTTAAATGAGTTAGTTAAAAATGAGGGCACAATGGAAAAATAGTAATAAATAAGTTAGTTAAAGTAAGTTGGTGCCTTATAATAAGGACCAAAAAATATTGGTGGTTGGTGCCTTATAATAAGGACCAGAGGGAGTATTAATTAATTATTAATTAAATAAAAATGAAAATAAATAAAAAATACTTGTTGGCCAAAAATTATGGTGTGAATGGAGTTGTGGACTTTTCAAAAATAATATCTTGATATTTGATCAAGTTGTAATATAATATAATATATGTAAATAGTAATCAAAGTAAATAAACATCGATAGAAATTGGATCCTATCTAGAGAACCAGGAGTGAAATTTCTAAAGTCAATAAAGAATATGAAAGAGTGGATTTTTATCTTGAAGTAGACTGCTCGGAAGTTAATTCCGAGATCGGTAGAGCATTTTGATAATAAGACGAAATAGGGTAATGTGAAAAGGCGGATGGTCACGATTTAGAATTTGAAGAAAATAAATCGTAACTCAACATCCGGGATGAGTTTATGATTATCTGGACATATTTGAAATCAGTGAATTTTTGTCCAGAGATTGATAATTCCGGAAATTCGTTCCGTAACCGCACGTTTTTCCGTAAAACTTCAGCAGGACCGTTGAAACCCTGTATGGGATCAAAAATTAGGTTAACTTAGACATTTCTAATGAGAAAGAAAATGTCTTCAAAGTTGTGATTCTGAATCTCTGAGATTTTGCGCGATTATGCGATTCGGGCACCGATAGAGAAACTTATCGGTAAAAGCTTCTAGAAAGGACCACATGGCACCTTGTGATTGGCCAAGGGATGCCACCTAAGGGGGGGAAAGGACGGATGCCAAGTGGCATGGAGAGGATCAAGACACCTTGCAGAAGTGCGATCCGACGGTCTATATCCGATATGAAAAAGTAGTGAATAGTGTCACAATTTTCCTTATAAATAGAGGCCTTTGCCTCTTCACAATTCACACCAAAACCAAAATTAGAAGAGTTAGAGAGAATTTAGAGAGAGAAGCTCTGGAGGAAGTAGCAGCGAAGCTCTGAGTAAGTTCTTCGATACTTAGTCTTAAGCTTCCGTAGTTCTTTCGGTAGTTAGAGTAGAAATGTTAGATTAGTCTTTAATCTTCCAAGTATGATTAGATATCATATGTTAAGGGTATTTTAGTCATTATTTCGAAAATCATGGTGGGGTCGAAGTTCTGGCAAAATTTTTGGAAGATTAGAGTCAAAGTAGCGAAGCTCTGGCGAAATTCTGCCGACTAGTAAGGATAGGGGCAAAATGGTAATTTTTACCTAAAATGCCTGTTATGATGTGAATCATTAATTAATATGATTTATATTTCAAAAATTATGTTGGAGTAGGAGTTATGTTGAAATTTTGGAAGATTAGGGTCAAAGTAACGAAGTGCTGGCGAAATTCCGCCGATTAAGGGGTCAGGGGTAAAATGGTCATTTTAACTAAAAATGTTCGTCGTAATGATAGATCCTTAACAAATGCGTTGTTATGTTGATAGGATATCCCTAATTACGTTTTGACCTACTGTCGTACCGTATTCCGACAAAAATACCGACGACCGTCAACGAAGGTACGTCCGCGTACTGTAACATTAACTCTTATGTTTATGGTATGCATATATGTGCTATGCGTATTGTTATGGTATGTTTATTGAATGCAAATATGTTAGAACAGTTTGGTGCCGAAGGAAAGGCTAGTCTATGTGGGTAAGCCATTAAGTCACCGTGAACTCGGTGAAGCCCCCATGATAGACACTTACCTGGCCATTCTGATCGGTTTACGGAAGTATGTACGTTCGCGTACTGTAACACTAATCTGATGGATATAGTATGCGTGTATGTGATGTGTGTGTGGTATGTATGTGTGGTATGTTGATTGGTGCATATTATGTTAGAAGATAACTGTATGCATGCTGGGAGCGATATATCTGTAAGGCTGGGAGCGATACATCTGTAATGTTGGGAGTGATACATCCGTAATGCTGGGAGCGATATATCTGCATGCTGGGAGGCGATACATGTGCATTGGTTGGGTGTGATTTATATGCTTTGTGTTAATGTTGTTCTCGTAACCCATATGTGTGTATGTATACATGAGGTTAACCGTTACCTGAGATCCGGTGCGGATCTCAGCTCTTAACATAGCATCAGGGTCAGGAGGACCGAGGACCGAAGAGAGAGGAAAGCAGCAGGTTCAAGGATCCGGCTGAAGACTTTCCGTCAATGTCCTTTACTTTTTGAAAACTCTCGGTTGTTGAACCGCTTCTGTAAATAGCCAGTGGGCATTTTGAATATATATATCAGTTACACTCTTACTCCGATGCTCTACTCTGATGAAAAAATTTTATACTGCTTGTGAAAACGGGATGTTACACAATATATGAATCCTCTACACGACCATGTATTTCCCTCAATGCTCTTTTTTTTTCCTTGTACGCTTGAATAATTTTTAGTTTGCAATTGTTTGAATATATTTTTAAATTATATTTTTGAAAAAAATTATCAGAAATCCAATTGTCATTAAATTGATATTTTGAGACCTATTTGTTACTCTACCTTATATCATTTATTTGAAAGTCTAAATTTTTTATTATATCTCTATTTTCTTTATTTTTTTAGTTTAAATTTTCCTAATATTATTATCACTAGTTGAATATCTCAACCTTTTCTTATTACATGTATACACTTTTTCATTTTAACTTTTTAAAAAATTATTCTTGTTTCTCATTTAAATAATTTATCCCAAATTAGTAATATATTAATTTTAGTGACATAAAATCTATTATTTGATAGTAGAATTAACAAGGTCTCAAAAAATAAATTTAATGATCAAGAAATCCCAATAAAAAAATAAGTGTTATCTTTTCTTACAATGAAACTTATCACTATACGCTTCTCATTTGTCGAGACTTTCTTAGTAATTATCAAAAGAAAGGAGGAAGAGACAGAGAAATAGAGAGAGAAACTCACGTTTGTTTAGGGAGAACTGAAGAGTTGAAGAAAGCAAACAAGCGAAAGACGAGAGTGTCCCTATCCCCCTCGCAGCCTCTCAAGTTGCTTGCGCGCTTTCTATCTTTTATTTTCTTTTTTAAAAAACAATTGTAGAACTAAGGGTGGTTTAAATTAGGATTTGGGAGTTAAATGCTAATTGGAAAAATTAATAATGGTGGCAAAAGCTTATTGGATAGTGGGACATAATGGACCTAGTCAACTTGATCTAAGTTTTGTCGTTTTCATAATACTATCAAATATAAAACATTAATATTACTCTAATTATAGAATTCATGATTCAAAGTTTATAAGAAAAATACCACATTAAAAGGACTTTTTTCATATTGCTTTCTAAGAAAGTACTTTAATTAGAAGTTAAAACTATTTTACTTTTGTTATACCATTTAAGGAGTACTTTTAAATAAATAAAAAGTTGTTTGAATGTTGAAATAGAGAAGTATTTTTTTATTAGTAAAATTATTGAAATGGAGACAAAGTTGTCATTTTATTAGGGCAGAGCAGTGAGTGAGTTGGGTAGCCTGTGCTCAAACCCATAACCCGAATTTAACTTTATACAGGTACGAATACCCGTACCTCAATCTATTTAAACCCGTGTAAACAAACTAAAACATAAATGGGCGGGCTAACCGGGTTTTAGGTAACTCATTTACATTAAAACTTCTTTTTATAAAAAAAAAAAAAATTAAAAAAAACATACATAAGTATTAAGCATCCATCATTCCATCCAAATCCATCATTCTGAATTGTAAAATATGAATCTTCAAAGTTCAATAATCATAATTTACATAAAAGAACCTAAATTTAGACAAGTACTATGATAAAATAATTTGATGTTCAAATTCCAACTTTTAAATTAAAAATCAGAGTCACAGAGAAAAGACAGAACAAATGAGAGTGAGAGACTGAGAGTCGAGTTATCGAGGAAAAATGTGCATTACACTATTACTTACTATCTTCAATGTCTCTGTCCATATATTTAATTTTTTTTTTTAAAAAAAACTACCTAAATGGGCGGGTATGGATAGCCCGAAAGTGTGCCCATAGCCCGCCCATTTAAGTTTTAAATGGACGGGTTTTAACCCAACCCGTTATAGGTCTTTTTGGATGGGTTCAAAATAACGTAATTACACCGGGTTGTAGGCGAGCTCACCAGGTTGTGGGTTCCTTGCTCAACCTTACATTTTATTGAAAATCAAGGTAGTTGTTGTCAAAACAAATCATTAAAGAAAAGCCAATCATTTTTTTTTTTTCATTCTCTCTCTTTTTTGCGCACATGATTTTTTTTAAGCTACAAATTAAAGCTTTAAAAAAAGAGAGTAGAATTTTGGTATTTTTTGTTATTTTTGCTTCTTCTTTTTTAAAGCTATCATCCAAACACATTTATTAATAAAAAAAGACACTTTATTTTTTTTTTAAAAAGAACTTTTATATATATATATATATAAAACCATCCAAACAGGCTTGTTGACAATAATAATAATGAGATTATAAAAAAAGAATTAAGTATTTGGTAACTCTTTATATTGAAAAATAAAAAATTACCTATCTAAGACTTTAAAATATAAGTGATAGTTTCCTTAGATTTTCTCAAATTTATAAATATGGAAAGTGACCCACGTTATTATGATTTATAATTAAACCAACTTTGTTGTTAAATTTTTTTTTTTTTTTAAAAAAAAGGTATGTTGTAATGTAAGCCATTACGTAAGAGGAAGAGATGGCTGGTGGTCCCACCTAAGCAACTCCGTAATATTTTGAAATTTTAAAGTTGTCCTCTGTTTCTTACATCTTTCGTCTCTGACCATAAAAGTCAGCCATCGCACCATTTTCCTCACTTCATGGATCTCTTCTTCTCCTCATTCTTCTCATCATCATCATCTTCTTCACTTCACTGAAGCCGATTGTACAAAAAATATGGTGAACATGGCCTCTGCTTCTCCATCTTCGTTCACCAGTCCGGCTTCTTCGTGCTCCTCTTCCTTCGCGAAATTGTCAAATCATAATCGCTCAGCTCCTAAGCACATCAAATTCAAACTCAGGATCAACAACAAAGAAGGGAATCGGTTTCTTCACAGATCGCATTATGAGGTTAATTCCATTCCTCAAATCCCTAGATTTTCTGATTCCGCCACTTTGCCCTCGGACGTCGACGTTGCCGATAAGGTTAATCTATTGACTTCGGAATTTAAGTCTCTCTCGGAGCCAATCGATCGGGTGAAAAGGCTATTGCATTTTGCGGCGCTTCTGCCGCCCCTGGAGGAATCGGCTCGTGTGCCGGAGAACAGGGTGACGGGGTGCGCGACTCAGGTGTGGGTGATAGCGGAGATGGACGAGTTAGGGAGGATGAGATTCAGAGCCGATAGTGATTCTGAGATATCGAAGGGTTTTTGTTGGTGCTTGATTTGGATGTTGGACGGCGCCGAGCCGGAGGAGGTGTTGACGGTGGCGGCGGAGGATTTGGCGGAGATGAACGTGGGCTTGCATGTGAAGGCCCAGTCCAGAGTGAACACTTGGAACAATATCTTGTTCAGCATGAAGAAGGCCACTAAGACCTTAATTGTGAGACGTTGAAGGAAAACAACGGCTCATGAAGGTTTTTCCTTCTGTAATTGTCAATCTCTGTGTTTAGATTAGCTTCAAGAGAAATGTGTTTAGATTAGTTCTTGGAGAATTACTTCAAGAGAAAAGTAATAGAAGTGATTTTAGATAATGTATTTTAGGAAATAGCTTAAAAGCAAGAAAAAATGGTTTCAGGAAGGAAAATCATGGTTTTCCACCCGAATCCACAGTTTTCTTGTAACACATAGATTGTGAAACAAGAGTGTGTTAGGATGGCTTACACCAAAATCATGATTTTGGTTTTTTAAAAAAAAAAAAATGATTGTGGAAAAAGTTGTGTTTGGGTTTAATATCTTATTCCTTCTTCATCTTGTAAATCATTAGCTTGACTAACTACGATTCTATATTATAAAGAAAATTGATAGGGGTTGTACAGTGAATTCTCAGATTTTTATAAGCAGAAATCAGATTTTTAAGATCAGGCTTAGGCATAGTTCTTTGATACCTACTTTGATGAAGTGGAATATATACAGGTAGTCAGGTACATATATGTGACATATGTACAACTTGTAAACAACAGAAGAACTGTTAAGATTTGGAAAAAGTTGTCTTACATTTGGCTCTGGTGGGTTGGTTTTCATTTGCAACTAGATTAACTAGCAACTGCCAGTACTGTGTGAAGTCTTAAATTCTATCTGTTAAATATAAATGTCAACAAATATGAGGTTTAGGTAAAGTTCTTTGATGCATACTGAGGTAAAAAATAATAATACCTCCCGTGTTTAATATAAGATAAGATCTGCAGTTCAAATTGAATATAAGTATAAACTGTGACTCCAAACAAGCTCAAAAGCATTTTAATATTAATAATTACAAATGTCTATGACACTGGCAGTTTTTTAGATCTTTGTAGATTGGGTATACTTATATATTTGTGACCAAAAGTGTAACATCCCAACTTTTCACAAGTAGTATAAATTTTTTTTTTTTTCAAAACATCATTTCAAATCATCAGAGTAGAGCAACAGAGCGATTGAGTAACTGATATGTATACATAAAACACCGTAAGTCTGGCGGAATACAACAGCGGTATGGTAACCGAGTATTTCAAAAGTGATACACAACAGCACATAGTACAAGCATCTCCCAAACAGGCGTATCCGTGAAGACATAGGCCCCCTGCAGTGTAACCCTAGCAGCACCTAGGCCTCTTGATCCCTAGCAGCACATAGGCCCCTAACAACCATATCCTGGCGGCACGTAGGCCTCTAACATGCGTATCCCATTACCCAACAATCATAACAACAATACATAACATATAATTCACATAGCACATACACGCATACCATAAATATCAGAGTTAAGGTTACCAGTACGCGAACGTACCTTCGTTGACGGATTACGGTATTTCTAGCACGTTTTACGAAAACTGTACTTTTACGGCAAATCGTAAAACAACGGCACGTCGGCAGCGTAACGGCAGCAGATCAGAGTTTCTGATATCCTATAAGGGTAATATCACTTTCATTAGTGATTTGACACAATAACTGGCATTTTAGGTAAAAATTACCATTTTGCCCTTCTACCCCTAATTGGCGGAATTTCGCCAAAACTTCGTTACTCTGACTAATTTTCTTCCCAAAATTTCGCCAGAACTTCGACGCCATTTTGATTTTCGAAAATAAAGACTAAAATAGCCCTCCCATATGATACCCAATCATACTTGAAAGATTAAATACTAATCTAACATTACTACTCTAACTATCGAAAGAACTACGGAAGCTTAAAGCTCGGTACCGAAAAACTTACCCGAGCTTCGCGCGAATTTCCCCAGACTCCTCCCCAGAGCTTCTCTCTCTAACCTCTCTCTAGGATCTCAACTTTTGGTGTGAAGATTTCAAGAGGGCATGCTACCTATTTATAGAAATTTCAAAGGACATGGATGGCATTTTCCAAGTTGTTTCAACCTTGGAAATTCAATGCAAAATTGGTGTTTAATCCTTGTCCATGGGAGCAGCTGGTCGACATGCATGGGCTGAGGTGGCAGCAAATGATTTGTCCAAAGTGATGAATCAAAGTTGCTTTATGCCCGCACCGATAGAATTTCCCCGATCGGTACCCGATTCGCGTGATTTCGGAGAAATCTCAAAATTCTGGATTTACAACTTTGAAACCATTTCCTCACTCATTAGAAATGTCCAAGTTAACCTAAATTTTGATCCCATATAGGGCTCCAACTGTCCAGTTGAAGTTTTCTCGAAAAACGTGTCCGAACGTGTCCGGTTTCATAACGCATTTCTGAAACATCATCTTCTTCAGAAAAATTCACTGATTCCAAATATGTCAAAATAAATTCAAACTCATGCCTAGATGTTGAGTTAGAATTTATTTTCTCTATATCCAAAAATATACCTATATGCATTTTTCCCTATTTTGTTTTATTAGGAAATGCACAAACGACTTCAGAATTTTCTTCCGGAAGAGTTTAACGAGAAGATAAAATTCCACCGATCATTATTTTTCCCGACTTTGGAAATCCCCTTCCTAGATCTCTAGATAAGATCCGTTTCCTAATTTCTAAATTACTATTCACACTTTTTACTTTAATTAATTATAATATATAATATTCAAAAATATCATGATATTATTCTTTCAATCCCATCTTCATTTTTCTTGCTCCAATTCGGTCATTTCAATACTTTTTGGGTATTCTTCTACAATTTCTCTAAGTTTGTAACTTAATAAATTACCTAAATTAGGGACAATATCCTTCCCTATTTTAAATAGATTTTTACTTGCCTCTTTTATAGCTTTCACAGGGTATTTATAACCCACAATGTGTTTAGGGACCTATTTGCAAATCTTCAAACGTCTTAGGGACCTAATTGCAAATTATCTTTTTTCAAGGGAAATTACCCTAAGTCAGATTTGAGGGTATTACAAAAAGGCAAATTAAAATTGAAGTAACCTCTTTTTTACTTTTAGATTTTCTTTAATTGTTTACCTTTTGAAAATGACTTATCAATTTATAATCTGAATAAGTTTTTGTCAAACTGAGTTTTATATATAAAAGCTTATCTAAATATAAATCACACTACATGACTTTTACCTCAATTTTAATTTACAAAATTCAGTTGAAATAAGAATCACTTTTGCAAAGATCAATCCAAACAAGTCCTAAGAAGGTCCAACAACTTTTGATATTGCGGGGTTTAGGGTTGATAACGAGGATTCTTAAGAATTTGGTTTCGGCTTGTTTGCCTGCATTTTGGGCTATCTCCATTTTGGGGTTCTAAAATCAGTTTTTTGATTTTTTGGGACCAAGATGTCGGCTCTAAAATCAGTTTTCAAACACCAAAACGTAGGTGCACCCAAATACAGCTCGCCTGAACTGTGTTTCAAACGTTCGAAACCTAACATTTTAAATTGTTTATTATTTTTCTTGTGCTCAAGTTTGACTTGTTCTTTGGGAAATGAATGTATCTGGTTTGTTTGTCATGAATGCCGCCAATATAGGAAAATGAAAAGCTTTGCTTAGCGGCTACTTTGAATCCAGCATCCCCTTTTACCTTTATTCAGTGTATTGTATCTCGCTGATGTCAAAAGAAAAGTTGTGACCACTTGCCCATTTAATCCCATCTTTGTATAAAAAGAAAAATTAATCACTTAATCCCTATAGTTTTGTCATAATATTAACTTAACTTAGTTCTTAAATTTTAACTTGATTCACCTTAATTTTTATAATTTTGACTCGAATGAAACACGGTCTAACATCTCAAATTTTATTCTTGAGGTTTAAGTAACATTGGGATATGATAAGATCTATCGATTAATTTATGATTTGAGGTTTAAAATATATATGAGAAAGAAGTGCAAAATTAAAGGCAGTAAATTTTTATAAATAATAATTTTAGTTTAAAAGAATTATTTTATGGTAATCAAAGTTGACCACGGATCTATTGGAATAAGGAGAATATACTCAAACATTAAATTAAATTCTAAGGACTTAGTTCTAAGTCATAATTTTAAAAAAGAGGACGAAATCAACAAGGTTATGTGAGATTAGAAAAAAGTATTTTCTGTCTAGGGTAGACAGAGATATCTAGCCTTTCTGGACTAGTGTGTTGATATTGGATCAAATAATTATTTTAAGATATCTATGAGCTCAATACCCAAGAGAATGATGGATCACTGTGCACATATAAGGCTTTCCCCGAAGGGGGTGGTAAGTGTGCACAGTGATGGTAGAATATTAAATTGAGAGAGAATGTTCATACCTTAGGATTTACCTCTTATTTATAGAGTTTTACTTGTAGGGTTTGAACTTATGGGCCCTGTGCGCCTTATAGCCCAAGTATTGTTCTGCCATACTTAGATCGAGATCCTTGATTAGGATCTTCCTTGATTATAGCTTTGATTATAGGTTGGTTAGGATTTCCCTTCATTATAGGCGGATTCCAATACGGATTGCCCCTTGTTGGGTCATATTGTAAATAGGCCTAACGTGAGTCCGTAACAGTTGCCCCCAGCCCGGTAGTTCAGGTCTCCAGGCTGCCGGGGTGCATTGTTGTCTAACCCGGGTCTTCTTTCTGAGTTTGTTCAACTTTTGTCCAAGCTTCAACGAACCTCGGATTTATTCACATTCTAGTAATAACTTGCCTCCAGATGTATAATCCGGGTTAATTTACTTTGAACTCCATTCCTGTTCATGATTGTTTGGATTTCTTGTGCATCAACATCCAGGCTTCTGGGTTCGCATGTTATAGCACTGGGTTTCCCCCAATCCGGATTATCATGAGCAGGAACCGGCTCAATTTGCCTGTCCTTCATGTACTGTCTGATCTTGTCTACGTTGATCCTGGTTATTGATGACGTATGCTCAATGAACTGGGATAGAATTTGAGGGGTCGTATATACCTGAGTGGGCTTCCATTTCCTCTTCTTATATCATCATGACGAATTGACAGCTAGCCACTCTCGATTGCCAAAAAGTAAAAACCGCCATACTTAGCTGTCTACGGCATTTGTGCGCATTAAATGCACACATCGTTTTTGGGTGAATTGTCTCTTTTTCCCTCGACTCTTCGGATTCGTATCCTCAACGGTTACGTTTATATACTCACATTTCCCTCCATTTTCACCACTTCACATTTGTCGCTTCCTTTTTCATCTAAGAAACCTCTGCTTTTCTCCGGAGACTTGCCTTCTTACGATTCTCTGGTTTGCATCTTTAGGGTTCCTAAACCTTCTTAATATCAGGTATTTTCGCCATTTCTTTCTACTTCTTCTGTTTTCGCTTTGAAGTTTGTAGATTCTGTGTTATTTTGTTCTTACTTCTCGCTCTGTGTCTTTGGTTACTTCGATTTCTGGGTTTCTGGCCTTCGGGTTCCTGGGTAGCCATCGATTTCTAGGTTCATCTCTTTGAATATAAACCCTTGTTCTTGATTCTTCCTACTTCCCCCGTTTTGCCATAAATCTATTTGGCGTTCTATATTTGCAATCGAACATAGTGTCGTCTTTATCAAGCATAGAATCATCTAGTCACAGCCCCTTCTCCCACCTATTTATTGAGCACCTTGTGTCTCTTTAGGTTTTGCTTTCTAGTAGCAATGGATAAGGTTGAACCTTTTCCGTCTTCGAGTCGAGATGCAATAACTCCAGAGGAGGAGGAAAAGTTGCGTCAAACAATCCCTCCTGGAGCCCAGTACTGGTTTTGGGGTATTCACCCTCCTGAAGAAGAGAAATAAGCGACCTTGTTTCGTGGAAGGCATAGTGGGGGGAGTAAAGAGAGGTCTCAGCCTCCAGTAACTAGGAGTCGGGGTGAAACTAGAAATCGTGGTGAGGGTATAACTAGTCCACTACCACAAACTGAGAGCCGGGATAGGGTCAAATCCATCCCAGCATCACACATTGCTCAACAAGAGGATATTCATCAAACTAACCTGGGATCCCACCCGGAGGGATATGTTCGTCCGTGTTACTATTGTATCTTTTTAAGCTCCAAACTTATTGAGGACAGTCGTGATTCTTTATCCGAGTCCACTTTAGCCTCCTGTCGCCATAACTTAGTCTCCGAATCCATCCCGGCTTCTGGTATCTAGAGTCATCCTGATCTATCAACTTTTCCTTATTCACATAATGGCTCTTATGATTCAGGTATGCCGTTCGTTTTCTGACTTTTATTTCTTTGTTATAGGTATACATGGGTTCACCTTCTTCAGACCATGCTAACGGATCTCACTATGGGGAGTTAGGTTATGCAAGCCCCCCAAGGATTTTAACAGACAAATACACGTGGGTTACCCACGAAGTGCTGAACACACTATCCAAAATGACTGTGGGCGACGTTGCTGAGCTTCCCATAGGTGATCCCGAGAACTATATCGTTAGCTCACCTGCTAGGGATGAGCCGGTTTGTTCCAAGAGGGGAGAAACTAACCTGCCTTTCTTCTTTTTCTACTAGGATTTGATGACCTAGCTCAGTATTCGATTTCCGTTTACCGAGTTTCAAATTGAAGTTTTGAATCATCTACATTTAGCTCCTTCCCAACTTCACCCCAACGGTTGGGCTTTTGTCATAACCTTTGAGTGCTTGTGTAAATCCTTAAATATACCTTGTATAGTTCATCTTTTCTTCTACTTTTTTTACTGTCCATACGAGTCATTCTGATTAAGAGCTCGCAGATAGAAAGGGTTGGACCACACTCCAGGGTGCTCCCAACAGAAAACTCTTTACAGTTTATTCCGATTCTTTCAAAAACGGATTTTTTAAGGTTGTCGTCGAACCCGACAAGCAACCTTGGTTCTTTTGCGCCCCTGAGTCCAAAGATTTGGAATGGAAATTCCCATTGTATTGGACTTGTGTGCACCACGACTTTCTTCCTTTTGCTTACCGTGTTGAACAACATCAATTACCGGTTTCCGAGGTCGGCCCAATAGATACCATAGTTTCATATGTCAAGGAGCATGGCCCCGTTAGCGCGGCTTCACTCATACGACGCTCTGTTGTGTTTGCAATGTTAGTTTCTATTTTCTGTTGCATGACAATCCATTCATAGTTTCTAAAATTTTGTATTCCTGACCTGCAGCTCCGAGTATGGGGAAACAGCCTCGCTACGTTACCCTACTGAAACGTGACAAGGCGGCTCTTAGCGTGGATACGAGCAAGAAATGACCTACTCAGATTCCAGGAAGACTAAAGCCGAGATGAGCGGCAGAAAAAACCCGGCCAAGACGCCTCGGCTCAAACTCCTCCTCCTTCTCAAGTTGCTCAAACTTTTATCTCCTTCGTGAATCCGGGGTAGAAAGGAAGGTCTGCCTTCACTTGCTTTGATAGTTTCAAAGTAGCATTGCCGAGATTCCTTCTGATCTCCATTTACAGTAACAATTTTGTTCTTGTTATTCACCATCTTCAACTTCTGATGCTTGGTAGAAAATAATATATCCGTTATGGATAATCGGCCTCCCCAAGATTATATTATACGGAGATGGAAAGTCAGCCGCTATGAACCTTACTCGCTTCAACTTGAACATTTCTTTTGTTCCCAAGGTTAACCTGAGATCAATGTACCCCTTAGGAGGAGTGTGTTCCCCATTGAAACCTATAAGGGTGGTCTTACAAAACTTCAAATCTTCTTGATCGAGGTTTATCCTTTTGAAAGCATCCCAGAGGATAATGTCGGCAGAGCTTCTAGCATCTATAAAGATCTTCTTAACCCGACAATTTATCAGGGTTCACATAACCACCAACCCGTCTTCATGGCCTGGGACTACATCCTTCAAATCTTCTTTAGTAAAACACAGTAGAGGAGGTTCCAGCTTACCGAGGTCTTCTTTAAACTTCGGGTGAACCCTTACTAAAAGTACCTCCCTTAAGTACCTTTTCCTCTAGCTTACCGTGTCTCCTCCACCTCCAAGAGCTCCGCTAATAACGTTGCACTCAAATTCGGCTTCTTGGAACTCATCATCATTATCTGGTTTCTTCTGCTTTCCATCTTTCCTTTTCTTTTCGGGAGTCGGGCTCTTACTATGACCACCTTTCTTGTGCTTATTATCCTTCCATCCTTGGGTTGTTATCACATATTGTCGCAATTTTCCCTCTCTAAAATTTTTTTCCATAGCATCCTTAGACCCCAGCATTGATCAGTGGTATGCCCCAGTCCATTATGGAATGCACAGAATCAGGATTGATCTACGTCTGCCTTGTTATAAATTGGTCGAGGTCGGTCCACTTTTTTCATCTCGGTCAATGCAACCTCCCTCCAAATTTGAGACCGTGGAGCCCTGAGAGGGGGTATACTTCTCATACTTAGCTTCATACTTACAACCCCAGGATTTATTATATGGGTTTCTTTTGCGTAAATCTTGCTTTTGACTTCCTAATTGTTCTCTCCCTTTGGAGGTGGACTTCTCTTCCTCTCCTTTCCCACAGCATTAGCTATCTACATTTGCTCTAACTCTAGATATTTCATCGATAGAGTTCTTAAATCTACTAGGGTCTTGACAGGATCCTTATAGATTGACTTGGCCAGCCGAGATTCACCATCTAAGCTGGCTACAATTAAGTGCACATGCACGTTTTCTTCCAACCCATGCACTTGTAAGGCAGCGTATTTGAAACGATCCAAGTACTTTTGGAGCATTTCCCCTGGTTGTTGCTTAACCCTACTAAGAGCAAACTCAAACTTTGGTTGTTTTTTGCTTGTTGCAAAATTACGTTCAAACCTATTTCCTAAATCTTCAAACTTCTGGATGGAATTTGTGGGCAGAGTGTGAAACCATTTTTGTGCAATTCCCCTTACGAACATGTCCATGTCGAAAGTATCCAGATAGGCTCATGGAACTTGACTTCTATTGTATTTTGGCAAAAAGGCCAAATCAAGATCTTCCGGGTAGGGAGCGTTCGTGATCTCGTCACTGAAAGGACTGTTGTTATACTACCCCCTACTGTACTTCCTCTTGTATGTTCCGAGAACATTCTCCGTTTGAGGTATTACATCCCGGTTCTCTTCAGTAGGATGGCTCTGCAATATGGGGCCTGAACCTGGAACTTCAAGAATCCGAGCCTAGACTTGATTCGCCAGGATGTCTTCAGCAAAATTAACTGAACCCGGATGATTAACGCGAGGAGGATTACTATC
Source organism: Acacia pycnantha (assembly GCA_025563575.1). NCBI lineage: Eukaryota > Viridiplantae > Streptophyta > Magnoliopsida > Fabales > Fabaceae > Acacia > Acacia pycnantha. The sequence continues at coordinate 4,126,925 of JAMWYP010000026.1, read as the reverse complement.
ATTCTTACTCGCCTTTTCTCTCATCCCATGTCACTCATCCCGGTTTGCTTCCCGAGCTGAGGTTTCAATTTGTCTCAAACGCTCCTCCAACAGCTGCATTATTCTGACGTCCTCTTGTCTTTGGAGGTGGTTCCACTGCTCCATCTCCTCCATCCACCTTAACATCGAACCCAAAGTGGTTTGTAGAAGGAAAATGTCCGGGTTCTCGACTAGAACCTGCTGAGAAGGATCTTGCTGCTGGACTTGCTGGATCACCATATTCTGAGGATTTGCTGCAGGCGCTGGAGAGGACGCTGTATCTTATACGTCTTCACTAAGATGCACCACATTATAATCTGGGACATCCTCAGGTTGCGCTGATCCTTGATTCTGTTGCATCGGATTTTTAGGCAACTGCCCGTGCAAGGGCACTGACTATTGCTTCTAGTAGTGACCATCTTTAGTCACATAAATCAAGATTTACTGAATCCTCACGGTCGGCGCCAATGTTCTGTCTTGGGTTGACAGAGATGTCTCAAATAACTACTCCAAGATATCTATAAGGTAGATACCTAGGAGAATGATGGATCACTGTGCACATATAAGGTTTTCGCGAAGGGGTGTGTGCATAGTGACGACAGAATATTAAATTAAGAAAGAATGCTCATACCTTAGGGTTTACCTCTTATTTATAGAGTTTTACCGGTAGGTTTAGACTTATGGGCCCTGTGCGCCTTATAGCCCAAGTATCGTGCTCCCACACCTAGGTCGAGATCCTTGATTAGGATCTTCCTTGATTATAGCCTTGATTATAGGTTGGTTAGGATCTCCCTTCATTATAGGCAGATTTTGATACGAATTGCCCCTTATTGGGCTATACTGTAAATGGGCCTAACGTGAGTCCGTAACAAGTATTTAAAGTATTTTTATAAACTAACCCATTATAATTATTTAAACTGATGATATTGCTTCAAAAGTCCCTCCACAATATGTAGTGTCATATTAGCCCATGATCTCATCAATTGATGGATGTATGCGTGTGTCTTCTTGTTTTTCCTGGGCTAATATTAAGGACTGACTACAATTTTAAAAGTCCCTCCAAAATATTTTTTCAATTGTACCTCGTGTCTTAGTCGACTGACTACAATTTTACCTTTAATATATACTTAGGATAACGATTTATTGATTTCCACCCACTCTAAAATATCTTTCCAGTAGCACCCAATATTTTAAAGTAATCTTTGGAGCTAAAAAAATACATTAAAGGTAAAATTGCAATTAATTTGCTAAGACACTGAGTACAATTTGAAAAAATGTTTTTTAGGATACTGTATGCTACTAAAAAATATTTTAAGATACTGGTGCTTCTGAAAAAATATACTTCAAAATACTAGACATCATTTTCTTTTAAAAAAAATAGTTCAGCCCCATCATTTTACATCAAAAATGGTGTAGTTTTGAGAAAAGGAGGGCAGCGGATCCAAATACCAGCGGAGAGAAGCCTGATCGATATTCATTAATTACAATGATAAGATATCTATTTGGCTTTTTCTTACCGATACAATCTAAACCGTAAAAAGACTCAAATGCTAAATGGTAGGAATTATTTCACAAAAATAGTATACTCAAACGAACACAATTTGAACAATTTGTAAAATCGATGCAGCCAAGTTCAATTTCTTTGATGTCCTCCATTTTTTTTTTCTCCCTCCAACGTCTCACTTTTCTTTTTCTTTTTTTTTTTTGGGGGGGATTTCTTCTACCTAGGGCATTTAGGTGAGTTCTCTATCTCTTATTTTTAAACTTTTCTTTTATTTTTTAAGACTTTTAATTGATTATTTTTCTGGTAAGGGATCTAGTGGGGTTAAAATAAGAGTTTGTACAGTTTATATTTTTTCTTAATGTTTGATTTGTTATGTTAAATTCGAATTTAATTATTTATTTTAACTAATTAGATGTTACATTGATAATTGAATGACTTAGAATCACAAATGATGAAATGTGAATAATGAAAATTTTGGGTGAAACTTTTAGTGTTGAAAATTGGGTGTTTTGAAGAAGTGAAGGAGATAGTTGTAATTGAACGATTCTAATAAGTCAGAAAGAATTAATGGAAGGGAGAAATATGATTGTAATAATAATTTGAGATATAATTTATTTATGTGTATATTTCAAGGAACAAAAACTAGATTGGACAGTTCAATCAGAAAACCAGTGAACCGGTTTGGTCTGGTTCATGTCTTGAACTGGGGGAGGCATTAACCCAGTAAAAACCGGTTTGTTTTACTGGGTTTGACTCACCCAAAACTGCTTTAACTCGGAAAAACCAGCGGGTGAGGTAGGTTGACCGGTTCTTTTCTTTTTCTTTTTTTTTGGCTGAGTCTATTTAAATTATATAAAATGCTAAAATATACTTTTAGTTCTTTAAGTTTTACACACTACTACAAAAATGTTAAAAAACGACATAAATAAGACCCAATTAACGACCCTTTACTGAGGGACGTTTTGGAGGGGGTAGAGGAAAATTTTGAAATTGGCGACCTGATTTTAAATCAGGTCGCCTTATTAAGGTTAATAAGGCGACCTGATTTAAGATCCGGTCGCCTTATTAACATTAATAAGGCGACCTGACTTTCATATCAGGTCACTTTTAAGGAGACCTGATAAATTGAGTGCGCCTTAAAGGCGACCTTATATTGAATCAGGTCGTATAGTTTTTCAATTAAGGCGACTGATTATAATTTCAGGTCGCCTTAATGAGTTCATAAGGCGACCTTATCTTAGATTCAGGTCGCCTTATGATAACAAAGACGACCTTATTTCAAAATCAGGTCGCCTTTGTTGAATTTTTTTTTTTTTAAATATAAACTACATTTTAACAACAAACGTGCCTGACTTGTAACAATGAGATAGGAGATATCCAGAAACCACCAAGCAACTCAAGAATCACACTAACACAATACATAAACACAATATATATATAAACCAAACTTGCATATTTTGAACAGACAAAACACCAAATAGATACAAATGAACAACAGTAGCAAATTAAAGAATCACTAACACAATAACATATTAATCATGCTCACTACTAACTAGGCGCTATATGTTGAAGAAGATGTCTAGATATCATGTCTCGAACCGAATCGATCTCATCCTGCGAGTACGGATCCTTAGTACCCAAAAACTGTAAATTGGGGAAACAAGGTATAAGATAAACCAATTAAGTGAAGGAAATAATTAACAACTCAAGTACAACAACAAAAATTCAATAAACTTGAGAATCACGGAGCGATTACGTGCGTTTTGAAAACCTTGAATACGTCCATTGTTAACGATGGATTGCATCCAACTCATAACGTAATATCCGCACTCGGTGCTCCTCGGTTGTTGATGGCACTATAAATCAAAGGCAAATTGTTAAAAACGAATAAAGGCATATCTAAAGCTACTTGTGTCAATGAAATAACTTGAATTGAAACTACTCACCGTTGGTTTAAACCACTTCGGTCCACCCTGCTCTTTTGCATTGATAAGTCAGTCTATACGTCTTGAGGCCACTATCATTAAAATGGAAATTAATGACATGTTAAACCATTCATTTAAAAGAAGAATCGATGATTCAGACAAAAATTTACTTACTTGGCAAACATGTTTTTGATAACCTCGGTAGGATTGCCATCTACTGAATCGAACCAATAACAGGAGTTCTTGCTCGGACAAACAACACACAGCGTCCAATGACCACTACAACATATACGTATTAATATTAAATTAAGATAAGAAAGCAATTTATTCAAAAAAATCTTATAAGACAAAACAAAAGTACGCACCTTTCATGTATTGGCGCTAGATAACAAGACGACCCTCCGTCGCCCATTGTTAGACCAACATAAATTGACCTCCTGGGTAACGTACTGCGAGCCGAAGCCGTGCATCCAGGACATAAGTATCCATACAAACTCGCTCGCGGTGTGCGGCGCATAATTCACGGCAGACACTATGAAATGAAATGATAAATGTTATTGAAGATATTAAACAAAAAAAAGAGTACTAACATAATTAAAGGGTTAAACAAACTTACGAGATTGCAATTTGAAGAAACCGTATATCTAAACAATCCATCGTCAAAAACTCCATCAAATCTTTCTTGTCAAATGTTATCGGATATGTCTTTTCTGCACCGACAATGCCCGGAGGCATCTGCAAGCTTATGAGGCCGATGTCCTTGTACATCTCTCGCAGCTGTGCTAAGTACGGAAATAAGCCCGCAGCTTGTTCATCCTATGAAAACATAAAAAACATTATGAGTGAATGAGCAATGAAAATCAATCGGGAAACAACTCACACTCAATCGCAATGTATTTCCTACCATCGCAGTGTCGTCCACATCTCAATAAGATGAGCCGGCCAAAGGATGAACCATGTGATGGCAGTGCCTAGTGTGGTAACCTCCTCATCATCAATCGAGACAACTGTCTCTTCTTCCCCCTCTCGCACACTCGTCACAATCACCCGACGTTGGTTTTCTGGAATTTGCTTGTTGTGGTGTTTGTCTTGTTCTGGGTAAACAAGACCATCGGCAACAATCCGCCGGTGTGGGTCATCCAAATATAGAGTGCAAGCTATACCTCCCTGCGGAGTGTGAGACGGTCCGCCAATAACTACCTCTGGAGGGGAGAAGGTCCGCTAATATGTACCTCGGAGGTGAAAACTATCTTTCTCGCTGGGATATTCGGGGATTCGTCGGTTGTACGTTCTTTGTTGTACCATAGCTTGCATTTCACCCCGTAGTTGTGCCATAACATCTTTCATAAGGTTTGCTCGACTCGGCTTCAAGCTCCCGCGGCTCTCTGCGTCATACAAACGTGAACGTCGTCCGAAAATTTTGCGACACTCACTCCCTCGTCTCCCCTCGAACAACATCAAGGTAATCCGGCTTCCCAATCGCCGTCGACAAAATGTCTGCCGTGTACCCGCGTGAATGAGCCTTGGCTACTCTGGCTGCTCAAGTGAATCTGTACCATAAGATTTTTCATAAATAATAACTAAACTCTTATATAGTATGAAACAACCGAGGTTATTTAATACTTCTAATTCAACTACTTACGATCTTTGAGGCAACCGCAAAGAACATCTTCATTGATGTATTTGTCCCCCTTCATCCTCGCAGCTTTCCATTTTTGTGACGAGGAGGACGCTGGGGCCTGGATAGCAGTGGAAGGATCGGATTGGGAAGCTTCCTTCATTCGGCCGCAGCTCTTCCTCCATCATCTTTCGTTCCGGCTTTTCGTAGCCACCTCTAGACAAGCAATGCGGATACTTATTTTTCGCTTGCCTCTCTCTATTGGCTTGGCTTGTTTTACGTGACACGAAAACAAACAAAACTGATCGTGCAATTCAAGTAGATTCAAATTAAAGATAAGATATGACAGAAATTTTACTAGAAATTCAGGATTCTGTCGGGACGCCACAAACTCCCTCCAGTCCTCCGGAGAAATGAAATCATAGGTCATACATGGATCTTGGTCCCTCTTTGGCCCGCGAATATACTTTTTTGTCAGCTTGTTCTTAAAATCTTTCCAACGGATACGAACTTCGCCCATCCAATGCTTCTTCATGGCCTTAGTGTTAGGGACATCAAATGTTTGCTGCAAGGTGAAAGAGAAGATATGACAGAAATCAAGTAATAAGACTAAAGATACAAATGTAGATATATCGAAAGTGAGATACCAAAATCTGTGTCCAAATCAAATCCTTCGTCTTATCGGAACGAACTTCCAAGCCGAGTAAACAATACGCACTTTGCTTCGAGCCGAAAGCCTAAATAGCTAATGAAGCTGTCTTCCTCTCTCGCTAACCGGATTCATATTTTCATCAAACTCCACATGCAGCCTCTTTTTCTCGATGTCACGGCGAGCAATTAGTTCACCCATGTGTGTGCTACCTCTCCCCTTTCTCACAACGGGCATATCAACCCTATCTCCCGATGACTCGTCTGAGCTAGACATATTCCTGTTCATCAAAGACCAATCATTTATGTTAGATAGGTTTTTAAATAATAAACATATTAATAAAATGAACCAACATGTTAAACGACCACAAAAAGAACATAGTAGTTAAACACATCATTTTGTAACTGAAGATCTTACATTACATGGTGTCCCATATTCCTTCACAATGATCCTTTCTTGCAGCATATTCTTCATCATCTATCAATTCTACTTCACGTGTTGTAGGTGGATTTGTTGTGAAAGGGAGTGTATCGTCAAGGTTCAAGGATTCTTCACCATACTTCTGTTTACAATGGACATTCCTTTATTTGCAGGGTCTGTAACATAAAACACTTGTTTCGCCTGACTTGCTAAAATGAATGGCTCATCTCTATGACCAAGTCTGTGAAGATCAACTGAGACAAATCCAAATTTAGGATCTATTACAACAGCATTATGCATCAAATCTGGGAGATCCTCAGCACATCATCAGAAAGTGGCTAGCCAGTGATGCATCTATGGATTACAAATGATAGATTATGACTTGAGTAATTACGATATTACTTAAGTGAGGTATTTTAGCATTGATTTCAATTCACTTATCATCATTTAAATCTCTCTCGAATATAATCTGAACATTCTCAAGAATCTGGCTAATTCTCGAGAATCTACTTCTAATTCTTGAGAATTTTCGGGCTAAAGAAGTTGCTTCGTTTGGTCTTTTATCATTACAATACTCAAGTATTCAAGTGGAATACTCAAGTACTGTGCTGCCTATTTGATTTAATGAAGCATTTGATAAGTCTGATTCATTTGTTGTGCATCATTTTAAATGAAAAAACATATGTTTGAAAAGCATCATATATGAATAGGCTTCAGGCTTCTTTAGATGTGCTGTAGCATTTATTCAAAGTTTTACTCAAAGATTTCTTAAATGCAATAGCACCAAAAAGCCATCAGTATCTATTCATTTTGCCTAATCATCTCTAATCTATCTCTATTCTTTTTGAAAAAGCACCAAATTGGCGTCTGAACTTGAATGGAAAAAGCATAATATTATTTTTATACTACTCTTTATCTTCACTTGATCAAGATTTTGAGAACGTCATATATTGTATGCATCACCATGCTTTATCCTCAACTCATTTAACATTGGTATAACATTATTATTTGGTATTATTAGAGAATGCATTCATTAAGGGGGAGCTTCTCATTAACATGTGTTTTATATCTTAAAATCTCATTTTCTTTATTTAAATAAAACCCCTTTAGGCATACTCATCTATATCCACTATGTTTGTATTAGTTTTGATGATGAGTTAATACCATATTTTCCTTTCATTATCTTAACCTGAAAACATCATATAGAAAGGAATATTTTGATAGCTAGCTGCATAGGCCGTAAGACAATGAGTAAAATTAGCTGCTGAGATACCATGTAATATCATAGTAAAGGTATCACTATGAAATTACATTTGGTATGCACTAACAAATCTCTTTGGCAAAGAAAGGTTTTTCATCTTGTAGCAAGAGATTTCGTCTTGTGCGAAGATATTCCTTAATGGAGAAACTATCATTGAGGAATAATGCTTTCGATCACGGTCAATCATTGAAGCTAAGATATGTTCTACATGAGTGATCTATGAAGAAAAGGATGGAAGTTGGGTGCGATTATATTCATTCATATGAGAAAGCATTCAAGAAGCTAGTATTCTCATTCTATTCGCATCAAATATTCATGATCCTCCTATTGAGCACACTTCAAGGATCAAGAAAGCTAGCAAATGGACTTCATCGATCATTCAATTACAAAACCAACAAGAGCATTTCTGAACCTTATCTTGTTATATTCAGTAAATTTTGCACATATTTGATATTTATATGCTTTAACTGTGAAAGATGTTTTTGAAAACTCTCCAAAATCTCTCAAATTTGTTTTCATAAAAACATTACAAATTGCATCATATTACTAATGAAAACAATTTCAAAATTGGGGAGATAAAATTGATTCCTTGACTCATTCTAATTTGGTTTCCTACCTGTCTCTCTACAAGCATTTCTTCTTTACTTCAACTTTTTGCTAATGACAAATAAGGGGGAGAGAATGGCAAGAAAAATATGCTGGGTTTATTGGTTTTTAATATTCATACATATTTTTCTTAAAGTATTTGTCATCATCAAAAAGGGGGAGAATGTTGGATTTGATTAGTTTTGATGATGTCTTATATAAGTGCCATTCTTAAAGAGCAAAAGTTGATTGGTATATTTATCTCCTACGTTGACTAACTACTATGTTTAATGTAGATTAGTTCAAGTTGAATTATAGCTCAAGAAGGAGATAAGAGATTTTAGTAAGAACAAATTGAAGAAAATGTCAAGTTAAGAGATATTGAAGAATTAAATTGTGGAGAATGTTCAAGAGAAGAGGAAAGAAAGAAGACTTGCTAAATGGAATGATAAAATCATTATACAAGCTCTTAGATTGATTCTAGAAGTCTCCACGATAATATGGAAGTTGGAACGGCTTAAATCGGAGTTAAAATAAGCAAAATCACGTTTTGGGATGAATTAACTCGAGCCAGGAAGCTTACCTCGAGTTAAAATGATTTCTACAGTGTTTTGGGTGCACAGTACAGCTTGCCTCGAGTCAAGAACATCACTACCTCGAGTCAGCACTTTGCTACAGTGATTTTTGCTTCTGGAACGAGTTGCCTCGAGTCAATTCATTAACTACCTCGAGTTAAGGTGTGTTTCAGCAACTCTGTTGCACTCTGTTTCACGTTCAGCTCGGGCGAGGTCTGGTAATTCGATGATATCTCCCAAACCAGAGATCGGATTAAGGTGAAATCAATTGCATTGGAAACTAGACTTCCAAGCGGTCCTAGTCACACAAGAATCAAGTCCAAAGGAGGTCATATGAAAGAGCTATGAATTGTTGAAGATGACAGTAACATCTGCGTCACACACCAGACCCATCTTCAGTATTTTAAGTGTATCTCATGAATGGAGAATTCAAATGAGATGAAACCGGTGCCATTTGAGAGTAGACTCAAAGGGATTTCCATCAAGACGTGAACCAGCCAAAACGGAGTTCGGACCAGGGATTTATGATCTTCACAAGTGGACATACAAAATTCTGGAAGCAACAGAGTTCAAATCAAAGACAATGGAATTGAGAATGAGTGAGATGCCTCGAGCTAGCAATGCAACCCCGAGTCAAATGTTTCTGGAATTAATGATTAATTCATGAGTTGCCTCGAGTCAGAATAATTGTTACCTCGAGTCAAAGCCAAACAGAAAGATAGAAGAAAGGAGATCAGTTTTTACCTCGAGCCAATAAGTGTGCCTCGAGTCATTCACACGTTTTGAAGAATAGAGAGCAGTATTTGACTCGAGCCAAGCAATATACCTCGAGTCAAAATGGAGACAGAGAGTTAGAAGAATTGGGAGCAGTTTTTAACTCGAGCCAACACCTTCACCTCGAGTCAACCACGCAGAGCAACACAACGTACAGTAGCATCATGTGGAATTTGAGAAATGTTTCAGAAATGTTGATTTCTACTTGCTATACTTCTCAATGCTATTAATCGTGTTTGTTAGCAAGGTTCAAATGATCAATTGAAGGATTAGAAGCAGAATCCAAAAACTCATATTTGTGTCAGAACGTCCAAGCTTCAATATGAATTTTGCAGATTTTCAGATATGACAAAACAGATCGAATTCAACAAGGAACTTGAAGAAACGAAGTTGAATAATCAACTACAATGATCTTCAATGAATTAAAAAGCTCAACTTGTTCATCGGCTTCAAATGCTATGATTTGAATATCCAACGGTAATATTTCCAACGGTAATATTTTCCAACGGTCATATTCTAAAATGGAAAGAGTTGCTTAAACGGACAAATACTCTTCATCCACTATAAAAGTAGAAGCATTCAAGAAAGAAGGATCAGACACACGAGCTTGCACTGTCGAAATGCTGATATTCTGAATCCAACACTTATCTCATATACTCTCTGTTTCACAATGCTTATATAGTTTTCAGTAGAGAGTGATGATCGATTATGCACTTCGGTGATTATACATTCACTACGTGAGAGAATATTTATCTGTAAACATTTTATTTGAAAGTTACTCAAGATTGGGTGATCTTGAGTGGGAAACACATTGCATTGATTATAACTTGTAAGGAGGAGTGGAGTCTGAGAGTGAGTAGACCATCCTTCGTTTACAGAGTGTGTAATCAAGCGGGTGTATCAATTACAACTTGTAAGGGGGAGTGGAGTCTGAGAGTGAGAGGACCATCCTTCGTTTACAAAGTTTGTAATTGTTCTTGAAAGATAGTGGAATCCCAGGTGTTCTGGGGACTGGACGTAGGTCAGCGATTTTGGACCGAACCAGTATAAATCTCAGTTTGCATATTCTTTCCCTTATCTTTCATATTTTCAGTATATGCTTATTTGAATATCTAACTGTCGATTTAGAAATTTCGAAAAGATTTTCAAAGTACTTAAAGTTTTATCCAACACCCAATTCACCCCCCCTCTTGGGTGATTGCCAGGTCTTTCATTTGGCATCAGAGCTGGGCTCTTGTTTAAAGGACTTAACCGTCTCAAGAGTTACGATGGCTAATTTTGGGTGTTGTTTGCTTTCTGAAGGTTTCGATTATACTGTTCCACCATTTTTCAAAGATATTGATTTTTGGTTTTGGAAAGCTAGAATGACATCGTTTATAAAATGTTATCATTTTGATATGTGGAATGTTTTTACAAATGTCTTTGATTTCAAACCAAGAAAGGATTGGACAGAGAAGGAAAAGAAAATGTTTCTATTGAATATTAGAGCAATGAAAATTTTGTATAGTGTTTTAACCGAAAATGATTTTGTGAAAATCAAATGTTGCTCTAGTGCTAAAGATATTTGGGATACTCTTGATTCTATTTATACTTCCAACAAGTGTGATGAAGTTGAAAGTGTTGACAGTTCATCTGAAATTATAAAGTGCATATTCACGATTGATGAACAAACGGAAGTTGAGAATGAAGAAGGTGAAATCAGAAAATGCTTCCACGCTCTAGTCAACAAAGATCAAAAGGAAGATGATTCCCCGGAAGAGCTCATCATGCAGAAATATTGTAAAACATTATCTAGAGCTCAAAATGCAAATTTGGTAAACAACTCCAACCCTTCCTCTGTAGAAACGAAAAATGATTTTGAAAGTTTGCATAAAATTGTTTTTCAACCAATTGTTGATTCGAATTTGAAGAGCAAATATGTTTTCGAAAATAATGCTGGAAAATTTATTGGGAGAAAAGAATATTCGAATGAAACTTATTTGAATTTTCACTCTGATGACCAACACAATACTTGCTTAAATTTTCATAATGCACATCATCATATAGATTGCAATTATTGTGGTAAATCTGGTCATATTTCTCATACATGCTATATTAGGAAAAATTCTCATGTGAGGAATAAATTTGTTTGGGTTCCTAAAGGACAAGCAAGGTATAATGCTAACAATCAAGGACCCAAGTGTAAATGGGCACCAAAATGTCCATCTAGTGCTTTATTATGTGTGCAGGATGATTTGAAAAGCAATGGACATAAGGGTACAGAGAAGATGAACAAGAAGCCAAGAGTTTCTCATGCACCAATGAAGAATATCATAGCATCTATATCAAATAAGGGAACTCTCGGAGGAGTACACATTGCTGGAATTACAGAGTCAAATCATAAGGAGCAATGGTTACAAGCAAGAGGACTACCTTCTACCTCAAGAACAAATTACCATAGAGTACCGTTCAATTATCTTGAGGAGAACATGAAGAGAAGAATCTCTAAGAAATCAGACAGAAGACTCTTGAAGTCGATCTATATACTCTGAGAAAGCTTTGCCCACACCCATAGGAAAATATATGAAGAATCAATGGGTAAGCAAAGCCAATCCTCCAAGTGCCTAAGGCAAAGATATACAATGGTAAAACCTCCTACATTATCATCTGAATTATTCATTGAGATTTTATATTTTGTAGCCTTAGAAATGAGCATTGCAAACTGTTTTGAAATCGATTTTTCACATCCCTTAAAATCCACTTAATAAGTCTTAAAAAGTTTATAAAGGGATTGCAATGTTCAATAGCATAACTTTATGCATACATGTTAATTTAAAAAGAAAGAATCTCTTTTATGCATAAAGTCATGATTAATTCTCTGTGCTCTATTGTTCTAAATTGATTACATTCTTAAGAGCATATGAATTCTATTTTGATTCCTACAAGCTAACAATGATTGGATCCAAGTACGGTTGGATACCTTGGAAGAAAAAGGTTTATATGTTTCTGTAGGATCAAATAATGCTTCTCAAGAGAGCAACTACATAGACGAATGAATTCAACTCTTGAGGAAGCTGAAGAAGCAATACTTGATGTTAATGGTGAATATCATAAAAGGAATCATCTACACCAATCCATTTCAAACAAGCAAGCTTCATCAAGGACAAAAGGAATTACGGTGACATCTAAACCTTACCCTATACTGTGCTTATATGAAATTCATAATTGGGTAATGAATATTTGTCCATTATTGCATTTCATTAGCAACCAATCAGTTATGGCTTTCAAATTGTTCTTCAGGTTGCTAAGTGTAACAGAAGTAAATTTTTGCATAACTCTGATGTATATGTTTTTGAAATGCACAATTCTAAAATTTATTTTGAATCTTAATCCACTTTGCTTTTATAAAGATGCATACAAACGTTTTAAAAAATATTCATACTTTGAAAGCATTTCAGATAAATTTGGAAAATACCTTGATTGCATTCAATAGTGCATTACCATATGATTTTATCCTTATGAAATGCACAATTAAAATGAGTTTGATTCACCTTGTTTTGTGAAAAACGCATACGAACGTTTTGCAAATACTCATATTTGGTTGCATTCAAACAATGGTTCAAAGTTGGAAGTTATTGTGTTAGATATGCTTCGTTTGGTAGAATCCTCCCCATCACTCTTGTTAGTTCCCCATTTGTGCTTTGATGATGATTAAAGTTGAATACTATGTTTGATCAAGTTTTGAAAGCAAAATAATTGTATGTAAGTCTGGTTCTCATCATCGTATCAGTAGAAATTGTTTTGATGTTTTGATGATAACTAAGATTTGAAATAAGATATACACTGAAGAAAGATAAGAAAAATGCCTTAACTTAGCCAAAACCACGTTTTATCAGATGAATAAGCTTTCTGTCAGAAAACCTCGAGTCAGTTGATTAGCCTCGAGTCAGTTCATTCAAAAATTAAATATAAGATTTTCATTTGCCTCGAGTTCACAAGAAGTCTACCTCGAGTCAGTAGCCTCAAGTCTAAATAATCCCTGCCTCGAGTCATCATCACTTAGAATGCATAAACAGCCTCGAGTTAGTTGTGTTACCTCGAGTCAAGCTATTTGAATATGTAAATATAAAACTTTATCGCCTCGAGTCGCCAGAACTTGTGCCTCGAGTTAATCACCTCGAGTCAAAATATAATTTGCCTCGAGTCAATTTGCTTCTGAATCAATTAATTGATTAATTCTTAAAGTGACTACCTCGAGTCAGTCAGATTATCACCTCGAGGTAATCCTGTCTCTACTTTTCTGACAGTTTGCTATGACTTATGGTTTGGTAAACCATTTCTTGTGCAATTCATGTTTTTCGATCATGAATACTTGTTTTCAAATATGTCAGTTTGCTTATGAGATTTCAGATAATCAAGATTGTTTCTATGTTTTGAAAAAATACCCATCGATCTGAATTTTGCTCTTCATATTTAACTATGCATTACTGTATAGCTATTTGAAGTCAGACTCTCAATACATATTAGAGCTTTACATTTAATCAATTCCGTAGAATGCCTCAATTGTCTTGAAAAAGCATTGCTGCAAAGACGAGATAAATGTCAAAATTTGCCACCTATTTCAAAGCGTTGGTTCCTTATCTTTTTGTGACAATGAAGATAAATGGGTCGTGACATCATTTATTCAAAAGCTTCATGTGCATCATTCACAAGTCAAAGCATCATTTCAAAGAGTGGTTCATTCAATGCTTTCCTTTTCTGTGTGCATCATTAAATCAAGAAGGATTCTATTTTTGCTCTCCATGTTAACCATACATTTTTATCAATGGCATTCTTTCTACATGAAATCTTTTTACAAATTGTCATTGAGAAATAACATTCTTGACATCTTTTAATTATTACCTTTTGATTCACTGGATTAAACTTATATGATTGGGTAATATTATGTGAAAAGGAGCAATTCATGTTTTAAATATTTGATCATTTCTTGTAAAACTTTCTGCTACCTTCTTCATATTTGCTTTTGAAACTCTACTGCTAATCTCTAATTTGCTTTATCTTTAAGATTGCAGTATGGTTAATATTTCATTCTGTTTATGCTGCCAATTCTGATTCTAATTGCAATTCCTAAGTTTTAACTTGAATATATCTATAAGAATTGTGACTAATCATGTGGACTCAAGAAATACTGGGTACCAAAGATTATATATTTGTCTTGCAGGATCCACCGTTCTTGCACTAGAAAAATAATAACAAACAGAGGAAGACAAGCTTTTGCTTTCCTGTCAACAACAAGTAATGGTTGCAGAATCAATCGAGCTATCTGGAAAAAGAACTTCGACTACACTGAGCTTACAACAAAAATATTGAAGTTCGACATTTTTGTCAACAAAAAGATTATGCAACTCTGTGAATCTCATCCTTATGCATCAAATCTGGGAGATCCTCAGCACATCATCAGAAAGTGGCTAGCCAGTGATGCATCTATGGATTACAAATGATAGATTATGACTTGAGTAATTACGATATTACTTAAGTGAGGTATTTTAGCATTGATTTCAATTCACTTATCATCATTTAAATCTCTCTCGAATATAATCTGAACATTCTCAAGAATCTGGCTAATTCTCGAGAATCTACTTCTAATTCTTGAGAATTTTCGGGCTAAAGAAGTTGCTTCGTTTGGTCTTTTATCATTACAATACTCAAGTATTCAAGTGGAATACTCAAGTACTTGTCTTGCCTATTTGATTTAATGAAGCATTTGATAAGTCTGATTCATTTGTTGTGCATCATTTTAAATGAAAAACATATGTTTGAAAAGCATCATATATGAATAGGCTTCGTGCTTCTTTAGATGTCTTTGTAGCATTTATTCAAAGTTTTACTCAAAGATTTCTTAAATGCAATAGCACCAAAAGCCATCAGTATCTATTCATTTTGCCTAATCATCTCTAATCTATCTCTATTCTTTTTGAAAAAGCACCAAATTGGCGTCTGAACTTGAATGGAAAAAGCATAATATTATTTTTATACTACTCTTTATCTTCACTTGATCAAGATTTTGAGAACGTCATATATTGTATGCATCACCTGTGCTTTATCCTCAACTCATTTAACATTGGTATAACATTATTATTTGGTATTATTAGAGAGAATGCATTCATTAAGGGGGAGCTTCTCATTAACATGTGTTTTATATCTTAAAATCTCATTTTCTTTATTTAAATAAAACCCCTTTAGGCATACTCATCTATATCCACTATGTTTGTATTAGTTTTGATGATGAGTTAATACCATATTTTCCTTTCATTATCTTAACCTGAAAACATCATATAGAAAGGAATATTTTGATAGCTAGCTGCATAGGCCGTAAGACAATGAGTAAAATTAGCTGCTGAGATACCATGTAATATCATAGTAAAGGTATCACTATGAAATTACATTTGGTATGCACTAACAAATCTCTTTGGCAAAGAAAGGTTTTTCATCTTGTAGCAAGAGATTTCGTCTTGTGCGAAGATATTCCTTAATGGAGAAACTATCATTGAGGAATAATGCTTTCGATCACGGTCAATCATTGAAGCTAAGATATGTTCTACATGAGTGATCTATGAAGAAAAGGATGGAAGTTGGGTACTGATTATATTCATTCATATGAGAAAGCATTCAAGAAGCTAGTATTCTCATTCTATTCGCATCAAATATTCATGATCCTCCTATTGAGCACACTTCAAGGATCAAGAAAGCTAGCAAATGGACTTCATCGATCATTCAATTACAAAACCAACAAGAGCATTTCTGAACCTTATCTTGTTATATTCAGTAAATTTTGCACATATTTGATATTTATATGCTTTAACTGTGAAAGATGTTTTTGAAAACTCTCCAAAATCTCTCAAATTTGTTTTCATAAAAACATTACAAATTGCATCATATTACTAATGAAAACAATTTCAAAATTGGGGAGATAAAATTGATTCCTTGACTCATTCTAATTTGGTTTCCTACCTGTCTCTCTACAAGCATTTCTTCTTTACTTCAACTTTTTGCTAATGACAAATAAGGGGGAGAGAATGGCAAGAAAAATATGCTGGGTTTATTGGTTTTTAATATTCATACATATTTTTCTTAAAGTATTTGTCATCATCAAAAAGGGGGGAATGTTGGATTTGATTAGTTTTGATGATGTCTTATATAAGTGCCATTCTTAAAGAGCAAAAGTTGATTGGTATATTTATCTCCTACGTTGACTAACTACTATGTTTAATGTAGATTAGTTCAAGTTGAATTATAGCTCAAGAAGGAGATAAGAGATTTTAGTAAGAACAAATTGAAGAAAATGTCAAGTTAAGAGATATTGAAGAATTAAATTGTGGAGAATGTTCAAGAGAAGAGGAAAGAAAGAAGACTTGCTAAATGGAATGATAAAATCATTATACAAGCTCTTAGATTGATTCTAGAAGTCTCCACGATAATATGGAAGTTGGAACGGCTTAAATCGGAGTTAAAATAAGCAAAATCACGTTTTGGGATGAATTAACTCGAGCCAGGAAGCTTACCTCGAGTTAAAATGATTTCTACAGTGTTTTGGGTGCCTGGTACAGCTTGCCTCGAGTCAAGAACATCACTACCTCGAGTCAGCACTTTGCTACAGTGATTTTTGCTTCTGGAACGAGTTGCCTCGAGTCAATTCATTAACTACCTCGAGTTAAGGTGTGTTTCAGCAACTCTGTTGCACTCTGTTTCACGTTCAGCTCGGGCGAGGTCTGGTAATTCGATGATATCTCCCAAACCAGAGATCGGATTAAGGTGAAATCAATTGCATTGGAAACTAGACTTCCAAGCGGTCCTAGTCACACAAGAATCAAGTCCAAAGGAGGTCATATGAAAGATCTATGAATTGTTGAAGATGACAGTAACATCTGCGTCACACACCAGACCCATCTTCAGTATTTTAAGTGTATCTCATGAATGGAGAATTCAAATGAGATGAAACCGGTGCCATTTGAGAGTAGACTCAAAGGGATTTCCATCAAGACGTGAACCAGCCAAAACGGAGTTCGGACCAGGGATTTATGATCTTCACAAGTGGACATACAAAATTCTGGAAGCAACAGAGTTCAAATCAAAGACAATGGAATTGAGAATGAGTGAGATGCCTCGAGCTAGCAATGCAACCCCGAGTCAAATGTTTCTGGAATTAATGATTAATTCATGAGTTGCCTCGAGTCAGAATAATTGTTACCTCGAGTCAAAGCCAAACAGAAAGATAGAAGAAAGGAGATCAGTTTTTACCTCGAGCCAATAAGTGTGCCTCGAGTCATTCACACGTTTTGAAGAATAGAGAGCAGTATTTGACTCGAGCCAAGCAATATACCTCGAGTCAAAATGGAGACAGAGAGTTAGAAGAATTGGGAGCAGTTTTTAACTCGAGCCAACACCTTCACCTCGAGTCAACCACGCAGAGCAACACAACGTACAGTAGCATCATGTGGAATTTGAGAAATGTTTCAGAAATGTTGATTTCTACTTGCTATACTTCTCAATGCTATTAATCGTGTTTGTTAGCAAGGTTCAAATGATCAATTGAAGGATTAGAAGCAGAATCCAAAAACTCATATTTGTGTCAGAACGTCCAAGCTTCAATATGAATTTTGCAGATTTTCGATATGACAAAACAGATCGAATTCAACAAGGAACTTGAAGAAACGAAGTTGAATAATCAACTACAATGATCTTCAATGAATTAAAAGCTCAACTTGTTCATCGGCTTCAAATGCTATGATTTGAATATCCAACGGTAATATTTCCAACGGTAATATTTTCCAACGGTCATATTCTAAAATGGAAAGAGTTGCTCAAACGGACAAATACTCTTCATCCACTATAAAAGCAGAAGCATTCAAGAAAGAAGGATCAGACACACGAGCTTGCACTGTCGAAATGCTGATATTCTGAATCCAACACTTATCTCATATACTTTCTGTTTCACAATGCTTATATAGTTTTCAGTAGAGAGTGTGATGATCGATTATGCACTTCAGTGATTATACATTCACTTCTGTGAGAGAATATTTATCTGTAAACATTTTATTTGAAAGTTACTCAAGATTGGGTGATCTTGAGTGGGAAACACATTGCATTGATTATAACTTGTAAGGGGAGTGGAGTCTCGAGAGTGAGTAGACCATCCTTCGTTTACGAGTGTGTAATCAAGCGGGTGTATCAATTACAACTTGTAAGGGGAGTGGAGTCTCGAGAGTGAGAGGACCATCCTTCGTTTACAAAGTTTGTAATTGTTCTTGAAAGATAGTGGAATCCCGTGTGTTCTGGGACCGGACGTAGGTCGGCGATTTTGGACCGAACCAAGATAAATCTCAGTTTGCATATTCTTTCCCTTATCTTTCATATTTTCAGTATATGCTTATTTGAATATTTAACTGTCGATTTAGAAATTTCGAAAAGATTTTCAAAGTACTTAAAGTTTTATCCAACACCCAATTCACCCCCCCTCTTGGGTGATTGCCAGGTCTTTCAACCTTCTCACTGAACCACTTTATGAACGTCTTCTTTTGCTCATTCGCTATCTGCATGTCACTCTTCCTTGGATTCATATTCTTCAAACTCTTTCTAGATGTACAGTGTGTGCTTGCAACACCTCTTCACGAGGCTTATTCTTCGCCTTGATTCCTCGAGTTCCTCGCTTATCCCTCGTCATGCCGAGATTGTATCGTCGGCCCCGATAGATAATCTTTGCGAACTCCATAGCCTCTTCAACTACATATCTCTCAACTATTGAGGCTTCCTACGATAAGGGTTTTTAGAATACCCTTTTAAGATCTTCATGTATCGCTCGAAAGGGTACATCCACCTTAGGTAAACCTGGACCGCACAGTCTTACCTCCTTACCAAGTGCACTATCAAGTGCACCATGATATCAAAAAAGGCGGAGGGAAATGCATCTCTAGTTGGGACAAAATAATATAACCCTCATTCTCCAATTCATCCAACTTTTCAATGTCAATGACTTTGTTGCGAGATAGCATTGAAGAAAATACTCAATCTTGTTATAGTGGATCGAACTTCATCTTTCATAATGCCTCTTATAGCTATTGGTAGTAGTTGTTGCATCAACACATGATAATCATGGGACTTCATTCCCACTAACTTCAAATCGTTCATTGAGACACACTTTCTCAAATTAGAAGAATATCCTTGTGGCACCTTAATGTCATATAGACATCCACACAAACTTTTCTTCTCCGCTTTTGATAGTGTATGAGTTGCGGCTCCATGTATGCCCTCTTACCATCTTCCATTACTCGTGGATGTAACCTTTCTCTTATTCCCATGTCAACCAGATCTAGTCTCGCACTAATTCCATCCTTAGATGTGCAAAAGAGTACTGACAAGGCTATCACAAACGTTTTTCTCCACATGCATCACATCAAGACTGTGTCTCACATCAAGACTACGCCAATATGGAAGATTAAAGAAAATTGATCTCTTCTTCCATATATTCTTCTCACTCTCCTTCCTTTGCTGCTTACCCAATATGACATTGATATGTTTCACCCGACTATAAACGTTCTCTCCGGTTAACGCCTTTGGAGCCGTATTCTGCTCCGGTAAGCCGTTAAAACGCTTTCTTAACTTACGATATGGGTGGAACCGATGAAGAAACCTCTTGTGGCCGAGGTAGACCGTTTTTTTTCCGTACTTTAGTTGATGGAAGTTTGTGTCTGCTTCACATATTGGACATGCTTTATGCCCCTTCACACTGTACCCTGACAAATTTCCGTATGCAGGAAAGTCGTTTATCGTGGTAAAAATCATTGCACGCAACTTGAAGTGCTCCTTCTTATATGCATCAAACACATCTACGCCTTCCTCCCATAACTTCTTCAAATCCTCAACCAAAGGCGCCAAGTACACATCGATATTGTTCCCGGGTTGTTTTGGTCCAGAAATCATCATAGAAAGCATCACATACTTGCGTTTCATACATAGCCAGGGAGGTAAGTGTTATATTACAAGGAGAACCGGCCATGCACTATGGGTGCTGCTAAGAGTTCGATACGGATTGAAGCCATCTGTACAAAGCCCCACCAAGGTTTCTTGGCTCACCGCCAAATTGAGGGAACATTTCGTCTATTTTCTTCCATTGCGGAGAGTCACCGGTGCCAAGATATTTTCCATCGGATATTCTCTCATCGAATGCCATCTCAACTTCTTCGTCGTTGCTTCACTAGTAAACAGACGCTTAAACCGTGGAATTATTGGAAGATACCACAATGCCTTCAAAGGTTGCCTTTTTGTTGTCCGCTTCTCCGTAAACACTAACTTTCTTCACTTTGTATCGTGAAGTTTTACACTTCGGACAATTACCGAGGCCTTCGTACTCGTTTCGTACAATATGCGCTCATTAGGGCAACCGTGTATCTTTTTATACTCCATACCCATCATAGACAAGATTTTCTTGGCCTCATACATACGATTTGGAAGTACATTATCAATCGGCAACATATCACACAACAATTCAAGCAATGACGTGAAACGCTATCGGTCCACCCACAAGTTGCCTTTAAGTTGACCAAATGTAAGGTCGCAGCCAACCGTGTATACTTGCCTCAACATCATTAATCATTTTCTCCATTCCATCATCATCATCTACCTCAACTTCATTTGCATGGGACGCACCGGTACTTACTTCCTCACCATGCCATATCCACGTCGTGTATCGAAGGTGTATTCCATCACAAAGTAGGTGGTCCCTTATATCAAGAATAACCCTTCGACTCCCATTTAAACAATTAACACATGGACAATAATACATCCCATTTTTGTGGCCACATTCCTTCTAGCAAATTCAATAAACTCTTCCACCCCATTCTCATATTCTTCACTAGTTCTCAATGCATTCATCCAACTATGACCCATTTTATTACCACCTACGACATTTCCAACAACAAGTCAAGTTCATGTCAATTTCAAGAACGACATGTTTTCTTTTAAGTAAATTTCGGCAGCATTTCCCCTTAAAAGTAAGACATCCCAAAATTTCAATAACAACCAATTTCATCTTAATTCAACAAAACTTACTAACTAAACCAATTTCAGCTAAACAATTTATCAATTATGTAAGATAAAGAAAGCATAGAGCCATAGAGTCAATGTTTACTTAAAGTAAACATGCTTTTTACAACAGCTAAAGCTAGAAGTGTTTTGCATTGAATTAATTGCTAGCAGAGTATTACCTTTAAGGACATTGGGGCCTTAATCATAAAGCGACTCCAAGAGATTACGATGAATACGAAGTTCGATAGGGGAAGAGTAACGAACAAAAGCAATAAGAAACGAAAACAAAGTAAATCCATCCCTTAGCTAACTTCAGAATATATATGAAGATAAACAATTCAACATGATCTTTAGCCCATATTTTCTAAACAAAATGCAACCCAGCTCCCCTAAATTGGCAAACGCAATCTTCCCCATTGACAATCTTAATTCATAATAAGCAAGAAAAATGTTAAGAATCTCAAAGAAGAATAATCAATATGGAATCAAACGAGAACAAAATATAGAATCAAATGTTAGAAGCCCGAGATTGATGGGTAAGTGAAGGACACTAGAACAGTGGGTTGGGACAAAATCACAAAGTCTCACACAACAAACAATAGAACGAAATCACACTTCTATCTTTTTTTGAATCACATGAAATTTTACCTAACTCCGTATATGGAATGTATGAAATACCTACGAGCAGAAGAATAAATAGAATAAATTTATACTCAAATTGGAATTTGCAACAAACGGATAGAATCTAAATTCTAAATGGAAAGGAATTGAAAAATTTTATACTCACGAATCTTAAGAGAAACGTACGAACAAGCTTACTTGGGTTTGGTCTCTTCGATCGGCGAAAAAGGCGGAGTGAGTGAGAGAGAACTGTGATCAGTGACGACGGCGGAGACGAAGGAGACGACGGCGGAGACGTACGGCAAGGAAAGCGACGAAGAGCGAAACGAGAGTGAGTATGAGAGGATTTCGCGAAAAAAATTAAATTCCATGGCGCCAAACAAATATTTCTCATATTTTTTATGGCGCCAAACAATTTTAGACGTCCTGAAAAAATTTCAGGACACCAAAAATCAATTTAAGAAGTCCTGATTTCTTATTTAGGACGTTGAAGGCTCAACTTCCTTAAATATAATTACAAGAATGCCACCGCCTTCATTTTGGACGTCCTATTTCTAAATAAGGACGTTTTTTAGGGTAGTAATATCCAATTTTTGTAGTAGTGACATAATGCATACTTTTGGTCTTTTAACTTTTTAAAGTATACTTTTGGTCTTAAAATTCTAACACCGTTAATGTTGATAACGGAAAAATCTGATGCAACGAAGTCAAGTAATGACTAATAGTATTTAATTACATAAATTTTATATATTCTTCAATTTACCTATATCTTAAATTTAAGATTAATAGCATTTAATTACACAATCATCACTTAAGTTTACACCGTTATCACTTGAGTTTACATTTTCCGTTAGCAAAATTGACGGTGTTAGAATTATAAGACTAAAAGTATACTTTATAAAGTTAAAAGACCAAAAGTATACCTCATCTAAACTTAAAGAACTAAAAATATACTTTAGCCTATATAAAATAAAATAAAAAATGACAAAAGAAGGACGATGAAGATGGAGTGATAGAGTAAGATGAGAGCAACACTGACAATGCGGCCCGAACTCCCTTACAATTGTGATGGAGGAAGATGATAGCATGAACTAGACGGTTAACAATGGAGCTGAGCGTGAGGAGGCCACAACTGATAATATGATTTAGCAAAAAGAGAAAATGAAATTGTAGAATATTATTCATGTATGAATGTACTGATACAAAGTCTTTATGTAGACCCAATAAGACTCAATAAATGATATATACAAAATAAAAAATTACATTCCAGAAGTTTCTTTCTAACTGAAATAGAACTAACTAGTTACACTAACTATATACTCTAATACCCCCCTCAAGCTGGAGTATGTATGTTAATCATGCCCAGCTTGGCAAGGAGTGTACAAAACGAAGGAGGCAAAGCCTTAGTGAAAATGTCAGCTAGTTGATCTTCAAACTTAATAGGAAGAAGATGAATCAAACCCTGCTGAAGTTTCTCACGAACAATGTGACAATCAATATCCAAATGTTTAGTATATTCATGAAAAGTAGGGTTAGCAGCAATATGTCTAGCAGATTGGTTATCACAATATAAAGAGGCAAGACTAGAAAGAGGAAGACCAAAATCCTTCAGTAAATGAGAAAGCCACGTAATCAAGGCTTGATCAAGAAATCCACAAAAACCAGTTATGGAACGTCGTGTATCAAGATAATTGGCACAATTTGAGTCACTAAAAGCATTAAGTTTATCAGTAGAAGTGACTGGAAAGAAAAGACCACGACCAGGAGAACCTTTAATGTATCGAAGAACTCTATGAAGAGCACACAAATGCACATCAGTAGGGTGCTATATAAACTAACTACGTTGTTGAACAACAAAGGATAAATCTGGACAAGTATTGATAAGGTATAAAAGACGACCAACCAAAGTGCGATACTCAAAACAATCAGTCAAAACAGTACCAGAATCCTTGGACAATTTAAGGTCACAAGCCATAGGAGTCTTAGCAGGCTTACAATCCAAAAAACCATAATGAGATAAAAGATTTAGGCAAATTTTCTTTGACATAAAGTGTAACATCCCATTTTCTAAAGCGAAATTTTTTTTTTTTTTAAACAGAGTAGAGCATTGGAGCGAAAGAGTATCTGATACATAACAAACATTAACCATAGTGTAATATAGCATGATTACAGTAGTCCTAGTGTTTGGAAGTAAAAACAGGAACAAGAAAGATAACTTCAACCGCAAGCCACCTCGTCTACCCCCGCCGCTTGCCCCGATCTCCAATCCGAGGTCCTCCAGACTCGAGCTACAAACGAGATTCAATTTACCACATTGAATCTCGTGTAACGGTTAACCTCATGCTCAAACAACACAAGATACGTACAATGATATTCTAGACAATACAAAGAATATAGACTCATACAAGACATCGTATGATCAACATGACGACAGAACATAAGCACGGAGCAATATGCAAAGCCCCATAGGGTAAACAATAACAACAACAGCTGCACTATTCACCGGTGCCACGATACTCACTCGTGTCCTCAGCGCTAGGAAAACATAACGGCATTACCATGACATAACCCGTGTAAAACTGTCTGTATAACGGTCTATGAACATATCTTTGACATATATGCATTTAAGCAGCACAAGATTAGTGTTACAGTACGCGTCCGTACCTTCGTTGATGACGTTAGGCACTTTTGGCGGAAAAACGTACTTTTTACGGAGAAACGTGCAAATGTCCTACAGCGGCACGTCGGGCAGCGTAACGGCAGCAGAATCAGCGTTTCAGATATCCTATAAGAATAATGTCACTTCCATTAGTAATTTGGCATTATAACTGTTATTTTAGGTAAAAATTACCATTTTGCCCCTATACCCCTACTTGGCGGAATTTCGCCAGCGCTTCCGCTACATAGGCTATTTTCTTCCCAAAATTTTGCCAGAACTTCGACGCCATCATGATCTTCGAAAATAAAGACTAAAATAGCCCTCCCATATGATATCCAATCATAAAAATAAAGACTATTCTAGCATTTCTAACTATTGAAAGAACTATGAAAGCTTAAAGCTCGGTGACCTAAAAACTTACCCGAGCTTCGCTACGATTTCCCCGGCCTTCTCCTTCCCTCTCCTCTCTCTAGATTTTCGGTTTGGAGCTCTTGGAATTGTGAGAAATGAAGAGGAAGGGGGGTATTTATAGAAACGGGGGAAGGATTTCGGCCGTCGGATCAACTTTATGAAAAACGATCTGAACCGTCCAGGGAAACTTTTGAGATTGTTGAAAACCACAAGAAACAAGAGCCTTAGACAATTTAAAAAACCATTGTCTACTAGCTTGCTTAAGACCATATAGAGACCTTTGTAATTTGCAAACCTTGTTTGGAGAAGAAACAACCAATCCAGGAGGAGGAAGCATATATACCTCTTCATCAAGATCACCATGTAAAAATGCATTATTGACATCTAATTGTTTTAAATGCCAATTATGAGCTGCAACAAGGGCAAGTAATAATCGCACAGTAGTTAGTTTAGCAACTGGGGAAAACGTATCATTATAGTCAATAATCGTGTTTTTGCGTTGGTGTAACAACACGAAAGGGAAATGGGATATCCTTCGTCTGAAGCCATTGCTCTGATACCATAATATGATTTAGCAAAAAGAGAAAATGAAATTGTAGAATATTATTCATGTATGAATGTACTGATACAAAGTCTTTATATAGACCCAATAATACTCAATAAATGATATATACAAAATAACAAATTACATTCCAGAAGTTTCTTTCTAACTAAAATAAAACTAACTAGTTACACGGACTATATACTCTAATAAATGATGATTAAAGAATCTGAACTCAAAACAAAAAAAAAGCAAAGAATAGAAGGACAACGTCAGTCTCAATCTATGGGATTGAGAATTGCGAGTCTAAATTTAAGGGTGAGACCGTGAGGGAGTGAGCCAAAGGGTATTTTTCTAGGGTTATTATTTAAGGCTTTACTAGCTATTGAAAACCCTCCAGAGTAAAAAACGTTGTTTTGTTGGGATTGATTTATAACCTAATTAAAATCTTAAAAAGTGAATATTAAATTATAAGGACGGAGTTTAATTTCAAGGCCATCCAAAAAATTTTAAAAAATAAAATAATAAATGAAAAAATAATATATACTATATATGTGTGTGTAATCAAGTATGATATTTTGACCAATTAATTTGATATGATTCAACCAATCAAATTCAACATAATCAAATGTTATATAATTTATACTATTATAAGAAAAAAAATATTATATTGTTATAAATAAAAGGAAAAGATAAAAGAGATCATATGAGAGCAAGAGAGAAGATTCTTATTCACTATCAAGGTGTAACCAATACATAATGCATGCTCTTTATTTATAGGCATAACTTTACAATATTAATAGAATTGAAATCTACAGATTTGATAACAATAAGAGATAATTGGGGGATACTAGAGATAATGGGAGATTTCTGTGACATAATGGAGAGATATGGAATCCACACAAATATTATAGGGAGAATCTCATATAAAGACGGTTAAATTACCTAAATTCTAATTTTGGTTGTTAAATTTAAGAAATTATTAATTAGGTTATGTGACACAGGTGTGCATGGCAACCATTCTGTTTCCCAGCACTGTTTCTGAGATGAAACAGTTTTTTCTGATTCTATGCCTTGGAAGAGTTTTGAGAATCAGAATTACGTTTGTTAACTCATTTTATTTTTACTCCGAGAATCAGAATTACGTTTGTTAACACATTTTATTTTTATTTATGTAATTTTTATATTCAAAAAATTATTTATGTGATGGTGATGGTGGTGGCGATGAGGTGGTGGTGGTGGTGGTGGCGGCGGTGGCAGCGACGGTGACGATCATGGTGGTGGCAATGGTGGCGATGAGGTGGGGGCGGCGGCGAGGGTGGTGGTGGTGGAGGCGGTGAGGTGGGGGTGGCGGCGGCGGCGGTGAGGGTGGTGGTGGTGGTGGCAGCGGCGGTGACGGCGGTGATGGTGGTAGTGGTGGCGATGAGGTGGCGGTGGTGGCGATGGCGGCGGCGGTGGCGCGGTGGGGGTGGGGAGGGTAGTTGACACTGCGAAAGGTTTTCGAGAGAAAGAAGAGAGGTTGTACGTTGATGAATAAATTCTGATTTTGTGCCCAGAAATAGAAAAGCATGAATTTTCTGCTTTTTTTTTCTATTCCCAAAGACAAAAGTTGAACCGGTTCATCCCGGGAACAAAAAAACCGGATTTACCAAACAGATTTCTCATCCATTTGTGTTCCGGGGTACAGAAATTAACAAAAAACGCATTCTGGGAGCGTTACCATGCACACCCTGATTTAGAATTTGGACCAAATTACCTCTATATCCCTTAGTTATTAAAAAAATAAAATTGGAGACAAAATAATATTTTTCACACAGCGTGTTCTTTGCTTCTCCTATGCTGTTCAGCCAAAATTTGGTCTCTATATATGGATCTGGCATTATTTTTTAACATTTTTCTAATCTGATTATTTTGATTGAAACCTGAGACTTAGGATTCCCTAAAAAAAGAATGCCATAGATTACAGTTGTATCAGAAAAGTGCCAATGTGTTCCACAAGGGAAGCGCCCATCGGTTTTAATTGTGTATTTTAATCGCTAATGTTCCTAGAGTGCTAAGTTATCGGCGAATTAAAGTGGTAAAATCTAAATTGGCCATTGGTAAGATACAAACGATATATGTTGGATCTACATCTGCGGTTCCCAGGAGTATTTATTTTACAACCTGCCTTCTGAATCTTACTGACTTGACCCTCACCTTCTGTATATTCTTGCGACGTACACGAATCTCACTAGAATTATTATAAAAATCATCAGCAATGTCCCCTTGCACTTTAATTGTCCACAAACCACCCCATAAAAAGGATATTTGTTTCGGCTATGGAATAGGTTGGGATTCTTGCAAAAATCAATAAAATCCAAGATGTCCTCAACCACCCTCACCGTCTGCTTCTCCATCTCTGCCATGGCCAAAAAGCTTTCATTGGGGCTGATCTCTCAAAGGCGTTTTAATTCCCTCCCACACTAGGGCTAATCTCTCGGAGGCGTTCTCTTTTCTTTGGACTATATGTTAGGGGTATTATTGGAAAAAAACCAACATTTGAATATTCTAGATTAGGTCATGACCCAATTTAAGATTTGTTGAATTTACCAGCCTTATATAGGATTTTCCTATTTTAACTGTCTTTATATGGGATTCTCCCAATATTATATTCATAACACTCCTCGAATATCAATTATATACGAATGTGCCTCATTAAAAAACTACAATTAACTAGAAAAAATCCGATGGGACAAAGCCTAATGGAAGCAAAAGAGTACATCACTTGTTGATACACTATTCATCACTATCTCGTTTAAAACCTTGCTTAGAAAACCTAATGGGATAAAACCATAGACAGGGGAAAACGAGTACAACATGTATCAGCTCCCCCTCTTAACAAAGTGAGTTGATACCTTTGAATCTAGGGTAAAGGAGCAAAAATACACATGTGCTTTACCCTCGGGAGCGCCTAGCACCATATGCTTTTTTTGGGAGAAAAATACACATGTGGTTACATTTTAGGAGTAAAAATCACCCAACCGTTAAAATCTAACTTAACGGTGCATTTGCAACAAAAAATGTCATATTTACAACAGAAAATGTCATATTTACAACAACATGTAAACACCTGAATTTTGAACATAGAAATGTCATTTACAACAACAAAAAAAAGGCTATATTTATAACAGGAAGTGTTGTATTTATAACAAAATTTAAAATCTGGCCATATTTATAACAGAAAATGTCATATTTACAACAACATTTAAACACCTGGATTTTGAACATAGAAATATCATTTACAACAGAAAAATGCTAGATTTACAACAAGAAGTGCTGTATTTACAACACAATTTAAAATCTGGCCATTTACAACAGAAAAAACCATATTTACAACAGGCTAGATTTTAACGGTGGTGTGACTTTTTCTCCTAAAATGTAACCACATGTGTATTTTTGCTCCCAAAAAAAGCATATGGTGCTAGGCGCTCCCGAGGATAAAGCACATGTGTATTTTTGCTCCTAAACCCTTGAATCTATGAAGTTTGATATCACAAACAAGCTTTCCAAATATTGTCACAGAAAGTAACTTGGTGAACAAATCTGCTAAATTACTGGATATTAATTTCACTCTTTTATTGATGTAGTCCATTCTAATGTCTTCATGTTAGTGAATAACTATATCATGCTAATAAGCAAATGATCATCAAGTCATGTGTGCCTAATACACATAAAGCTCCAATTACACTAAGATATGGTGCTTATGGACCAAGTATTTCTTCATCACATTCTTGAGGTATAAAGACATGATACTTCTAGACCAAGCATTTTTCCATAGAAAAAAGCTTTATTCTTCTCAAATCCTTTATTTCAATGGATTTCTTTAAGTAATTCTTAACTTTAACAAGTTCTTCAAGAGTTTAAGCAATTCACAGTTTTTGTAAACTAAAAGATATTTAAACTCTTCAACATAATCTGCAATTATAATAAACTCACCTTCAGATCTTTTTTGGAAAAATACATGGGTAGAATAAAATTTTGTTATCCTTCCTTCAACCGATATTTACCGAGTCAATGATATCACATGCACCCTAGTTGGTTCAAACCACATAAAGAACTTGATTGAACTGTTTGCTTCTGTCAACTTAAATCTTGTATAAGGAGTTTCATATACTTTAACTATATGCTTCTGGCAATTTGAATCCTTCAGGGACTATCATATGTTTAGATCTAAATCTATACATATCATAATTTTTCGGATATATACTACTAGGATTTTAAATACTTCAAAGATTCACATATAATTCACAATATAGTGAGTGATAGGTTAAAATCATATTCTCTAGACCCATGTCAAAATTTCATCTATTGTCAAGCTTCCAAATTAACAAGATATATGAAAATTTAATCCACTACGAGATAATGTCTATCAATATTGACCAACATAGAGTTGGCCTAACAATGTAAGGCCCTACTAAATCTCTCTAGGTCTCGAGTTCGAGTCTTAGAGCATACACTTGTATTAGAAGGGGCAGCCACAAACCCCAAACCAGATACCAGATGATAATATAAAAAAAATGTCTATCAATATTAAACTTTTGTGAAAAGCATTATGACTATATTTTCGCCTTTTCCTACAAGAATGCCCATTTATACAATAAGGCCTTGTTTGGTATAGGTAAGATTTGAGGAAGGAGATGAAAGGAAAGGAAAGGAAGATTAGGAGGGAACTTAAAAATAGAGCCGTTTGGTATACTAAGGAATGGAACTTAAGTTGAGGGAAAATGAGATATTTGGTATGAAGAATTGGGTGTTGGTTGAGTGGGAAGGTTAGGTGAAATTCCCACAATGCCCCTAAATTGTTCGAACGCTGGCGTTGGGTTCGAACGTAAAGCACTGAAGGGATAACGCGTTCGAACGAAAAATTGGACAACAATCAAACTTGTGCAGCTATTTATATTAGAACATTCTAGGAACAACAATATGACAGAAATAGAAGTAGGCATCTTTAACATAAACAATAGTAATATAAATGCAAGACAGTGAAAGCCATATCACAGACCCACCATCGATGAACACATCGTCTTCTTGTTCTTGTTCATCGTTTTCTCTTCTTCGTCTTCTTCGTCATCTTCCTCACCTAGAACCTTGTGGTGGGTGTTTTGGGTTCTGGGTTCAATTCTGCAACCGGGCACGGCGGAGACACGATCGAAGTAAGAGGGTTGGCAAAATTTCAGGGCCAATTTCGTCACAGGATTTCACTCTCCCGGAAGATTTCAGCTTTCCCTCCATTTTCGGATGGAATGAAGGTTCCCACTTTTAAGGGAAGATTGAAGGTTGCTGGAAGATGGTTTCCAGGAAGGAGGTGCTACCAAACGCGTTCTGTGATGGAAGATCTATAATCTTCCCTTCCTTCAGCCTATCTTCCGTGTATCAAACGGGTCCTAAGTATATTGCACTTCGAGTGCTCAGACTATGAATGCACAATTTCATGTTATGATATTACATGTTCATTTTATTGTCCTTTGCCAACCATCTTTATATCTATATCTCATGACATATTTGCATACAAGATCCTCATTTGATCACGTGATATTATTATCAAAAATCATTGTCGACAAGTTTATCTCCTCAGTTCCTTTTCTTTTATGACATAACTAATTGAGATCTCTTTATTGTTTTTAAGTACTTGAACCTCTTCTAGGGTCTTACAAAGAGTTATGTCTCAATTCTAGCCTCTTCAATATGACTGTAACATCTCGTTTTCTAGAAGCAGTATAATTTTTTTTTCATCAAATCATCAGAGTAGAGCACCGGAGCGATTGAGTAACTGATATATATATTCAAAATGCCCACTGGCTAATTACAGAGACGGTACGATAACCGAGAGTTTTTAAAATAACAACAGAAGTATCTCCCTGGCAACACCCATGCCATGGCAACAAAAGATAGCTTTCAGCCGTACTTCTAATCTTACTGCTTTCCTCTCTCCACGGTCCTCGGCCCTCCTGACCCTGACGCTATGTTAAGAGCTGAGGTCCGCACCGGACCCCAGGTAACGGTTAACCTCATATTTACATATACAGTATATAGACCACAGTCATTTACCACATTAACAGTATAACAGATGTATCACACGGAGTGCATGTAGATGTACCACACGGAGTGCATGTAGATGTACCACACGAAGTGCATATAGATGTACCACACGGAGTGTATATAGATGTATCACACGGAGTGCATGTAGATGTATCACACGGAGTGCATGTAGATATATCACACGGAGTGCATGTATCAAAAAGCACATAACAATACTCACAACATATCAACGGACCATCCACCACATATACTCATACAATACTCATACTACATACATGCATACAGTAAACATCAGAGTTAGTGTTACAGCACGCGAACGTACCTTCGTTGACGTTATACGGTATTTCTGGCGGAATACGGTAAATTGACAGTGGTACAACAGCGATACGTGATCACAGATATCCTATAATGATAATATCACATTTGTCAATATTTGACATCATAACATGAATTTTAGGTACAAATTACCATTTTGCCCCTATTCCCCTAATCGCCTAAATTTCACCAGAGCTTCGCTACTTTGGCTCCCAACTTTCAGAAACTCAATCCCTACTATGTTTTTACCTCGTCAGGCATCTTTCACTGCAATGAGGCTTAAAAACAAGAATAGGAATTTCATTTCCTACTTTCTAGATCTAACTAACATTTCTACAAAAACTACCGAACAAAAGACTAGAACTTAAAAACTAAGGACTGAAGAACTTACTCAGAGCTTCGCTACAAATTTCTTCGGACTCCTCCTTCTTCTCTTCCTCCTCCCTATTTTCAAAATGCTCAAGGCATTTTGGTGTGAGATTTCTCAAAGAACTTGAAGGCTATTTATAGGCAAAAGTTGGGCCAACTTTGCAATTTTCCCAACTTCTCCAACAAGTTGATGATGTCATTGATGACATCATCATACCCCTTACTTTATGGATTTACCCGATAAAATCCCCTATTCGGGGTTCTAATCGCGTAATCTTAACTAATCTCAAAAATCTGGCAACAT
This sequence comes from Acacia pycnantha, assembly GCA_025563575.1. NCBI lineage: Eukaryota > Viridiplantae > Streptophyta > Magnoliopsida > Fabales > Fabaceae > Acacia > Acacia pycnantha. The sequence goes on along the minus strand of JAMWYP010000026.1, from coordinate 4,094,238 downwards.
AGCCCTGAAGGTCTAATCTTCCTCTTTAAAAATGTTTGGGTCAACTAAATTTTTTATCTCATTCAGGACATTTCGTTGCCTGCCGAACATTTTCGGTTAAACGTCTTCGGTTACGAAAATCGCTTCGGGTAATGTCCAACTCGGGACAAAATTACACTGAATCATAATATGTCCAGTTATTTTCTACTTAGTTCACATATTTTGAGATAAGATTTATTTTCTATCGGTTCTCATTTATCCTGTTGGCTTTTATCAAAACATCTTTCTACTTTTCACTTTTTCTTCCAACTTGCATATGTGTTTACACCTAACATCTTTTCCTCTTCTTTTTCCTTCCTCAATTTCGAATTTGATGGGCACTTTTTGGCCAAGGAAATTGTTCTCCCACTTGCAACAATATCATAGAATGAAGTGTTCTCATTGGCTAGTAGACATCTTTGACTTTTCAACAACTTATCAACTAAGTTTACTACATTAATTTCCTTCTTCTTTTCTTTCTTATTTTCTTCTTAATTTCGAAATTAATGGCCATCTTTTTGACAAAAGATGTTGCTTATTTTTGACTTTTCAACTCTTTTATTAATCACTTAATTTATGCTTTAATTATATAATTAAGCAACTATCTCATTGGTTAATCCCTTGTTGGTTAATTTAAGCTTTAGGGATTAAATGTAATTCATCTAATATACTTTTTAATTATGCCAAATTAATTAGCAACACTCTTTATGCTAATCTTGACCCTCCATTGGTCATTAATCTCAATTTTGGGGTTTTGGATAATTAACTTTGAATATCTCATTTTCTCATGTTTAAACAATTAGCCATTAATTATTTAATTAATCCCTTACTAATGATTGATAATTTTCTTAATTAGAATTTATCATTATCTCACAACTATTTTACTAACATTGGTAATTTATGCACTATGCATAATATTAAAAATCCTGGGGTCATTTTGGTTCTCACAATACTTTTTGATTTTTCCCTCATTATTTTCCAGGGAAAATAATCCCAAAAATTCCCTAAATTAGAGACAACATACTCTCTAATTTTTAACAAATATTTTATTACCATTTAGGATTTATCGTAATATTTTCAGGGCATTTTATGACCCACAAACTCACTTAGGGATTTTGACCCTTTATTTCCTCTAATTTCATTAGAAATTTCCCTAGAAAATAGAATAAGTATTCTACAAGGTTTTGACACCACATATTCACCTATTTCCAATAGGTATTATTTACTAAACTATGATGCTCATCATAGGTCAGATTTTAGGGTATTATTACAATGATCATCTTGATTATTTGCTCCATTTTTCTTTCCTTTTGGAATCGATCACTTTCTCATGCTTTAGCCACGTCTCATTTTTCATTTTTACTGATTGGAGCATTTTTCAACTGGAATATGAGATATAAGAGTTCTCATTTAGGTCATTAACTACATCTAACAGATATTTTACAATATATTAAGAATGCAATATTTGACGAGCTTCTGGTTCATACCGTAATATTTGAGGATCTATATATACATTCAATGATTTCTCTTTTCCAACTACCCATTTTCTCCCTCTCATGTTGGGAAAACTTTTTCGAGTGACAATCAACCAATCATGCACTATAAGTCTCCTAAATTCATTTGTTCCATTTAAAAACATCATTTTGTTTCATTTGGAGACAAACAAGAGAAATAAGGTTCTTACCCAACATCTATTTCAACTTTCTTTGAATATCCATCTATGTGCAATTCTAGCTATGGTGGAATAATAAGAATATATTTACACATACAAAATTCTAAGATGGATAACATTTGGCTTCTAACCAAAAGTCAATTGTAATGGGTGAATTTATAATACTCTTTTGGCTTGATGCACTTATGTACTGCAATATATAAAATCAATAACCTCAACACTAAAATGAGAATTTTGTTCTCATAAATTTTGATTTAGCTACTTATGGAGATTTTGGTAAATTATTTTGCTTGATCATTCTATTAAGTAGGCTTTCAAACTATTCTTATGATAAATATTTGATAATCACTGAAAGCTTGAGATATAAACACACTAGCGTTTTCAATGGGAACTTCATGGATCATATACAACATAATGATTTATTCAAACTATCTTGCAAACTTCAGGTTGCAAACTAATAATAATCAGGCATGTAATCATCTTATAGAGGCATCTATCAATTTTTTTTTAAATACTTTATGGTTTACATGCTTTTTGAATGAGTCCATATATATGAGTTTGATATATTTCCAAAAATTCAGAGATCCATCCCAAATCACAATTGGTGATATTCTCATAATCAATTTTCTTTGAAAATAAGTAGCACATAATCATATGTTGAATATTCATGAAAAATCTTCTGATTGTTTAATGATTGTCAATACATAATATTTAATAATTTGTTGCATCATACATGTGACTTGGATGATCAAACTAGTCACGCCAACAATAAATATGTTTGGATCAATAAATTTCTGATTTACTATAACAACTTTTCATATGACTGAATTGAAAACTTCATCCAACATGAATCACACTTGTATTCCAACGATCTCCCTCTCAAGTGTTTTAACATTTGGTCTTCAGGCCATGTCATTTTATGATAATCAAAACATTATAGTGTCACAAAATTTCTACAAATATATCGTTCATTGAAATCACGAAGTGATTTTTGACAAAATAGATGGAATTTAAAGTGATATGGCTTCTAGCCATTTACTCACAAAATCATGAAGTGACGTAATAAACTTAACATAGCTACATGCTATTTTATTACTTCAGTTGATGTATAAGAATCCTATCAATAAACATATTAAGGTATCTTTCTTTGTAGCAAAAAGATTTTTCGTAATATAAGACATTTTAACAATTTCCCTTCTGGGCTATATTATTTATGGCTTTCAAATAGAAAATGTCTTATATAAATTTGATAAAGACTCCTGAGTAGCATAATTCTTTTAATGTGATAATTAAAAATAACTATGTTAACTAATTTCTTTTTAGTGGCATAATTCTCTATGAATAATTAATCTGTAGGACACTATATAATATAAATATTTTTCAAAGTAGCGAAGTTCTTTTTTTTTTTTTCATTCGATATTTTAATTATAAGGCTTTAGGACTTTAATCAAAGTGCCACAATTTTCCTTCCTATGCCAACCATAAAGTGGACTTTACAAAACAACCATTATCAAAGGAAATGAGGCTTTTGGACATCTACTTAAGAAATCAAGATTGTAATGGGTGAGAATATCATAAACATATAATTATTTAATCTCAAAATAAAAAAGAAAGATTTTTGACTTTTGGCCATTTAATCATTAAATAAGATATAAAATAGAAGTTATATGGCTTTGGATAAACAATAAGGTAGAAAATAAGAGTTATATGGCTTCTAGCACATAATTTCAAAATAAGAATCAAAGAAATATGGCTTCAGCTTACCATACATATTATATCAAAACAAGACATCATCATAATATGAAATTAGAGGTGTATGACTTTTGTCCATGCTAAAAGTAACAACAACTACAAGATAGAAAAACAATAATAATATTCAATCTTAGCCATTACCTTATATCTTAATAAGCGAAGGCATACTAAAAGTAACAACAACTACAAGATAGAACAACAATAATAACCTCTAATTTTAGCTATAACCTTATGTAATATCCCAAATTTTTATTCTTATGATTAAAATATGAGTTATTAATTAACTTGAGGTTTAAAATAAATTAAATTCATTGTTTGGAAATTGAAAATAATGAATTGTGAAAATAATGAAATATGATTTAAAATCTAAGGAAAAATCCTAATGGAGAAAAATGGGCCTAATTAAAGTTTAAGGTATCAAAATATTTTTAGAAAATAAATATTCAATTTTGATTTCTTTTTAATAGGATTATTTCATAGTAATTAGAATTTACCCTGTAAATTTTAAGTAGAGAGGATTTACTTAAAAAATAACAAAGAGATTTAGTCATGTGGTCAAATAAAGATAAATTAAATTATGGATTTGTGAGTGAGTAAAAATCTGATAAGGTCAAGGTAAATTAAGAAACAAATAAAAATTTATTTAATGTAATTTGTGTGTGTATAGTTATATATAGAGTAAATACCCTTTTTGGTCCCTGGAAAAACACATTTGACCCTTTTTCGTCCCTGAGTAAAAGAAATGTCATTTTGGTCCTTTTTAGGGACTAAAAATGACCTTTTTGGGAATTTCTGAGGATTAAAATGTGCAAAAAAAATGATCAAAAGGACTAAAAGGGACCTTATTTTTCCATTTTAGGGACTAAAAGTGACTTATTTTTTTTCAGGGACCAAAAAGGGCATCCGTGTTTTTTCCAGGGACCAAAAAGGGTATTTACTCTTATATATATATAAAGAGAAATGGAGGAATGGATATAGTTGGCATGCTATATTTATTGTTTCCTGCTGGTTCATTTGGAAATGGAGGAATGATTCTATCTACAATGCGCAAGATGAGAGTGGTAGGTATCGCCTCAGGATTGTCTTTCAGTTTCTGGAAGATATTAAAATGGCAACTATTAAAGTAGGGGCCAGTAGTATAGGACAATATCCTACCACTGTTCGATGGGATTATCCTGAAGCCCGTTTGTTAAACTCAATTGTGATGGGGCCTCTAAAGGCCCAGCACAGGTGGCGGCATGTGGGGGTTTAGTGCGGGATTGTTCTGGAAAGTGGCTCGGAGGGTTTTCTGTACGACTTGGAAGGTGCTCAGCATTAACAGCTGAGTTGTGAGGAGTTTTGAGGGGGCTAGAGATGGCATGGGAGGCAGGTTGGAGGCATGTAGTGGTTGAAAGCGACTGTCAAACAGTCATCGCATTACTTTCTAAATCAGGTAATGCAGCTCGTGAGTCCCATCTGGTGGCTAAGATACGAGCAATTACTCGGCGTTCATGGGACATCAAGTTTTGTCATGTCCTTAGGGAAGGGAATCAATGTGCGGATTGGTTGGCGAGCATGGTCCTATCTCATGTGGAGATCCCTGATGAAGCTCATTTTTCTGACCCCCTACTGGCCTTTATCAGTTACTTTTAGCTGATGTGATGAGCGTAGCTAATATTAGGAGGGTTTTGGGACCTTAGTCCCTTTTGTGTTTTCCTTTGACTATTTTTTTTTTTTTTTTTTTTTGATTTCTTGGTATCAAAAAATATATATATAAAGAGAAAAGAAAGTTATACAAAAGAAAAAAGTATTAAATGAAATTTTAAAATAACTGATAAAAGAAAAAGGGAAAGAATGGAAGAAAAGAAAGTTTTTTTTTTATTAAAAAAAATGATCAGTTAGTAGGTCACGTTCAAACCAAATAATACCCCCTCCTATTTCATTTGAGCCCGACGCATTGCAGTGCAGCAACCTTCATTTTTTCCCTTTTTGCGCTTCTTCTTCTTCTTCTTCCCGGTGCGAGGCTGAGAGTGAGACGTGGGAGAGGAAGAGAGGGAGCTTGCTGGGTTTCTCTAGAGTATTTGGGTAAGTTATCATCTACCTCATACTTCTAAACTTCTCTTTTATTTTCAGTTTTTGATGGAGTAAGAAAATTAGGGTTGATACACTTTGGAATTTTAAGGCTGATGATGTTGTTATCCCTTGAACTAGTAAGGTTTGAATAAGAGTTCTATGATTTAGATTTTTATTTGTGTAGGGGCGTACTTTTTCTGCTCTGTTCTATAAACATTTTTTTTTTCGCCTGACAGGAAATGAGTAACACATTTTTCTCAGATGTTAACGATAGCAAGGATACTTGGTCTGTAATTGTAAAAGTTATTAGAAAGTGGGTGGTGAGGAAAAAGGTTGCACCATACCCGATATGGAAGATAGGCATGATATTGATTGGTGAAATGGTAAGTGTAACACCCCAAAAATCTGACTTAGGGAAAATATCATAAATGAATAAATATACCTATTGAAAATAGGTGAATATGAGGTCTCAAACACCTTGTATTGAATTTACCTTGTTGTTAAGGTAATTTCTCTTGAAATTAGATAATTTGCAATTAGGTCCCTAAAACGTTTGGGAATTTGCAAATAGGTCCCTAAGCACATTATGGGTTATAAATACCCCGTGAAAGCTATAAAAGAAGCAAGTAAAAATCTACTTGAAATAGGGAAGGATATTGTCCCTAATTTAGGTAATTTATTAAGTTACAAACTTGGAGAAATTGTAGAGGAATGCTCAAAAAGTGGTAATGACCAAAATACCCTTACATATTATAAAATAATGTAAGAGGCATGGAAATACTAAGGTTAATGCAAGATTATGAAGGTAATGAGGCATTGTAATTAAGAAAATTATCAACAAGTGATAATAAAGTAATTAAGTAATATTGGGCTAATTACTTAAGCATAAGCAAAGGAAAATTCAGAGATAATTATGTAAAGCTCAAAAATTAGTGGAGAATGGTTGAAAATTAGTAAAAGTATATTTACTATTTAATTGGAAATTTTGAAGAAAAATAGATGAGTTTAGGTATTTTTAAGCCTAAATGCAAGAATGGACCAATAGGAAAATTTTGTAAAAAATTATGTGAAAATAATTATTTAATTAATTAAATAATTAATTAAATAATTAATAAAAAAATATAAAAAAAAAACGAAAATAAAGTGCAGAAAAAAAAATGAAAAGGAAAAAGAGAAAAAAAAATAAATATATATGTATATAAGATGCAAGTTGCTATTATAATATGTTATAATTAATTAAAGTGAAAAAGGGTGAATAGTAAAATGGGAATTAGGAAACGGATCCTATCTGGAGATCTAGGAATGGGATTTCCAAAGTCAGGGTAAAATATTGATCAGTGGGATTTTATCTTCCGTTAAACTCTTGCGGAAGTTAATTCTGAAGCCGTTTGTGCTTTTTCCTAATAAGACGAAATAGGGAAATTCTGAGAAAAGGCCAGATAGCCAAGAGGACGAAAAGGTTATGTTGTGACATTTGGAAAAGAATTGGGAATTTTCATGAACATATTTGGATTCGGTGAATTTTTCGAAGAGATGGGTGTTTCCGAAACAAGTTTCGAAACCGGACGCGATCGGACACGTTTTTCGAGGAAGACTCAACTGAGCTGTTGGAGCCCTATATGGAATCAAAATATAGGTTAACTTGGACATTTCTACTAAGTGAGAATATGTTTTCAAAGTTGTAAATCCAGAATTTTGAGATTTCTCCAAAATTACGCGAATCGGAGTGCCGATCGGGAAATTCATCCGGTAGCTTCTGGAAGGTGACACTTGGCCACCTCCCATTGGCCAAACCCTTGACTTTTGGGGCATGTTGAAGTCGGCCAAGGTGAGAAGAAAGAGTGAAAAACTTGTTGAAAAAGTTGTCTTGGACGGTCCGGATCGCTTCTCACAAAGTTGATCCGACGGCCGAAACCCTACCTCCTTTTCTATAAATACCCACCCCTCCCCTTTGGTTTTTCTCACATTTGAGAAGCAAGAGCTGATTTAGAGAGAGAAAGAAGAGAGAGGAGCTCTGGGAAAATCTGTAGCGAAGCTCTGGGTAAGTTTTCCGGTACCGAGTTTTAAGCTTTCGTAGTTCTTTCAGTAGTTAGTAAAGCTAGAGTAGTCTTTATTTTTATGATTAGATATCATATGATAGGACTATTTTAGTCAATATTTTCGAAAATCATGATGGCGTCGAAGTTACGGCAAAATTTTGGGAAGAAAATAGCCTATGTAGCGGAAGCGCGCGAAATTCCGCCAAGTAGGGGTATAGGGGCAAAATGGTAATTTTTACCGAAAATGCCGCTTAGAAGTGCCGTCTACCGTCAACGAAGGTACGTCCGCGTACTGTAACATTAACTCTGATGTTTATGGTATGCATATATGTGCTATGTGTATTGTTATGGTATGTTTATTGAATGAAAATATGTTAGAACATTTTGGTGCCGAAGGAAAGGCTAGTCTATGTGGGTAAGCCATTAAGTCGCCGTGAACTCGGTGAGGCCCCCATGATAGACACTTACACGGCCATTCTGTTCGGTTTACGAAAGTATGTACGTTCGCGTACTGTAACACTAATCTGATGTTTATGGTATGCATGTATGTGCTAGGTGTATTGTATGTGATAGCTTATAGCTTTGTGGTATGTCTATGTGTTGTTTATATGTTCATGTTTGCTATGGGCGATATATCCGCATGCTTTTGGGCGATATATGTATACATGCTATTGGGCGATATATGTATGCATGCTTTTGGGCGATGAGTGCACATATACCGTTGTTGATATGATTGTCTCGTGGTCCATATGTTGTGTCTCAAATATGAGGTTAACTGCTACTCCGAGATCCGGTGCGGATCTCAGCCCTTAATATAGCATCAGGGTCCCGAGGACCGAGGACCGAGGAAAGAGACAAGCAGCTCGCGTAGAAGTTCCGGTGAAGACTTCCTTTCGATGTTTCGGCGGAAGCCTTCCCTTTGTTATTATCTGTTTTGAAATACTCGGTTACTGTACCGTAGTTGTAACCAGCCAGACTTACGGCAGTTTATGAATACATATCAGTTACTCAATCGCTCTGTTGCTCTACTCTGATGATTTTAAATGAAAAAAAAAAAATTTATACTGCTTGTGAAAAGTCGGGTTGTTACATTTGGTATCAGAGCAGTAGTCCTGGCATGAATTTAACTATGTTATTACGGACAGTTTGGTGCCGAAGGCAAGGCTAGTCTACGTGGGTGTGCCAATCAGTCGCCGTGAACTCGGTGAGGCCCCCATGGTAGACACTTACCCGCCATTCTGTTCGGTTAACGGAGTTAGGTTCTACGCCTTTTCAAAAATTTTGGAGCATATTTTGAAAATGAGTACTGATATAGCCTGAGTCGGTGTACCATTTTACCTCGGTGTACCCTCTGTGCCGGTATACCATCTGAACCGGTGTGCCACCCTCTCGTCGGTGCATCACTCGATAACTGCCATCAGACTGGGACGTTAATTCTATTCTAGCACGAGCTCATACGCGGAGCCGGGTCACGCCGGATGAAACTCCGAGACCAATAAAGATAGTACATGTAGTATTTGACTCATGTAGAGGAACTTCCGATACGTAATTTCGTGCCCGTTTCTGATCCACGAAGAAAGAATCAACGATAATCTGACAAAAGGAAAGTTGCGAGGGTCTATTTGTTTATGGTGTGAAAACTGCGTACAACAAAGCCTATGTGTAGAAAATACTAAGTGCGATAAAGTCTATGTGTCAGGTAAATTCTATGTGCGATAAAGTTTGTAAGTGCGATAGAGACTAGGTGCGGGATAGCTACTAGTGCGATAAAATCTGCGACCTGTTAATTGTTTTCCTTCTATAACCAACGTTTTCCCTTGAAAAAGGAAAAATAACAAAACATGGCGAATCTGAGAGGAGCCGGAGCTCCCAGAGGCCGAGGCAGGGGACGAGGTAGACAACCTCGGACAATTCCAGTAGTGAATCCTGAGGGATCTAATAGGTCCCAGCCACCTCCACGACGGGGAGAGACATGCGAGACTACACAAAGTTGGGTCACTCAGTTTTGTAAGCTCAAGCCACCCCTTTTCACGGGAAGAACGAATTGGCTGAGGATTGGTTGTTGAGTCTGGAGAAAATATTCGAAGTTATGGAATGCCCAGATGATCGGAAAGCTCAACTCGCGATCTTTAAGCTCGATGGTGATGCGCATCGATGGTGGAAGAGCGTCGCCACGACGTTGCAGACCCGATATTGCCCTGTCACTTGGGAGAAGTTCATAGAGAAATTCAATGAACAATATTTTCCTCCCTCGACACAAGTGATCAAGGAGGCGGAATTTCTTAGCATCCAACAAGATCCTGAGGAATCCTTCGACGATTACTTTGCCCGCTTCACCAACTTATCACGATATTCCTCCTATTTGAAGCGTGACAATGATGAAGGCCGGAAGGCACATAGGCTGATTCATGGGCTAAAGTATGAGATAAAGAAGAGGTCGGTGTCTCAAATAGTTTCCTAAACTAGCCCAAGCGGTAGAATCTTGCCGACTGATTGAGCGCAACCGAAAGGAGCTGCGTAAACCCCGGCACTTAAGCACTAGCAACATGGATCGTGGCGAGGGCAGCCGTGAAAATTCCTCTCGGAAAAGAGAAGCACCCTGGAGTGACTCCCAAAGAGAGAACAAGATGCCATTCCTGGCCCGAGCAGCAGAGCAAATCACGAGTACCGAATCCCGACTATGTCCAGATTGCGGGAAGTACCATTCCGGTGAATGCATTCGGAAGCGTGTTTGCTACGAGATGCCTAAGCCGAGCCACATTATCCGAGACTGTCCCGAGAAACCTACGGAGTTAAGGCCACGTAACCAAGGCCGAATGTACGCGCTAACCGATACCATGGACAGAGAACTTCCGGAGAGAGTCCAAGGTACTATCTCTCTTAGTAAGGAATTTTTTCTCTGTACATTAACTATGTGTTAGTTATTCAACTAAAAACGTATGATACGTGAACCATCTTCGTGACGTATTCCGCGTTTCCTCGTTATTTTTCTACCGTGATCATGTAATTGAGTAGGAGGTATCTTATGTTGTCATGGTGTATGGGAACCATGGAGACATTTTGGTAATCTTGTGTTAACATGGTGTATGGGAACCATGGAGACATTTTGGTATCTGTGGTGTTAACCGCGGTGTATGGGAACCACGGGGAAACATCATATATCATGGTACAAAATGACAAGATCGTAGTAGTCAAACCAAAGCGAATTCTCGATCACCAGGAGGAGCAGCTGACAGACAAAGTGAAGATCCGACGCGTATAGCCCAGAGTCCGAGTAGGACGGAGTCTAGTTAGTACAAAGTATAGTGGGTTGGGTACAAATTTCGAGGGCGAAATTTTGTTTAACGGGGGAGAAATGTAACACCCCAAAATCTGACTTAGGGAAAATATCATAAATGAATAAATATACCCATTGAAAATAGGTGAATATGAGGTCTCAAACACCTTGTATTGAATTTACCTTGTTGTTAAGGTAATTTCTCTTGAAATTAGATAATTTGCAATTAGGTCCCTAAAACGTTTGGGAATTTGCAAATAGGTCCCTAAGCACATTATGGGTTATAAATACCCCGTGAAAGCTATAAAAGAAGCAAGTAAAAATCTACTTGAAATAGGGAAGGATATTGTCCCTAATTTAGGTAATTTATTAAGTTACAAACTTGGAGAAATTGTAGAGGAATGCTCAAAAAGTGGTAAATGACCAAAATACCCTTACATATTATAAAATAATGTAAGAGGCATGGAAATACTAAGGTTAATGCAAGAGTATGAAGGTAATGAGGCATTGTAATTAAGAAAATTATCAACAAGTGATAATAAAGTAATTAAGTAATATTGGGCTAATTACTTAAGCATAAGCAAAGGAAAATTCAGAGATAATTATGTAAAGCTCAAAAATTAGTGGAGAATGGTTGAAAATTAGTAAAAGTATATTTACTATTTAATTGGAAATTTTGAAGAAAAATAGATGAGTTTAGGTATTTTTAAGCCTAAATGCAAGAATGGACCAATAGGAAAATTTTGTAAAAAATTATGTGAAAATAATTAAATAATTAATTAAATAATTAATAAAAAAATATAAAAAAAAAAACGAAAATAAAGTGCAGAAAAAAAAATAAAAAGGAAAAAGAGAAAAAAAAATAAATATATATGTATATAAGATGCAAGTTGCTATTATAATATGTTATAATTAATTAAAGTGAAAAAGGGTGAATAGTAAAATGGGAATTAGGAAACGGATCCTATCTGGAGATCTAGGAATGGGATTTTCAAAGTCGGGTAAAATATTGATCGGTGGGATTTTATCTTCCGTTAAACTCTTGCGGAAGTTAATTCAAGCCGTTTGTGCTTTTTCCTAATAAGACGAAATAGGAAATTCGAGAAAAGGCCGATAGCCAAGAGGACGAAAAGGTTATGTTGTGACATTTGGAAAAGGATTGGGAATTTTCATGAACATATTTGGATTCAAGTGAATTTTTCGAAGAGATGGGTGTTTCCGAAAACAAGTTTCGACACCGGACGCGTTTGGACACGTTTTCGAGAAAGACTCAACTGGACTGTTGGAGCCCTATATGGAATCAAAATATAGGTTAACTTGGACATTTCTACTAAGTGAGAATATGTTTTCAAAGTTGTAAATCCAGAATTTTGAGATTTCTCCAAAATTACGCGAATCGGGTACCGATCGGGGAAATTCATCCGGGTAGCTTCTGGAAGGTGACACTTGGCCACCTCCCATTGGCCAAACCCTTGACTTTTGGGGCATGTTGAAGTCGGCCAAGGTGAAAAGAAAGAGTGAAAAACTTGTTGAAAAAGTTGTCTTGGACGGTCCAGATCGCTTCTCACAAAGTTGATCCGACGGCCGAAACCCTACCTCCTTTTCTATAAATACCCACCCCTCCCCTTTGGTTTTTCTCACATTTGAGAAGCAAGAGCTGATTTAGAGAGAGAAAGAAGAGAGAGGAGCTCTGGGAAAATCTGTAGCGAAGCTCTGGGTAAGTTTTCCGTCTCGAGTTTTAAGCTTTCGTAGTTCTTTCAAGTAGTTAGTAAAGCTAGAGTAGTCTTTATTTTTATGATTAGATATCATATGATAGGACTATTTTAGTCAATATTTTCGAAAATCATGATGGCGTAGAAGTTCGGCAAAATTTTGGGAAGAAAATAGCCTATGTAGCGAAGCGCCGCGAAATTCCGCCAAGTAGGGGTATAGGGGCAAAATGGTAATTTTACCGAAAATGCCGATTATTGTGTCAAATCACTAATGGAAGTGATATTACTCTTATAGGACGTCGAAAACCTAATCTGCGCTGCCGTTACGCTGCCCGACGAGCCATTTCACGTTTTTCCGTAGAAAAGTACGATTTCCGACGGAAGTGCCGTCTACCGTCAACGAAGGTACGTCCGCGTACTGTAACATTAACTCTGATGTTTATGGTATGCATATATGTGCTATGTGTATTGTTATGGTATGTTTATTGAATGAAAATATGTTAGAACATTTTGGTGCCGAAGGAAAGGCTAGTCTATGTGGGTAAACCATTAAGTCACCGTGAACTCGGTGAGGCCCCATGATAGACACTTACCCGGCCATTCTGTTCGGTTTACGAAAGTATATACGTTCGCGTCTTGTAACACTAATCGATGTTTATGGTATGCATGTATGTGCTAGGTGTATTGTATGTGATAGCTTATAGCTCTGTGGCATGTCTATGTGCCGTTTATATGTTCATGTTTGCTATGGGCGATATATCTCGCATGCTTTTGGGCGATATATGTATACATGCTATTGGGCGATATATGTATGCATGCTTTTGGGCGATGAGTGCACATATACTGTTGTTGATATGATTGCCTCGTGGTCCATATGTTGTGTCTCAGTAAATATGAGGTTAACTGTTACCCGAGATCCTGCGGATCTCAGCCCTTAATATAGCATCAGGGTCCCGAGGACCGAGGACCGAGGAAAGAGACAAGCAACTCGCGTAGATGTTCGGTGAAGACTTCCTTTCGATGTTTCGGCGGAAGCCTTCCCTTTTGTTATTATCTGTTTTTGAAATACTCGGTTACTGTACCGTAGTTGTAACCAGCCAGACTTACGGCAGTTTATGAATACATATCAGTTACTCAATCGCTCTATTGCTCTACTCTGATGATTTTAAATGAAAAAAAAAAAAATTATACTGCTTGTGAAAAGTCGGGTTGCTACAGTAAGTTGTTCCGAAGTCCTTATATTGTATGCTACGTATGACACGCAAGTGTGTTATGCACTAATTTCATTTTCCTTCTTTGTTGCGCATTTTAAATACTATTATTTTAGAAAAAAGGGATTGAGGTTTCTCACAAAAATCTGATTAACAAATTGATTGAAAGCCCTAAAGAAGGGATGGTATACAATTTTCAAAACTTCGAGGTTCTTGAAAATTATGATAAATACAGAGTAACTTCACACCCAAGGAAGTTCAACTTTCATCCTCACACGATTCATTGAAGAATCTGAAGTTGTCATAAACAAAGATGCATATAACTTCAAGTCCATTGTATTAGACATCCAACAGGGAAGTATGAATGACTCAGGGTTAATAGGTTTGCAAATCTCATTTAATCAATTTTATTTAGAACGCTATATATTTTATTTCAAGACTAAATCACTATCTAAATGATGTGCTTTCATTTCATATAAAATTTTAAAACATATAAACCAAACCTCTGTAAAACAAAAAGAAGGAGAAATGAGATTTATAAATTCAGCATTTCTTATTATTATGCTTTCAAGTTTAGCCTTATGTAATTTGCATTGCTATGCCGATGACAAATTCTTCTTATATGTTTTAACCGCATAACTCGACTGTTTTTCATGCCTACAGATTCACACTTTCCCATTAGTCATTTATAAACCAAATTTGTCAACATTCAAACAGAAGGTTTATTAATCCGAATTCCACAGGTTTCATGTAAATGTGGATACAGTTACATTTAGCGGTGGAATCATAATTAATCACTCTGACAGTTTTGTCGACCAACAACTTCCAAGAAGCTCTGCATATATCCGTCAACACAACTGTATGTAATAATTATTCATTGTTTCTCAACTTTCATGTAGGTTGGTATGGCGATCCTTTGCGATTAGGTCAAATGCATGGTGTTGTCTGGCCGTCCGATCCTTGCCATCAGTTTTAATAAACTGATATCTGAACGTCTGTAACCAAAAGGCAGTTTAAGTTGTGTTTCATGTTCAGAAGTACTCAGCTTTTGCTTACAACACGAAATCATAGATGAGGAAAAAAACGTTGTGATGATTCAAATAAGAAGCAAGATGAAGGAAGAGGTCAATGTTAATTCTTTTATGTTTTATTTTCTCCTTATTTCCATCATTTACATTTCTATAATTTGAACGTTATTTGTTTGAAATAATTTCCTAAAATATTATGTAGGCAAACGAACGTGTGCAAGAGGGTCTGATGAAAGTAGCACAAGGAGTTTTATTATATTCCTATTACTGCTAACTCAGTTAATCCGGTTACGATGAATTTTGGTTCGGTTATCATAGAGAATGAGATCCAAACTCCACAGTTTACTATTATGAATCCATTATCAGAACATCATACGGATTGTGTTCTATCCATATCAATCATCAAATCATCACCATCAATCATCAATCAAATATATCCCTCTAAATTCCTAGTCATTCAACCATTGGTCCATTTGTTCAATCTACGTGTCAATTTACTCTCTTTTGATTGGATCTGACATCAAACCACCAACTTTTTTTCCACGTACATGCATTTTTAAAAGCATTTAGTAACAACTGAAGTAATTAAAACTTACTTACGTTGTAGTCCATTGGCTATTTCCACAGACTCTTCATCTGTCATATTTAATCATTCCATATTTTCGATGAGTACTGCGTTTTCCCCATGCAATCTAATGCTTCGATGCGTTATTATTCTCCACAACTGTTGTCTAATTGGCTTAACTGTTCGGGAACCAGTTTCCCTACCTATCTTGGGATAGGTAGGGAGAACTCTTCCTATCTGGACCGTCTAGATGGGATCTGAATGGTCCAGATTTAATTTTTTGTTTACTTTTTATTTTTAAAAAAATAATTATTTTAATGGGTAGAGAATCTAAAATAAAAACAATTTTTCAACTAACATATTTTTAAAAAATGATTTTTTTTCATTTAAAAATTAACAGTTAAAAAAATTAAATATGGACCGTCCAGATCAGATCTGGACGGTCCAGATCAAGAAAAGCTCTCCCTACCTATCTTTGGGATAGGTAGGGAAACTGGTTCCGTTCGGCCACCTTAATTGAATGTCGTTCTTTATGTTTCATCATTTCCGATGTTCACTAGGTATCTTCTATTCTATTTATTTGTTTAATTGACCATTATTAAATTCTTATAATTAAAATTCTATACATAATATTAAATTCATTCTAAGTTACCTTAAGATTATTTTAAAACTGCTTTGGGACCTTAACATTATCTTAGTAACCTAAAATTTCTTTCTCAACTCATTCTAGAGGCTCGTGGAGTTTTTAAGAAAAAAAACACTAGCAACACCGATAAATAAGATAGATATAATTACGTTACCTAGAATTCTCTAAATCACACCATTGAAAACCTTTCTATTTCAAGCTCAAACTCAAACTACATAGTAATAAGAACAAACTCTAAATCAAGACACAATCTTCACCTCAAAAATTACCACTCTGGTCATATTTATAAGTCCAGTTTGACCAAATCTCACATACCAATGAGAGTTAGGTATCTCAATGATTATAGAGCAAATTTCCAACTTTACCCTCATTTATGAATGTGTACCTTTTAAAATTTATTGTCAAAACTCTCTCATCTTTTTCTCTTTCCAACATGGCTAGTCAATCTCTCTCATCCTAATTAATATAGGCAAAATTATCACAATCTCATTTATTTGGTCAAAATGGACTTATAAATAGGATCAAATTTTTTGGTCAAATTGGACTATATATAAATATATAAGACCAGAGTGGTACTCAACAATTCTCGTGAGTAACAATGATATTAGGAATTCAGGCTATATTTTGAGAATTTTTCTCAATGGAGTGTTAGACTAAACTAACCTAACACTTATGTATCACCAATTTAAGGCTTTAACTATTAGAACTCAATTCTTTAGGAAAATAATTTCAATCTATATGACCTAATTCCTATTTTTAACGAACCAGTTCATTGCACGATAATTTACTCTTACGGGAGGCATCTAATAATCGATCTCACTATTGAGTTTGTCTGATAGGATGTCACAAAGATGATCACAAAATTCTCTTGGAGTTGATTCTCCACATTCCAGAATTTGGATCGTGTTTTGGGCTCTGTAACTCGTAACTCAGGATACTACTTTCTAATCCAATTGTTGAAATTGGGAAGAGGATTCTCTCATGAGCATTTTTCTCATTATTTCTCATAGTCTTATCCTGACCGTCGAAATCTTGATCCAAAGGTCCAGAACAATTTTTTAAAAAAACTGCATGCGGTAATTGTACCGCATGCGGTTTTTAAAAAAAAAATGTTCTACACCCTTAGATCAAGATTTCGACGGTCAGGATGAGCAGATGATAAGGGATGGGCAGAAATAAGAAAAAGAGAGAAACCGGACTCGTTGAAATTGACGGATTGGATGTCTTAGATGGGTTGACCAAAATTTTAGCTCGATCTAACGGTTAATAAGAAAGTTAATGACATTTTACTGAGGCTGCCCCGGTTATATGCGAAAATAGAAATGTTGCCCCTTGGATACACCTCCAAGAACTCCTTTTTCTCCTTGATTAGTCGATGTGTGACTTCTTATTCTTTTTTATTTCATTATTTATTCAATTATACACACACAATTAGAATTATCTTACTTGCTCTTATTTAACTTTTGTTAAGTTTATTATTTTGTCTTCTATAAAAGAATTCATTAGATTTTAATATTTTGCTTTATTTTAGATCTATCTTCCTTATTTAAACCATTATCCACTAAATTCTATTTACCACTAAATATTTCCTTAATAAGATTATAGAAGTCTTACGAATGAAAATTTAGGATGTTACATAGCATACTCCAACTAAAGTGGTAAATATTTTATTCAACTCACAGATGTTTTTAATAAGATCTATAAAATATGTAAAATAAGTTTTGTTTTAGTTTTTTAAAAGTATTTTTACGATTTACGAAGTAAGTATTTAAGAAGAGTTTTATCTCAATTTGCAGAAAATGATTTATGAAACTATGGTTTGAGGTTTCCCAAACATGACGTAAAGATTCTTCGTACTCTGTTTCAATCATTACTTGATTGTTTCTATTTTATTACCTTTTTTATATTTAACTGTATTTTATTTTTTTTAAATTGAACCTACGTGCGTATATTATTTCTAAATTTCTTATATAAAAATTTCAATCTGTTAAATATTTGAGACATTTCAACGAAAAACAATATTTGAGACAACATCCTTACAAAAAAGAAACATTGATTTAAATTAATTGCATAATAAACTTTTGAGAGGGGTGGTCATGACGAGAATTTTTTATTTGTTTGATCAATGATATAATACTTTTTGAGGATTATAATGAAGAGAGTAGTTTTCGGCTTCCTACGGAAGGAAAGCTACTTATCACTTTAACCAACAGTTTGTTAGTAAAAGAAGCTTATTGATATAAGAAACTGTCAACTTTGGCATACAAAATTAACAACTCATCTTTAAAAAATTAGTGGTGCTTAACATAAGAAAAATAAAATCTTTAAAATTCAGTCAATATAACTCCATTGCCAACTGTTTTATTAGAATTAATAAGTTCAGCATATGAAGTTAACAAATGATATTCTGAAATTGACAACTATAATTGTTTGTTAAAATTCAAACAGTGACTAGTAAATTTATAAAAATTAGTTGTGAATTTCATCTAGTAATTATTTAGCAACCTCTAGTAAAATTGTTAAACTTTTAATTTATATTAAAGTTGTTAATTTTATTTACTATACTTTTAGTATTAACAAATCTAGTATATGAAATTGACAACTTTGGTATGAAAAATTAAAAACTAATCTTATGAAAATTATTAATAAAAGCAAAGTTTTTTTATTTTGCTTATGCAAATGCCTAAAAGAAACACCATGAAAATATAAAAAAGAAAAATTAGTGTCCAATTTATCAAATTCCAAAATAAGCTCACCTGGACTTATTTGGGATTATGAAATGTTGCCAAAAGACATTAATTACTATCCATTGTTTCCTTTTAAAATGCTACCTAAGCACCCTCACCAACCGCCAGTCACGCTGACAACATCGAAGCTCCGGCTACCTTGCTTGTGGCTAGTCGTCTAACCTCAATATCAAAAGTACTTATTGTTGAACATTTCAAAAATTTATGAAACAAAAATAGTTTATATCAAAATCATAGTATTTAATAGTGAAATTAAAGTAGTAAACAAAGTCTCCATTGTTGAACATTTCCTAACAAACTATTTTTGTTTTGCTATTTATTACCCAGGTTTCGATATTGATTACTTTAGTCGATTGCCGACAAAGTTCTTAATACATTTTTAAAATTTTTAAACAAAAAGTAGTAAAAAAAACAAAACTATAAGTAATAAATATCGAAATAAAAGTAGTTATGAGCAAATAATCAACAATGACAGCCATTATTGCTTACTATTTACTAATAACCACTTTAGTTTTGTATTTTACTACTTTAGTTTCAATATTGACCGCTTTGACTGGCTTCTAACAAAGTTTCTAGTATATTTTTTGAATTTTCGAAATAAGAGTAGATAATAGCAAAATTAGAGTAATGAATAGTAAAACAAAAGTAGTTATTAGAAATTGCTTAAGGGAAAATCATACCAAGCTCCCAGCAAAAAAAAATATATATATATCTATATATATATATATAGGGAAAAGTATTTCTCCAGTCACTGGAGATAGAGTTATCTCCAGTGACCCCAAAACTACATCGTTTTGAATTAATGAATGACGTGTTAGTAATTTTAGATGAATTAATGAAGGGTGTTTCGGTAAAATTTATATGATTAAAAAATAAACAAAATTACATAAACACCCTTTATTAATCCAAAACGACGTAGTTTTGGGGTCACTGGAGATAACTCTATCTCCAAAGGACTCAGAAATCCTTTACCCATATTATATATATATATATATATATATATATATATATATATATATATATATATATATATATATATATATTATAACAAAATTTTAGGAGAGGGGTTGGGTTCACCCACAATCCAAGGACAGTGCGCTATGGCTTTGCTCTCCAGGGTATACAGGACTGAGAATACACATGCCTCCACCTCAACCTGCGTTTCCACAAGTTCACATCACCTAAGATGCCTCCCCCAGCACCTTGATCAACTCTAGGATCAAACCTCCTTTCTTTGGTGAGAGTGTGAAAAGTCTCATTACTTTTCAATGACAAGTGAAAGTGACACCTTTAACAAATTATGAGACTTTTCAAATATCATTTTTATCCGCTTAGACCTTGGTGTGATTTTTCCAATACTTAACAATAGGGACTTTATCTACTACTTTAGTTTCGCTATTATCTACTCTAGTTTCACTACTAACTACTTTTGTTCAAAAATATATATATTAAACCGCCAAATTAGTGCCATGATCAATTGCTAGTAAGGTCATTGGAGCTCGGAATAGTGAGGGCAATGATGCTCTTTCAACTTTTCCCCCCACATTTCAAAATTCAAAATCAGTCCATTGGATCTGATTTGAGAATATTAAAATTCAGCACCCTGAATTGTCCTTTTGATATTTCTAAAGGTATTTCTAAGACTTAATGGTCAGATGTCATTTTGTGAAATTGGGAACCTATTTATCATTCTTTTTTAAATAAAAAGCTATATTTTATTTTTCCTTTTTTTTACACATAACATACATGCAGACATATGCAGATGCAAATCATTTTTAAGGACAGATTGCTCATCAAACATTAATACTCCCTTGCATGAAATTGGTTTCGCTTTTCGCTTTTTCTGTTGTTAATAATTTAGTATTAGGATTATTCTAAAGCCTTTCTTTTATAATTTCATAACGTCTCATGTCAGTATTATATATGTGTATGTATGTGTAACTTGTAAACTCTTGGTGCTTTAATTTTATTGTCTTTTAATCCACGAAAAAAGAAGTTGGACGGCATTGTTTTGTGGTAGTTGGGGAAAAAAAAAAGCAATTTTGAGTTGACTTTCTTTCTTTTATTTATTAAAAGGAGCTAATAAGATTATATTCAAGGTTATGAAACTCGGACCGGACCGGCCGGTTCGGACCGGAAACCGGCGAACCGGACGGAAAACCGGTCCGAGTTAGAGGTTAAACCGGGGTTCCGAGTTGACCCGGAGTCAACTCGGTAACTCGGCCTAAACCGGCCGAGTTGGTCGGGTCCGAGTAACACAAATTGGTTTTTTGAAGAAAAAAAATCTACGAATGAGAAAGAGAATGAGAAGGAGGGAGAGTGTTGGCGGTGGATGGCGGAGCTCGCGATTTGGGTTCATCAAAGGTCGAAGCTTTCTTTGGACGGAAGCCAGAGATCGCGATATTGGTTCGTCGAAGGTTGGACTGTCGAACCTTCTTTAGTCGAAAAACAGAACATGGAGATCACCTGAACAAGGGATGCGGGACGATGGAAGGCCAAAAATCCATTGTCGACGGTTTGAGGGAGAGCTGGAAGAGAGAAGATGATGAACTGAAGAAGAGAGAGAGTGTGTGATATTATATTAACTCTGCAAATCTTGTTTCTGCGAGAGAGAGTGAGTGGAAGGTGAGAGTACCACCACCACTTATTGCTTTTTCTCATACTCCCAGATTTATTCTGACACATCGCAGAGTGTAGGCATATCATGTTGAATGGGTGAGATCTTCCATATCTCTTTTTTTTTTCAAAAATATTAATATTATATTATATATAATCACATCTTTTCACATTTTAATTATAAAATATTTTTTATTATAAAAATATGAAGATTTTTTTATCTATTTTAATTAAATCATTTTTTAATTAATACCGGTCTGACTCCGGTCTGACCCACTGACCCTTAACCCAGTACCCCCACCGGTTCAGTCACCGGTCCGAGTTTCAGAACCTTGATTATATTCACTTATGTCCATAATATAAGACTTATTCATATAATTTGGTTAGATTAAGAAAATTATTTAAATTAGTTAATGTGATAAGTATTTTTTAAAGCACCATATTCATCTTCTTAAATCTCTCATTCCTTATCATTTTATTTTTATTGAGAGAGCATTTGTACAGATAAATTAAAAAAAATATTATAAATATAAAAAATATTTTATATTTAGAGTCAAAATCAACTCCTCACATAGGTTTTATATTAAGAAAAAAGGGGACTAAATGAGATGGAATTGAATATGCACCTCCCATTTAGAAGAGTTTTTTCTTTTTAGGTTACTTGCCGAAAGAGTTTTTAAGCAACTGTAGGCAACTGGGCTCAAAAAATCATTAGCATTGAATTGACTTTCTAATCATTTTTTTTCTTTTGCGCAAGACTTTCTAATCAATTCAATGCTAATGATTATTGTAAACAAATGTATCACCTAATCATATCATACTGTTATGTTAATGTGGCCATCTAGTTACAATATCTCAACGGTTTTTTTTTTACAGCTACAGGTTAACTGTAGTCTCTCCAGTCCTAGTTATAGGACTAAGTTTATAGAGTAAATTGCACTGTCAAATTTAGACATATAATTAGAACAGGAGGTAGTAAACCCCCCCCCCCAAAAAAAAAGCTACAGTAATCTCAAGTTCTCAACTCATGGCCCCATCAGCATCCAAGTGATCTAATAATATTTAAATAAGTAAATATATGTCACCTATAATGTGGGGAAAATGACGTGCAGGTCCCAAGCAAGAGAAATAAACACAATAGGTCCCTTGAAATCACCAAAATACACTGAAGTCCCAAGGGACATTGGTGATATTAAATCTAATTGTGAAATGAACATTTTTCCCTCATTCAATCTTCCCACCTTCCATGAACCAGCTCACATTCCCATTCGCGACAGTTGCAGACAGAGCTAGAAACAGAGTTGATTGGAGCCTCTCGTTAGTTTCGTAAGGTGTAGATCGGGTATCAAGTCGCTGGATTTGATCAGATACTTTCATAAAGCACGGTGTCTTTGAATCCCCGGAACCTTTTTATGTTTCATACTGTTTTTATTCTTTGCTGATCTGTTGTTGTTGGAAGAGGAAGTTTCTGATCTGGAGCATACGTTCGTCCTTCTGGAGAATGTAAGCCTGTTGAATTCGGGATTATTTTATTTGGCCTGATCTATGAATTTCGACAGCTACTAAGGGAGGTAGCTCGAGGGTGAGTTTCTTCCTTTACGGTTTATTGAAATCTGGATTTACAACAGAAAAAACCACATTTAAATTTTGTTGTGAATGTAGTTTTTTCTGTTGTAAATGTGGCTTTTTGTGTTGTAAATCCAGATTTCAACAAACAGTAAAGCATGAAACTCGCCCTCAAGCTACCTCCCTTAGTAGCCATCGAAATTCACAGATCAGGCCAAATAAAACACTCCCGAATTCAATGGGTTTTAAGCTTGTATTTGTTTGTGATAAGTTTGTACTTTCTAAAAATTATATGTATGTAGGAAAAGATTACCTTAGTGGGGGCCTTTTCAAACTTAATGCAATGACTATAACCAATGATGGTGTTATCAATAATAATATTGCTTCTGTTTATTTTCTTGAGTCTTCTGATTTATGGTATTAAAGATTATGACATGTTAATTTTAAATCAATGAAAAGTTTAATTCATTTAGATTTATTGTCTAAAGTTAATTGTTCAAATAATGATAAATGTCTAGTATGCATTGAATCAAAATTTTCTAAGTTACTATTTCCTCATGTTGAAAGATCAACTGAGTTATTAGATTAATACATATTAATATATGTGATATGAAATTTGTACCATCTAGGGGTAATAAGAAATATTTTATTACATTTATTGATAATTGTAGTAGATATTGTTATATATATTTGTTTAATGGTAAAGATGAGGCTATTATTGCTTTTAGACAATATAAAATGAAGTTGAAAATCAACTTAACAAGAAAATTAAAATAGTGAGGAGCGACCGTGGGGGAGAATATGATGGCCCCTTCGGGAATTATATATAGAATCTAGTATTATACACCAGACGACTGCTCTCTACGCTTTCAATTAAATGAGATTGCAGAAATGAAAAATCCGACATTAAAAGAAATGATGAATGCAATGTTAATTGTGTCCGGTTTACCACATAATTTGTGGGGGGGGGAGCCATCTTAATGGATAACTTTCTAATTAACAGAGTGCCTCACAAAACGATACAAAGCATTTCATACGAAATATGGAAAAGAAAGAAACCTTCCTTGAAATATTTGAAAATGCGGGGGTGCTTGTAAAGGTTGTGATTCCTAAACCTAAAAGGTTGAGAATCGGACCTAAGACAATAGACTGTGTGTTTATTGGCTATGCACTTAATAGTAGTGCATATTGTTGTATGGTTTAAGTCTAATGTATTAGATATCCATGTGAATTCGGTTATTGAGTCAAGGAACGCTACGTTCTTTGAGAATGTATTTTCGTATAATAAGGGTAATGATGATAACAACACTGTAATATCTTAGGATACTATGACTAATGATGATCTTGTAGAGGAGGAACTTAGACATAATATAAGGCAAAGGACCGCAACATCCTTTGGGGAAATTGAATCCATTCTGTTAAACCACACTTGGAAATTGATTGACCTTCCTCCTAGCAATAAGCCTCTAAGAGCTAAGTGGGTCTTCAAAAAGAAAATGAAAGCAGATGGCACTATTGATAAGTACAAAGCTAGGTTGGTAGTAAAAGGCTACCGACAACGTGAAGGCCTAAACTACTTTGATACCTATTCACCTGTTACAAGAATTACATCCATTCAGATGTTAATCGCGTTAGCAGCATTGAATGGGTTGGAGTTACATCAAATGGATGTAAAGAAACTTTCTTGAATAGTGAATTAGAGGAAGAGATTTATCTAGAACAACTTGAAGGATTTGTTGTCTCAGGACAAGAACGAAAAGTCTATCGCTTGATAAAGTCCCTTTATGGACTAAAGCCCCTGAAACAATAGCATGCAAAATTCGATGAAGTGATGTTCAAATGGCTTTAGTATTAATGAATGTGACAAGTGGTCTATATCCGGAATATCGAAAATGAGTTTGCCATAGTCTATCTTTCTGTAGATGACATATTGATAACATGAAGTAATAATCAAATGATTAAAGCTACTAAGCGGTTGCTTACCAGTAAGTTTGACATGAAAGATATGGGTCTAGCATATGTTATTTGGGAATTAAAATCCATAAAACATATGATGGGTTGGCTTTATCACAAGCACACTATATTGCTAAAATTCTTGAGAAATTCAAGAGTTTGAATATAGCTCCTATGACGAACCCTATAGATTATAGTCTTCGACTGTTGAGAAATACTGGCGAAGCTGAAAAACAAAAGGAGTATGCTCGAGTGCTCGGCAGTATTATATATGTAATGAACTACACTAGACCTAATGTTGCCTACGCAGTAAGTATGTTGAGTCGCTTTACAAGTAATCCAAATGAGCTTCATTGGAAAGCTATTATAAGAGTTTTGAGTTACTTGAAGGGCACTCAAAACCTTGCTTTGCATTATAAGAAGTACCCTGCAGTGCTAGAATGGTATTGTGATGCAAATTGGATCACCAGCTTTAACTATACAAGATCCACAAGTAGATATATGTTCACCCTTGGTGGGGGTGCTATGTCTTGGAAGTCATCCAAGCAGATTTCATTGCAATATCAACTCTGGAAGCAGAATTTATTGCTTTATATAAATCTGGTGAGGAAACCAAGTGTCTTCATAATTTTCTTGAGGACATTCCTAATTGGCCAAAGCTAGTACCGGCAGTGTGCATACACTGTGATAGTCAAACAACTATTAGTAGGGCCAAGAATGTCATGTGCAATGGCAAGTCTAGACATATACGTCGTAGACATGATACCGTTAGACAATTACTCTCGAATGGAATAATCTCAATTGATTATGTGAAATCAAAAGAGAATATAACAGAACTATTGACTAAAGGGATTCCTAGAGAGTTGGTTAGAAATTTGTCAAAAGGAATGGGTTTAGTGCCGATCAATTGTTGGTTATTGCGGTAACTCTACCTAGAAGAGTGGAGATCATACAAACTAGGTTCAAAGAGACAACTAAGTGATGATTGACTGTAAACACTGTGGAGTTTTAAAAACTCATATTCATTCCAATGACAAGACAGTGCATATATATAAGGGTAAGCATTTGGGTTTATTATGGTTTCTTAATCTGATGTGTTCAGATGATGTATGTTGATTTACATCACAAGGAATCACCCATATGAGTGTGAAATGGGGGCCACTTCTATGAGAATTTAAAATAGCCGATTCTTTAGAACACTCGTAGAATCAAGCAGGTGTTCAGGGCCCAAAATGGACACAACATGAGGATCAACAATGCTAGAGGAGCAACGGTGTGACTTGTCTTAATATACACTAAAGGTCGACAGTTCAAGACAACGCGTCCACTAATTGACTAAGTATATCTGATAGGTTTTTACTAGAGAAGGTTCAAAGGTGATCCCTTACCTATCTTGATGTAGTTGCTTCTCGTAGAAGAATCGCACTTTGCATATATGTTCATTTGCATTTGGTCATGATGGACTAACTTTTTATCTATGTGGGGGATTGTTGGAATTTTGGGTCTAAATCCCATGAGTTATGAATAAGAAGTAGGTTGGAGGAGAAGAGGGAAAAGGAAGAAGAAATGAGTGTGTGGATAGAAGTCTCACATTTGAAAAATGAAGAGAAGTAAAAGGGTATATAAGCCATAACTTCAAACTTCTAAATTGGGTCCTTGGACCAACCCACTTTTGTGGAGGGCTAAAGATGTAGGTGGGCCTTGGTTCACCACATGCACTCACGCCGCCGCCATCTGTCCGGTTTGATTCATGAAATATCCTGAATTTTGGACCCTGAAAATTGAGAATAAGCCTAAAGTGGGCAGACGGCTAAGCTCGGTTCGAGAAGAGTCGCAAGAATGACGAGAGATAGAAAGCTATATGAAAGGAGATATTTTGAGGGTATTTCACAAAAGGACACCTAAGTTTTTGCTTATGTCATAAAAATGACATCACAATCTTACTCAAGAAGCCTCAAATTCGTGTAAAGCAAGGGGGAGAAAGAAAAGTCAACGAAACTTGCAAAATAAGCCAAGTTAAGAGGATATTTTGCAAGGGCACTTTGGTTATTTGATTTAGGAGATTTTTAAGTGCCCTCTTGACATATTCTAAGACATTTTTTACTCCTGTTTGCATGAGTATTTTGACCAAATAGCTCAAGGACCAGAGAAATTAAAGTGATAGTGCAGAAGGGCACAAAAACACCTATACAGTGTTAATCGGTTAGTAAAAATGTTATTTAGTTGTGCCCTAAAGTATGGGACATTTAGCTAAGCAGAAATGTGCTAATATAGGTATGCACATGACATTTTCTGGACTGGTAAGGATTTCCTGCGTTTTTGGAAGAGATAGGAATGAAAAGTCATTATAATTATTACCTGAGGGGAAAGCAAAAAGTAAGTAATGATTACAGAGGTAGAAAAGTCAAATCCATACCCCTTAAGCATTGAATTTAGTCCACCCAGGAGAGAGAAATAAAAATCATATGATTTTATTCATACTTAGACCCAAACACAAAATACGGGTCCCACAAGATGTTATCTAATAAAAGGGGACCAATAAGGACCAATTAGGGTCTTCTTTTGGACTGAATGAGACAAATGTGGGGCCATATTGGAAAGTGAAAAGGCGTCCCATATGTATGTCCAATCAGGGGAGAATATCTAGAATATTTGAAGAAAAGTACAAAAAGGAAGCACATTTGCAACCAACGGGGCCCGATAGGGATCGGTAAGCAAAAAACTAATCTGATAAAGTGGAAAAAGAGAATCAAATGCAAGGGATCAGATTTTTGGGCCCCAAGAGGTTCCACCTAGTTCCCCTTAATCATTAAAAAGAATTGGGGAAAAAGTAAGAAAAGTCAAAGGAATTCCGGGCCAAAACTAGTAATTTATACAAGTTACGGGCCAAAATAGGTAATTTTCCCCAAATGAAAAGTAAAAATCTGCCATGTATGGAGGAGGATGCGCCACATGTCCCTATTCTGGAGTCCCCTGGAATTCTCTAGAACTTCTTGAGAAATAAGTCAAAAAGCCAGATCCACTTGGACAGGAATAAACATCAGATATTCTGGACTGCTCAGATTCCCTTTTTGTAACTATTAAAGGACATGAACTCTCTCTTGGTCAGGAGGCACGAAATTTCCAGAGCAAGGAGAGAGTCCAGCATGTCTCAAACACCAAGAGGAAGAGCCAGATCATCAAGAACACCAAGTCAAATCTCCGATTTCAGGTAAACACCGAAAACTCAACTCTTTAAGGTTCAAAGTTGAGATTTCGTCCATGGTGTTAGGGCTTGGAGTTTTGACTTGATTTTGGTGATTTTAAGGATTCTAATGAGTCTGGAACGTGATTTTGTATGGGGTTAAGTTACGGTTTAAGTTTCCGAACTCAAAATCACCAAAAAACCATTAAGAACAAGCTTGCTGCCAAATTTGGAATTCTGGGCAGCGACCTTCAACTCATTTTTAAAAATAGTAAATGACCTTGGATTAAGATGAAATTTTACAGGAATAAATTACACATCCTAAGGTTCACTGTGATGTATAATTTTGTATTATTTGGAGTTTTCTACTAGGAGATAAAAATTGTTAAAGTTAGCCCAGACAACAGCAGGATGATTCTGACCTTAGTGTGGAAATTGGGATATACGCAAAACTATGTGTACTTTTGGTCTCTAGAATTATTGTTCCTGAATACTACACATGTTAATGGTTCATATGGCGCTTGTTTCATGCAAATATAATTTTTTTGGAATTTATTAAAAATCAGTGAATCTAGGCCAAAATCACTGGATTTTCTGAAAATTAAAAAGGAGCTCGGTTTTGAAGGAAAATGTAAGGGTATTTTTAGAAAGTGCTAAAATAAGGTATTTTGATGTTATTTAGGGATAATGCATACTTGGGAAAGCTACCGGCATGATAAAATATTAAGGCAGAATAAACCCCACAGGTAGTAACCACTTTACTCAGACACTTTTATGTGTTTTGTTTAGAGCTGTCAAAACGGGCCACTTCGGCCTGTTAGGCCCTAGCCCGCGCGAGCTAGGGCCAAAAAACCCGCATGTTAAACAGCCCGCACGGGCCAAAAAATTGTATAACCCTACGGGTTAAGGCCGGCCCACGGGCCAAAAATCATTTTAGAAAATAATGGTTTCACATGCAACTATTTTTAATTATTTGCATTAAAACTGAGAAAAGAGTATCTCCACTGATCCATTGCTCCATGAGAACTACTCCTTAAAGAATTAAAAGTTATCAATAAAGTAGTTAAGTAAATGATAAATATGATATAGGACAAAATTAATTAACACAGCAAAATCAAATCAAATTACAACTAGCTTTTATATTAAAAATAGAAGGAAGCATTATATATTGATTACTATTTGCATATATGATACAAATACATTTAAAGTAATTTATTAAAAAATTTATGTTGTTTTGATACAAATATAGCTGTGAAGTTTTCCAAGAATGAAAGATCGAGACTGCTTGAGCGTGCAAGCATCTATTTGTTTTCTATGTCTTAACTAATAATAATTAATTTATTATTATTATTATTATTATCATTATTATTATCGTTCATTCTTCATCTTTCTTATTCTCCCTAAAATCAATTAATAGCTTGCACTTCAATAATTTCTTCCACTATAGTAGCTTCCTCTTCTTTTCTTCCTTCAAATATTCTTGTTATCTGTATCTTCTCTGGGCCTGTTCGGGTTGGCGGTAGGAGCGGTGGTTTAAAAACTATTTGACTTTTAAAAAAAGCTCGGTAGGAGCGGTGGCTTAAAAGCTATCTAATTTGTGTTTAGATTGATAGTGGTAGAAGTGGCGGGGCCCATGTCAAAAAGCTGAGAGCTTTTTGGAAAAAGCTCTATGGTGGAGCTTTTTCCTTAATGGGCTTTTTGAACTTTTTGAGTTTTTTCCTTAACGCTCAACCAAACGGACCAAAAATCAGTTGGCAGCGTTACTGGACTTTTTTTTTTTAAATTGCTGGTCCTAACGCTGCACTCCAAACAGGCACAGTCGTTGCCTCATTCTCCTCCGTTCTAAAACCGTTTCTTCGGTGTTTCCACCAAGCACTCACCTTTTGTAAACCAACCGACGAAGCAACTATTTTCCTCTTATCTTCTTTTGCTGACACCATGATGCAATTCAAATTTACACTTATTTGTAAAGAATTATATAAAAATTGATTTTTTTTAAAAAAAATATCATATATAGTTGTCCATTTAATCGATCAGATAAACTTATATATAATAAATTTAGATTCTTTTTTCATTTGGAAAAAAAAGGTGATGAAGGCTCTTCCGATGAGGAGAATAAGGGGGAAATATAGGGTGGGACCACATTCACAATCCCTGGTGAGGAGAATACAACAGCGTCAGGGTTGCGTTGCGGGTGATCTTTTGGAGTCGAGTTAGGGGGCCTGCATAAATGGGAATGGAGAATTTTTGGCCCTGTGGTTGACCCTATCATAGCCCAAGAGGAGTGGGGGTTATTTTGAGTTAAGGCCAAAAATAACCCCATCACATGGGGGCTAAAAATAAGAGGTTAAAGATAGGGCTTAATGGGCTAGCCCACGGGGTCCAGCCCATTTTGACAGCTCTAGTTTTGTTGTATGTCTTGTTTGCCATATGTGTTTTTGTTTGTGATGGCCAAATATGCATACAGAACAATGTTTGTGATTGAGTTCCTAGCACTGAGGATGCCTGCCAGGGTCTGCCTATGTGGCGGCCCAATGGGACTGGCTTGTGATTCCGGTAATTCCGGGGCCTGCCTTGGTAAGGCGACTCAACGGTTCGAAGACGTGTTGTTGTTTATGTATCTGTCTGTATATGTGGTATATTCGGCATGTTACTGGTACTTACATGGTTGCATGCATACGCCTTACACATTTAGTGCATGGGTATTGATGGTTACTCTATGGGCCATTATTGGACTCCAGAAGCTTCTGTAGTTACAGGGAGTCGTGCCTGAAGCTTGAAGAAACCTTTTGGGAAAGGTAGGGCATTACAATGCAGTTGAAGAATAGGGGATGCCCTATTATATTTTGTACTTATATTTTGAAGATGACTATATATTATTGGTATTTACTTTTGGGTGACTGTACCAACCCTTCGGGGACTTTTACTTTCTGTTCATTTTACTTTTACCAGTACAATAGCTTGTCCAAACCGGTTAA
The DNA here is from genome assembly GCA_025563575.1 of Acacia pycnantha. Lineage (NCBI taxonomy): Eukaryota > Viridiplantae > Streptophyta > Magnoliopsida > Fabales > Fabaceae > Acacia > Acacia pycnantha. The sequence goes on along the minus strand of JAMWYP010000026.1, from coordinate 4,063,222 downwards.
ATGCTCAATTGCGCTCACTCTGATACATATTAAATGGACTTATAACCAAGGAAAGGTAATAGTTTAAAAGGAATCTCTCTAACCCGCCACTCGAAAGGGTGAGGCCGGTAGGGGCGTAACAGTTCACGCATGTGTGAAATTAAAAATATTTTTTTTATTAAATAATTTCCCCCTCCGTGATTCTCCCAACCAGCGGTAGTAAGCAGACCGTAGTATCAGATCGAAATGTTGTGACCAATCCGTTTTGGCCGCTCACTCCGTTCTGGTGTGTCTGTTCGTACGACGCACCAGTTCACCAACAAGAGTCTCCGTTCTCTTTGTTATGATATATCTATTCGCACGACGCACCAATTCGCCCTCAAGAGTCAAGTCCATCCGATCAATCTCCATCATTTATAAATAGGACGTGCTAGTGACAGAAATCTAATCAATCTACAACACTCCTCTCTCATATACTACATACTGCATTCTGCAATCATCTCATATTTTGTGTGATTCTGAAAGCAGTCTTGTTGTGTTCGTTCGGGCTTTTGATTGATAGTGTCATCATTCTGAAGATGCAATATGTTCTATCCTGAGAGATAATTGTTCGTGATCATTGGGCATCCATATAGAGTGAACAAATTGTCTTAAGAAGACAACGTACATTGGGCTCGGGTTTCATCAATATCATTATAATATTTCGGCAGCCTTGTGAGCTTTGTCTATTTTTCATAGTATACATAATTGTTGTATCTTTACAGATTATGTCATCTTAATTATACAGATTCTTATATTAGTGAAATTTCTACCTTGAAAGTATTTTCAGCAACATATTCTTGAGCCTGCAACTAGCTTTCTGAGACCTCACAATGGCTTGGGCTTGCTTCCTCACTAAATAGCCTTTCACAAGTGCTTGTATTTCAAAGCTCTTAGTGCCTTTCTTGTCTATTTTAAATGAGTAAACAAAACCTTACTAAACTTACCAAGTAACCCTTGAATGTTGTTTGAATATCAATGGCAGCCCATCTCTCATGTTTATTGTCGCCAAACATGGTGCCTTTGCCATAGCTGGTGAGCCTAATACAACCACCACAGCCTGAGCGACTACTATGGCAACATCAACAGTGGTTGCGGCTACCGCAATGGCGCACTTGTTTTGCTACTTCTTTGTTTCATTTTAGAACGATTAAATCCAAGCAGTTTCAGTAGGCGAGATGTTTGGTGGTATTCTTCCTCACAAACATGGTTTCTATCTTTCTTTATCCCAAACAAGGTCAATCCAATATGGTGCCACCGTCTTCTTCAGAGCAAGACGCAACTGTGATTGTCAGGGAGTAACAGACGTTCTGGGGAAGGGTGAAATTGAACCAACTTTAATAGATTCGGGTCAAAATTGCACCCATTAATATTTAAGGTGCTTATTGCATCTAGTAAAATAGTTCGGAGTGCTAGGTGTATCTTCACCCTTTAATAAAGTGCCTTATAAATATTTTACCAAAAAAAAAAGTGCCTTATAAATATAACTATTTTCTCTCTCTCTCTCCACTATATAAATAGAATCAAAGGAGTATGTCTTATGTTAAAGACCTATGACACAATACCAAAATTGCACTCTCTATCAAGGTGGCATAGAGAACATTAATCATGTTTTTAAGGATTACCCCTTAGCATCATCGTATGGAGGAAAATACGACCTACGGATATGAGCATAGATTTCTTTGGAAGGGATTTTATCCAATGGCTAAGTTAAATTCTGAAGTCTCCAAAGGTTGGCACCTCATGGAATGTTGGATTATGCATCATAGCTTGGAAATTATGGGAAGCAAGAAATCATAGATTATTTAGACAGGAAACTTATACTACAACAAAGGTTATCACACAAGTTAGCTTCATAGCTAACCATACTCAAAAAAGTTTTTTCACTAACAAGATCTGTCTTGTAAAGTTCATGTCTTCATGATTTCAGTATCTCTATGCTTTTACATTTTGCTTAAATACCCTTGTATTTGTAAATATTTTCAATGAATGAAATCCCATTCCATTAAAAAAAGACCTGGGAGCACCATCAAACGCTTAGGTCAGCTGCTACGGGGTTGTCCTAGCTTAACCACGGGTCTTGAGTTCGAGACGTGGGAATGCAGCGTACGTGGGTGGTAGAAGCTTCCCCCCGAAAGGAGCCAACCTGGTCTTGGTCCAGATTAGTCTGGGGCCGTTGATGTGCCTGAAAGATGGTCTGTCCTAAGACACCGGATGCACTACCAAAAAAAAAAAAAAAAGACCTGGGAGGTACAATTTATTACTAGCAGTTAGCTAGTACAAAATGATTGGCTTCAATGTAATAATGAGGAGGTTTGAGATATTAGATGCGTGTGATTGGCCGGTGGGAGGGAGCTCATATAGCATTAAGCATTGCAATTACTTGACGGAGTCTATTATTGGACCAACAAATCTCACCGAGACCGGTGAGGTGCCTCATTAGTTTGGTAAGTGATATTCCTACTAATCATTTGTTAATTAATTAATGCAATCCAAGTTTAATTAATTACTCAATTAGTGATCACCCATATTTATAGCCATGACCATGATAGTAAAAACGTAGATTTTACCTGAAAACAGGAGGAGAATGAAAAATCGTAAAACGTATAATCTAGAACGTAGTAAAAACGTAAAAAAAAAAATAAAAAAAAAAAAAAAATCTTAAAAACACAAAAGCGTTTGAAAAATTAGTAAAATTGTTTTAATGAAAAAAAATCGTAAAAACATAAAATCGCAGTGATAAAACGAGTTTTTAACTACCATGGCCATGACAGACCTTTTATTTATTTTTCTTAATAAATGAGATTGTGACAATTTTGCCCATATTATTGTACCAATGAAAATAGAGGGAGAAGAAAAAGTTAAAAGGTATCCGTTCATAAATAAGGATAAAGTTGAAAATTCACCCCTATAATCATTGAGCTACCTACCTCTCTTTAGTATATGTGATTTGGTCAAAATAAACTTTGAAATAAGACCGAGTGGTATGATATTATGTTATAATTAGTGTCTAGGTGACTAGGTGTATGTCAAAAGAAAGGGTCTCATTATACACACACACACGACATAATGCCAACGTCAATACAACTTACAAGCCACGTAGTGTGACTCATCTTTTCTATATATATATATATAAAACATAGTGTCAATCATCATGGGACACATTAATATAGATAATATAATATGTATTCATTTATTTTTATTTTTTTTGCTCAGAATATTCATTTATTATTTGAATGCTTATAAAGAAAACGGGAAAATTGTAGCAAGTATTGTAGCGAGTGACGCTAAGCCCTTTCTTTATAACTTTACTTCTTAAATGTGAAAGTGTGAATATCTGAACTTGTATGAATATAATAATTGGGTGAATTATTATTTTTTTTAAAAAAAATCATATGATAAGATGTGAATCTTTCATTTCCGAAATTCTATGGAATAGCTATCTTATGAATCACACCCTGTTTTTTTTAAACCGGTAAAATCAAATTCATTGTAGGAAATAATTATAAAAATACAAAATCATTTTTCTTTTTTTTCTCCACAATTATACTTGAATATGTAGTAGACACATTTTGTATGGATGCCTATCTATAATAAATATTGAGAAAATACTTGGGTTAAATTTTTTATATTTAGTTAAATTTTTCAATAATCAAGATGTTATTTATTTTATTTTTAAGATATTATCATTTAACTATAAATTCGTATTAAATAAATAGGATAAATGATTATGTATGATAGAAGAACTTAATATAATACATATATAGAACTTAAATAATAAGTTATTTTAATTGTTTAGCTAAACACAAGGCATACAGTCTTAGGGGTGGGTAAGGGTTGGGCTGGGTAGGGCAAGACCCCTACCCGATGCCTAGCCCGAAGAATGAATGGGCTACATTTTGCAGCTCAATGCCCGGCCCTAACCTATAAAAGTCCTAACCATTTTCGGGCTGGGGAAGGGCGGGCTGGGTAGGGCAGGTTTCCCCTGCCCAAGTAATGACACATGACTATGCTCCATAAAGATTATAGTTCACACTTCATAGAATTTCAAAGTTTTGGAAATACATGAAGTATAATATAATATATTTAGATATAATAATATAATATTTTTTAAATAAAATAATATTTATAGAATAATATTTATTTAACTAAATTTAATTTTTCGGGCAGAGCCAAATGGGCGGGGCAAGACCCCTTGCCCAATGCCCACCCCTGCCCAAATATTTTTTGAGCAACTTTTTTAGGGTTGGGCTAGGCAATTTTTTGCCGGGTTTTGGCAGGCGTATCGAGCATTTGGACACCATTCACCCCTAGCATGCATTATAACTCATATCACATATTGTACTGGAACTTTAATTTTACTTTATTTACTTTTATTTTTTTAAAATGTATTTAAAATATTTTTTGAAAAAGAATAGTTACAAGATTAAAATAAGAAATAATTACTTATATCGATAATTTAAATTTTCTTAAGAAATAAAAAAGTTTAATATTATGAAATGAATATTTCTTCAGGTAAAAAAATAAAGAATATTTCTTAGAATTATAGCAACCGTTCGATGTTGTGTGGAGAAAGGCGGACCCACCCATGAGGTCCATTCCAGTCCCACGCTCTCCCGAAGCGCGTGAGGATCTGGGGAAATCACTTCCTTCCCCAATGAGATGGTTTATCTCGATTCTCTATTTGACGCTTATGTTCCATCGCGCCTTACTTTCTGGCTCATTTCGCTTCTTCCTACTTCCCTAAGCAGTCTCTCCCTGCCAACTCTTCGTCTTTGCATGCTCTCGTTGCTCCGGCTCCATCATCGGAGCCCCAGCTCAATATAGAACCCGTAATAATTTACATTATTGTCTTTTTCTTTCTCCACTTTGTTGTGCTTTCAGATCTCGAATTCAGCAAAAATGTCTAAACCGTGGGGTGGTGCCGGAGCTTGGGCCGCCGAGGCCGAGCGCGCCGAGGCCGAAGAACGCGAGGCAGAAGCATCAGCAGCCGCTTCGGGATCCCAGAACTTCCCCAGCCTGAAGGAGGCCGTGAATACGAAGCCCAAGAAGAAGAAAATGACTCTGTCGGAGTTTAATAGTATTTCCACTGCCGGCGGAGGTGGCGTCTCCACCGCGTATACGCGCCTGACGACTGATGAGATGCTTCGGCTCCCTACGGGCCCAAAAGAACGTTCTGCGGATGAAATGTCGTATAGTCGTGGGTTTTCCTCTTATGGGGGGCGTTCTGGTCCACCGCAAGGACGCATGCGAGACCGTGACGACAGTGATGGTTCATGGGGTGGAGGAAGAAGATCGTATGGAGGATTTGATGAAGAACGTAGGGGGGCCCCTTCTAGGGTTTCGGACGATCAGCCGTCCAGGGCAGACGAGGTTGATAATTGGGCATCGGTTAAAAAATCTCTTCCATCGTTGGATTCAGGTCGGCAAAATCGATATGGTTCGCTTGGTGGTAGTTCCAGGGCCGATGAGAAGGATAACTGGTCAGTTGGTAAAATGCCTCTTCCTGCTAGATCTCCCGGATTTGGTTCTGGGTTTCGCGATTCGGGTGTGGAGCCTGACCGCTGGACAAGGGGACCACCGCGTGATAACGAGCGGGAGCGTCCCAGATTGATGTTAGATCCGCCAAAAGGTAATGCTCCTGGTAATGAACCTGTCAAGACAAATAGGGCGAGTCCATTTGGTGCAGCTAGGCCTAGGGAGGAAGTTTTGGCTGAGAAGGGCGTGGATTGGAAGAAGGTGGACTCTGAAATTGAAGCCAAGAAGACAAGTAGGCCTTCAAGTTCGCACTCTATGAGGCCATCCAGTGCTCAATCCAGTCGTTCTGAGGATACAGGGTTGCAGGAGGCAGAAATTGTGGTAAAACCCAGACCAAAGGTGAATCCATTTGGGGATGCAAAACCCCGTGAAGTATTGCTGGAGGAGCGAGGCAAAGATTGGCGGAAGATTGATCTTGAATTGGAGCATCGCGGCATTGACAGGTCTGTATTGCATTATATTTTTATTTGACTTAACGATGGTGATTCAGTTGTGGCATTCTGATGATATGCTGTAACAATGAATGGTTTTCCTTTCTTACTTGGAGATGCTATCTTAATTTTGCACTGGTTTTATAGTAAATATGCTTCTACTGGATATTGAGGCTTGGTAAATAATCATTATAAATTTTAGTAGGGTTTTTCCCTGTTTCTGATTTACTAGAAATTATCTCTTTAATGCTGTGTATGGTATCCAGTTGCTTTTCACTTAGTCTCCAGACTTTTGTCTGGTGAATCTGGTTATCCCTTGTTACTGCTACTTTAGTAATTGCTTATGTAATCCCTAAAAAGCTTCCAAGATCCATTTCCATTTTATAGTTTTAGAGAACATGAGTTCATTTCATTTTAACGTATTTTTTGTGGTGGATGAATTGCTCGGGTGATTCTGTGGAAGCATACTCTGTCACATGCCGAAAGGAAAATAAATGGAAAAATTCTATGCTTAAAGAGTTTGTGTGGTGGAAGGATGTAGGTCCTTTTTCTTTTTTACATATTTCAATGTTGACAAAAGTTACAATCGTACCTAAAAGTTACAATCAAAGGTACTGCAAAATTTAAATGGCAGGAGATATAGTCATAGTAAGATTTATAGATGATTCTACACTTTTGCAGCCTACTAACCCTGCGGATTAGCTTTCAGTTTATATCATAAGATTGTTTCTCATCATAATTCTTGATAAATGACTGGTGGTAGCTTAATGGGAACTGGCAATGCTTTTTCTGTACATGTCCGTAGCTTCTAGATTTTTTATGTTTAATAATAGATCAATGGAACAGTTAAATTATATTGATTCAATTTAGGTGATAGCCCTTTAAGGTTTTCTGACCCTTCACATGTACTTAATACTTTCCTGCCTAGCTGAACATAGTACAGTCCTTTAAAGCGGCATTTAATTTATTATTGGTGTTAGAACTGAATGTAGTCTGGCTTGGTGTTGCTGTTTATCGGAGATTTGTATATTGGAAAATGTATGTTGTTTTAGTGGCATTTTTATGTGCGAAGAGAGTGATTAATGACTTTCCAGTCCAAGGCCATTGTAGCAGCTAACTGAAGATATTTATATTGCATGTTTGTAGAAATATGGAGTTCAAAGTATTATATTTATATGATAATGTGACTATATGTGCTTGTTTGCTTTCATGTTGGAAACCAACAAAACCATTCTCAATGTGAAGCCTAACATGCTTTAACCTGTTCTGCTAACACCCATCAAATAGGTGTTTCATCTATTTTGTTTTGTTTTAATCTGGTGCATTTTTCACTTAATACAATAGTTTTTTTTGACAGAAGCACAGGGTAAATGGGCATGATGGAATTTTCTTTTGAGTGACTTATTACTTTAATATTAAATTAGCGAAGTATGGGTTTGTAAGTTTAGTTAGAATAAGTTTTGCCTTCTATGGTTCAGAGGATTTGGACAGAAAAATGAAGGAATAACATTGTGGCAATGAACTTTTTTTGCTGTGATTTGGAACATTTGGTTGGAGAGCAAATGTTCATATCATCAGGGGTGTGATTCGTTGTCTTTGATTCCTTATGGGGTTAAATTAACTATTGTGTCATCTCTCTGGAGTTTGGCTTTAGGGTTTTTATGGACTCACTTTATTCGATATGCAGATATACTGAGCAAGCTGCATGATTAGTTTCCGTCTTCTGTTCTTGTTTTAATTCTGGTACTCTATTTTACATTTACGTCTATATTTCATCCACCTCCATTGTACTTCTCTGTTAAAATTTCATTTTTTGGTCTAAAAAAATAGAACCACTTCACTCATGTAACCGAACCATTGTTGAGTTTGGCCTAGTGTTTTGCCTATAACTTTTGCCTTGTAATTTTATGCAAGTAGCTGAATTAAATAGACTGTTCCAGTCTGCCCCATTCTGCTAATGAAGTAATGATAATTTGACAGTATTATGTGTTTATACTCCCTATGGTCCTTATTATAAGGCACCAACTAACAAGTGATTTGGTTTTTTTTATAAGGCACTTGCTTGTTTTTAAAAAGCATTAAATATATTTTTTTCCATATATACCCATCATTAATAAAGGTAGTAGGTGAGAGTAATAATTAATATGATATTAGAGTTTAGTGCAATTAGTATGGGTAATATTGGAAATTACTTAAATTTTAGGACAAATTTAATGACTTTAACTGTTTTTATTGGTTTGTAAGAATTATTAGTTGGTGCTCTATGATAAGGATCAGAGGGAGTATATAGCTAGGATCTATATATTGTACCTAGTAGCACTGAAGTTGATGAAATTATGGAGTATTATAAAATAATTATGCAGACTTACAGAGTTATATTACCAGTTCACTACTCACTACAGTCCTTTTTATAAGACCACAATTACCGAATTACGCAATTTTAGAAAGTGGTTAAAATTAGTTAAAAACAATAAGTGTGTTTGAAATAAATTTCTTTTTCCAAGTATGTGCTTATTTATGGGGGCAATTCAGAGGGAGAAATAGAGTAAGTATATGTATCAACAACCTTTTAGTTTATACAACATATATAATTAATGAGGTGCAAAGATTGAAAAAAACTCATTAAATGTTCAAACAACTTTTGTCGGGCTCTTATAAAATACATCAAAGTAATTCAAATTTTGGGCTCTTATAAAAATGATCAGAGGGAGTATTAGATTACAAATATTTGTTGTATGTCATGATCATCAAATGCCACATTAATTGAACATCAATGATTATGATTATATCATCAAATTGTTTATGATTTTTATGTTGCATAAATACTTGGTGTTGTTTCGAATCTTTGCAACATGTCAAGCAAAATCTACATGATAAGAGGTCTCATTTTAAAGGAAGCTACTTCTGAAGTACATACTTGGAACATAGGTGTAAAATTGATTTAATTTTGCTCAAGTGTTATCTTTTATTTTTGACTGAAAAAAATTGATTCAACAAGATAACGATTTACACCTATTATCAACACAGAAAATACATCAAAATCTCAGGACAGAACATGGTAAAATTCTTTTAAAACTTGTAGTGTTACAAATTGACCACTCTCTTTGTTCTAACCATAAAGCAGTTAGAGGGGCAGATATGCCTGTGAAGATGCCTGCATCTTGCCAGCTATTAAAGCCATGGAATAGCATAAACTGTGCACTGCTAAAGTTCCCTCTCACCCCCCCTCTTTCCCCCTGTTACCGAACCTAGTTAAAATGAACAAGGGGAAACTGAATATCTAATAGTTTTTCCGTTGCATCAACTCTACAACGGGAAAACAGAAGCAAGTGACACGGTAGACCATTTGATGAAACCAAAAATTAAGCTTTGGTAACATACAACCATAACAATAGCCTTAGAGCCCAAGAGTTTTATATCTCATGACAAATAAGCGAGGAGAAAATACATCATGTCTGAGTTCAGCTAAGATGTCTGAAAAATTTAAAGTAGAGTTTAGATGACATTGATTAGTAATGAAACACATGAATTTTCTATAAGCATAAACGCTATGAAAGAAAAATAGAGTATCATTTAGAATAAATAAATGCTGTGTCATCCGTCCCATTATACTTAATGGCTAGACATACTGGGATAATAAAAGGAGGAATGCACTTCCTTTAAGCTGCAGACATTTTGCTAGATATGTACCATCCAGTTAATATAGTTTTCAATTAATCAAGAGTTGCAATACATTCACACATGTCTATCGCTTTAGATGCATTCCAACAAGCTGCTTATGTCTAACATTGCACAACAATTTGTGTTTAATTAATATCATGCTTTATTTCTTATTTTGCTGATCATTTGTGTATACGCTCATGTTGACATCTGGATTCCTGACGAAATTGACATTTCAGGCCAGAAACTATGGAGGAAAAGCTATTGAAAGAAGAAATTGATAATTTGAAGAAGGAACTTGAGAAAGAGTCTACATTAAATTCAAGGAAGGAATCTGTGGAAGAGGCTGGTGGAGACCAAACCAGCGTCCAAGAAATTTTACTTCAGAAGGAAAGGGAGCTGGAATCTCTTATTCGTGATCTGGATGACAAAGTTCGTTTTGGGCAAAAAGCTATTGAAAGGCCGGGTTCTGGAGCAGGAAGGCCAGGTTCTGGGGCGGGAAGGCCAGGGTCTGGAGCGGGAAGGCCAGGTTCTGGGGCAGGAAGGGTTGCTGGTTTTCCTGATAGGCCACATTCTCAGTCTGGCTCATTTGAGGATTCTAGGAATGTAGAATTCACAGACAGACCTCCATCCCGAGGCACAGGAGATGTGTGGACACGGCCTGATGACAGAAGACCATTTTACGGTGCCAGGGACAGAGGGTTTCCGAATAGCAGAGTCTTGGATGGGTGAGTTTATGCTTTTGTATTCCTGTCTTTTTTCTGTTGCCACTCCTGACAAGAAGTTTATTTTACTGGTGTCTTGGCATAAGGTCCAAGTTTATAACCAAGAAAATAGCTGCATACATTGTTGAAGTCCATAGATCCTTTGATAGATCGGTTTACATGCTGAGACCTAAAGGTTGTGCGAATAGTGTCTCTTAGGAACAGTCCCAAGTTTATGGCCAAGAAAATTGATGCATACATTTTAGTTGTCGGTAGACCCTTCTACAGGTTGGTTTATATGTTGAGGCCTAAAGCCTGCACATATAGCTGACAATTCTTTGCATATATATGATTGGAACTTCTGTAAATGTGCTTGTTGGCCTTCAGAATTATTGTTACAAGGCTGATAGGTATGCTGCCCTACAGGTCAAGATCGAGAGAGAGATGGTGACCCAGCTGGTGTGTGGAGTAAGAGTTATCTTCAACTTTTGATGACCAGAGCCTAATACTATTTTGTCCTCTTATTTGTCTTTCCAGATAGTTTTGTTTCATTTTGCTCCTGGAACTGGAGCGACAATCATTGATTACTGGCATTAAGAACTTTTGCCTTTGTTAATGGTACATCCTGAAACAGCTTAAATTTGTTTCCATGTAATTTTTTTTCCGGGTGTCTGGTGGAATGCAGGGGAGCATGTAATTTAATTAGGAGTAATTGGTTAAATTTTTATTGGAGATCATGAAACTTGGCAATGAACTTGATTGATATTGCCCGAAGTCTATACTGTGATCGTGTATGATGCCTACTATACCTTCCCAGTTTGACTGACATTTTGGCATAGGTTGCAATTCTGCATTTTTGTTTTCTCCCTCTGAAGTGTGAAGGACCTGATGCTGATGGTGTTATTACCATTATCAAAGAGAACTTGCATGTGTTGCAATCTGCAGTGAAGGGATTGAAGGAATAAAATGTAATCCCCAATAGTCATTGACTTATCTATTTTCTTTTGTTTTTGTTTGTTTTTCCCCATAAATTGGGTAAGGATATGTTCAGTTAATTTGTACATCAATTGAAATTAGACCTTTTTCTGCTGCTTGTGTGGAGAGCTACAGTTTTATTTGTTTTTTTTTCTTTTCCCCCTTTTTATGTAAAAGAAGAGAACAATATAGTTTTTTCTGGACTATATATTTATTTGAGTGCGTGTATACTTTGATATGCTGACTGGTTTTTGGGAGGGTCGACCTGAATAAGATCAAGTTTATCGATTTTGAAGGGAAAATAAATCTAAGTCCTTATACTTTTGATGGTCCTTGTATTATTTTTTCTTTTTAGTGGATTACACTGTTAAAGGCATTGATCCCTTCTATTAGGGATGTCCAAAAAACCCGACAGTCCAGGTGGCCTGACCCGGTCTGGTCTGACCCGACTCGGTCTGCTGAAAAAAAACTTGTCCGAGGCAGTATTATGCAGACCAGTCTGGTCTGGTTGGGTTGGACTGGACCTCGGTTTAGGGGCTCAAATCCCTTGGACTGGTCCGGTCTGGCCCGATATTTTTATTTTTTATTTAAAAAAAAAAATCGCCCCTCTGACTTAACCCTCTTGATCTATGTAGTCTTCACTCTTTCATTCGCGTCTTCGCGTTCATCGTTTCAGTCCGTCTCGTCTCTCCAGTCTCCAGTCCACCACAGCCACTTTCCCTCTCTCCTCTTGCCTCTCGACCTCGACCTCAGTCCTCCCTAAGTTTTCTTCTTGCTTTGATTTAAATCTCAGAAACCCTAAGTCACTTTCCCTCTCGACCTCAACCTCCGTCCGCTCGTCTTCGACCTTGAATCCAAAGACGTGACGGCGGCGACGCGAATCAACCTCAGAACTCCGGTAAAAGTTGGATCAGTCCTCAATCTGACGGCGGCAATGTGTATCATCCTCAAACCTCCGGTAAGGTTTTGTTCTTCCTTACCCACTGATTTCTATTTTTTATTTTGTTGTTCTTCTTCCTTCTGCTCCTTCACATTTCCTCTCTCGATCGTGAGCTTCTTCCAACTCTTCCATTCTTGTCTCTCTTTTCGTTTTAGTCACTTTTGTTCTGGATCCTTTTTTGTTTATTGATTTCGCTTTTCCTCCAGCCCCACCCAGGTTTCTTAATCCCTAATAGATCTGTTCTCCATTCAAAGTTGTTATTAATGTATATTATTGTTATTGTTATTTTGTAGGTTTAACTATTATGAAATTCATTTATGCGACTTCAGTTGTCTTATCACCAATTGTGATTGACATATCTGCTGGACAATAGGTATATAGAAATGGATAGGTTTTGTTCTTCCTTACCCACTGAATGTTTACTGGATACTAATTTTATTTGTTGAGATTATAAGATTATAAGTTCAATCTTTTCTGTAATATGGACCGAAACCAAAATTTCTTAAGAATGTTTATCTGGTTTTTTTTTTCTCCTGTTGTGGCAATAAGTTGAATCTATTCAGCCTTTTTGTGTGGCAATTAGTTGAATCTGTTCAGTTTGGTATTTTTCTTGATTATAGGTATTGTTATGGCTTATTTGGTTTAATTTGAGCCTTTGGTAGTTTGGTCACATAACTGAAATATTGCCTCCAAAGCAGGAAAAAAAAAACCCAGACAGGTCCTGGACTGTCTGGACTGGTCCAGGCAGTCCGTTGGACTGGTCTGGTCCAACCCGAGCTCGGACTGGTGCTGGACCAGACCAGACCTCGGGCTGGCTTTTCCAGCCTAAGGTCTTACCTAGACCAGACCTCGGGTTGACCCCCAACCCGGTCTGGTCTGGTCCATGGACATCCCTACCTTCTATTACTTAATCTGTTTAGATGTCATTAGTTTATATTTTAACAGCATCTGACAGATTAATTAAAGGAAGGACTGATGCCTTTAACAGTATGCACTATGAGGATTCAATAAAACGTGAAAAAATAATATAAGGACCTCATTCTAAATTTGGTAAAATTATGAGGACTTAGATTAATTTTTCCTAGTTTGGATCTTGAAAATATATGCATAATATGATATAAATGATTGAACTCTTGTAAAATTAGTACACATGTTTCTTATTATATGGTGGCCGCTAGAAGTATGAAGAACATTACGTTGAGCTACACTATGTGTGGCTAGCTCATGATGATAGGGGTGGAGTGAGGGATGAATATATAGAGAGATTAAGGACTTAAATCATTGGAATAATTTTAGATAAATACAATTTGAAGTTACAAAACCTCCAAAAAGTTTGTTAATATATGGAAATAGTATGTTAATATATGGAAATGACACAAAAGTCTTTAGGAGAAATATGGATTTTGAAAATGTACTTTTACCAAAATGCCCTTTACTTTTTAAAAAAAAGGTAAGGTCCCTGCCCTGGTTGGAGCTCTACCCATCGTCGGCACTATATCGACGAGCCGGCTACCGAGGCTCTAATGACGATTGAATAATACAATTAATATTGATAACTTTAGCTCCTTAAGTTCGGTCAGACGTTTTTGACAAATTAAATAAAGGCAATGACAATTTGTATATAATAATTCGCAACTATGATATAGAGAGTAAAAATTTTGAGCCCAAAGTTGGCACTTTTTATTCACAAGTTTTCATTTCCATTATTCAACTTGTGAACGATGCCTAATAGGTCTTATAGAAATAAAGTTGTCAATTTTTATACTCAAGAGTTAATCACATTACTCAAGTTATTATCAGAACTCTGCCTTCAACAGGGGCGGAGCTAACCGGCGAGAGGAACTTGCTTTTTTTTCTTAAAAAAAAAGGATATTTTGGTAAAAGTATAACATTTTAAAATATCAGATTCATCACTAAAGAACCTACATGTCCTTTCCATGTATTAATAGGCATTTTTAGGGTTTTCCAAATTAAAATTGAATTTTCTTTTTTCTTTTTTTGATATAAATGATGACTAAAAAGCCAAAGAGACTAACAAGGAAAATTACACAGAAGAGGGAATGAATCCCAAGCAATCTAAGTCTAGCAAGGCTCTCAAAAAAGGGGGACAGGAACCCCAAACTTCCGACCTATTAATTCCCACCTTAGCCAAAGAGTCGGCAACCCGGTTGAAATCCCTCGGAATACAAGAAAAATTAACCCTCCAATCCTTCCTTACCAGTTCCTTAATCCGATACATTAACAAACTGCCAGATGAGGAGCTAAGATCGGACAGGTTGCTAATAACCTCAACAGCATCAGATTCCAAAATAACCGAGTTAATACCTAAGTCCCATGCTAAACGAAGGCCCTCATAAACAGCCCACTCCTCCGCCGAGTAAGAATCACAGGATCCTAGCATTTTAGAGAACCCCGCAACCCACTGGCCATTACAGTTACGCAAAATACCACCATAGCCAGCTCTCGCCGACTGCAAAGCCGAAGCCCCATCGACTGCAAAGCCGAAGCCATTACAGTTACGCAAAATTCCCTATATCATTTTGGTGTATTAAAACAGCAAAAGGAAGATGTATGACTTTTTTTTTCCCCCCATAAATCATGGCATTATCTTGTTTATTTTTTAAGGTAAGGTTTATTATAAGTTGACTTATGAGTACCAAGTAACCTTAATTCTTTCACTAAATTAATCAAATTCATCAAAGGCAGTGTGACTAGAAGCCCTCAGGGAAAAGTATGATAATGAGTCTGAGGTATTAAGTTATTCATGCCTTCTCATTTTGTTCTTTTCTCTACTCATTCTCCTCAACAAACAGCGTCTCTCAAAGGTAGAGGACAGGCAGTGATTGGAAAGACAACAGAGAGCATTTCTCCAAGTTGGAGTAATTGCTCATATCTATTGACAAGAAATGTTAAATTTGAATGAGGAGCTGTTACTCTATTTAGGGAGAGATTAGTAGTTAGAGAAGACACATTCAGACATTGAAAGCTATCTTCAAACGTTCCCTCAAGAAACCCAAACGATCTATCTACCTTTTGACCATTCTTAAACCTACACCTCTATTTCTATTTGTAAGGGCCATATGCAACATTGAGATCTAGGACTGAAATCAAACCGAGTACTTTTTCATCTCCTTCTCTCTTTTCCTTCCTCGACTTCAGCAGTATGAGCTCTTCGATTTCAAATCTGACTGGATTATTTCTTCCTCCAACAACTAACCAGTGCCTGTAAGCTTCTCCCCATATTTCACTTTCTTCATAGCTCCAACAATGAGTGCGTGGAGAGCCCAGGTTGTGGAGAACCATGACTTCGGCTTCAAGCTCATGGCCGGCGAAGACCCACCTCCTGTCCAATGACTTGAAGGTGGCAGCGACCTCTTCAGATCCTCATCGACGAAGTGCCCCTAAGCTCATTAATTGAGTGCTCTGAAGGTCCTGGAGAACAATGACTTCGTTTTATTCTTCACCAATTTCTGGAAGGGAATCTAAATTGATGGTTATTCAATATGATATGTAAATTGATTTTAGTCTTTACGGTGGTTTTGATAATGTTTGCTATTGATTTTGATGGTCTTCGATGGCTATATCTCTATATGTTTATTGAATGAATTTTTTGAATTTGATTTGATATTGAGTTTGACTAATTTTTCGGTGAAGGAATGTAATTTTACGGTGGTTGATGGTTGTGAACACTTGAGGAAATGAGAAACAGTCATGTATTTTGGATTTGGTAAAATCAAATATGATGTTGGTAATCTCATATTAAGTCTAGGAATTAATACACACATGTTTTTTTGTTTTCACAAGTGTTCAATTTGAAATATATAGTTGTGAATTTCATATCCGAACTTGACAAAATCAAATATGAAGTTGGTAATCTCATATCAAGTTTAGGAATTAATCCATGTAGGTTTTTTCATTTTCACAAGTGTTAAATTTTAAATAAGAAGTAGTGAAATTTATATCTGAACTTGGCAAAATCAAATTTGAAGTTGGTAATCTCATATCAAGTTTAGGAATTAATCCAAGCTTTGTTTTCTCATTTTCACGAGTATTTAATGTTAAATTGAGAGTTGGAAAATTATTAGAGCATAATTGTAATTAGTGTTATTAGCATAGTCTTAGCAGTGGTCCCTGTATTGTGTTATTATGTGTATCTTGTACAGTGTCCTTTCTGTATTACGTGTCCTATGACTGTAGGTTCTGTTACATATTGTCATCTGTAAATATTCTCGTTGTGTGTATCACCACTGCTATAAATACAAGAATAGCGTTGAGCATATCTATTGAGTGCTCCAGCAATTCATTTGCATTCTTATTATTCTCTATTTTCAATCTTGGTATCAAAGCATAATGGTAGATGCTTCCTCTACCTCATCTGTAGACTATGTTTCTCGAACAAACACCAGAGCTTATTCTTTATTCAACTCTTACAACCAGACAATTGCGATCAAGTCGGATCACACAAATTTTCTAGTTTGGGAATCGATTGTTTTTCCCTTAATCGAAGGCAATCAACTTGACAGCCACATTGATAGCTCGACAGCTGCACTGGCGAAACTCCTCTTCGGTACACCTGAGGAGACTCGACCGAATCCAGCTTACACTGAATGGTTTTCAGTAGACAGTATGCTTGTAGGATGGCTACGTAATACAATGACACAGGAAGTTGGAGTCTAGCTTCTTCACTGTCAAACTGCTTGGGAATTATGGAGTGGAGCCTGAGACCTTACTTGTGCTTCAACCAAAGCTCGAGTAATGGTAATCAAGAGTGAGTTGCATAACACTCGTAAAAATGAAATGAAAATGGAAGACTATCTGAATAAAATGAAGGGTTTTTCAGATGAGCTCACCCTCGCTGGTTTTGCAATAGCGATGGATGACCTCATTCTTCATACGCTTAACGGTCTAGATGGAGAGTACAATGCCATTGTCGTTAAGCTCATAGATACACCTGATCTTACTTGGATTGAGGCCCAAGTGTCACTGATGTCCTTTGAAACTCGCCTGAACCAGCTTAATCATTTTTCAAATTTGAGCATCCAACCCTCAGCGAACATAGCCACTACTGATCGTGGCGATGACACTCAACGAGAATCCAGTAACAATCGTGGTGGTGGAAGAGGAAACTCTCGTAATTCTCAAGGCGGTGGAGGACGCTTCCGCGGTGGTCAGGGAAGAGGCAGTCGACCATTTTGTATCCACTGCCAGCACCATGGTCATACTCTAGCAAACTGCTACTATTGCAACGACACAGGAGCTCCACACAACAACTACTCTGTCCCGCATCCTCAGGCGTTCTATGCTAATCTACAAGCATTTTATGCAAATCCTTACTCAGTTGCGGATCCATCCTGGTATATGGATAGCGGAGCAAACTATCACGTGACCCCAAATCCTGACTATCTCGATCAGTTTAATCCAGTGGGTAAGTCAAATCTTCTCACTACTTGCACTAGTAATAGAAGCAAAATTATAGGAGTTGGTTCAGCCACTGTGGACTGTGATAAATCATCTAAACTGATCCTAAAAGATGTTTTGTGTGTTCCAGAGGCTACCAAAAATCTAATGAGCGTTAATAAGTTGATTCGTGATAACAATGTTAGTGTTGATTTTACTGATCATGGTTGCAATGTGAAGGATCGAGTAACAGGAAATCTGCTAATACAGGGAGTTCCAAGAGTAGGGTTGTATCCAATGACTCTAAGAAAGCTTGAAGGTCGTCTAGAAGTGCTAATGGCGATGAAAAGTAATGATTCTGAATTTCTTAAGTGGCATTATCTCCTAGGACATCCTAGTGTTAGAGTGATAAAATAGATTTTGAATAAATGTAATGGCCAAGTTTCAAATGTTTCTATCAATGACAAATTTGTATGTGAAGCTTGTCAATTGGGAAAATCAAAATACTTACCATTTCCAAAATCTCAAGCCTCTTCTCCGTTAGAACTGATCCATATAGATTTATGAGGCCCTGCCCAATCCAATCTCATTATGGCCATCGATTTTACATTCATTTTGTAGATGACTTCAGCTGTTACACGTGGCTATACCCTCTAAAACATAAAGGAGAAGCAGTTTGTGTAACATCCTAATTTTTAAATTAGGATTTAGGTATAATTATGAAATAAATATATATGCTAAATGTGTTTATTATGGAAAAATTGCCCTAAGATAACTATGAGAATTAAGCGGTGGAATTTGGCCAATGATTAAATTAATTATTTGAAAAAAAAAATATTAGGAATTTACTTTTCATACAAAATTTAATACAAAATCATGGATTTGTGGCAAAAGACAAAATGTTAGTTAGAGCCCATATAATCAATTAAACACTCCAGCCCATTTGATTCCAATGCAACAAAACAAAACCTAAACAATACAAGCCCAATACTTCTAACACTTTCACCCAAAAATCATATAATTGTCATACTCCTCTTCTAAGCCCAGCACGTGAGACAATATATGCAATTAAACTCCTTCAATATCCATTAATTGGTTGGCTTATCTCGGTCAACGGAAAGCACGAAGGATCACGAAAATTCAGATTGCGTAAAATCAACGGAAAATCTCAGCGCCATTACGGAAAGCACAGAAGGTCCAGAGACGTACAGTAACCCATACCTCTCGAGCCTCACAACGTTTCTTAACCGGAGGTCCTTCTTCTTCGGTCCATCCTCCCCCTTCCACCATTTGGACCTTCGAACCTTTATATAACCCTGCTCCTTAGTTTCATTTATCGACTTTGATCAGCCTAGAGGAGCTGAAACAGAAACGTGAGACCGCGAGTTGTTGTAAGACCGAGGAAGGAGAGAGAGAGAGAGAGAGAGAGAGCTTAGTCATTGTTTTCCCTCTTTGTTTGGTTTCGGAAGACAGGGGTACGTGTTCGGTTCTAGCTGGAATTCCATAGTTCAAACCAGCAAACCGAGGTAAACTGTCAAGCCTTCTTTCTTCTAGTTTCCTGTTTGATCAACACAAGTTTCTAAGTTTAAAGCCGTTAGGATCGTTGCTATGATTCCACATGTGTGATTCCTGTGTTTAGGAGCTAGAGCGAGAGGAAGCTTTTGCATATGCTTTAAACGAAATTCCAAACAGCCACTCAAAACATAAAAGAATATTAGAGGATGCTTAAACGGTGTTTATGCAAGTATGAATATGAGTAATACACATGAAGATAAAAGTTGCTGTCATATTTTTATGTGCTACATATATATAAATCATTGGGTATATAAATATATATAAGCAAAGGAAAACCACTGTTTTAGTGTATATGTATATATATACTTAGAGAAACCAAAACCTTGCATAACGTGAGATAAGTCTTGCTTGTGAGTTCCCTGTTTATAGAAACCAAAACAGAGTAAAGTTGCTGCATAAGATATGAAGAAGAGAAGGAAACATGTTTCTGTTGTGGAACGTGTGTGTATATAAATCTCTGCTTTTAGAAACTAAAACAGAGGAAGTTTTAAGTGTGTGTGTATAGTGCCTTGGGAAAGACTTTTGATGTTGAAGGTAAATATAAAAGAGGCTTAGGATTAAACCAAAGCTTAATGTTGTTATATATATATAACATTGCCTTGGGAAAAAGATAGGAAACGTGAATGTGTTGTGTGGATATATATATATATATATTCGCTGGATTAAAAAAAAAAGTGTTTAATATATATATATATATTTATGAAGGCGCTGTGCATGGAGGTAATAGGAAAGAGGTTATATATATATATATATTGTTGTCATGTTTAAATGTATATATATTGATTAGTATTTACAAACTCCTAATGTAAAATCTTAGAATAACATCTAAGAGTTTAAAATATTATAAAATAAGAATAAATAATAAAATAATAGTAAATAATAGTATTGTTAAGAAAAAAATGTATTATTAATTAATAATAAATAGAAAAGAGAAGTAATATTTACAAAGGCCTCACTGAATTTTTCAGTCTCGTCATAATGTGTCCAATCCAAGCATTTCAAATATATTTTTTAGAATTTGTATTTTTAAGTTATAGGAAATTATAAGCTTTAATTGTGATAATGTAGAGCGTTCTTGTGACCGGTGATTGTGCGGGTTGTGCTCCTCAAGCTAAGGTTAAGCTTGGAATTGAGGTAACTGGGGTTAATTTATTTTATATGCTTGTTTTGGGCTGTGAGGTATTTTTCTAAGTCTTACTTTCATATATACTACTCGTATGTGTTTTGAAAAATGTGTATGTTTGAATATGAAATTATTTCAGAGAAGCATTGTATTTTTCCAATCTGTGTATTTAAGTAAATACTATTGTTGGGGTTGTTTTTGTTGTGATGGTTGAAATGCTTGTTATGAGTTGATATATTTAGAATAATAATTTAGTAAAATTTTGTTGAAAATTTTAGTGTTATATTATTTCTTCTGTTGTGGGTTATGTTGGGTTGAGGGGGAGAGATTAAGGGTGAACTTGTGCCTGGCTCTCTCAAATCCTGGCCCGGATCTTGAGTTGAGTGTTATAGGCGGACACCTCCCTGTTACGGTATTGCGTTGGTGAAATGGGAGGGGACAATATTTTTGAAGTGACTAGCTAACCTTGGCCAGGTATACTAGCACTGATAGGCTGTACCACGTCCAGAAGATATAAGGAGGAGCAGGATGGATGAGTGGGGATGGTTTTAATTGTTAATTATTATGTATTATTCTGTTGTAACTGTGCCATAATTAAGGATTTCTGTACCGAGTTTGTGGGCAGAATTTGTACCCTGGACTCTGAGTTTGTGGGCGGAACCTGTGCCCTGGACTCTGAGTTTGTGGGCGGAATTTGTACCCTGGACTCTGAGTTTGTGGGCGGAACCTGTGCCCTGGACTCTGAGTTTGTGGGCGGAATTTGTACTCTGGACTCTGAGTTTGTGGGCGGAACCTGTGCCCTGGACGCTGAGTTTGTGGGCGGAATTTGTGCGCTGAACTCCGGGTTTGTGGGCGAGCATTGTGCCTTGAACCTGATATGTATGTTATCAAAGGAAAAAGTCTTCTCTATTATTGTTCGTTAAATATTATAATTATGTTAATAAACCTGCTTCTTTGACTTGCAATCCTTTCCTACATATTTGATAAATTAATTTCGGTTACAGGGACTTTATGTCTCACCCTGTTATTATTAAATTTTTCAGGCGAAACCTCTAACCTTAGTAGAGGACAAGGGAAGCAGCCAGATGCATAGTCGTCGTAAAACTTGTAGGCCTCTTTTTGGTATTAGTGTTGTATTGATTTATATATTGCCATCATAGGGCTCTCATAGTTCTAAAATACTACATTAACTATTTTCGGATGACTGTTTATTTTCTGAAGGCTTTATTTTGTACACTATCATATTATGGTGGATCCACAATCATATCTTGTGTGAAAATTGTTTTTGTGTAGACTCTTTTGTTGTGGGGTTAGGGTTATAGGACTCGTGGGCTATGTGTATTTCTGTTCCATATTTGTGCCCAGAGTCGGGGATTTATTTGTGGTGGGTTTGTGGGAAAAAAAATCGTACCCTGGACCCGAGGTGTGTTGTCTTGAAAGAAGAAGGGTTTCCATAATTACCTGTTAATCCTGTTTTATTGAAATCAATATGGTTCATTATTGTTTAGTGGGAAAGGGTCTTTTTAGTTTGTGCTTTCAAACATTTTAAATGTTGAGAATCAGTTCAGCTCTAACATTAAAGCTCTACAATGTGATAATAGAACTAAGTTTAAGCCCTTCATATCGATTGCTCGAGAAGCTGGAATAAATATGTGATTCACATGACCTTATACCTCTGTTCAAAACAGTCGGGCTGAAAGGAAACATTGTCACATTGTGGAAATAGGGTTATCATTACTAGCTCATGCTAGAATGCCACTAAAGTACTGGACAGATGCGTTCCAATACGTTGTGAATCTGATCAACAAGTTGCCTACACCAGTGATCAATAGTCAGACACCTCTATTTCTTCTCATGAAAACAGTACCAATTTATAGTGATATGAAAATGTTTGGATGTTCCAGCTATCCATATTTAAAGCCATATAATTCTCATAAGCTTCAATTACATAGCAAGAAGTGTGTATACATTGGTCTAGCGGCTCAACAAAAAGGATATAAGTGTCTGAGTGATACAGGTAGAAATACATCTCCCTTCGTGTTGGTTTTGACATTCATTCTTTTCCTTTTCGCACAGGTTTCACACATGTATCCTCTGCGATTAAGGATCAAACCAGCTCAATGCCTCTGATAATTGATGCACACCATAATACCAAAACCACATCTATGGCAGACGAAGATGACGATGCCACTGTGCTCTAAACCATTGATAGCTCAGTCACAGAGTGTTGCGTCTGAGACCGATGAATCCAATCAATAGAGTCCAAACGTTGATTTGGATGGCTCTAATATTGATGGGCCTCCTGTTTGTTGAGGGTTCGCAGATCCCTGGGGTTGATTTCACAGAGACGTTCAGTCCGGTCATTAAAGCTACCACTATTCGAGTGATTCTCTCAATTGTCGTCACATTCAACTAGGAGATTTAGCAATTAGACGTGAACAATGTGTTTCTCAATGGCTATTTGCAAGAAGAGGTCTATATGCGTCTGCCGGAGGGATTTGAGGATCGTCGACGACCTAACCATGTCTGTTAGTTGGTAAAGGCTATTTATGGTTTACATCAAGCTCCGAGAGTCTAGTTTGACAGATTACCTATACTCTGATTAACTGGGGATTTAGGAACTTGAAGAGCGATATTTCCCTGTTTTTGTTGCAAACCCATGATTTGACTATCTTTATCTTTATCTATGTGGATGACATTTTGGTTACTGGCAACAATCCTGCTTGTGTTGAAAAATTTGTGAAATAGCTGAATCATTTTTTCTCATTGAAAGATTTAGGACCTTTATATTACTTTTCTAGGACTAGAAGTGTATAGAAATACCTAAGGAATTTTTCTGAGTCAAGCTAAATACGTTGATGATTTACTCAAGAGATTTGGTATGTCTAGCTATACTCCAGTACCAACCCCAATGGTTACTGGGAGATTAATTTCTGCTTTGGATAGTGATTTACTAGATAATCCAACAGAATATAGACATGCCATAGGTTCCCTTCAATACCTTACCACTACACGGCTCGATATTTCTTTTGCTATGAATAAACTTAGCCAATTTTTATCACAGCCAAGAAAAATTCACTATCAAGCTGTTAAAAGAATTTTTAGATATCTAAAGGGAACATGTGGTTTTGGTTTACAAATCAAACCCTTCTGTAGTTCTAAACCTCAATTAACAGCATATACCGATGCTGATTGAGCTTGTGATTTAGATGATAGACGTTCAGTTGGAGGTCTTTGTGTTTATCTGGGAAATAATCTAATATCTTGGTCATCTAAGAAACAAAAGGTGGTGTCTAGATCTAGTGCAGAGTCAGAATATAGATCCTTGGTTGATGGTTCAGCAGAAATTAAATGGCTACATTCACTATTATTCGAGGTAGGATTATTTCTCAAGAGACCCTCTGTGATCTAGTGTGATAATTTGAGTGCTAAAGCCTTGGTAGCTAATCCTATCCAGCATGCTAGGAGTAAGCACATTAAGGTGGATATACATCTTGTTAGAGATTTGGTGTTATCTGGATTGATTGATATAAGATACATTCCTTCTTCATATCAGATTGCGGATTGCCTCACTAAACCTTCGTCTCAGTCTCGGTTTCAACATTTCAGAAGCAAACTCAGGCTGGTTGTGGCACCCTCTCATTTGAGGGGGAGTATTAGAGCATAATTGTAATTAGTGTTATTAGCATAGTCTTAGCAGTGGTCCTGAATTCTATTATTATGTGTATCTTGTACATTGTCCTTTCTGTATTACGTGTCCTATGACCATAGGTTTTGTTACATATTGTAATCTGTAAATATTCCCGTTGTATGTATCACTACTGCTATAAATACAAGAATAGTGTTGAGCATATCTATTGAGTGCTCCAGCAATTCATTTGCATTCTCATTATTCTTTGTTTTCAATCTAAAATTCATATCAGAACTTGGTAAAATCAAATCTGAAATTAGTTAATAACTTTTCAAGTTTTGGTATCAAGCATTTCCAGAATACATGACCGTTTCTCATTTTCCCAAGTGTTCACCACCATCAACCACAGTGAAATTACAATCCTTCATGATAGCCCCCAAATTTTTTTAAAAATTATATATATAAAATAAAATGGCATTTTGGTAATTAGGCTTTCTATTTGATTTTGGTAATTAATGTGTGTGTATAAATGACTAAATATTCTGATCTGGTTCAGATCATCATATCAATATTCCTTTTTTTACCTCTTTATCCATTAACTGTCATGAATATAGAAATTAACCGCATATTTTTTTTAGTGGTTTGATATTAATAATATTTTTAAAATCATATTAGTCATGAAATAATTCATGCTCTTTATAGGTGATTATTATAGGGAAGAGTGCTACATTAATACTTATTTTAAGATAAAGAATAGTGAGTCTTTCCCTCGTCTACTCCTAACGTTGAATTGTCAAATACTAAGACTCCTTCTTTAAAGTCTCCTAGAATTACAAGAATTAAATAGCAGGTTCAATGATAATATTGTTAAATTACCTACTTTGAGCATGACTTTAAATCCAAGAAACATGTACAAGTCATTTAATAATGATGATATTTGCAAACTTGTTGATAACTTTTATTTTAGAGATTTCACAGAATAAGAAAAATTGTATTTAAATATGGAATTACAACATTTTGAGCATGACATTCTTAAACATCAAGATTTGATTAATTTATCAACTACATATGAATTATATCAAGGGCTAGCAAGAATTAGAAAGTCCATCATTTACCCTCTTATTGATAGAGTGATTAGACTTGTACTCACTCTTTTAATTTCTACAGCAACTACTGAAAGATTTTTCTCTACTATGAAGATAATCAAGAATAGGCTTTGAAATAGAATGGAAGACCAATTTCTTAATGATTCTTTAATTACATACATTGAAAAAAAAAATTGTTTTGAGTTTTAATACGTATTCAATCATAGATGAGTTTAACAATATGAAAAAAATGTCAGGAGCGGACACACTAGGGGAGCTAGGGTATATAAATATGAGAAATGGGGGAGCCCACCAACTAATGAATTAATGAAATGGGGGAGCCGGGTATTGTCATCATATTGCACCTTATAAAAAAATATGGGTATTACTGAAGTCCATTATCAAGTTTTGCAACGAGAGTCTCAAGATATTTCGAATGCTTTATATCCGGTTTCAACTATAAAGGAGTTACTTCAGAAATTAAGACAGACAGGTAGTGATGCTTTTTTGGTTTAGGTTCAAGAATTTTGCATAAAACATGGCATTGACATTCCAAATATAAGTGCAAAATATATTGGAATGAGAGATCGTACTCGAAATGAACAAGGTGATTTTTCTACTGAAAAATTTTATAGGATAAATATCAAAGTATGCTACAATTGATTATCAATTGTAAGAATTAAATAGAAAGTTCAATGATAATATTGTTGAATTACTTGCTTTGAGCACGACTTTAGATTCAAGAAGCAGGTACAAGTCATGTAATAGTGATGATATTTGCAAACTTGTTGATAAATTTTATTCTAGAGATTTCACATAATAGGAAAAACTATAGGGAGAATCCATACCAAGGCCCAATTAAGGCCCAAAATTGCAAAAAGGGCCCCAACCACTTTCAGCTACCACAAATGGCCCTAGGGCCCTTTCTGACATTCAGTTTTCAAGCAAAATGACCAAAAACCCCAAATCACTTTAAAAAAAAAAAGCACTACAGCTCTCTCTCAAAATCATCTCCGTCTCCTTGCTCGATTGCTTGCAGCTCTCTCTCAAAATCATCTCTGTCTCCTTGCTCGATGGCTCTCTCGGTTTACTCATCTCCCTCGCAATCTCGCTCGCTATTAATTTACTCGCAGTAGCGTCTAAGTGTAAACCGGAATCGTTGAGCAAAAAAGTAAACCAGAGTCTAGATAGAGAGGGAAAAAGAAGTTGACGGTCGGTAGCTATTGAATTTCAGAAGTGAGGACAGAACTTGAAGCTCCTTCTTCAGCACTCAAGCTCTCCCCTTCTCCTCTGGTTTCAAATGACGATAGGTTCCATCTTCAGCAAAGCTTCCAGGACTTTCCATAGCTACCCTTCTCCTTCTAAGCTCCTCCTCCTCTGCACTCTCGAGTCTTGTACTCCTCCATTAATCTTTTTGTTTATTTTTCATTTGTCTAAGATTCTTCCCTTCTACTTTTTTCCTCCTTTTATTTGCCTTGTTGCTGTCCAATGCTCATTGTTGATAGCATTTATGAAGAATATGAAGGAGAGGGAAATTTGATGCTAAATGTTTATTTAAAAAAAAAAAAAAATTGGTCTAATTTGATTTTTCAAGTTTATGGAGTGAAATTCCTATAGTCTTCTGCAAGCAAGTTGAAATGGGGAGCTACACCTGGTTCATATAATGAATGACGTAGAGAAATTTTGAGATCTTGGTTACTTTAGGCTCTGTTAATGAGAACATCACTGAAAAAGAACAAGAATGTTTTGTTTACTGAGGCCCAATCTGATCTGACCTTAAATTCTTGTGTGATCAGTTTTTTTTTTTTTGGGAGAAATGATGTTGGTTTTCCGAGCAAGATTTTGGATGATTTTGAAAAAGAAGTTATTTTTGCTTACATCTATGAAGAGGCTTGATTGGAAATTTGGATTTTTTTTTATATTTGATGCTATCACTGAACCCAATTGCTATTGATCAAACATACTGTGTATTCATGATATATAATCTGAACAATCTGCTTTCATGTATTTCTAATGTTCAAATATTCCCTTTGACATTTGGGTAATTGACCCTGTCTTGTCATCTCCATTGGATCTGATCTTCTTCAGGAAAGGAGCCTTATAGCGTATGATTATCATTCCTATAAGGAGATTATGATACAGATCTCTATCAAAAGCTCAAACAAGAGCCTTATAGTGTATGCTTATATATCATTCCTATAAGGAGATTTTTTTTTTTGGTCTATTTGTGGATATATCCACCAATGTCTTTATCCTTCATGCCCTCGGTATTATCAAGCGAGACTGCAGGTAACCAATTTTCTGTTTGATTGAGTCTCGCTGCATGTGATAACTGCAGTGGTGGAGGTGTGGTAGCATACTCAGAATTACAATCGATTCAGGACCTCCAAGAATTGAATCTAATGAGCCTAGGAAAAAGAGAGTAGTGGTTCTTGGAACAGGATGGGCTGGTACCAGTTTCCTTAAGGATCTGGATGCTTCAATATATGATGTTCAGGTTGTTTCGCCTCGTAACTACTTTGCATTCACTCCCTTATTACCCAGTGTCACTTGTGGGACAGTTGAAGCAAGGAGCATTGTGGAGCCAGTTCGAAACATCATAAAAAAGGTAGGGTAAACAGAACTGGAGCTCTAAGACTGACTATGTATTGATGTTGTTTTATGTGACTGTATTTGTCACATATGTATGTGTAATTCTGTTGAAAACTTGAAACCTAGCAGCCCAGTTTTTTTGTCTGTGGTAATGTAATTACTTCGTCGTGTTCTGAGATTTTTGTTACTACTTTCTGGTCACCTTTGAAATTCTTTTCTGGTATATTTTCTTTAGACAATTAATATGGAAGTTCTTTTGTTTCTTCCTCCATGAAGAGAAAAGGAGAAGTTAAATTTTGGGAAGCAGAGTGTGTCAAGATTGATGCTGCAAACAAAAAAGTTTTTTGTCGGTCCAATATCGATGCCAACTTAGTGGGAAGTGGCGAATTTACTATGGAATATGACTTTTTGGTTGTAGCAACAGGAGCGCAAGTGAATACTTTTAACACACCAGGTGTTAAGGAGAACTGTCATTTTTTAAAGGTAAATTCCATTGAGTTTCTTATGCACATTTACCATATAGGTGTGTAATCATTTAATGGTTTCATAACTGCCATGCTTATGAATGGTTTTCTGTTTATCAGCTGATTGTTAAAATTTAAAATCTAATGAACAACATTATGGGAAGGATTTTTTCTGAAGACTTTTGATAGTAAATTGGTATCTCGGTTGAGCACTAATTAAATATGCACTATATATCATCACCACAGGAGGTGGAGGATGCTCAGAGGATCAGAACGTCTGTGATAGATTGCTTTGAGAAGGCTATTCTTCCTAGTTTAACTGAGGAAGAGCAACGGATAAATCTTCATTTTGTAATTGTTGGGGGTGGTCCAACTGGCGTGGAATTTGCTGTTGAGCTTCATGATTATGTCCATGAAGATCTATCTAAATTATACCCAATAGCTAAAGATATTGTGATAGATTTAATGTTTCACAAATGCAAGGCCTATAGACAAAGTGTGGATACACAATGCCTTCCTACTCCATGGATGAACTCCAAGATCTGAAGATTGACATGTTGTGGTGGTTGGTCAATCATTGAAACAACACGCATCGAGACAAAGTGTTGTCAATGATCGAGGACTCCCACAAGCGGAAGATAAGCCGTTAGGAAGCAATCCTTTTATGTACATAGGTTGATTTATTTTTAAGTGTATCTAAATTTCAGTGGTTGTATAACATATTTTATAATAGCAATTGTGCAGAACACTTGAGTTCATATTTAGGACAAAGTTTTGTAATTGTGCGGAAGATAAGCCGTTAGGAAGCAATTGTTTCCTGCATCTTTGGTCATTGTTAGTTGTATGTGCAGAAGCAGGAAAATGGGAACCCCCTGTTATTGTTGTTAATACCCCCTGATATTGTTGTAAATGACCCCTGTTATTGTTATTAATACCCCCTGATATTGTTGTAAATGACTCATGATATTGTTGTAAATGACCCCTGATATTGTTGTAAATGACCCATGTTATTGTTGTTAATGACCCCTGATATTGTTGTAAATGACCCATGTTATTGTTGTAAATGACCCCTGTTATTGTTGTTAATGACTCATGATATTGTTGTAAATGACCCATGATATTGTTGTAAATGACCCCTGATATTGTTGTAAATGACCCCTGTTATTGTTGTAAATGACACCTGATATTGTTGTAAATGACCCATGTTATTGTTGTAAATGACCCCTGATATTGTTATAAATGACCCATGATATTGTTGTAAATGACCCCTGATATTGTTGTAAATGACCCCTGATATTGTTATAAATGACCCCTGATATTGTTGTAAATGACCCATGTTATTGTTGTAAATGACCCATAATATTGTTGTAAATGACCTATGATATTGTTGTAAATGACCCCTCATATTGTTATAAATGACCCCTCATATTGTTGTAGATCATCCAATATCTCCAATTCTGGAATAAACAACAATGTTTAATTAATCTTATCAATCATCTTCAGTTTGATGAACTGTAACTAACAATTTAGCCACAAAAATTAATGTTAGTCTCAATATTAAGTTTAATCTTCAAAACTGAGTTATTGGTGAATTCATTTAGAACAATATCAGGGGTCATTTACAACAATATTAGGGGTCATTTACAACAATAACAGGGGTCATTTACAACAATATCAGGGGTCATTTACAACAATAACAGGGGTCATTTACAACAATATCATGGGTCATTTACAACAATAACAGGGGTCATTTACAACAATAACAGGGGTCCTTAACAACAATATCAGGGGTCGTTAACAACAATAACATGGGTATTAACAACAATAACAGGGGTCGTTAACAACAATAACATGGGGTATTAACAACAATAACAGGGGTATTAACAACAATAACAGGGGTCATTAACAACAATATCAGGGGTCATTTACAACAATATCATGGGTCATTTACAACAAATATAAAAAATAAGCAAAAATTTGCTATTGTCATTGAATAACAATTGTGAAGTTACCATCAGTAGACAATTTACAAAAGAACAAATGGTGAATGTCATTCTCATGAATACAAATTTGTGATAAATACATATTTGTGACCAACTACAATGTGTCCTAACAAGTATGCCCCTAATGTCTCTTCTTCTGCTTGTGGTAGTCTTCAATCAAAGACAACACTTTGGATTGTAGCTAGAGAGAAAGATTGGGAGAAGTTCAGTCTTGTCCTCCTTTACCTCTCCTTGGTTTCAGCTAGGGAAAATTGTCAGGGTTGAGGAAGAAAGGCCTCCTTGAGGTCGCCTCCCGACATAGAAATAAAATGCAGGAAACTTAATAACTAAGCATCAATATACAGAAGCGCATAATGAGGTGTTGAGACCAAAACTCCCAGAAGATGCAGCACCTCTTGCTCGAGCATCATAAGACACTTTATATTGATCCAATATCTGCAAGTAAGGCATAAAAAACCAGCCTCAGAACCTTTATTATGATAAAGGAATAAGAAACTATGTATAAAGTATAAACATAGAGATAAAAAAGAAACGAATAGGAAATTCAAGAAGAAAGGAACATGCTAACCATCACAAGGTAAATATGGAAATGTCATATTTATGTGAATTGGAAGAGTTTCCCCACGCTTCAAGTCTACCGACATCTGCAAAAGAAGAGAGAAATTGAAAAGTTTATTTTCATAAAACTTGAGTAACCAACCAAGTGAAAACTACCCCAAAAACAAAGAGGTTTAACAGCCAGGTAAGACTGGGCTATCATGATGTTTTCTATAGAAAGATTACTGAAGAGAATAGTACATAATACCTCAATAGGGGACATGTAATCATCCCAAAGCAATAAAATAACTCGCAAAGAACCCAAAGGGGGCCAAGAAAATAGTCATTTCCAAAGAAAATTTGTTGTCAAAACCCTTTTCAAGACTCCTACATGCCATTCTAACCAAAGACAAAAGGCATGCCTTCAAAACCAGAAAACTACAAAAGGGCTTTACATGTCTTAATGCTCCCAGAGCCCTTGAAGTTAATAGCTAAAACAAATATCTAAAGTTTATCATTCAAACACTGCCACTAGAGATGTCAAATACTGTATTCCAAATGCTTCTATCTAGAAGAGCACCAACATGGAACTAGCTAAGAATTTCCTAAAGCATAATATATATATATCATTAACCTTGTAGCTGGGTATTGAGGCTTTCCATCCTAGATCAAGTCAAGCCCGTTGGATCTTCCCAGTTCCCACATAATAGTCAAAGAGTAGTTCTTACGAGTTATTATTACTTACTATTAAATACAGAAAACCTAGATAGGAATGTGAAATTTCAATTCTATCTAACTCAAAGAAATCAACCAACATATTTTCATGCACTGGAATTTGCATCAAAATCATTCCTCAATATTTGCCGTTGTCTAGATTGTCCTATGCACCTTTTGTCACTTCCTAGACAGGAGCATATAAGTTACTAAAATGAAGTAGTGACTTTCTGCTTCTCAAAGTAACTTTAAACGGTGTTTCATTTTGAAACTTTAAAACAGCTGAATGCTTCAAGAAAAGTGTATTATGAACAAGCACATAAACATAAACTGAGATCTGTCGACTTAACTCCTTCCCCTTGTAAAATAAGTCTGGAAGAAAGAATTTGAAAAAAAAATGTAATAAGAGAGAATGCAAACCTGATGGACTGTGTATGTTGTAAGATAATAACCCAGTTCATGCAGAAATAATGTCGCCATTATGATTAGACCAATTATAGAGATTGCACAAAGAGGAAGCATAAAAGATGAATCAACAAAAAAGAGCTGCAAGCCATTAATTTAATTGACCTTATAAATAGCATGGAGGTCATATATCTTTGACATAGTCCTAACTCCAAAAATCTTCAATTTTCAATAAACTAAGATGGTTTCCCAGATTGAATTGAGAAAAACGAGCACAAAGATATATAGTTCCTCAGCTATGGCTTTGAAAAAGATAGATGGGTCAAATAAGAGAAAAACATGAAAAGGTTTGTATATCATACCAAGAGCCCCAGATTTAGTTTTATGCAACAAGTGATCTTCTGCGCGAGGAAACGCGTCCAATTTCTTAATGACTTGTCTCACACCCATCTTCACCTTGTTACACAACCCTATCCAGAGCTCAATCCTGTCCCCAGAAGCTCGGTCAAAATGAAGAACCTGTTCAAACAATTAATAAAATTTAATTCAGAAGTTATTATTTCCCTCTTCTTCTCAGAAAAAGAAAATCTGCACAGAACATTAAATACCCAGGTGCAAAGGAAAATGCCTTATGCGGAACCAAATTTCTCAACAAAAGAGAGATACCAGAAAGCAAAACACCGCAAACAATTCGAACTTCAATAGAAATCACAGCAACGAATTCAAATGACGGAATCGAATGTGAAAAAGAAACCAGTCTAATATTCCAATGTGGAAATCAAATGTTTTATTTCGAATACAGCCCGAAGAATCGTATGGCCTTAGAACTCGGCGAGAAAGCAAAATTTAGTTAGATCTCTAAAAATCTTCACCTAAACCCAATTCATAAGTTATCAATCCTCTCATTCATAAGAAAGCTCAAAACCAGAAATAAGAATGCAACAGACTTACGGATTGGAGCCCGGATACGAGGACGGAGGTGTAGAGGCGGAGACCGACGACGGACAAACGGATGAGGTCGGAGATCAGAGAAGGGAGCGACGAAGAAGGAGAAAGTGGTTTTCAAATTAATTCCTCCTCTCAGCGTTTTTTCCTTTCTCAGATCAGAATGCGCCATTGTCCAGTCTCCAGACCTTCCTTTTTCTTTTTTAATCTCAGGGCACCAATGTAATTTCGTTTTCTGATAAAATACCCATCAGGGCCCTAGGGCCATTTTTGGTAGCTGAAAGTGGTTGGGGCCCTTTTTGCAATTTTGGGTCTTAATTGGGCCTTGGGAGGGATTCTCCCAAAACTATATTTAAAGGTGGAGTTACAACATTTTGAGCTTAACATTCCTAAACATCCAGATTTGATTAATTTACCAACTGCATCTGAATTATGTCAAAGGCTAGCAAAAACTGGAAACTCCATCTTTTACCTCTTCTTATTCATAGAGTGATTAGATGTGTACTTACTCTTCCAGTTTCTACAATAACTATTGGAAGATATTTCTCTGCTATGAAGATAATCCAGAACATGCTTTAAAATAGAATAAAAGACCAATTTCTTAATGATTATTTGATTATATACACTGAATAAGAAATTGTTTTGAGTTTTAACACGGATTCAACTATAGATGAGTTTAAAAATATGAAAACACATAGAGTAAGAGTCAAGTGATGTGATCTTAATTTTTGTAATAGATTTATTTCAATTTTTTGTATATTAGGTTTATATTCTATTTCAAGTACTTTTATTTATGATATAGTGTTTTTTATTTTCAGCCCCCGTCATTAAAATTCGTGGTTCCACCCCTAAAACACGTAGAGTAAGAGTCAAGTGAAGTGATCTTAATTTTTGTAATAGATTTCTTTCACTTTTTTTGTATATTAAGTTTGTGTTGTATTTTAAATACTTTTATTTATAATATAATATATTTTTTACCCTGTCATTAAAATTTCTGAGTCTGCCACTACTTCACAGGAAAATTAGTCAAACTCAATATCAAATGAAATTCAAAAAATCCATTCAATAAATATACAAAGATCTAGCCATCTAAGACAAATACTTGACCAACGAAGACCACCACAATGAATAGCGAACATTAACAAAACCACCGTAATGACTGAAATCAATTTACATATATTATTGAGCAACCATCAATTTAGATTCCCTTCCAGAAATTGGTGAAGAATAAAACAAAATCATGCCATGTTCTCTAGCTTTGGCAAATGTTACTCTTTATCAATTTACATATCAAAACCTACGCTTTCAATTTTGTCTTATCAAGAGGTAATCATGAGAGAAACCTTCCTTAATCTTAGAGGCAATTAGGGGTGTTCAAAACTAGGGACGACACCAGGATACTCCAATCCTGGTTCCCGGTCCCAATTTTGGCCGGATGCAATTGTTCTCAGCCCTAATTTTTGGTCCAGATGCAAATTGCATCCTGGTTTGAGACTAGGAAATCTTGGCCTTTTAAAAAAAAAAAAATTTAAAATATCATTATTTAGTTAAATTCTCCATATCCTATTGTTCAAAATGATCATTTAACAATTAACAAGGCCATAATAATTACACAAATTGATATATAATTGAATAATATCATTATCATCATCTTCTTCTTCTTCTTCTTCTTCATCTTTGTTTTTATCTTTACAAATTATATAATTAGGATTAATATCATGATAGATATAGTTTAACTCCAACTAAATATGCGATACACATCTTATCAAATGATAGCTTAATTTATAAGGTAAAAGAAAAAAGGGGACTAGAACCAAGATCTTAAGGGTGATCCCAGGATCCGTCTCGGTCCCAGTTGGAAAATTCTTGAGATCAAAATGTCTAGGGTCGAATTGAGATGACCGAGATTAAATACTTCGAAGTTTGAACACCCCTAGAGATAGTCATCAAGTTTCTCCAAAATAAAGGGGGCAACAATTTTATTAAAAATTCTAATAAATTATTACTTTTTACTACTTGGTTCTTGCATATCATATCTCCTTAATTAATTTGGATAGATTGAGAAAATTAGTTAAACTTATTATTTGTCCAAATTGTGTGTTGATTTCCCTAAGATAACATCTTAAATTATTTGTATTAACATTATCCTTGATACAAAATCCCTTAACATTTGAAATAAACAGGGATAATTTAAGAAAAATAATAATAAATACGAGGTAAAGTGGATTCCAATATTATGTTTAGAATTAAATTCAATTATCAGTTAGCTCTTATATTAAGGGTCAAATCTAGTAATTTATTTTACCTCCAGAGTTAGTTGAAGATAAAATTTGATCCTAAATATAAGATCTAATCTATTTCGCCTTCAAAATTTATATATATATTTTTTGAAATATCCCTATTAATTGAGAAGAAAAGAGTTTCTATCTAAGGCTAATCACGATCAAGGTTGTCAAACTTACGAGTTTAAGTAAACTCGTGACAATGATTTAAACTCGTATCGTAAACTCGTAAGTGTTTACTTTCACTATTAAATAGGTATTAATAGTCTATGGGAGCAGCCGAAGAGGATTGGGGAAATAAATGATACTCTCTTGGTTTTGATTCCAAAGGAAGAGCAACCGGAAGTGGTGAGCCAATTTAGGCCTATTGCTTTATGCAATGTGCTCTATAAAGGCATATCAAAAGTGATAGTGAATAGGTTGAAACCGCTCATGGATAAACTGATTTCACCTTATCAGACCAGTTTTATCCCTAAGAGGAGTATACATGAGAATATCATTATTGCAAAGGAAGTTGTGCATTCTTTGAGGAAGATTCAGGGGAAAAAGGGGTATATGGTCATTAAAATAGACCTTGAGAAAGCGTATGATAGGATGAATTGGAGTTTCATTGGGAAGGTTTTGGAAGAAATTGGCTTTGATGATCACTTAAAACAGGTCATTATGGGTTGTGTGAGCTCTGTAAAGACCTCTCTGATGTGGAATGGGTGTAGAAGAGAGGAATTTGTCCCTTCTAGGGGGCTAAGACAAGGGGACCCCTTATCCCCGTATTTGTTTGTCCTAGGAATGGAAAAATTGACGCACTTGATCGCTGATTGTGTGGAAAAAAACAGTGGAAACCGTTGAAGATGGGGAGGGGAGGAATAGAGGTGTCTCACACTACAAAAAAAAAAAAAACAGTTTTTGCGACGGAAAAAATCCGTCGCAAAAAAGGGTTATTCTGTCGCAAAAAGCATTTTGCGATGGATTTTGTCCGTCGCAAAAACCCTTGTCGCAAATTTGCGACAAATTTTTATATCCGTCGCAATTTTTCCTGTTTGCGATGGATTTTAATATCCGTCGCAAATAATTTTTTTTTAAAAAAATAAATTAATTTTTTTAAAAAAAAAAATTTTAAAAAAAATAAATTTTAAAAAAAATTTAGAATTAATTTTTTTTAAAAAAATCTAACTGTGTACCATAAAAAAAATATAATAAGAATCAAGCATAAAGAGTTTTACATAGAGAGAAAACAAAAATCGCTTTTGCGACGGACGAGTCCGTCGCAAAACAAGTAGTTTTGCGACGGACTTCATCCATCCGTCGCAAATTTGCGACGGGCTCCCGCTGTCCGTCGCAAAATTTGCGATGGACACCCCCATCCGTCGCAAATTTTGCGACGGACTCCATGGTCTGTTGCAAATTTGCGACGGACTCCTTGGTCCGTCGCAAATTTGCGACGGACAATATATTTCCGTCGCAATTTTGCGACGGATTTAATTTTTCGTCGCAAATATATATATATATATTTTTTTTTTTTGCGACAGATTTTTATTCCGGTCGCAAATTTGATGAAATTTGCGACGGATTATTTTCCGTCGCAAATTGCGAATTTTCTAGTAGTGTCATCTGTTATTTGCAGATGACTTACTTCTAATTTGTGAAGCAAACTTAGACCAAATGGCCATGATTATGGGATTGATTGATGTATTTGGTGGAATCTCTGGACAAAGGGTGAATGGACAGAAAACAAGCATCTACTTTTCGAAAAATGTCAACAGAGGAATGCAGAATGATATATGTGGTTTATCGGGGTTTAAAAAAATGGAAGATTTGGGGAGATATTTGGGGGCATACATGTCAACAGGTAGGGATAATCCGAGAAGGTTTCAGCACATAATTGATAAAATGCAAGGGAAACTTAGTGGCTGGAAAAAAACAAACTTTGTCTCTTGCTGGACGGATTACCCTTGTGCAGGCAGTCACAAATCAGATGGGAGTTTTTTATATGCAACACTCCATGATTCCAGTCGGCGTGAGAAAACATATGGAGAAAATTCAAAGGAATTTTATATGGGGGAGCGATGAAGGAAGAAGGAAGATCCATGCTATAAACTGGGATCTAGTTTGTAGCAAGAAGGAAAATGGGGGCTAGGCTTGAGAAACTTGGAAGTGATGAATGATGCTTTAATAGGCAAGGTGGCATGGAATGCTATTTCCAAACCAAAAAATCTGTGCTCCATGGTTTTGAGCAATAAGTACAAAAGGGCAAAAAAAATTCTGGTGGAATGTAAGGGGCTGAAGTCTGACTCTGAAATATGGAGAAATTTGGCTAGACTATGGCCTAGTATTTTAGAAAATGTGAGATGGGAAATTGGGGATGGAAATGGGGCTCGGTTTTGGGAGGATAGGTGGGTTGATGGTGGAAAAAAGCTGACCGATAAATGCATGCTTCAACTATCTGATGTGGAAAAGGACATGAGGGTGTGTGAGATGGTTACAAGGTCAGGGGAATGGGACATACCAAAACTGACAGGTTGTGTTAATGAGGAGGGAATTAGGCTCATAAGGGTTGTGGTACCTCTAAATTTGATGAATGGGCTTGATACAATCAGATGGGGAGGTAGTTTGCTTGGGAAGTATGAAGTGGCAGATATGTATCATAGCTTGAAGAATGAGAAGGGAAATGAGAAGGCTGTATGGAGGAAACTATGGAATTGGAGGGGGCCGAGAAGGGTTCAAATTTTTCTATGGTTAGCCTTACATGATAGGCTGCTAACGAGTGAGAGGAGGAGTAGGATGTTGGGAGGGAATGCTGGCTGCCAGCTATGTAATCAAACCGAGAACCTGATGCATGTCTTACGCGATTGCAGTGTCGCTTGGGATGTGTGGAAAAAATTGAAGAATGAGCATTTTGAACCTGAATTTGTGAATTTGCAGGGAATAGAGTGGCTGGAGTGGAATTTGTTTGCAGCAGCAGGTGACTGGAATTTGATTTTCGGCCTGGCTTGTTGGTTATTGTGGTCCTGGCGCAATAAATGCTACTTTGTTGAGGGATATAGGCTTCCGGAGAACAGACACAGGATTGTTGAATGGCATTATAGGGAGGTTAAGAGGGTAAACATGGATTTCTGTAAAGTAAGAGGCATCAGGAAAGAGGTGCTTATCAGGTGGCTACCACCAAGGGAGGGCTGGCTAAAGTTGAATGTAGACGGTGCTTCTAAGGGTGTGGGACGCCTGGCTGGTTGTGGCGGATTATTCCGGGATAGTGATGGGAAATGGAGAGGCAGATTTGCAAAGAATTTGGGTGCATGTTCTGCAGTAAAGGCTGAAATCTGGGCAATTCTGACTGGTTTAGAGTTGGCTGTTACACACAAGTTTGATAACATAATCATTGAGTCTGATTTTGTATCTGTGGTAAACATTCTATCTGATCTGCAGGTTATGGGCGCTGTTGACTCAAAGATTTTAGTGCATATTGATAGATTGTTAAATAGAATACACAATGTTCGATTTGTTCATGTCTATAGGGAAGCTAATTGTTGTGCTGACATCCTTGCAAATATGGGTGTTATGCAGAGAGAGGATAGCATTTTTTTTCATAGGCCTCCTTTAGCTGTGAGGAGTATTCTGTATAGTGACTTTGTGGGTGTTGTTCACCCACATTATATCTTTGCTCCAGGAATGGTGATGGGTTAAATACCCCGATTGTTATACCAAAAAAAAGAAAAGGTATTAATAGTGTATAATAAATAATTAAATTATAAGAAAATGACAACAATTTGATTTAAATATATTTTAAATTTAAATAATTGAAATTAAATCCATCAATATTCAAAATTTATCATATTTAACAAAAAAATTTCTATAAAACTCATATATAAAGTCGCTGAGCATGATCAAATAAAAAAGTTAACACGATTTTATAAGTTAGAAACTTAAAAATGGTAAACTCGGTGTATAAACTCATAAGTTTAATCGAGTTTACAATGGTCATGAATTTACTTGTGACTCAACTCAATTTGGTAAACTAGAAACGTAAAAACGGTAAATTCAGATA
The DNA here is from genome assembly GCA_025563575.1 of Acacia pycnantha. Lineage (NCBI taxonomy): Eukaryota > Viridiplantae > Streptophyta > Magnoliopsida > Fabales > Fabaceae > Acacia > Acacia pycnantha. The sequence goes on along the minus strand of JAMWYP010000026.1, from coordinate 4,024,164 downwards.
GTCAAATTGCAAGTTTAACAATAATGATCATGATGATGGACGATATTTTAGGAAGAGGTGACCAAGCTATATACTAGTATGTTAGAAATAATTAACATAACTAACTTCTCTAATTTATCCAAATTAGTCTACTACTTAACTTATATAACTAACTTCTTTAATTTATCCAAATTAATAATTTATTTATTTATTTTTGGCCAGAAATAGTTAATTTATTTACCAGTGTGGGAAAGAAGTGGTAATTGTATTTTGCAACCGTCGTGTCCACTGGTTGTGAGCGGAGTTAAATAAGGCAGCCAAAAAAAGAGTTTATTTTCGTCCACTCTTTTAGCTCACTCTCATTGTACAATAGCCAAAAATGCTGCTCTCTGCAATCACCACTTCCCTCCCCTCACTCTACTTCTGCAACCACCATCTCTGCTCCAATTCCCACACCACCAACCTCCTCCTGCTCTCCACCACCACTTCTCGGCCCCACGTTTTACCTCGCCCACGATCCCTCTTCCTCTCCAACGCCTCTGCTTCCTCGTCCCCTCCTCCTACCTCCGATACCTTCTTCCTCCAGACTCTTGACTCTAACCCTAATCCTAATTCTGATACGCTTCGCCATGTTGCTCAAACGACAAGGCCTAATGATGATGATGATTCCGAACAGACTATGGTGGGTTCCGCCTCCGCTCTCGCCTCCGCTATTCGTAAATCTTCTACTTCCCCTGTTGAGTTCATCCAGCGGATTGAGAAGGACCCTAAAAGCGGGCTTGTACTCCCTAGTCCTGATTTCCAGAGACTCTGTGTCGAACAGTTTGACCTCTTTCGGAGGATATTTCCTAAAGCTCTGCTCTCGGTTGGCTTCTTCTTCTTCTTCTTTTTTTTCATTGTGCTTTATTTTGCTTGCCAAAAGTTTAGTGCTTCTCTTTGAGTAACGTTGAGGAATTTTTCCCAGGTCTACGTAAGACCAGCTGGTAGCTATGTGATGGATCGCCTGGAGTTGCGGAGGGTTTCTCTCAACCCTCGAGATGCAGATGGCATTGTTATTTTAGTTGGTCATTTTAACATTCCAACAGGTTTACGTGTTGCCGAGGCTGCGCTTTTGGAGTTGCAAGTATGATAATTCTTGTTCTTCTTTTAGTCACTCTCAGATAATTAGTTAGTAATTTTTTATGGATGTGAATATAAATTTTAGGCTGAAGTTATCCCAGAAAGTAAGGCTGTGATTTTCCCAATGGTCAAACACCCATTTGTTGTTGGTTTCTTGGTTGCTGAGCTTCCGCTTATGGATGTTGGAGCGTTTGAGCAAGCTCATAGAGATGAGCGTGATAGTTGCCTCTCTGTTGAGAAAACTCACTCGTTGCCTCCTGTTTTGGATAGAAAGCGTAGGCAAGTTCAATCTGTTCAGGTCAAGGATAACCCAATCATAATGGGAAGTTTCACTGACGAGCAAATATCAAATGCTGTCAACATTTCACGTTCTCTAGCTGTGGCGTATGTTATGGATCAGGTAATTTACATGTGGCATTTTTGTCATCGCAGTTTGTTCCTTGCTCTGAACATGGAACACTGTAAAGTTATGGCATTTTTTTAGTTCATAGCAGTTCATTTCAAACCTCGATTTCTTTACTTGTGCTCCTGGATTCTGCAGCTTGAAATTATTGGGTAAATTTCCCACTCCCTCAAACTAAATTTAAACATTGTTGATGAGAAAAATTGACGACGACAATAATAACAACAAGCCTTATCCCACTAGGTGGGGTTGGCTACATGGATCACATAATGCCATTTTATTAATAACCAAATCTTTAGATATATTGTTAATCAAAAGGTCCTATTCAATTACAGGAAAAATTGACATTGATATATATATTATTCATATATTGACTGTTCAGCATACAATGCAAATTGATTGAATTGATTTCTCATCCACTAATTGTTATATGATTGTGTTTTTAAGAACTGCTCTTGATGCTGGGCATATTGGGTCCTAAATTTCTGGCTCACTGGTGTAGTTCTTTTACAGAGAGAAATGTTACTTCAGCAGTCAACATGGCAGAATAATGTTCGGATGAGTAATCTAGTTGAACAAGTATGCCTTGCCTCTCTTTTGTTATTGCCTTTTTGAATTTCACTTTATTTGTTTAGCCTATCCTAATGTCTTTTCTGAACAAAAAATTCAAAGCAGATCCGGGGTCCTCTTTCCAGTATTCAAACCTTAAGCAAAATCCTGTCCACTCAAACAAAGAGAAGTGAGGTTTGTATATCACTTAAATCATACTTGATCTAACATGAAATTACATACATATACGGAGTTAACAAGTTTATGTGTGAGTGGGAGCAGTTTTGTTTTTGCACCCCTTATAAGTTAATGTTGGTCTGGGGCAGGATCAACTGACATCAACAATTTTTCCATTATTCAGCATATTTGTATTCTCAATTTGTAAACCAAATTTAAGAAAACTGGAGATTTAACTCTATCTTATCCGTGATTATTTAAAGTGCATGTTTGTGGGACCTTAGTTGGTGTGAAGCATGGAGCTTATTTTGGTTGTTATAAATGCCCCGAGTTTTAAAGTTATTATCTTTTAGTTCTAGGACATAGGGATCATATGATTGCATACTAGAAGAAAAATGAGTAGCGAAAGGTGTTGTAAACATGAAATGTGTGTATCTCCAAGTTTGGCTGTGTGCATTGTGTTGTGAATGGTAAACTCAACAACAGTTATCTATGTTTTGTGGCATATTGAGCACATTTTAAAAAGGTAGCCTGGCAGGTTGCACATGACATTGTTGAAGACATACTGTTGCAAGGTGAACGTCTGAGAGATGTCCTTGGACAACTCCAGGATGCTGTTCATTTGACCAAGGTACCCCCCCCCCCCCTGGATGCTCACACTTACACTACATACAGAAAAATTGATGCCTTTTTCTTTCTTTTTTGTCAGATTTTTTTATCTCATTGTATCTGTTCCTCCATAGACGTATACAAGAAAGCTTATTTATTTTTTATTCTGTTTTGTTACCGGTAATTTGTTGCCAGTAAGAAATTGTCACAACTCACAACACAGCTATGTGCACACAGTGGCTAATGTTGACATGGTAAAGGTAGTGGTAAGTGATGTTCTTCTGATATGGCATAGTAGAAAAATGTGGCAGCTGGCCTTAGAATCCTATCAGAGGTAGCATTGTAGGATTTTCTATGATGTGCAGTAGCCTGATCATGAATAAATTGTTTCGTCTACCTAACTATATTCCTTTATGAGAAAACTTCCTGTTTGCAAAATTTTATTCAAAAAAATTTGAGCCTCTGAATCTTAAAATCTCTCAGTTATAAGCTGTAAGAAGGCTGAAGTAAATGTCCATCGGTGTATTGAGCCATGGATCTTGTGCAAAGGCGGAACTGGGAGCTGGCCTTCTAAAATCTTCTAAAATTTGTTAAAATATATGTATATATTATATAATATTATATTTTGGCCAATAATTTGGCTCCAGCTAACCTCTTATCAAGGCCCCAACTGGCCTTCTAAAATTTGTTAAAATATATGTATTTATTATATAATATTTTATTTTGGCTAATAATTTGGTCCAGTTAATGTCTTATCTTCTCTATAATGTGATGAAGAGATGTCACATTTCAAGGAAGCCTGGAAAAATCTATCGGATAAAGCATGAGTGTTGCAGCCTTGCAGGGAAGTATCCATGGGATAAAACCATGGAAAAATCCATCAGATAAAGCACCTAATTACATTGGATAAAGAATACGTGTTGCAGGGAAGTATCCATTGGATAAAGCATGCAAATTTCCAGGGGATAAAACCATGTCACCTTTCAAATTTTTTTTTTTAAGACAAACGTGTTAGAGGATTTTTTTTATGAGAGAAGTTTGGTCTTGAATTCCATCCGTCTAAATCACCCTAATTATATAGAAATATTAAAATATAAATAAAATTTGAAGAAAGAGAGTGGAAGTTTGCTCATCTACTTAGTTATTGTTATACTCCCTCCGGTCCTAATTATAAGATATATTTAACTGATTTTGGAGGGATTAAGGATAGAGGTTAAATTAGTTTTACTCATTTTCCTAAAATGTTCTTATATAAATTTTACACTTCAATTACCTTATTGATTTCACATAATTTCTCATTCATATATAGAGGTATTTTAGGAAGAAATTGACAAAAAATAGAATGTTGTCTATAATTAGAACTAAAACAAACTCCCAAATGTTGTCCTATAATTAGGACCGGAGGGAGTATTGTGTGTGTGCAAAATTATTTTTGTTAGTTAATAAGATATTTTTATTATTCAAGGGAATTAATTTCATATTATTAATATGAAATTTTCACTTTCTCACCGGTTTAACTCCAGTTTGACCCACTGACTCTTGACCCAGTACCTCGATTGGTTCAGTGACTGGTCCCTTAATAACTTTGATAATTACACTCTCTTTTTTTTTTTTTTATTACATTTTTCCCTCTCTTTTTTTCCGTTTTTCCCATTTTTCCATATAATCTGTCCCAAGAAAAATGAATTGTTTTCTCTGTTTAGAAAAATGAAGCATACCACTTTAGCAACTTGAATAGAAAAATGAATAGTAATAAATAATGAACTCAAAAAAAAAAAAAAATCCTGATGAGTTAGATCAATTTTGTACCATCAAAATGGTTTTTTTTTGGCCTGGCCTAAAAATATTTCCTGGTTCTGCCACTGATCTTGTGCCAATTGTAAAAGGAGTAGTCTAACACCAACCTTGAGCCATGGGTCGTGTCTTATCCAATGACTTGAATCCATTCAAATTAGTTAAGGAGTTCGACATCAACCAGGAGAAAGACAAATCCACTTTAATGCTTTCTCTAGTATATATGATCTCTTATGATACTAATTGATGTGTTCTTCCATTACTAGAAGTCTCTCATCTCTCTCTCTTTGTGGGTAACTCTTTGGGTAGGTTGACCTCTGAAGAGGTTGGGCTTTCTCATCATTAGATGCATGTTGATATTGTTATACATTTAAAAAATTAGCATTTTGATGTTTATTTCTTTCTGTTTATTTTTTTTGGGTCTTCTATCTAGGCTAACATTCTGCGGTACAATGGAGAAGCAATCAATAAAATGAATGGTTCAACTAATATGTTGGCTGAGTCACTAAAGTCTCAGTTGTTGGATAACTTTCCAAGGGATGATGCTGGAAGCAAAATGCATAAATCTAATGAGTCACATTCTCTCAGTGCTGCTGCCAAGGATATAGAGATGCCCCTACCTCCTTTTGCTCTTGCTCCCTTGCAACATGGAATTAGGTGGGTTTGAAGATTAATGAATATGCTCCTTTTAAGAAAGAGCAAAATATAAAGATCTCTTTTGAGTTTTGTAAAAATAATTCAAAGCTCCCCTTTATTTTCAAAATATTTAATTTAGTTCAATTTAATTTTCTTACTAAAGTAACCTTTGTATAAAATACTTAAGAGGGTATTTTGCTCAGTTAAGAAAATAAGGTATTTTAGTTACAACAATAATGTATTCAGGTCAGTGGAGGATATTTTAGTTGAAAAATTTAACTTGAGCAAAGAGCAGCATATCTTTTTGTTTCAAACGATGTCTGTGTATATTTTAATAGTAAATATCAGGTCTATGCAATTTTTAGCAAAGCTCACAGGAGGTTCAACAATTTTCTCTAATAAAATATCTGATTTTCCTTGTATATCTCTTCCATATATTTTCCCCATCATGGATCATCTCCGTGCTGGTCTGCATGAAATCTAAACTAACTTTAACGTAGACTGTCTTTTGTTGCATATATTAATAATGTTATCATATATTTCATTTGCTTTTTTATTAGCTGTTAGGTACATCTCTATCTCTCTCAAGGATGAGATTATTTCTATAATTCTTTTGCTTATACTTTATTTTAATGTCAGGAAGACCGTGCAATGTTTCTGAAGTATTGATTGACTTGGTTGATGCTGCAAGACCTCTTGCCCGGAATCAAAACCGCCTAATAGAACTAAATGAACTCTCATCTCCTTTGCTAGCTGCTGTAGAAGGACCTGCTATGCGTCAGGCTTTTAGCAATCTCATTGAAGGCGCTTTACTACGTACACATGTTGGTGGTAAGGTTGAAATTTTGTGTACTGATGCACCAGCAGGTGGTACCCTTGTAATCATTGATGATGATGGTCCTGACATGCAATATATGGTAAATCCAGTCGACTCCCTGCCATGCTAACTTGCTTTTTTTCCTTGAAAAAAATTTGAATATATAATCAAATTGGTAACTTTTGTTATGCATGTGTGCTAGTATCATTTCCATGGGGAACTGTGAAATGGCCGTGCTTTGAGAAACACTATAGTGAAGACATGGTAGAGATAGGGTGGAAAATAATCTCTTATTAAAGAACAACTTTACTAGATAGTGGTTGAGGTAGGGGATAGGAGTATAAAGTTTAAGGTGAAGATAATCAATCAGAATAAATGAAGCAGGGATCTCACTCAATCTTTCTAATAGCTGGTGGTGAATCTTCAGAACAAAATTAATTGACAAAAACCAAATGACTAGTGCAAAATAGATCAATGATTCCTACTTATAATATATATAACTGATAGGACTTCATAATTGGCATTGCTGCTCTTCCACTAAATAAGTGTTTGGTTGGATTGGTGGTAGAAACTGCTTTTCTAACGTGATTTATGGTGTACAGAGTTAGTATATGAGAGGAGTTTTGTCTCGGCTTGCGTGAATGTGCTTTCCTAATGCTAATTCAAACAGGCCATAGCACAACCTCCTTATCTGCTGAGTTAACATGAATCAAGTACCCATTGCCTCACCATGCTTTTCCCCTAATCTTGATTTTTCCCTCACTTGGTAACTCAACTAGCTCCCTAGATGGCTAGGCATCTGATCCGGTGTCTGACCAGGGGTCCCATGCCTAGGTATCCTGAGTCTAGAGAACGTGATCAAAGGCCTCTTATCAGAAAGGGAGAGCAAGTTTCTCACTCCCCTTTTATAATAGTCTAGGATGTTTTTCCCAAGTTCAGGGGATGAATTCAATGCAAAAACTGTCTTACAGCCTACCTCTAACATTTATAGTCATTACTAGTATAAAGGAATGATAGAAAATGAAGCCACTTAGGCTAACTCAGGTGGGATATGTATGGAGGGTAGGAGATCAAACACTTCTGAGGTATCAAAACAACAACAACAACGAAACCAACAACAGAAAATATGACAAAATAAAAACTTCATGGTATCGGCCTTTCTGCTATCCCACCCCATTCTCCACTATTAATCTCCTTTTATGATGACTAGTCAGATCCACTCACCCCCTTCTTCAGCTATCTCTTCTTGAGTAAGTAAATATTGGCCGGCCTCTCAACAAACAATGTTATGAGAGGATGAGCTATGATGCACGGAAACGCCTAATTTCCAGCGAAGAACGTTTCGGAAACGTGTTTTTCTCCGAAACGCTGGGAAACGGGAAAAAAGCGAATCGAAGCCATTAAATTTTGTCAATGTTAGTTTTGTAATTTCTAATTAAACAGAAGGGTATTTTCTAACTGAATTTTTTTAAAACAAAAATGCTTCTCCCCAAATCTACATTCGATAGTCTCGTCTCCTTCCCTAAATCGACATTCAACAATCAACACCGACAGTCTCTCCCCCAAATCGAGTAGCCTCCGACTCCGACCTCCGTCTCCGTCGCTGTTCCAGTGTTTTTCCGTTCTTCTCGCGCCTAAGAGGCTAGGACTCGTCGTCGTCCGTCGACTCACGACTGTGAGTGTTTCGCTGGTTCTGTTTCTGTATCAGTGTATGTATTGTATATTTGTATTGTTTCTGGTTTCTGTTCTGGTTTCTGGAATTCTGGTTTCTGTTCTTTGGTCTGGTATATTGCTGTTTTGTATTCTGTTTCTGGTTTTTGTTCTCTGGTTTTGTTTCCCTTTCTCTAGATGAGCCAGAGTTGGAGGCAAATGTTATTAGTGGAGATGCACTTTAATTATACTAGTGATTTATCTTTTATTATATTTTGTTAATGTGAAATACACTGTTAATATTATAAATATTATTTAATACCAAGACGTTTCGGAACGTTTCGAAAAATTGGTATTTTTGAAGTAACGTTTCGATGTCACGTTTCGGCAACGTCTCGAAAATGCCGTTTCGGTTTCGGTGCAACATAGAGGATGAGTACTTTTAGTGCGAGGATGTTATTTGAGAACTATTGGATAAATTTTATATACTTTAACATCATTAAAAAAATTAAATATTAATATGAACTGCTGAAACTCAGAATTCCTTAATGATGCAGTTGTCTAACCTTTTAATCTTGAACCTTGTTCACCCCACTGGTTTGGTAAGTTACACCTTTGGAATGTAAGTTAGATGCATCAACTGATGGAGTGATGGATGATTATAAATTAACCTGCAGCTTTTCTCCCATTTTCATCTTCTTTATGAAAGCATACAGGGACATTTTCTGTCTTCTGTTTATAGATATTCTTTGACTTTTGCATTTTGGAAAGTAATATGGAACAGAGACAAAGTGGGAAGTTACTGGATAATTTGTGTGCCTGTTTAACTAGGATACTTTGTTGTCATAATTGTATAATATTATTAAGAAAAAGAAAAAAGATAGGGTCAAGAGCATTATACAGAGGTGATAGATCATTAATGTTAAGCTTGCATGCTTCTAATGGTATTGATGGTTGCTTCCAATACAACTGATGATGAAGTCCTTAGTTAGGACTGAGGACATTTCTTTTTGTGAGAGAACTTTGTTGGTTATGAATTTGTCTGCAGACCCAGATGCATTCTCTAACATCGTACGGACCTGAACTCTTGTCTGAAGATATGGTTGATGACAACATGACATGGAATTTTGTTGCTGGTCTGAGTGTTGCCCGTGAGATACTCGAGAGCTATGGTTGTGTTGTGCGAGTTGTGTCCCCTCGAATCCGGGATGCACCTCTAGGGGCTGGTGGAACTCGTGTGGAACTCTGGCTTCCATCATCTATTGCAAACTCTGATTTGAGCAACCACGTGCAAGAGTTATGAGAATGCTTTTGTGTTGTCCATAATAGTTTAATAGAAATATTTCAAACTGATCCTATCACATTTTACAAAGTGAATGAGGTGATTGGATAAGTTGGTCTGGTATGTATGAGTCCAGCTCCTCTCCCATACTTTCCCATCCCTTTCCTCTCATTTACCCAAAACTACACCGTTTTGGGTGTTCAAAAAGGGAGGTTGGGCCTTTTTTTCTTTTCAAAAAATAACGTTAAGCACCCTAAAGTATTTTGTTTAGTGGCACTTGGTATCCTAAAATAATTTTTGATGCACTAATCACTCAAATATTTTTTCAGTAGTAACTATTGTCTAGCAAGCTGCACCCTAAACTATTTTTTTCTTTTTGAGCAAGACCCAATATTCTAAAATATTTTTTTCATGAACAATCCGCATCTTAAGTTAAGACGGCTTGTTGCAATTAGAAAAATATGTTGAGGTGCTGGATGCACAAAAAAATATTTTAGGATATTGGGTGCTGCTGAAAAAATACCTCAAGTGTTGAATGTTATTTTTGGAAAAAAAGAAAAGGCCAAACCTCCTTTTTTTAACACCCAAAAGGTGTAGTTTTGGGTAAAGGAGAGGAAAGGGATGGGAAAGTATGGAAGAGGAGCCGGACGCAGTATGTATTGAGAATTCTTGTCTTAATCATTGTAAGAGACCATAGAGCTTTTGTGTTGCCTCTGGGTCTTGTATATAGTATGCATGATAGCTCATGGTATATGGTTCATTGTACAATTTTATCCTTAATGCAATGTATAAATGATAGAAACCATACAGCTTTAAGATTCAGCTGGTTGTTATGTTGCTGGGTTGATGGTTTGCCCCTATATGTTCAGGGATCTGGTTGGGAAATTTGTTGACAATGAAATGCGATGAAGTTTTAATGAATTGCCGATTATCCCATTTGTTGGTTTAGCCTTTCATATCAGTCTGGTTTTTCTCCTTTGATTTAGTCAGACCAGGTTTGGACTGTTAATGACTCATGCTTCATGTGATCAGATATTTCAAGCAGGATAAATTTTAAAATCTTAGGATATGCATGTATTGTTATCTACATTAAACAAATTGACATAAAAATCAATAATGCCAAAAATTTATTTTTAATCAATTATTTTAAAAATGATATATAGATATTTATACTAATTAATCAAAAGAGTAAGTGCTATTGGAATATTTTGGAAGAAATAACCAAGGATACGAATGTTGAAATATGTCATGTCTACATTTTTATGTATTGGAGCCATAGAAGACCGTTTATATCAATTATTCATAGTCCAAGTCTATATTAGTTTATCTTTTGTACAGATTACTATTTTACAGAGCCAAGGGACATGAAGTCATAATCGTGGTAAAGAGCAATCTTTTTTGGCAACTTTGATTGAAATTGAAAGTTGAACAAGGGTGGGTATCGATTAACACCATTATCATATTTATTCTTCATATAAAACAGAGCATGAAGACACTTCAACGAGAGACTAAACAATAATGACCCAATAGAGTCTCAAAATGCATGGTTTGAACATGAGACTTCACGGGAAAGGAAAAGAATTCCTCTCTTTTGGGTATTCCATACCGAGGTGGTCTGGTCTATAGTTCAAATGAAATCAAACCAAACTATAGACCAAACTGGCTGGTCAAGTTAGACCTGATTCTAGATTAAGTGATTAGACTACTTGGTATAACTTGGATTTTGTTTTTGTTTTTTTTTATTGTTTAATGTTGTTGGATATTCTTGTGGGTTTATAATTAAGTTTTAATGTTTTAAGATAAGTTTTATATGATTATTGATATCTTTTTTTTGTCTTAATTGCGTTTATTAGGTTGTGCTGATGAGTCCGATAAAAGGGGAGAACAAGCAAATTGAGGTCCTAGACAACTTGACCAGTCCAAGCAATTTGGTGGACCAAGTCCAGTCCAGTCCAACCTTGGATTGGAACTAAATCATATCAGATCATAAGTTGGGAATGGAGAAAATGGTGTTGGGAGCTCTTCCTCTACGACCGTGGGCCCAACGTGGAGCGAAATCCGGATTAATCGGAACCGAAGGTTTCAGTGAACCGGGTGGGATACCAAAAAAAAAAGTTATCGTATTCAACCTGTAACGTCCTCCATTTTACTTAACATAATCACTGATTTAAGGGTTGATCAACGACTAAGTAATGTGTCATCACTTGCCAAAATATATAAAATAAATTAGAGTATGCAAAAATGAGCCCTAACGTGGCAATATACAATCATCCAACATCAACCAAGAAGACAGAAGCACTACTTTTAGTAGAGTAGTCTAAGCTTCCGAGGTCTTCCCTAATGGACTCACACGAGAACTATCACCTGAAAAATGTGGTAACCATCAATCCAACTTATTACGAATACTAATATGTGCTAGTGAGGTGCCAAGTGGAACAATTTATATGACAAAGTATTAAAAATATAATTCACCAATATACTCGACGCAAATTTTCATGTCAAAAATTATATATCAGAAATTATGTATCAAAGTGTTCATTAACACAATTTCCAATATGTCTCCCACCAATCCAACCAAACCGCCTTATTTCCTCCGACTAGACCCATGGGCTAAGTTACATCCATGTTATTGGTTACTCAAAAGCTCACTAGTCATGTGATGAGATTCGGCCAAAATCTTCAGAGCACATGTCACAGACCATGGGTATTTTCCCCTCATTGAACTAGTGGGGTGTCGTAAGCCCTCATTGAACTAGTGGGCTAGTCCCTCATTGAACAGGTGGGACAATAGAAAGCCAACCATTGTGCATCAATGGAGGCCTCACCACGTGGTGGAATAAACTACTCCATCTCTTCCCAATCCCTTTCCATAATTATCATAATAAATAACTCAACAGAAATTTTTCCAAGATTCATAAATAAATATATGTATATATATTTCACAATTCAAATCATAAGGTTCCACAAGACAATTTCTATTAAGATATTAATAATCATTTTCACAAAATACTCACAAACAACATACTAATATACATAATAAGTGGAAAGTGGTTACCTTTCACCGAAGCTAATTATTATCACACTGCTCCTAATCCAAGAGCTCAAACACAAGCCAAAAATCAATCTACCACAACCAATTTACTAACCATTAATAACTCTTCTAAAACTCTACATAATTAAAATTATAACTTATAATTTAATAAAATTAAAAATATACAGATTTTAATAATAATATATTAGGAATGCTTGAAGTGGGCATATTATGACGGAACTGAAAAATCATTGAGACCATTGTAACTATTAATTCTCCTTTTGATTTATTATTAATTAATAACTCCCTTTATTATTTATTCTCTTTTTTTAATAATAATAATATTATTTATTATTATTATTACTACTATCTATTTTATTATTGAATTATTCTGTTGTATGTAATTGGATGGCTTATTAGGTAGACCTATGGCTCATACCTTCACTATTCCTAATATGATCTTGTGCACATAACTACTACTCTATTATTTTATTTTATTTTTCTTTAACGTAAAGTATGAGTTAATAAAAACAACCCAGAAAACAAAACATAATGCCTTGTTATTATAAGCTCGGAATTCTGACATTAGAAAGATAATCTTTTACTCCAATTCCATCCATGCTTGGCTGCTAGTGAATCGGATTTACCAACAACATACACAAACCATGAATTACTTTCTATTTGTTTTCTTAATCAGTAGGTAACTAAGCCTCACACACAAATATTTCTCACATGTAGTGGCTAATATCTATTTATATTCTTTTATGACAGATAAGAAGAGGCATAGGACATTAACAATTTAAATATTGAAGGCATTTTTTAAAAAAAAAACAACAATATTCATGAGTAGATTTCTTTTGGATAGTTATGTTTCCACATTTTCCTAATGAGGTATCTCCATTTCTTTCTCATTCTTATGCAGCAACTACCCATATGACAGCTAAAAAAAATACTTCATAGTATATATATCAGTAAAACAGTCTCATATTACTCAATCTTTTTATATATATGTAGCTTATAAACCATGACAGCAACAAATGCGACGGTGAACCTATATACACACAAACTTTTATAGGTCTTTTATTTATATATGTATTTGACAACGACCAGGTCCAACCAGTGATCAACAAATTAAAGCTTTGGTTTCTTAATATGTATATCCATAACACATCAACGTTTTCCTCATGTGTAGCCATCAACAATATATGATTATATATATATATATATATATATATATATATATATATATATATATATATATATATATATATATATATATATATATATATATATATATATATCATATATTTCAGCGCGCACACACATATATATATACACACACTTCTACTTATACTACTGTTCTATAATAGAACACAGATGTCTAGACTCGATGGGCTAGGTATGATTGATATCGGATCGGATGTAGCGCCCGCTGATATCTATGGAGAAGATAACAGCGGTGGCTAATGGATCACTGTGCTACACAAGGGTGGCTATTCGCCTTGGGGTGATGTGTGTGCACACTATTTCATGGAAGGTTTCCGCCTAGAGCCTTTCAATTGGGCCTCGCACATACCGGGCCCATTATTTGGGTCCATAACGATTGCCCCCAAGCTCGGAAGTTCGGGTTTCGGGCTGCCAAGATGCTTGCTTTTTATCCCGGGATGTTCCTTCCCCATTTACCTTGGTATCGATTAAGCTCTAAGAACTAGTTCCCGACTTGTCTCTGTACCGGGCTTCTTTACCGTGACGCTTCGCCGTTTTTCTTAACCCCGGCCAGCCGAGTTAAAACCACGACGGTGTCTTTATAGCATCTGAGATTTGTCTTTACCGGATTGTACAAAGTTTTGCCGATTTGAATTCTCCACACGCATATTGCCCCCAATCTTGGGTGAAATAGAGACACGTGGCATGGTCCGATTGGATGACCTTTCGGCTTATCCATCTGACATCATACTATCACACCCTGGCGTCCATTGGGCAGTTTATTGGCTGTTCTTGGTTTTTGCGCGCAGTTATCCCTTACACTTTCTTAACAACAGTCATGACCTTTTTTATGGGAATCTGTAACGCCATCTCCATTAAAGCCCCATTTACTGCTGCGTGGCCCTTGCACTCTGCTGGGCCTATAAATTCTCTTCATCACTTCTCGTTCTCCTACACCACTGGTCTTCTTTTCCTTTTCTTTACTGGGTAAACACTCCTTAAAAAATGATGAGCCTTCTTGTGAGAGTTTCAAACTCTATCATCTGCGGGCCCGCTTCCATTTTTCCAACCATGTGGGGAAGGAGAAAGAGATTCCGAAGAAAGAAAACGCTCGTTCGGCCCTGTGGCCTTACCTTCAGATATAGTTGCTAGTCTTCCAGCATGTCGCTTGGTGGGTGCCTGGGATTCCAGATGTAGTTGCCAGTCTTCACGTCTGGTTCAACTTCGTATGGGATTTTGGGAAGATGTTCGGGTTTTTATTCTAACATCTTCTAGTCAGAGCTTCTTCATCGACCAGGGGAGGCCCGAGACCTGTTTAGCAGTCCTCCTGGACTTGTCTAAACTTCTCTAAGGACTCCAGCATATCAACCAAGCACCTTCAGCGATATGAAGTGATTTGTTGGGTAGTCGCTCGACCTTCGCTGCCAGGTCCCTCCAACTTTGTGGGAGGTTTCTGGCCATCATCGCCTATTGTAATTAGGGGATGCATAAATGTAGTTTCTTTCTTTACATCGACCTTGTAATCGTCGTTGTTGACGAGTAGTTCAGTTTATTTCCTTGTAAAAGAACTGTGTAACCTGACCAAGTATCAATATAAAGATGATTTCTGCTTTCTTCATTTGCCTGATACAAGTTTGAATGTATGCGATCACCGGTTGGAATTTCCTTCCAATACCCGAGGTCAACTAAGCGCATTTCCTGGGCTGCCATTTACTCAATTTTGTCCCCATACGCCTAATTTCTTTTAATAAGGACCCCGACTTTCCACGCCACTTTAACTCGGTTGTCACCATTGTCTGCCATACCGTGTTTTCAGTACCGTGTGGATCCGGTTATAATCCTTAGCTATATGAACCGTCGTTTTTCTCATCATGACTCTTCCGCAAACCGTCGGTTCACATTGATATGAAAAGACGCATCTTCTCTCTATAGACTGCCACGTCTCTGCGTATCACCGCCTGCTCAGACGTAGGTGCTACGTCATAGGCGTTCGAAAGGCGCGAGCATTTAATGCCCACATTGTTTTAGAAACGACATCATTGTGCTTTTAGGGTTGTCCTGACTTTTCGCCTTTCTTACGTAACTGCCCCTGTCATTTTGAATTCAAACCTTTTCATCCACGTTTTGGATTTCCCAAAACTATATATCTCAGCTTTCTTCGTCATTCAGGCACTTTACTCGCTCGACGCTCTGTTCTGCATTTTCAGCGATAGCCTCAGTAACTGCTTCTCCCTATCCATCTCTTGCAAATTTCTTCACCGGAATCTTCTATCAGGTATCCCGAAGGCTTTTCTCATTGTTTAGAATCCCTTTTTTAGTTGGCATATTTGCTATGTCTTTAGTATTCAGTATGTGAAAACTGTCTGGATTCTCCATCACTGTTTTGCGAGAGTTTTTCCTTTGAGTTTCTGGGTTTATGAGTGAATCTTCGGGTCTCTGGGCTTCCTAGTCTGAGTCAATTTCCCCACTCTTTTGAACATAAAACTCCTTCCCTACTGTATCACCGTTTTCATGGACTTTTAGGCGTGCATGATCAGAAGCGTTTTGAACATTTCATTGATCTTTCACATCTTTACCCTAGCATTGATTTGGGTAAATGCTCTTGCTAACTCTACCCTTTTTTCCCTTTCTAGGCATAGATGGCGTCACCGTCTCAGTCTCTTGTGCCGTCCCAGGCGGACGAGTGCAGTTCGTCAGGATCGGTCAGAAACCCCAACTCTCCCAAGAAGGCCGTTAGCGTGAGAGTTACCGATTTTAAGAACACCTTGACCTCAGAGGAATTCCCTCAACTCGGTATAGGTGCAGACGGGCCTGGATATTTCGTAGGACTTCCCTTGAACGATGAATCAGTTGCCGCCGCTCGGCCGAGGAAGAGCCAGCCTCACGAGCCTCACTTCTTTTTCTTTTACCGGGATGTTATTACTCTCCTTGGTGTCAGGTTCCCTTTTACCGAATTCCAAGTTGATCTCCTCAACCATCTGCACCTGGCTCCTTCACAGCTTCATCCCAATGGTTGGGCATTCGATATTGCTTTTGAGAGCCTCTGCAAAAAATTGAGTATCTACTGTACCGTCTCGGTTTTCATGACCTTTTACGCCCCCTTAGAAACGAATACATTCCTAGGTAGGGGGACGTTCTGGTTTGGGTGGACCACATTCCGGGGGAGGGGCGAGCACAAGCCTTTTAAAGCTTTTATTGAGTTATGGAAAAATTTCAAGTCGGCTTTTATCAAAGTCAAGGCCACTCCATTCCAGTGTCCCTGGTTCCTTACGAAGTCTGCTTCTGGGGTGCTGGAAGGGAGATTCCCTCTCTATTGGACGAACGTCCATCACAAGCTTAAGTCCGGGGATTACACTCCCCGCCCGGCCAGCCTTAATGAAGCTGAGGAAGCGGCCGTGGAAAGGCTTACCACCCTTTCCAGCTCCCTTGATTCGCTGATGGATCCACATGATTATATTTCCACTTCTTCCTTTAAACGACGAGCCCCCAAGGGTATGAGATTATATGCTCACTTGCTCTATGGTCATGGATGATCCATTTGTGAAATTTTTCGTTAGCTAACCTTCTCTTTTCTATGCAGGGCAACAAATGGGAAGGTCAGCACATCTTGAGCTTTTTAAAGAGCTCCATCTTCGTGCCAACCCTACTGGATTTGCGCCTCCTCCTCCCGCCGATGAACCCACCGTGGGCAGCCAACCTGCTGTTCCGGAGGCAGCTGCTACCGCCCCGGCTCCCCGCAAGCGTTCCGCCGCCAAGGATGGCTCCAAGCAGGAGAAGAAAAGGACGAGGAAGTCCAAAGATAAGCAGGTGGCTGCTACGACTACTGCGCCTGCCTCTCCAACTTCGTCTACCCCGCCTGTGGCGACTGCAATACCAGTTTCTTCGACTCCTTCCTGCTCGTCTACCTTTGCTATGCCTCACTCCCATGAAACCATGTCTGGAGGGGTTCTTTGGTCTGACGGGGTGACAGAAGATATTAGAGATTTGGTGCGGCCGCCTGCTCAGTTTTATTCCCCCACAAGGCCCACCAAAAAAGAGGAACTTCATCTGGCCGAGATTGAGCTGTATACCCATCAGGCGGCTTCTTTGGTACAACCCTATGCTGCGCTACGGATCCAGTATGCCATTTGGTCGAAAGCGCTGAACGATGTATCAAAACAACTCTCCGAAATGACTAACCTCCTTACAAGGGTGCAGAAGGAGAAGACCGACCTTGGGGCCGAGCTTGAGAAACTACGCCGGCAGCTGGTTACCACCAATGGTAAACTGGAAACATCTATTGACGAGGCTGCCGCTGTGCTCTCTAAACTGGCTGCGAAGGAAACCGAGTTAATTGCTGCACGGGACAGGTTGCGTCATCTCGAGATCCTCCGCCTGGAAGATGCCGCAATGATCCAGAAAGTGACCCTTGATAGTGATAACCTGAAAGGAGAGCTCAGGGAAAAGGATGAGGAGCTTGAGGCCGCCAACTCCAAGCTTGTGCAGTATGGTCAGGCTGCCAAACTGTCCTTCCAAAACGCGGTGGAGCAAATTCGGGTACTGAATCCTGACATCACTTTAAACACGATTGGGCTGCACATCGAGGCCTACGTCAATGACAAAGGGAAGTTGATTCCACCTGGGGCTGACGAGAGCGAAGATGAGCAGCCTTCTTCGTCAGCCACTGGGCCGCAGTCGCAACTCTGAACACTTATATTGGCGTGGTGCTTGTTGGGGGACTTTCTGCGTTTGTAAATTTCTGGCCGTAGGCCATGACTCTTGTCCTGTAAACTTTTGCTTACTTGAACTATGATTTCTAGATACGCTCCTGATTATAGCGTTAGTTCATCCTCGTGCACTTGAGCTTACCTGTTCGCAATATGATTTCTAACAACCGAAGTCGTTATCATAAAACAAACAAATATATTAGTTGCTATGCTGAAAGACGAGCTTCTTTGCTCAGAATTCGAATACGCTTAGATTCGTACATAGCCTTGGAGGATGGGTTTAACTCCTCTATCCTTTATACGCTCGGACGAGACATGATTTATGAACGTTGGATTTCAATACCCTGACTACTGCATATATATATTACCCATGATTTTGGAGGACGGTCTGTCCTCTACATGATAATACTTTACACGATTTCGGAAAACGGGTTTGTTGCCCTGAAATCATGTTTAGTTGTGATGTGATTTTTTGAAAACGGGTTTAACTACCCTGATTTCACCACATTTAAATCATACATGATTTTGGAAACCGGATTTTAAATATCCTGGCTTCTACATGTTTTATTATCAGAAGGCAGACGTTGATCTTATTTACGGAAACATGGCTAAGCCATTCATTTATTAATAGATTCTGAACGTTGGTAAAACGTCTTACAAGAAATGTAAACATAAAGAGATAACATGCCGACCTCCCACAAGTAAGATCATGTCGGGTCCTTCTAATGAGACCGCCCTACTTAGGGCTGTAAACTTCATCTATAATAATCTTTCAACTTGTCAGCATTCCAAGTCTGCTTCACAGTTTTTTTTTTTTTGCAGCGTCTCCAACTTATAGGCTCCTTTACCGAGATTTTCAATAACTCGGTATAGGCCTTCCCAGTTGGGAGCCAGCTTTCCTTCTGCAGCATTTTTGTTGCCAATGTCCGCCCTCCTGAGGACGAGGCTCCCCTTGTCGAAAGACCGGGGTCGCACCTTTTTGTTGTACCGGGTTGAAAGAAGTTGCTTGGCTGCCAGATCCCGACAGTGTGCCGCGATCCGAACTTCATCTATCAAATCTAATTCAACCGCAATTGCATCATTGTTCTCTTCTTCATGTTGAAGGGTTGTGACCCTCCGCCAAGATGACTCTCCAATCTCGACCGGGATCATGGCTTCACATCCGTAAGTCAGCTTGAACGGTGTTTCTCCGATTGATGATTGGACACTTGTTCGATAACCCCACAGGACATAGGGCAGTTGGTCTACCGAGCTAGACGTAGCATCTTCCATTCTCTTCTTTAATCCGTCTACAATGATCTTGTTAGCGGCCTCTGCCTACCCATTTGATTGCGGAAGTTCCACAGACGCGAAGTGTTGCTGGATATTAAACTCGGCTACCAACTTTTGAAAACACTTGTCAATAAACTGCGTTCCGTTATCAGTGACGATTTCGGATGGTATACCGAAACGTGATATGATGTTCTTCTGCAGGAACTTCTACACCCTAGCTGATGTGATCGTGGCAACTGGCTCTACTTCAATCCATTTTGTAAAATAATCGACCGCCACGATGAGCCATCGCAGCTGCCCGGCTGCTCGCTTGAAAGGCCCCAATAGGTCCATTCCCCATTTGAAGAATGGCCATGGTGCAGAGATTACCTGAAGGGAGGCCGGAGGTGATCTGATGATGCTAGCATGTTTCTGGCAACTATCACATTTTTGGACATGACCCTTAGCATCCGCCGCCATGGTAGGCCAGAACTATCCAGCTCTCACCGCTTTTCTAGCCAACGCCTTAGCTCCCATGTGATGACCATTGATCCCCTCATGGATCTCCATCAAAACGTAATGGGCTTCATTTGCCGCCAGGCACTTCATCATTGGAGAATGCAAACCTTTATGATACAATTCGTCATTAACAAGTGCGTATGAAGCTGCTGTTCTCATGAGCTTTCTTGCTTCTAGTGGTTCGTCAGGCAGGATTCCTCTTTCCAGATAGTTTGCAATGGGCTTCCTCCAATGGCTTGACTCTGAAATGACCATCACACAACTTGGTTCTGGAAGATTTTGTTGGACGATAGTCCGGTGATTCCCAGGACTTTTGGTGCTTGCTAGTTTTGACAGGACATCAACCCTTACATTGTCTCCTCTTGGAATGTGTGTCATCGTCACCTCGTCAAACTCTGTGATGATTTCCTTTACCTTCCAAAAGTATTTAATCATTAGGGGTCCTATGGCTTGGTAGGTTCCATTGATCTGAGAAGCTACCAACTGAGAGTCAATAGAAACGTGCACTCGACGAGCCCCATTTTCCTTAGCTTGGATCAAACCAGCTATTAACGCCTCATACTCCGCCTGATTGTTGGATGTGGAAAAGTTGAAGCGTAAAGACAACTCCAGCGAGACGCCTTCAGGACTTTCCACAATGATTCATGCTCCACTCCCTTTAATGTTTGATGATCCGTCTACAAACAACTTCCAAATATTCTGGTTGTCATCCCTGTTCACCGGGGTTAGCTCCATCACAAAATCCGCCAACGCCTAAGACTTGATTGCATGCCTAGCCTCGTAGGTGATGTCAAACTCAGACAGCTGAATGACCCAACTCACCATTCGTCCGGCTAGGTCTGGCTTGTGGAGGATTTACCGAATGGGCTGATTAGTGCGGACCACGATAGGATGGCTCTGGAAGTACGGGCGGAGCCGCCTTGCCGCTACTAATAGAGCAAAAGCCATTTTTTCCACCTTCTGGTATCGCAACTCTGAACCTTGCAAGGCTCTACTTATGAAGTATACCGGGCTCTGGCCGTCCTTGGTTTCTCTTACCAGCACGACGCTCACCGCTTCATTGCCAACGGACAGGTATAATATCAGGCTCTTTCCTGTCTTGGGTCTTATTAGTACTGGAGGCGCCGCCAAGCATTGTTTGATCTTTTCAAACGCCGCCTCACACTCTGCATTCCACCCGTCAGACGCTTCATTCTTTAGCAATTTGAAGAAGGGGAGAGAGTTTTCTGCTGATTTTGGTAGAAAACGAGTCAACGCTGCTAACCTTCCAGTCAGCTGCTGGACTTCTTTTTTATTCTGTGGAGCCTCCATATATACACTGCCTGACACTTGTCGGGATTTACCTCTATTCCTCGGTTTGTGAGCAAGAAACCCAGGAATTTTCCAGCCGGTACTCCAAATGCGCATTTAGCCGGGTTTAGGCGAATTCTATATTTCCTCAGCTTGTCAAATGTCTGCCGAAGATCCTCCACATGATTATCTTCATTTAAAGATTTGACGATCATGTCGTCAATGTATACCTCCACGTTCTTACCCAATTGGTCTTCAAAAACCCGGTTCATCATTCGTTGATAGGTTGCTCCTGCGTTTTTCAACCCAAAAGGCATCACGTTATAACAGTAGTTAGCCTTCTCAGTGATGAATGCGGTCTTCGTTTGATCCTCCGGGTGCATTGCAATCTGATTGTATCCAGAATATGCATCCATGAATGACAGCAATCGGAATCTCGAGGAATTGTCAACCAGTTGATCAATATTGGGCATCGGGAACGAATCTTTTGGACATACTTGGTTCAAGTTCTTGTAGTCCGTGCATACCCTCCATTTGCCATTGGGTTTTTTAACGAGGACGACGTTAGACAACCACGTGGTATACTGTATTTCACGGATGAAATCGGCCTCCAAAAACTCTGCCACGTGCACTTCTAGAGCGTTCCTCCTGTCTTCACCGAGTTTCCTCCTTTTCTGAGATACCGGGGTCGACCCTGGTCGAATCGCCAGCTGATAACAACAAAAGGCTGGGTCAATCCCGGGGATCTCTTATGGGTTCCAAGCAAATACATCTCTATTAGCCCTGAGGAATTTTTCCAACTCTTCGCGCTTTGCGAGATCCAATGCCTTGCCGATTTTAGTAACCTGGCCGGGTTCTGATCCCAAAAGAAAGTCTTCTAACTCGCCGCTTGGCTCAGTCTTCATCTTTTCCTCTTCGCGGAGGTCCAACTCTACCACGTTCACTCATCTTTTGCCCACATCGTTCCGTGGTAATCGGGATGGTTCATGCCTGACCGTGTTGTAATAACACTGTCGGGACTGCTTTTGGTCTCCTTTTACGGTGACTACCTTGTTCTTCTTGCTAATCATCTTGAGTTTTTGATGCTTGGACGACACCAACATATCCCAATTGTGAATTGTTGGCCGGCCCAAGATTATATTGTATGACGATGGGAAGTCCGCCACCACAAACCGAACTCTCGCTGATTTGAAGGCATGCGCATCTCCCAAGGTCAACTTGAGATCAATGTAACCCTTTGGACGGGTATCCTGCCCGTTAAAGCCGGTTAGGGTTGTCTTACACGGTTTCAGAACATCAGCGTCAAAGTTCATCCTTTTATACTCGTCCCAAAGAATGATGTCCACAGCACTCCTGTTGTCCACAAAGATCTTCTTGACACGGCAATTTACGAGGGTTCCTGTGACCACCAAACCGTCATGATGTCCCGGGGCAACATCCTCTAAATCCTTGTCAGTAAAACACAGCACAGGAGACTTAGGTTTGCTTAAGTCTTCCTTAAACTTTGGGGCGTACCTTATTAACAGTACCTCCCTGAGGTACTTTCGTCGCTGGCTTGTTGAGTCTCCTCCGCCGCCAAAGCCTCCGCTAATCACGTTGCAGTCGTACTTGGCTTGGGGGAACTCCTCATCACTTTCTTCGGGCTTCTTCTTCTGTTCTCTTTTTCTTTTTTTGGGGGCCGGACTCTTGCTTCGGGCCTCTCCCTGCCGCTTGCTGCCCTGCTTTCCCTGGGTCTGGATGACGTATTTTCGGAGCTTCCCATCTCGGACAAACTTCTCGACCGCATCCCTTAAATCCCAGCATTGCTCGGTTGTGTGTCCGTGTTGGTCATGGAATTCATAGAACCGAGTTTTGTCAGCAGTGGCTCTTCTACCGAGGGGTCGAGGTCTTTGGACATTCTTCATTTCGGTCGTGTATACCTCTTTACATAACTTCGCCTGGGAAACCTTTAATGGAGTGTATTTTTCATATTTAGCCTCTCGGTTCTTATCATTGCTATCCCGGGCGCGAGGATTTTTCTTGTGTGCCTCCTGATTCTCTCTTCCTCGGTGGGGTGGGCTTTTAGGTCGATCTTTCAAGGTACTGGCTGCCATCTCCATCTGTTCTAACTCCAGATATTGTTGCGATCGTCCGTGAAAGTCGGCCAACGTTGTAAGGCGTCGCTTAATGATCGACTTCTTTAGCCGGGATGATGCGTCCAGGCCGGCTATGATGCAATGCAGGTGTACCTCGTCCTTCAACCCCGGAATTTGTAACGCGATACTCTTAAAGCGATCCAGATACTTGCCCAAGGTTTCTCCTTGCCCCTGCTTAATCTGAGCGAGCTGGAACTCACTCTTTGGTTGCCGCCTACTCGTTGCAAAGTTTAGTAAGAACTTATGCTCCAGGGTCTTCATATCGGGAATGGAGAGATATGGCAAAGAATGAAACCACAACTGTGCGGCTCCTCTGAACGTTCCGGAAAATAATCGGGGTATTACATTTCCCCTTATTCCCTTCACCATAATCTCCATTTTAAAGTTGTTCAGGTGCGTCAAAGGGTCCTGGGTTCCGTCATATTTTTGCAATTCCCTTGAATCTAGGCCCTTCGGGTACACGGCCGCCATGACTTTGTCAGTGAACTGTCCTAAAAATGTGTCTTCATCTGTTTCTTTCGTCTGAGCTGGTGACTTGCTGAGAGGTGGGGGCTTCTCTTTGGTAGCATGGTCTTTGAAAGACTGCTTTTCTTCAGCCCCCTTCAAGTCGGCTTGAGTGACTTGCTGGTCCCTTGACTGCTTGGCCCGCACGTCACTGCTCTTTACGATTTTCTGACTGACTTCCTTCTCCTGGTCCTTATCTCGGCCATGGATGACCGAGGTCTTTCTTCGGGATTCCTCTCGGTCATCGGGTATAGAAGCCGAGTTGGCCGTTTGGTTAGAACCTTCGTCTTTATGCCCTTCATCTCGGGGTTGGTTTACTTTAGCATCATATTGCTCCTTTAGCATTCGCTGCATCTCCAGCCGCCATGTGGCATTTTGTCGTTCCAATTCTTCTCGAATAACTCAGGCGTTGTCATCCTGTTGGAGCTGATGCCAGTTTTCCATGTTGTCCATCCGTCGAACCACCGATCCTACCGTGTTGTGCAGCAGGTGTATGTCGAGATGGTTAATCTGGAATTCGTGATGGGGCTGAGGGATGCCCTGGCCCTGATCCGCAGTCCGCGCCCTACGTCGTCCTAGACCGGGATGAGGAGACCGAGTTGTGTCCTCTATTTCGGCCTCTAGTCCGTCTCTTTGAGGGTCTACTTCAGGGCCTACTGAATCTGAGCGTCGGGATGCCTGCTCTGGGATTTGTGGCCCGGGCTGTCCCCCTGGCGATTGCTACGCTCGAGGAACCTGATTACGGCTCCTAGTAATAGCGGTCATACTCAGTTATTACGAGTAGCTTTTATGATTCTGGGAATTGTTATCTTCGTCTTCCCCACGGACGGCGCCAATGTTCTGTAATAGAACACAGATGTCTAGCCTCGATGGGCTAGGTATAATTGATATCGGATCGGATGTAGCGCCCGCTGATATCTATGGAGGAGATAACAGCGGTTGCTAATGGATCACTGTGCTACACAGGGGTGGCTATTCGCCTTGGGGTGATGTGTGTGCACAAATCCCTATTTATTGAGATTACCTAGGGTTTCGTCCTTCTTGTCCACATTCTGTCGTCGTGCGCCTCCCACCTCTTGATCATGTGCTCTCCATATCCTGCATGATCCCTGCATTATCGGCACAGTCATGGATGATTGGCAGTTTGCCTATTTCATGGAAGGTTTCCCGCCTAGAACCTTTCAATTGGGCCTCGCACATACCAGGCCCATTATTTGGGTCCATAACAACTACGTTATATATATATATATATAAAGCATGACAGCAAAATTTCAATTTTGGTTTATATATGTATATGTATAAGTGTGCAGTGAAGGAAACAAGCTCAAAGATTTACCTTGTTAGTTTTTTAAGCTTGTGCACTAAGTTTCTTTGCTTCTCACCAACACTTTCACCTCTGTTTTGTGGATTTAAAACAGAGCAACTCTCGCTGGGACTTTCTCTCTCCCTCACCTTCTCTCTTTTTCTCGTTCTCTCTTGGTGGAGGTAGCGTGAATGATAAAGAAAACAAAGAACACTGATTGTATAAGGGATTAAGGGTCCAAGCCAAGGAGGAGAATGAGTAGAGAAGGCACGGTTTGAGCATGAATGAAACGGTGACTATATAATGCTCTAAAGATCCAGTCCGTGGAGCAAGATGACAGACCGAAAGAGAAGGACCGAAGGGTATACGTGGGTGAGGCTCGAGAAGTATGGTCCTGTAATCTCTGGCTTTCTGTTCTTGCGCTGCAATTACGTGATTACGCTGTCAGGGAGGTGTGGGTTGGATCCGGTTTTGCTGATATTTATTTATTTATTGTTCTGTTTACCTTTCTTTTTTTTCTTTTTTTTGCTATAAACGAAGGCATAAAAGCCTACAAGGGAAATAAAGGAAATTACACAGGAGGGGAATTAAATCCCAAACACTCTTGGTCAACCCAAGACCTCAAGCTACCCGGACACTCATCCAGAATCATAGAATTAGAAATGCCTTTTTTGGCTAAGGCATCCGCTATCCTATTAGACACCCTAGGAATAACTCTAATATCTACCTGCCACAATGAAACTAACAACTCTCTAGCTTTCACCACTAAATTACTACAAGAATTACAGGACAAGTCAAGAAGCATATTAATAACATAATCCGCATCCGACTCTAGAATAATGTTCTTGTAGCCCAAATCCCAAGCCAGCTGCAATCCTTCAACAATAGCCCATTCCTCTGCCGTGGTAGCGTTACAAACACCAATAGACTTAGTAAACCCCACCATCCAATTACCCAAACAATCCCGAATCACACCTCCACAACCTGCCTTCGCTGAATGGAACGCACTTGCCCCATCAACGTTTAACTTCAACCAGCCAAAAGGCGGTTTCTCCCAATGAGGGCCATGATCAATACCTGATGACCTTAAAAGACTCGAAGGACCATTAACAACAACAAATCGAGTCCAAAGAGAAGAAATAAACAACCCCGGATTACAAGGTTTAACAAAGTTACTATAAAAAATACATTGATTCCTCCAATCCCAGAATTTCCAAATAGCCACCCCAAAGAAAAGATCCCAGCTCCCTTCCCATTTATTCCCTACCTGATTCTTAAGATTCAAAATTAACCAGTCTCTCAAACCCAAAGAGAAAAAAGAAGAGACATACCTGGGCTTAATCAAAGTTGACCACATACTCTTAGCATAGTAACAGTCTCGAAGAATGTGTAAAATGTCCTCTGGCCCAGAGTTGCACATACCACAATCTGCGGAACTACTCGACCAGGAACTTCTCCAGAGATTAGTAGGTAGCTTGTTCAGCGCCACTCTCCACATAAAAATCCTGATTCTCTCCGCTCCATTCCACTTCCATATAGCCTTAAATACAGTATCTCGCTGGGATGGAGAGCTTGGTTCAATAAGGAAATAAGCACTCCTAATAGAAAATTGCCCATCCCCAGCTGCTCCCCAAACCAATGAATCAAAATCAGCCTCCGATCTAGGAGGAAGAATTGCTAAGACTCTCCTCAAACCATCAGAATTGATGACAGAAGAGATTTTACTGACATCCCACACACCTCCTTCCAACCAATCAGACACCACCGACTCCTCTTCTTCCAAAGACAAGGGCCGAAGACAACAATCAATGAGCTTAATATTGTCCCCCACCCAACAATCATGAAAGAAATTCACAGCCAAACCATTACGAACTAACCACTTTGACCCTAGTTCAACCACCTCCTTCTGATCACATATAAATTTCCATATCTTAGAATCCCCAGGGTACGCCGATAATAGAGATTCTGAATCCCTCAACATGTAACGATTACAGAGGACCTCGGCCCATAAACCCTTCGCCCCCTGAATTAATTTCCACGCCAGTTTAGCACCACAAGCTTGATTAACCGAGCTCAGTCTTCTGAACCCCAAACCTTCGAACTCCTTAGGACTCGTAATTAGCTCCCAACCAACAGGATGGAAATGCTTACCAGCCCCATCATGTCCCCATATAAAGTTTCTTTGCAACCGTTCAACTTCCCTGCATACGCTCATCGGTAGTCTTGCAACTAACATAGTATACATAGAAATAGTGCTAATAACAGATTTAACAAGAGTAATTCTTCCAGCCATAGATAAACAGTTAGCCTTCCAAACACTCAACTTCGCTTTAACTCTGTCTATAATATACTGAAACTTCTCCCTAGGCCTTCGGTTCCGAGATAAAGGGAAGCCAAGATATCTACCAATCTCGCAAGATATATGCATATGAGTTATTGCCTTTATTTGCATCTTAGTATGCAAAGGCACTCTGGGAGAGAAGAACACAGATGATTTATCAAAGTTGACCCTCCCTCCTGAAGCTTCCATGAACTCCTGCAGGCAGTTCAGCATGCAGGTGGCTTGTCTCTCAGAAGCCACCCCAAATAAAAGTAGATCATCTGCAAACATTAGATGGGACACTTTAGGTCCACCTCTTGTAACATAAATAGGATCCCACCTACCATCTTCAACTGCATCACAGATCAAATGAGATAACCTATCCATACACATAACAAAAAGAAGGGGGGAAAGCGGATCCCCTTGTCTAATTCCCCTCATAGGAGTGAAAAATTCGGTTCTAGCACCATTCCATAACACATTATAAGAAACCGAAGAAACACAGTCCATAATAATTTCCACCAGTTCCCTTCCGAGGCCAACATCTAGTAATACCTGTCTCAGAAACACCCAGCTGATTCTGTCATACGCTTTTTCAAGGTCAATCTTCATAGCCATAAGCCCCTTCTTATTCCTATGTTTCCCCATAATATGTAGGATCTCTTGCCCCACAATAATGTTATCTTGAATGCATCTACCTTTGATAAAACTAGACTGGAATGGAGAAATAATGTCATTCATAACACTTCTCAGCCTCGTAGCTAACACTTTCGTGACACATTTATAATGCACAGTACACAACGAAATAGGTCTAAAATGAGCCACAACTTCAACCCTATCTCTCTTAGGAATGAGGGAGATAAGCGTCTTATTAGCCTCTTGAAGTGAAACTTGCCGTTTAAACACCTTCTTAACAAACTCACATAACGCCGCTCCCACCGTAGCCCAATTAGACTTATAAAACAACGGCGGAAATCCATCAATACCCGGCGCCTTGTAACTCCCCATAGAAAATAACGCCGCTTTAATCTCATCATCCAAAGGAACAACCGAGAGATTAAGCAAACGACGCGATTCAATGACAGGAAACCTGGATCTTGTAGCTAGAACTTCAACATCCTGAGGCTCAGAACAAAAGATATTTTTGAAATAACGAATGACAAGCGATTTTAGCTCCTCCTCATTACTCACCCACAATCCATGTTCATCTTTCAACACCTCAATTTTATTTCTCCTACTTCGCATCTTAGCCTTCAGATGGTAGTACTTAGTATTCCTGTCACCTTTAGAGATCCACTCACTCCTAGATTTTTGAAACCATTTAATCTCTTCCAATTTCAACAACCTCTCCAAATCTGATTGCAACTCAAATTCAAGGTTACAGAGAAATTCAGAATGGGGATAGCCAGAAGCCTTTTGAATGCCGTTGAGTCTATTCAAAATGCTTAGTTTCCTCTGTTCAATCATACCAAATACCTCTTTATTCCAGGATATAAGAAGAGGTTGCAAAGCTTCTAACGAAAAATTAATGTCCTCGTTAGAAGGCCAAGCATTACGAAGAAAATCAGAGAAATTATCATGCCATATCCACATTGCCTCAAACCTGAACGGCCTACTAGTTCCCCTAGCATTAGGACAATTCACGCATTTAAAACAAATTGGATTATGATCAGAAAATCGAGAACGAGGCAGTACCTGCACTGAACAATCAGGAAAAGCCGAAATGAATTCCATGTTAGCAATAACACGATCCAATCGCTCAAACAACCTGCACTGACCCCTTAGTTTCGGGCCCTTCCAAGTAAACTTGGGGCCCACAGCTCCAAGATCAATTAAATTACATTCACGCATCCTATCCGAAAACAGGGTGTACCGAGCTGATTGAGAACTCAATCCACCCGTCCTCTCAGTCGAGAAAGCTATGTCATTGAAATCACCAATAACCGCCCATGGATCCACCATAGAAAAAGAAAAATTACGCAGCTCCGACCACAACATTTGTTTATGTTGAGTATCCGGGATAGCATACACTGCAGTTACAAAGAAGAAACATCCCCCAGGGAATCGACAACGGAAGTGAAACCATTGTCTACCTTGCTGAATAATTTCCACATTAATCCGATCGGACTTCCAAGCCGCAAAAAGACCACCTGACCTCCCCACACTAGGCACACACGCAGTCCCATCAAAACCAAGCTTGCTCACACATTGCAACTTCTCAATCTTCTCACACTTAGTCTCAGACAGGACCACCAAACAAGGGTTACTCCTGGAACAAGCTAATTTAATATTTTGAAATAAGCTAGGGCCACAAGCCCCTCTTACATTCCAATAAAAAATATTTTTATCCATCAACTTAAGCAAAAACAAGAGAAAAAAAAAACAAACAGATTCAAACTCAATTAATTTGATATATCAAACTCAATTAATTGAACTTCAAATGAAAACGCAATAGGCCCAAATATACTCAAAATTGAGTATCCGGAACTATAGTCTCCATGCTATCACCGCTAGACTTAACCAATTGGACCTCCAATTCTGAATCAATAGATAAAGGTAAGGCCCAGAACTTACCATCCGGCCCACCATCATATGAAGATCCACTTGCTTCCAAAAACCCCTCCACGTCATTGCTTTTCCCAGGATCAGGAGCTTTATCACAATGGGGTCCCACCGCTGACCGGTCCTCTCCTACCTCTTCATTCAATTTCATCGACTCGCCTTTCTTCTCTTCTATCCGCACGCCTACCTCCCCAAAAGTCTCCATCAAGCTTTTGTTGCTCTGCTTTTCGCCCTGTACCACGTCTCTCGCCCTTTTTTCTTTTCTCAATTCATGTTTACTCTGCTTCTGTACTCCTTTCTCCCTCACCTGCAACTGCTCTTCTTTTTGCTTCTTTTTTGTCTCTGATTTTTTATCTCTGACCTGAATCGCCAACACAGGTTGCCTCGGGAGATTGTCCTCAACGGCCACATCTTGTACGGCCACCTGATTAGTCACCATCTGTTCAACCCCATCGTTACCTTCCTCGGCAAGTACACCAAACCTAGACCCCTCCTCCCTTCGCCGGCCGTCGCCTTGCTTTGCCTCTTTACTGGGCTTTTTCTGCCGGCGAGGACGCTGCACCACCTTCCACTCCTCAGCGGCAGCAGTCTCCTGATCTAAACCCCCCGCCTGCTCAGTCGAAGGTCCAACTGTTCCACCTCCAACCTGCGATCCAGAACTCGACTTCCTAGCAACAGCTTTACAATCGTCAATTTTATGACCATAGAGCCCACATCCAGTACAGAGCCAATGAAGGCCTTCATACTCAAGGTATTGTTCTTCACCATCAAGCAAGAAACCAGATGGTAATTTCTTAGTCAAATCCATAAGAACACAAATTCTTGCAAAATGGCCCCTGAGTTGACTAGAAGTATTTAAATCAATCTTAATAGTCTCTCCTATCCTGTCTCCAATCCAAGTCAGTGCCTCTCTATTGTAGTATTCTAACGACACATTTGGTAATCGAACCCACACTGCCACTTTGTTAATGGACGCTTTCTTCGACTGAAACTGGAGCTCCCATGGTCTCACTGTGAGATAGTGATCAAAGAGCATCCATGGTCCTCCCGTTAAGGCATTGCAATAATCCTCTTTATTAGAAAGTTTAACCACAAAAAAGCCATTCCCAACATTGATCAGACTGAGAACTCCCTTCTTGGCCCAAAGTTTCTGGAGGATGGATAAAAGAATCTTATATCCAATATTCCTCCCTAGAAGCTTCACAATCACAGCTTGATTCCATGCTTTACATAACCGTTTTCTCATTTTTCCTGAGAACGAAAAAGAGGGAAAGTTTCTCTTAGGATCTTCCTTGATAACACAGATTGGTTCATTGTCATCTTCCTCTGAGATGCTGTCATCGGATAAACCACCATCATCCACATTGTCCTCTACCATTCTTTCAACTTGACTTGTCCCTTTGAGTTTATCCACAAATGAAGTGCCTGAGATTTTCTGTTTAATCCCTTCAGTGCCAAGCTTTGGCCATTCTTCACCATGATGGTTTCCTTCGTCGTTCTTAATCTTCTTAGCATTTCGGTGGAGAATGTTATTCTCCTCCTTGGACAGAGGAATTTTTGAATCAGCTGGCATCGAGAGCGCCATAACTTACAAAACTTAGAGTTGATGTTTCTGTTTACCTTTCTGCTGCTGCGTTTTTGTACTTCTGAAATTAAATGGGCTGGTTCATGAATTGGAGAATGACTAAAGTGTATATAGGCCAATATGGGAATGATTTGATTTGGGCCAAATGAATATTATCTGGGAGAGTATATGGTGTCGTTTGTTGCTGTTGAATGAAGCATCATGGGCTGGACGGTTTTATTGTTGGGCTTAATGAATTTGACTAAAACCACTTCATGTTTATGGGCCTTGTGAGAATGCATGGTCTGGCCGTTGATGAAAACGAATGAGGAGTGGAAATGTTGTAAACCTTTGAGTAATTAATAAGGTATTATTCGTATTATCAAAAAAAAAAAAAGGTATTATTCTAGCAAAAAAATAAGGTATTAATTTTGTGGTTATAATAAAATACCACTAATCTTATTTTCTCTTGCCCATAAAATATTGATTCCAAAAATTCTTAGGCCTAAAATTATCTCTTCTAAATATTCCTTGAATTTATACATTTCCTGTAAATTTCTACGTAAAATAGGCCTTAATTTCCAAAAATTAACACTATAATTATTCAGGCCAAATTTCGCTAATTTAAATTTCCATAATATTCAAATATTAATTTTAACATTTATCCAGGCTAAATTTCCCATAATTAATTCCACTATAATATTTCTATATCCTCAAAATATTATTTTATAATCTTCCCAAATTTTCAAGGTCCAAAATATCTTAAGATTTTCCTCATAATAAGTTTAAGACTTTTGGACTCTATTGACAAGAAGTCTTTATATCTCAGTTTTATTTTCAATCTTCTGGTTTAAAAATTTAGGATGTTACACAACCCGAGGCCATCTTCAAACAAGACTTTAGGTTGATGACTAACTTGATGTGATGTAGTCCATGCACACCCCTACCCTTACTTTTAACCTATGTTTGGCTTGAGGGAAGGTTAGGGGAGGAAAATTTTTGACCAAATAATCTATGGGAAATTTTAAAAATTACATAACTTTTTGCATCGTTTTCCGCACATTAACTTTGGAAGCATGTCACATCATGGACATATCTGACTTTTCACATTAGGGAGGGGCACCTCCCTCCCTCCCTCACCTCCAACCAAACATAGACTTAGTTTTTGGGGTCGCAGTGGGGCCGGATTCTAATTTCTTACCTTTCTTTTGAATTTTTCTTGATCTAGTTTATTTTTCACCTTGATAAGCGTTCTCTTGCAAATGATATTTTCTCACCATTAGCTTTGTAGATAAAATGAGACATCTTCTTATAGTTTGTATGAGACAGTGGATTTTAATTTGACGATCCCTATCTAAGATGGGGGCTCTCCCCATCTTTTGAGATGGCCAGACAAAATCAACTAGATCAAGCTTTAAGAAAATATTATAAGGTGCCAACAAAAAATAATAATATTAGAATAAGTCTAATTACTTATTAATAATAGCTCTTTCACTTGTCAATGAGACTTTTCTGATACTCCTTCCGGTCCTATATTTAGGACCGGAGGGAGTATTATTTTAATTAGTTAGAACTTTGATGATATTTACCCTAAAAACTTTTGGGGACCCTGCGTTTTGGTGGTTGTTTGGTTTGGTTTAAGAATTTTTTCCCACTCTACGAAACAAAACTCCTCTAACTATTTATATCTTGTAGCACAAAATCATTTTATCTAAATAAATATTTTTCTTGAGACTAAAATAGTAATTTATTGAGTAGAATCTAAAAAAGGTCTGTTTAATATTTTTAAACTTAATATTAAAAATTATAAAATAGAATTCAATTAAAATGATATTTTTATCTTTAACTTAGAAAACTACATCTATTAAAAAAATAGTTAGCCTTCTTAGGGATTTTTAAAAATGAAACAAACATATAATTATAAACTTTCAGAAAAATGGTTTCTAACTTCTTATTAGAAAGTACCACTCTGATCTTTTTTATAAGTCTAGTTTGAAAAAGAATTATGATCCTTTTTTATGAGTCCACCCAAAGAGTAATTAATGACAATATTACAATTTTGTCCCTATTAAATGTAAAGAGAAGAAACATGTGAAGCAATGTATAAAACATTTTTATACTCATTCATAAATAAGAGTAAAATTGAGAAAATTTATCAATTTAGGATATATTTAATGAGTTAACTAATTTTCTTTGATATGTGAAAAATAGATAAATTGTACTTATAAAAACTTAAAAAGAGTAGTGATAGTCAAATCCTATACTTTTTTAAAAATTATCTTTTAGAGTAGTTAATAGTAATTCTCCCTTAAACTGAATGGTCAACGGAAAAATTCTCCCTTGAACTAACTTGGATCGAGCTAGATTATTCCCTATGTATATAGAGCTTGGTCAAAATTAATTTTTCTTTTAGGTCTGCTTGGTATGAGGGGATGGGGAAAAGGAGGTGGGGATATTTTTTTTTATAGTTATATTTAAAAAATAGAAAAATGGGATTAAAATTTTTTAATTACTTTTTCTTACTCTTTTATAGTGTTCATTTTCTTTATTAAAATTTTATTACTCCATTTCTCCACTTTTTTTTTTTATTTTACTCAAAAAGTGTCTCTCCCCACTTCTTTCCTCCAAATCTAGCCCATTTAACTACACAAGACTTAAGAGTTGAGGCTTAAACCACTGAATTTGACAAATGGGTAACTTGGATGTTGGAATGAGGAGGATATCCAATAGTCAATGGCCACGTGGAACGTGAGTGAAATGTGAAGAGGGGAATGTTGAAGGGGAAGTCAAAGTCCATTTAGATGGCCTGTGGGGCCAGATTTATGGGGCTCACATTAATGCCTTGCCTAACTAAAATTCTGAAAATTAATGCACCATCAATGCCCACAACTTGAACCAAGTCAATTCCTATCACATCATATTGGCCTTACAAAAATGCTACTATTTATTTAGGTGTGCATGGTAACGTTTCTAAAATGAGTTTTTCCTTAATTTTTGTTCTCAGGAATAAAATTGGATAGAAATTTTGTTTGGTAAATCCGGTTTTTTTTTTCTTGTTCCCAGGATGAACCGGTTTTTTTTTATGTGCTGGAGAATAAAAAAAAATACAAAAAATTTCTGCTTTTCTATTCTAAGTCACAAAGCTAGAATCTATTTTTCCCCTTCTCTCCTCCCTGCCGCTGCGGCCACCACTGCCGCGGCCACCGCACCACCACCACCGCAACCGTCGCCACCCCCACCGTCGCTGCCACCACCACCGCCGTCGCCGCCACCGCCGTCGCCACCACACCACCACCGCCGCCGCTGCCACCACCACCATCGCCGCCGCCACCACCACTGCACCGCCACCATCACATAAATAATTTTTTGAATATAAAAACTACATAAATAAAAATAAAATGTGTTAACAAACATAATTCTGATTCTCTGAGTAAAAATAAAATGAGTTAACAAACGTAATTTTGATTCTCAGAACTTTTCCCAGGCACAGAATCAGAAAAAACTGTTTCATCTCAGAATCAGTGCTGGGGAACAGAATGGTTCTCATGCACACTCTTACCAACTTCATCCCACTTTATGGTTAAAACAATATTTTGATTGGATGCAAAAGTCTAGTATTTGGATTTACCAAATTTTCCACCTTTTTGTTTCCTTATTGTATATAGTTAAGGACTTAAGGTGCGTTCGGTGCTTTAAATTTTTTTCTTAAATATATCCAGTGTCTTAAAGTATTTTGTGGTATATCAAACTGTGAATTATTTTTTTAGGTGCACCCAACAGTATAAATCATTTTTTGGTGCTTTCAACACTTTGAATTACCTAAATTGTTGAGTATAAAATTATACAAAAAAAAATACTTTAGGGTTGATGGACGCACCTGAAACATGTTTTAGGGCACTGAATACACCATAAAATACTTTAAGGGATCATCACTGGATGTACCTGTAAAAATACTTTAATGTTTGAACTTATTACATATAACTCTTCTAATGTCATGGGTAGAAAAGCTTCCTAAATTTAAAATGAATAATAATATAAACTTTCGTATATTTATGTAGATAACTCTCCTACTAATAATTATATTTACTATTATTTATTTACGCTTTATTTTAAAATTTAGGGAGATTCTTTGCATATAATGCAAAGCTTAAGGGATTTTTTTCAGAAAAGAAAAATTAAGGGATGTATAATCGATGGTTGGAGGTTATATATTTAAATTTGGAAACTTAAAAGGTTTTATTTATTAAGTTTTACAAGGTGTGCGGTTATTTGTTTATTCCCCATAAGTACTTTTATCTCAAATTTTCCCATTCTCTTGAGCATGGCCCTAATATAATTGACTGAATTCAGGACGGGCTTTTAAGTCTGAATTTCTTTTTTTTTTTAAAAATTAATAATAATAATAAATCAGGTTGTGTGTGTATAAACTTAAAAAGACAAAAAAAATGTCTAAAGGATCTAATTAAGCTACAAATTGAATGATATAAATACAAAGGAAAAAATATAAATTATCTTAATGTTCAAATTTCAAATCCAAAACTAAAATATTCCTTGTTTATTGTGTTCATCTAGAAATAAAATATTTAACTCATTACAAGTCTTAAAGCTTAGAAGGGTTGAGATCATAACTTCTTTTACTCTAAGGCCAGGTTTATCACAAAGCATTGGGAGGTAGGGTTTGGAATTGAGTTGGCGATTGTGCCAAATTATATTAATTACTTCCTCTAGTCTTTCTAGTCTTTTATATTTTATAAGGTACTCCCTCCGGTCCTAATTATAAGACAACATTTGGGAGTTGGTTTTGGTCCTAATTATAAGACAACATTCTAATAATTTTCAATTTTTTCTTAAAATACCCCTATTTTATTCTTTCAAGTGTGTTTGATTTTTTGTGAGTATATGTAATGTGGACGCGTATACTCTTCCAGTCAATGAAATTTTTAGATATATATATATGTGTGTGTATCTATGTATGTATTTATGTGTGTGTCTACACACAAATATCTATAGACACACACACATATATGTGTGTCTACATATATGTATTTATGTATATTTTGTGTGTGTGTACACACAAATATGTGTGTGTGTGTGTCTACACATATATATTTTATGTGAGCGCGCGCGCGCACACACATATATATCTGTGTGGGTGTGTGTGTACATATATGTATATTTTGTGTGTTTGTCAATATGTGTGTGTACAAATATAAACACTTGGAGAATGATTTAGGGGGTGTACTGTGTACACACACACACATATATATATATATGTGTGTGTGTGTGTGTGGGTGTGTGCGTACATACATGTATATTTGTGTGTTTGTCAATATGTGTGTGTACTGTGTGTGTACATATATGTACAAATATAACTAATTTTATTCAGATATATACATGTATATTTGTGTGTGTGTGTGTTTATATGTGTACGGGGTGTGTGTGCCTATATGTGTCTGTCGATATATGTACACACACACACATATATGTGTGTGTGTGTGTGTGTGTGTGTATAGTAAGACCATTATTTTAATTAGATAGCATGTAGAAAAAAAAATAGGTTGGAGAGGCATGTGGTAGGAGCTATTGATTTACTTTCACTTAGGTCATTTTAAATTTATTTAAGGACATTTTAGGAAAATAAGTAAAATTAACTAATTTAACTTCTTTCCTTAATCTCCACAAAATCGGTTAAATATGTCTTATAATTAGGACCGGAGGAGTATAAACTAATAATTCACACAAACTAATAAAATAATTAAAGTCAATAAAGTTATCCTAAAATTTATGTAATTCTAATATTACTCATACTAATTGTACTAAATTCTAATATTATATTAATTATTAGGGAAAATCATTTTCAGGGCCCTTTTAAGGCTGACAATCCCAAAAAAGGCCCCAAGATTCTGATAATCCCAAAAAAGGCCCTAGGGCCTTTTCTGAGATTTTCAAATCTTGGGTGAATTGTCAACGGGGCTGATATAGTTGTTAATGGGGTACTGATATAGTTGTCAACGAGGTGATATAGTTGTTAGCGAGTGTTTTTAATGAGGCTGATTTAGTTGTTAAAACCTACCCGTTAACAACTATATCGCCCGTTGACAACTCATAAAAAATTATGAAAATCCCAGAAAAGGCCCTGGGGCCTTTTCTGGGATTGTCATAATCTTAGGGCCTTTTTTGGGATTGTCAGTCCTAAAAGGGCCCTTAAATGGATTTTCCCTAATTATTACTCTCACCTACAATGGCGGATCTTCATTAGGTCCAGGGGGGCCATGGCCCCCCAAAAAAAAAAATTTATTTTTTTTAAAATGTTTTTTTAAAAGTGACTAAAGTATAAATCTTTGAAAACTTAGTAGAGAGTGCTATAATTTCTGAAAACTATGGGTATTTTTCTGTAATTTTCCTTAGTCCATTTTCTTCATTGATTACAATTTTCAGAAATTCTGGGGACTTTTCTATAACTCTTCCCAGTCCTCAAAACATTCATTCTGACCCTCCAAAATCTCAATCTTAAACACATACAATGCAAAATTAAGAACAAGTAGTATCAAAAGTCCAAGAAATAATTTGTATGAATAATAAACAAATTATCATCATTTTACTCTTAATATCAAAAGTCCAAGAAATCATGACAAACCTCATAAATTTTTTTTTTTAAAAATTTAATATGATGTAAAATTTAATATAATATTTTAAAAATGTTATATAATCATAAATTTTTTAATTAATTAATAAGTATACATTTGACCCCCTAAACATTTTCTTCAAGATCCGCCACTGCTCACCTATACATGAAAAATAATAACTAATACGCTTTGAGAACAAGTATATGTCTTATAAAAAAGACTAAATACAATTGCTATTTGGTTTCTTATAATAAGGACCAAAGAGAGTAGTACAAAGGACTGAGGATAATCTAAAATTGGGAGTGCTATGAAAGTGAGATTACAGTCAAACCACCTTCGACCTTCCCTTGGTATTGGTGAAGCAACGATCAAGATAGTTGAAATCGAGATTTTATGTAAAATTGGAAGAGGGATAAAAAATCGTAAAACATAAAAGTGTTTGAAAAATTAGTAAAATCATTTTAATGTAAAAAAATCATAAAAACGTAAAATTACAGTGATAAATTAAGATTTCAACTACCATGACAGCGATTGAAAAATTTTGGGACAAAATTGTCCTTGTATATAATAATTTTTAGATGGAAGTACCCTCATTCTATTTCTCAGCTTACCATTCAATCTCTCTCACTTCTCCATACTCATCTTCTCTGCCATCTCTGTCACTTTCATTTTCTGACTAAAACAGAAAAAGAAACAAATTGTGAATCATACTAATCAAGCGAGGAATAGTACATGTTAAATGCTAATTAATTCCTTAAATTACGGTAACGTCAATGTGAAAAAGAAATGTATAAACTGCACGGCGTACTTCTCGGGAGAGAATTTCCTTGTTAAGTTCAATGGATGTCAAATTAGTTTTTTTTTTTTATTATATAAATTAAGGTTAAAGTATATCCAATATAGAGCTGAGAATCAGGACCGGCCCGACCCTCTAGGGCTAGCCCGTGAAGGGCCAAGGCCCAACAGGGCTGGCCCTCTAGGGCTCGAGGTAAGAAAAACATCTGTTTTTCAAAGTCCGACCCAAGAGCACCAGGGCCAGGGCCGGCCTTCCAGGGCCTAGAAATTATTATTTCAAATTTTAATTATTTTTCCTCCGTTTTTTTTACAGAAATATAATTAGTAAATTACAACATCAATCATCCAACAAATAAGCACAGTCACTAATTCATAATCAAAAGCAAACTATGTTCACAAATAACTCACATAAAACATAAGAAGCATACCACTAAGTGACATTAGTACTATAACTATTATTGTTGTCATTTTCGTCACTATCATCAATTTCAACGACATTTGATTGTTTTTCACT
Source organism: Acacia pycnantha (assembly GCA_025563575.1). Taxonomy (NCBI): domain Eukaryota; kingdom Viridiplantae; phylum Streptophyta; class Magnoliopsida; order Fabales; family Fabaceae; genus Acacia; species Acacia pycnantha. The sequence goes on along the minus strand of JAMWYP010000026.1, from coordinate 3,984,823 downwards.
TTGAAAAGTAGTCTTTGGCTCATGAGTAACAATATCATGAATTTTTTCTCTCGCATCATGAACACATCCATAATCTTTATTTGCAACAAATAATAAACCAAATCATAAAATTAAAGTATAGTTATTATATATTTGTAGTTAAATGGATAAATAATTTTATAACAAATACAAAATAGAGTAAATACCCTTTTTGGTCCCTGAAAAAACACGCGCTACCCATTTTGGTCCTTGAGTAAAAAAAAGTCATTTTTAGTCCTTAAAAAGTAAAAAAAGGGTCCCTTTTAGTCCTTTTAGTCATTTTTTGTGGGCATTTTAATCCCTCACAAATTCCCAAAAAGTCCTTTTTAGTCCCTAAAAAGGACCAAAAATGACATTTTTTTTACTCAGGGACCAGAATGGGTAGCGCGTGTTTTTTCAGGGACCAAAAAGGGTATTTACTCTACAAAATATATATAAATTAATAAATTAAAAAGGGAAAAAATGAAAAAACTATAGTGAAAAAGGCCTGCAAGGTCGGCCCGAGGCCCTCCAGGGCTGGCCGATTTAAGCCCGAGGCCCTCTAGGGCTGGCCCTACAGGGCCAATTTCAAATATCTCGTCCATTTTTCAAACTTGGCCCTTAAAGGGCCAGGGCTTAAACGGGCCGGCCCGATGGGCTCAGCCTGATTTCCCGGCTCTAATCCAACATCCTATTATATATTTTAAGGTACATCTAATACTCTAAAGTAATTTATTGTGTCCCTAAAATATTTTTTTTTCAAGTACACACAACACTCTAAATTACTATTTTCTATTAGATTTATTTACATAATTTGATTGAATTAAAAAATTAATTAATATGACAAGTATTTTCTAAAAGGGTCATAATTACATTAAGTTCCTTATATCCATTACATCAAGTTTATCAATCACATAAGACCATGTGTCCTATTTTTTATGTGGATTTATAGTTAAATAATATCCTCTGGTCCTAAAAATAGGATATAGTTTGTAGTGCAATCTATATTTAGGACCGGAAGTAATAATAATTAAAAAACATGACACATGGTCACATAATTGGAGAACTTGACGAAATCGATATTAGGAACTTGATCAAGATATTTTCCTTTCTAAAATATCTTAGTTATCTTCTTTAATTCTCTCATTCATCCTTCTTCTTGATTATTAGTGAGGAGCATTAATAGGGTTAATATTGACAAAGATGAAAAAGAAGTCCTATATGTAAGATCAATATGAACTCTCTAAACTAGATTGGTTATTTTTTAGTGTATTGAACTCCTTGAATTATTTTTTGATGTGTATCGAACGTCTTAAATTATCTAAATTGTTAAGTGCATAAATAAAAAAAAGTACTTTAAAGTAATTAGAGTTGGGAAATCGAGCTGAACGTATCAGGCCGATGCGTTTAAGCCCTAGCCTTTTAAGGGCCGGACTTGTAAATTGAAGTTTTTAAATAAAGTTGGTCTTATAAAGCCGGCCTTGTAGGGATAAGGGCCTAAAAGGGCCAGCCTTACAGGGCCAAGGGCCAGCCTATTAGGCCCTTTACATATATATATATTTTTTGTTTCATTAACTTGATTTGACAATTTAATTTACTAATTTATATGTATTTTGTATTTGTTATAGAATTAGTTATCTATTTAATTACAAATACATAATAACTATACTTTAATTTTATGATTTGATTTAATATTTGTTGTAAATAAAGATTATGAATGTATTCATGATATGAGAGAAGACATTTTTGATATTTTTACCCATAAAGCAGAGTCTAATACTCGAAGTGAAATACGATCAAATGTCTTTGAAATAGATGATAGTGGTGAAGAAGATGAAAATAATAATCATCGTACTCATGTTATTTAGTGGTAAATTTGTTATGCTTTGTGTGAGTTACTTGTAGACAATAGTTTACTCTTGATTATGAATTAATGACTGCGTTTATTTATGCATTAAGTATGTTGTGTAGACATTAATGTTGACAACATTTATTTGATAAATTAGAACTTTAATTGTTATATTTTACTAATTTTATTTCTTTGAAAAAAATGTACGAAAAAAAAAATTAATTCATAAAAATGTTTTCAAGCCCTGTAGGTCTGCATGCTCTCGAACTGGGTCTTAAAAAATAAACATTTTTCTTCTCCAAAGCCCTTTAGGGCTGGTTGGCCCTAGCCTCCAAGAGCCAGCCCTATAGGGTCGGGCTGACTCCAATTCTCAACTCTAAAAGTAATGGATGCATATAAAAAATTAAAAAAACTTATACACCATAAAATTTTTTAAGATATTGGATAGACCTTGAAAAAGAGTACTTCTTGATACTGTTGCATCTAAACCCTTTACTAAATGCAAGGATGGAAACATTACACATCACCAAGAAGGAATTCTAATTTTTCAGGTCGGTTGAGTAAAGGAGAAGTCATAAAACACACAATGACTTTAAAAAGGTTGACTGAAAAGTCGCCTAGATTTTTTTTCCATACGTATGGGCGTTTGGAGATGCTTTAAGCCATCACATCTGTATTGTATTATGACTAATTAAAATAAGTTAAAATATACTTTTAGTCCTTTAAATTTATATAAGATATACTTTTGATCTCTTAACTTTATAAAGTATATTTTTAATCCTATAATTCTAACACTGTTAATTTTGCTAGCGGAAAATGCAAACTCAAGTGATAACAGTATAAACTTAAGTGATGACCGTGTAATTAAATGCTATTCAGTTTAAATTTAAAATATGGGTAAATTAAAGAATATATAAAATTTATATAATTGAATGCTATCACTTGAGTTCGCTGGGTTAACTTTTTCCATTAGCAACATTAGCGGTGTTAGAATTTTAGAACAAAAAATATACTTTATATAGTTAAGGGACCAAAATGGATCCGGACTAGTTAGAGCAAAGCTTTGGTGAAATGGGTGGGCAACCAAAAATAATAATTAATGGACCAAAAATATGCTTTATATAAAATTTAAAGGATTAAAAGTATACTTTAGTTATTAAACTATAACAATTCATTTTACATTAATCCTATATCGTACGTGAGTTATTTGGAGAAATTCAAATTTTATAATTTAAAATGCATATACTTCTTAATTTAGAAAAACGAAAAACACAATTCCCTCTCGTCATCTTTAAAATCATACAATTTGAATTTCTGTGAATGACTTATATATCATGTAGGATTAAAATAAAATGAGTTGTTATTTTATTTTTATTTTTTTTTATAAAGAAATTTTAGGAAAGGGGGTGGGTTCACGCACGATCTAAGGACATGGTGAAATCTCCCTTCCTCTTAGGTGATACCGATGTTGGGCAGGACGAGCCGTCTATTACCCTCAGACGTTAACCTAGACACTTAGGAGTTAGGATACCTTAACCAACGCCTTAACCAACTCTTTAATTAGTTAGAATATAAATGAGATAACGCTTCTAAAATATGTAAGTATTTCTCATATATATATATATATATATATATATATATATATATATATATATATATATATATATATATATTATTACCCTCAATGAACCATCATACTCAACTTTTTTTCTTTAAAACAATCAGATTTGTTTTTTTGGGTGAAGAAACACATATCGAGGAGTCGTGTTTCATTTTCAAAATTTGAAAGGGGAAGAGAACTTGAAAAAAAAAACCAGAAAAGCTCTCTCATTTGTTTCCTTAAGTCAGTCAAATCTCTAAAGAATCTTATTCGCTAGTGCTTAAAACCCCAACCCAATACGAAAAATCCGTTTGTTATTTCTTTATTTTGCTTTCGCCGGTGAATTCTCTGTTTCTTTGTCTCCTTCTTTGCTGGTTTCTTTCGGTGAAGCAGAACCTCAACTCCTCAGAGCTCGGATTCCAATTCGCAGCGAGTTTTATTTCTCGTTTTGACTTAGCATTTCATTAGAGCTCCCTCCTTTTGCCAGATCTTGCTTCGATTATCAGGACTTTACAGGTATCTTTGGGTTAATCTAATTAATTACCCAATTTTTCTTCGTCTTTGTTTTGAATAGTATTACATTGAAGTGGAGATGCTGCTAGGTTCAAGCTATTTCTAGTCGCTTACTTCTTTGGAGTATCCCGTGTATTAGGCTATTTTCTTGAGCAATTTGAGATCACGTGTTCCAAATTTTGAACGTTTTGACTACATTCCCTTTAGTTGCAAGCTTCGGGTGGACTTTCTGCCAAGTCGATTTCGGTAGGTACACTCTAGCGCGCAAATTTCTCCTACCGACGAGGTTTTAATATTTGACGAGTTAATTTAGGCTTCTATTAGGGATGGTTTTTCCCATGGGTTTCCATAGGCTATGGGGCACAGTTGTGTTGTCTTACTTGACTAGTTTTATTAATTTTTATTATATTCAGAGGGTATTTCCACAATTATGCAAAAATTGATGCGTGGATGTGCGACTGCGGTGGTGCTGAGTTTGGAAATATCACCTTGTTGAATTATATTTAATTAAAGAAATCACTTGATTTGCTTGCTCTGTACAGTTACTTGCGGAGGTTATGGGGGTAAAGCACGTGTTTTTCTTTCTTATGGTTCACTTAACTATTTCAAGAATGGCTGCTTAAAATTTTTATTTCCTTTACCATTTCTTCTAGCACACTTATATTGGAAAACTAGTATGACTTGTGAATAATACTGGTATATTTAAGGGTTTAGGGATTTCCATAGAGCATAATCTTTTCCCCTCATGAAAATGTGTACATGGTGTATTTTCCTCCTATTGTTCGTTTGAACTACTGTCTTGTTCCATTCTTTTAACAAATTCAGTTGTCTTCTGTGTACATTTTAGGAGGGGCTGTATTATAATAATTGGCACTTCTGTTTCATACTTGGAGGATCCGTGCCAATTTCTAGATGGTGAAGAGTGGCTTTTGCATGTAATTTTATGAACATACAGTTAGAGAAGTTTGGATATGATGGGGATCATTTCTCGCAGGTTAAGTCATATTTAGATTTTTTTTTTCATACTAATTATTGTCAGTAATGATTTTCAAGTGACACCAGCTTCTTTTTGGCTGCAGTCCGACTAATAGAAAACCACGTGAAAGTATGAGGCTTATCGTAACTACTTTTATTGGAGTGATTTTTGGATTCTTCATAGGAGTATCATTCCCAAAATTGTCAATAACAAAGGTTTGACATACTTTCTGTTTCTTCATTCTGTTCACGGCGTACCTTGTAAATGAGTGAAATATTCAAATATTTAATGTTGATGTGATGCCATTGTAGTTATGAATTGAAAACTTTGACTATGATCTTACTGTTGAATCTCCCATATCTCTTGTTTCTTCATCCTTCTAAGGGTGCACCTTTTATTTGAGTGAATATCTGAATACTCTTTGATGATGTGTTGTTATTACATTTTTGTGGGACACTAACGGTGATTATAATTTTGCAGTTGACTCTTCCATACAGCCTGCTTCCATCCATTGATCTCACTTACATTGAAGACAAATATACAGGTAGCAATACTTGGTCTTTCATGAAGGGTTCCAACAGAAGCTCATCACAAGATCAATCATTGATTGATTCATCAAAGGTGCACTTCTTTTCCTCTCATTGTTTGTAAGGATATTTATACCATCTTTGATTGAGGGGATGGGAATAGACGCTTAGGCTATGGTTATAAATAAGCCTTCAAATTCATCCAAGATTATGCACTTATAGTATTATTTATGAAGGACGATACAGAAGGCAGTGGATTTCACTTCTGTCTTGCCTCACCAAACAAAGAATTTGCATACCAAATATACTTTTTCTTTACATACCAAATTTAGGTTTTGGCCCATTATGGTTAATTCCTTTTCTTCCCGCATTCCAATTCCAATTTCCTTAGAAATCATTGCCAACATACCATATGGGCCTTGAATATGCCGGGCAGTATTTTTTGCCAACATATTTAGAAGCATGCCTAATGAACAAAACAGGGTGTATTTATGTATTCCTAACAGAACCCTTTTTCTTGTATTTTTATATGCTATTATTGAAACGGCCATTCAAATATAGTGTTGAATATATGTTGCAAGCACATGCTGTAGATATGTTACAATAGTTTAGAGGATGAAAATAGGCTAAAGCAACTTGAGAATAGCAAAAGGACTTTCTCTTTCCCCATCCAACTTTTTCCATTGTTATAAATCTTGTTTTACCACAAATTCTTTAAATAGTAGGCCACTTGTATTATTATTGAAGAATTCTTTTTTGTTATCATATAATCATATTCATATTGGAAAAAAATATGTTGTCAAAATTTATACTGATCAGATATTCACTCTATATTTACTCGCTTCTCTGCAGATTTGGGTGCCATCAAATCCAAGAGGTGCAGAAATGTTACCTCCTGGAATAGTTGAAGCTGAGTCAGACTTTTACTTGCGTAGATTGTGGGGTAAACCTAGTGAGGTGTGTACACTAAAAACATTTACCGTCGCTGTGCTGCTACATGACCTCCAATTGTTATAAGAGAAATTGCTTTCTATTTTTTTTTTTTCTTTTGATTCTTCTATTATTTCTAAATGTTTTTCCTTGATGGGGTGTGATTGGTACATAGAGTGAGTCTCTTTCAGGGAACAGAATTGATGCAACAGACTGAGGTGCTGTTGAGCCTTTTACAGCTATTAATAGAACTTGTTAAAGCGTGGTCTTAAATGTGTATGACGACACTTCTAAGGGGCTATGTTATGAAATAAACTTGCTGTAGACACCCGCGTTTGAGAATGAAATGAGTTTTGGAAGAATATAACATTGAAAAGTAGTTTGCTAATTTTTTTAACTCCAGCTTTATTTCATGTTGTTGTTTGGTTAATATGTGTGCATTTATTTTGTTGTTTCTTTCAGGATTTAACCTTTAAGCCAAAGTACCTTGTAACCTTCACTGTTGGCTATAATCTAAAGGACAATATTGATGCAGCTGTTAAAAAGGTATCTCTTTTCTCTTTTTGACTGCATTTTTGTTTTTATCTGTGTCTTGTGACTTAATATGTTGCTTGAACAGTTCTCAGAGAACTTCACCATCCTTCTGTTTCATTATGATAACCGAACAAGTGAGTGGGATGAGTTTGAGTGGTCCAAGAAGGCTATTCATATAAGTGTTCGTAAACAGACCAAATGGTTAGAAGCTTGTTATTATCCTTTTTTTTATACTAACTATAATGTTTTTTAGCTTAAATTGATGGTTACCATTTCATTTCTCAACACCTAGGTGGTATGCCAAGCGGTTTCTGCATCCTGACATTGTGGCACCATATGACTATATATTTATATGGGATGAAGACCTAGGGGTTGAGCATTTTAATGCAGAGGAGTGAGCATTTGATATGAAATACTTTTTATCTTGTTTTATTTTTGTTTTTCTTCTTTGGCCAAAGTTTTATTTCTGTCTCACTGAAGATGTTTTATGTTCCTTTTAACTACTCAATTGCAGATACTTAAAGCTGGTGAGGAAGCATGGCTTAGAGATTTCACAGCCTGGTCTGGAACCTAATAAAGGGTTGACATGGCAGATGACAAAGAGAAGAGGTGATCAAGAAGTTCACAAGTAAGAATGATGGGAGTACTATATTGGTTTTTCTTGTGGTGCATGTTTTGTGTAAGAATGGAAACTAACTGTTTATTTGTTGTATTTTTGTCAGAGTAACAGAGGAGAAACCAGGATGGTGTTCTGACCCTCATCTACCTCCCTGTGCGGCGTAAGTAACTGCTGGTTGATAAAGTATTATTATTGTACTCTTTGGAAGTTCTTTCTGTTTTGATCGTATCACCCCAATGCAGGTTTGTTGAGATTATGGCTCCAGTGTTTTCACGAGATGCTTGGCGTTGTGTGTGGCATATGATTCAGGTTTGAACTCTCGTCCTAAATTAATAAATGTCTTTCATATTAAAATTATTGAATTGATTAGATTAATTTTGAGTTAAGCACTTGTTTGTCCCAATCACTGAAAATTGTAAGCTTTGGTACTGCAGAACGACTTGATCCATGGGTGGGGCCTTGATTTTGCTCTTAGAAAATGTGTTGAGGTAAGTCCATTCTGTTATTACTTTATCAAAATCTATTTGTTTTTTTAATTGTTTAAAATTCTTATTTTCTTGTGTTGGTGGTAGCCTTAGTAGAGGCACAAACCCAAGAGAAGAAAAATGAATTACAAAGTGACATGCAATGTACTTTAGACTGATTCCTCTTTGCCTGATACAGCCTGCTCATGAGAAGATCGGAGTTGTTGATTCTCAGTGGATTGTCCACCAAGGTGTTCCTTCATTAGGGAATCAGGTAATTTGTATGCCATGGTTAAGTTTGTTTAATATATTAATTATTAACAATTTTGCCCAATAAAGACCAAAAAGAAAAGATGGAAGAACAGAGACTCTTATGTATTTTACTGTGCTTTGTAGGGAGAAGCACAAACTGGGAAAGCACCATGGCAGGGGGTATGTATTGAATGTTTCATTTATTTCTTTCTGCTTTATTACATTTTTGCGGGTTGCTTACACACTTGATACTTCTAATGATCAATGCAAACAATAACATGTGTTTTGTTCATTTTTCTTACCCAAATATTTAATTACATTAAATTAATGAAGAACTCGAATGTTTATAGTGATGGAAGGTTTTATATTTGAAGGAATACTACCTCCGATCTTTAATATAAGATCTACTTAGTTTTAATGGGTAGATTAAGGAAATTAGTTATTTGTCAAAAGTATGTGTTGGTTTCTCTAAAATACCCCCTCTTAAATCCTTTTCATTGAAATTACCTCTTAGATGCAAACTTCCCTAACATGTGCAATCAATAGGGATAGTTTAGGAAAAAGTTATAAACATGGGGAACAAAGTGGATTATTCTTATATTTAGGATCAAATTCTATCCCCAAATTAGTTCTTATATTAAGGACTAGATATAGTATTTTATATTAATTGTCTGATATTTTCATGGTTGTGGTAACAGGTGAGGGAAAGATGTAGAAAGGAGTGGACTATGTTCCAGAGTCGGCTGACAAATGCAGAAAACACATATTACAAGTCCTTTGGTATTGATCCTTCCAATTCCACAGCTCATTAGGCTCAATAATGAGGAAAGAAAAAAAAAAAATTTGACATGTATACAGCTGCTGTTGCCGGTCTGCTGTCGGCTCTGCCACCACCACCACCACTGTGCTTAGTTGTTTTCATTACAATTTTTTTATATCTTGTTCTCACCATTGTTCTCATGCATGTAACCTCCTCGGTTATGTCAAGGAGAGAGTCCTAGTTTAGGACAATCTGGAACCCTTTTGATGTATCTGGTTTATTTGATTATATCATTAATATTATATAATCATATCATATTCTTGGAAACCCACTGATTGAGCAGAGTGACAATTCTAATGATGTATATTTGTGAACAACGAGGACAGAGGAAGCTGTCTGTTCGCCTGCTGTAATGGAGGCAGGCCTGCACACAAGCTGATGTTATTCCTTTTGTTCACAACCAGGGAAACAAGATACTGATAATACTAATCAATCATCTTTTAGCCCAATATATTTGCAAAGATAAGGGATATTCATTAGAGTTTAGGGAAAATTGGTGAAAATTCTCCATGTAGAAATTTTATTGGCCATAATAACCTATATTTTTATATATAAAAAGTACTAGTACTTTGAATGATTTCATACAATGAAGTTCCTTTTTTTTTTTTGATTAAGAAAGGCAAGCCGGAGCTTGATAGAATGTTAAATAAGGATAGGACCTTAATACAACAAGCAAAAAGAAAGAAACTACTAGCTACAAGCCATTTGGTCTTTCAGGGCTAGATCAAGGCATCCTCTTGGAATCGTGGGACTCAGGATCACCTGAGCATCATTAGGGGCGTCATGGGCTCATGGCCTTGTTTAGACATATAGTCAGCACAAGCAATGTTGCTTCTCGAAGTGTAGCGAATCTCCACATCCCAGTCTTGGTATAGCAGATCACGAATGTCGCTAATGAGCATACGAAACGGGTGATCATTGAAACGGTCTCGCATGACGATGTTGATGGCATCCAGTGAATCAGAGTACAGGATGATTTTCTGAAGCCCCATTTGGCGGGCCACCATTAGACCTGTCCTCATGGCATAAAGCTCAGCTTCAACAACGATGCTGGTTCCAAGTGACTTGTGGAATCCCATCATCCAATGACCTTGGGAATTCCTAATTACTCCTCCGCATGCAGCTTGATTCTGAGATCTCACCGATCCATCCACGTCTATGCGCACCACATTAGCAGGTGGAGCGGTCCAGCTTCGTTCTTCCAACCTATCAAATTGAAAAAATTTATGAGATAAAGATTGATTAGTTGTGTGTTCCATAAGCAGGTGATTACAAAAGTGAAGCATCTCCCTAGTATCGGTGTTTTCTCCCTGGAAAAGAAATTTGCATCTGATAGTCTAGAGAATCCAGCATCCGAAGCTGAAAACTCTTGGCCAGGAAAAGTTCCGAAATCTTCCTTTCCCAGGATTATGATTGCTGTTCCACTTTAGCCATCCCTGCAAATTACCTGCAAAAAACTGAGAATAATAGTTAGTCTGTAAAATTTGTTTCCATAGGTTTTTTGCTCTATCACAGTCTCTGATTATATGAACCACGCTTTCTTCCTTGTTACAAGAGAAAGGGCAATGATTGTCACTAGTAAGACCTCTTCTAGCCCTGAGAGAATTGGAGGCAAGCCTTTCATGGCCAACCTGCCACATGAAAAATTTAACTTTCTCGGGGAGATTCCATTTCCACATCAAAGTCTAGTAGTTATTCACCCCCGTTTCTCCAGGGTTCGATAGCAAGCGATAGGCAGATTTAACCGAGAAACAACCATCTTTTTCAATTCTCCATGTAAAGCAATCCGGAGTATTGCTAGAAGGGGGACGCATTTTAACAACATAGTTGATAATAGAAGAAGGTAAAATGCCTTGCCATCTTCTAAAGTCCCAACCTCCATTATTCGAAAGATAATCTTTCACCAAAGCGTCTTCATCAACAAATGAAGGATTGGTAACAAAGGCGATAAGCGGACGGTCAAGAGGGAGCCACAGATCATGCCAGAACTTGGTTCCCGCACCGTTGTTAACCTTTTTCCCAACACCAGAAAGGAATTTATTCCAAACTTGGACTATTGCTTTCCAAGCCAAGGATGAGTTTCTCTTTCTAGAGATAGAAGGCACCAGGAGATTGCCACAGTTATATTTGGCCCAAAGGCACTGAACCCATAGAGCCTGTTGATTTGTCAGGAGATTCTAACAAAGTTTCATAATAAAGGCCTTATTTTGGCGACGAAGGTTCTTAAATCCCATACCCCCTTGTTTCTTAGCCTGAGTTACTTTATCCCAGGCTATGAGATGCATTTTTCTCACATCTTCGTCTTGGGACCACAGAAACTTCCTTGAGATCTTATCAAGCTCATTGATAGTACAAATTGGGAGAAGAGTTGACTGCATGTAGTAGTTCCTTTTTTGTCACTAAAGTTTGAGACTGTTTACTAAATTTTCAAATTACTTTAATTATCTTGTGACTTGAAATCTCACTTGGTGAGAGTCTTATATATTGGGATGTCTTTTTTTCTGTATTATGGAGCTATCTGTGTAATGGGGTGATGTTGGTTTGAGCGTGATGTGGATTTGGTTTATTGAATTAACTGTTGTTTGTTTGGGAGCCACAAGAAGTTGGATATGTGATGAAAGGGACAAATGAGATTAAAAGGTATTATTTAGAGGTTAAGCCGGACAGGAGGAGGAAGCGAGGCCTCTTAACTGAAAGGTGAGCATTGCTGCCACCAGTCACAACCGCTGTGGCCACCGCTTGTCTCCACACAACATGTGGCTTCCGCTTCTTTCTTCACATTTCTGGTGAGCATCCCCCACTTGCAGATTTCATATTTTTATTTGAGTGGTGGATTTTTGGTCAAGCTTCTCTCTGGATTTTTCCTGTTCTATCTACTATAACATAGGAAAATCCCTAAAAAGTACTGCACAAACTTCAAAATTCTCTGGAAGTCACGGGAATAAGCAAAAAGATAAATAGGGAATAAAGTAGGAATCACTAATAAGAGATTTTTAGATGTTGGTACTTTTACAAATCTTCCCCTTATAGACTACATAGCAAAAGACGTGGTTGAAAGTGATAAATATTTTTACAAATGTGAACTTCTGCATTACAAGTGTATTCAATAATTAAAACATTATATTTTTACTTTTAAAAATTGACATTTAATCCCTACCTATACTTATAAAGCTAACGACAAGATTTATAAAAGTATTTACCATTTTTATAACGCTATATACTACTCCCTCTGGTCCTAATTATAAGACTTAGTTGACTTTTTTTGGAGATATTAAGGAAGCTAATTAAATTATTTTAGAGTATTTTTATTTTTAATTTTTTCTTCAAACTAATATATAATCTAAAAATATACAACATATGAAATGATTAAGTAATTTATTTAACTTCCTTAATCTCTCCAAAAAAAGTCAACTATGTCTTATAATTAAGACTGAAGGTAGTACTACTTATAACAAGTGTAATCAGTGAGGGGCAATTTTTGTAGAAACATTGACTCTTCGAAATCAAAGATTCCTACCATTTTCCTTACCTGTCTTCTTGTATGTTCAAATGACATCTTGAGGTTTTAGAAATTTATGAGGACTTCCTTCAGCCTTAAATATAAGATGAAGTTGACTTTTTTTTAGAGAGATTAAAGAAGCTAAATAAGTTACTTAATTATATAATATGTTGTACTCCCTCCATCCCTAATTATAGGAGCAAATTATCAGAATTTGGGGAGATTAAGGAAGGAAGTTAAATTAGTTAATTATGTGTATTTTCCAAAAATACCCCTCTGAAAATTAAAAAAGAGATTAGAGCAATTATGCACAGTTGAGTATTTTTTTTTTGGTCGGAACACAGTGGAGTATTGCGATATCAATTTCTGAAAAATGAACATTGAACATTAAATCAAAAAGTCTTGCAATTGAATATATAGGTGTATAAAGTATAAAATTATATACTTATGCACAGTGGAAAATGAACATTGAACATTAAATAAAAAATGACACTATTTTTATATGACATTAATGAGTTGCAAACATTATTTACTTTATAAAATATATAGGTGTATTATTAAATTATTATTGTCTTTAATTATTATTGAGAAAGTATAAATAGGGGTATTATAGGAAAAAAATGACAAAAGTTAAAACTTGCTCTTATAATTAGGACCAAAACCAACTCTAAAATTTGCTCTTATAATTAGGGACGGAGGGAGTATATTATATTAAGGAAGCTAAGTAAGTATAAGAGGAGTTAACTTTATTTAAAATCAAATATCTCATACGACTTCGACCAATAGGTTACTTTCGAACCAAATTTTTTTTTTGGAGCATACTGAGAGAGGTGAAAATTCTCTGCGTGAAAGGAATAGTTCTCCTTTAATATAATAAAGGGTTAAGGAGCAATTTTACACATGAGCTTTTCCCCCAGTAGTGCCCAGCACCACGTGCTTTTTTCTGGAGCAAAAGTACACACGTGGTTATGTTTTAGGAGCGCCTAGCACCACGGCAGTTAGTTGACCGTTAGTCAACCGTTAACTTGGATGGAATGCGTGACGTGGCGTGACGTGGCGCTTATTTGGACTGACACGCTGACATGGACGCTGACGTGGATGCTGACGTGGACGCTGATGGTAGGAAAAAAAGAAAATTACTATTTTGCCCCTTAGTTTTAAATGAAAATTACCTTTTTGCCCTTGGTTTTAAATGAAAATTACCCTTTTGCCCTTAGTTTTAAATAATAATAAAAACTAAAAATACCCTTCCACCACAGGCCCCACCACCGCCGCCGACCACCACCACCGGCCGGCGGCGGCCGACCACCACCGGCGGCGACGGCCGACCACCGGCGGCGGCCGCGGTGGTCGGCCGCCGGTGGTGGGGTGGCCGGTGGTGGGGCCCACCAAGGAGGGGGTATTTTTAGTTATTTTTTTTAAAAAAAAAACTTTGGGTAAAAGGGTAATTTTTATTTAAAACTAAGGGCAAAAGTGTAATTTTACCCGAGTTACTGTTCATTTCCATCCAACTTAACAGTTGACTAACGGTCAACTAACTGCCGTGGTGCTGGGCGCTCCCAAAACGTAACCACGTGTATACTTTTGCTCCAGAAAAAAGCACGTGGTGCTGGGCGCTCCTGGGAGAAAAGCTCATGTGTATAAGTTTCTTGGTGAAAAGATTACAGAGTTTGACCCCAAGAACATAAAAAATCATGTTTTTGGGACATGTGAATTACTACTAGTATCTACCAACACGTGTGAATTGTGAGATATGACTTATGAGGATTTTTTTTTTTTTTTGCTCAGAATGACTTATGAGGATGACGCAATACAAAATGGACAATGCACTTTCACTGCTATGCACGTGCGTCACATTGAAGCCCTGAACCTACTCACCACCCTGGTTATCCCCATGAACCTAACCTTAGTTACAGTTTCAGTGGTTAGGATCTTCTCCTCTGTATTTATCAAAGCCACAGCCCAATTTGGTTCTCTGTTGGTTTTCCCCTGTTCAATAACAGAGATTACACACACGCACCCTGAAACAGAGCACAAGAAGAAGAAGAACAATTATGGGTCTCTTTTTTATCCCTAATTTAGCTGAAGGAGTCCTTCCTGTTCTCTTGGTGAACACAGTTCTATCAGTAGTTCTGCTCAAGAACATGCTGAGATCTGTGCTGGAAGCCGTTGGCGTGACATCGTCCTCGTCATCATCTTCATCATATTCTCAGAACGCAGAGGAAGATACAGATGATGAAACAGAGAGAGAAAGTTGGAGAAGAAGGAGGGTGTCAATAACACAGTACAAGGTGTGTAGTAGAGAAGAAACAACGACGACAACAACAAGTGACTCTGGTTCGAGTGTTGGATTGGGTGCGGTGGAGTGCTGCGTATGTCTGTGTGGGTTCGAAGCGAATCAGGAGGTGAGTGAATTGCCCTGTAAACATTTCTTCCACAGAGGTTGTTTGGACAAGTGGTTCGATAACAAACACTTAACCTGTCCTCTCTGTCGTTCCACAGATTGATGATGAATTAGCTTTTAGATTCTTACAAAAACCAATCTCAAAATACTTTTTTTTTTTTTTTTTATTCTTGGGTTTTCTTTGTGTTTAATTTGTAACCCTTTAATCTCCTGAACTCTCTCAACTCCTCTCTTCCTTTTATTTTGTCCTTCTTCATGTGTTCGTTTTTTGACCAAAATCATAGCTAGCAGCAGGTTGTGATGATTTTTGTTGATATGTGAAGTTGAAATCGTCAAAAAAGCTGTGGAGGGATGAGATGGAAATATATACTTTTTAATTTATTCCGATGAATAAATCTAATTTAAGTGCAGTTCATGTGCATGAAAAGTTTTCCGGCCACCTTACCGGTGGTCTTTTTTCTTTTCGGCGGTGCCGGTGGCGTGGGGATAAGAATTCGAGATGCTAATTCTTCATTCAAGTAATTTCCGGGATTGCTCTGTTTTATGATACCTTTCTTACATTTACATATTTAGATTATGCCTCTCTTATTCTTTAATCTCCATGCAAGACTGTTTACTTTAATTCTAAATATATATAACAGTTGGATTTACTTTACCTTCCAAATTTATTAATTGTTTCAATAAAATATCCTGATTAATTATACGTATTAAGGGGGGTTTTTGTTTAGGTAGTTTTGATGCACATGATTAAAAGTTTTTTTTTTTTTTTTTTTTTTTTTTAACTTTTAGAAAAATCAACATACATACATTTGTTATAAATAACTAAATAAATTAATTTTATTAATATCTATAAATTAATTATTTAACTCTTATATTAAAGTTCATGCGCACAATACATATTTTGGGAAAAAATATATCAGACTTGAATCTAACCGAAAGAAATGGTAAAATTTTAAATAGAGTAAATACATTTTTTGATCCCTGACAAAAAACACGGACCCCATTTTGGTCCCTGAAAAAAAAAAGACCATTTTTCGTCCTTTTTATGGGATTAAAAATGACATTTTAGAAATTTGTGAGGGATCAAAATGTTCATCAATCGACCCTTATTTGTCATTTTTATGGACTAAAAAAGACATTTTTTTGTCAGGGACCGAAAAGAGGTCTGTGTTTTTTGTTAGGGACCAGAAAAGGGTATTTACTCTTTAAAATATTTGTTTTCCTTTTAAAATTTTATTTCATTAATTACCATCAATCAATCTGTTTTTGCTCCGATTAATATATGAGTTAGAATTGTTTTCGAAATCAAAGCCTTTGGAGATGTAAAAAAGAATCTCAGGCTAAACCAAAGAGAGAATAATATAAACCACACACTAACAGTTTTGGGCGTACAAATACAATAATAATAATACCAACCATAACTTATGATGTTGTTCAGACAGACAGAGAAATCACTCATAAATATGAATAATACAGACACTAAATTAAAGTACAGTCTTCACTCAGATACATTATTTTGATAAAATACAAGACTAAACTTCATATACCACTATTATTGTTCTTAGCTCGCTCCCCAAACAACGACATGTAAGAGTTTATATAGGGGAGAATTAAGGAATAGTTTCACATAAATAAATTCATTACTAAAAGGTCCCATAATAAGTTAACATGTCATCATATGACAGCTTGAGGGACCTTATAGTGACTAAATTACTTATATTAAATTGCACAATAATTCTCCCTAATTTATAGGCAGGTTTGGTTTCACCGTTGAAAACCATCAAATTCATAATTCTGTGAAATCATATCTGCTACTATACCTCCAGTTCTAATTATAAGATAGAGATGACTTTTTTGGAAAAATTAAGGAAGCTGGATAAATTACTTAATCATATCATATATTGTGTATCCTTATATTATATATTAGTTTTTATTAGTTAAACTAATTAGTTTGGAGAAAAGAAAATACTCTTAATTAATTTAATTAGCTTCCTTAATCTTTCCAAAAAAATCAACTTAGTCTTATAATTAGAACGGGAGGGAGTTTTATGAAAAATGATGATTTTTGGTTCTAACATGAAACCAAATGCACTATTATATATATGCATGTATTATTGAGCACGACATGAAGTGCTATATATATATATATATATAATAAGAGAGTGTGTTGGGTTGATATGTGTGTGTGTGTTTTTTTAGTAATAAGGGTTGATAGACCTGAGCCTGGCTAGTTGAATTCTGCTGTTTTCGTGCTTGATGAAAGCATCAGCTTCATCATCAACACTTTCGTTGGGAGCATTAACAGGATCCTTGTTGTAAACGACGACGTTTTCTTGGGGGACGACGATGTTGCTGCTGCTGTTGTTTCTGCTGATGATCTCCTGTTCCTCAGCCTTAAATGCCACGTGGTGCTTGGGATGGTGGCGGCGGCGACTCACACCACCGTCACTGTCGTAGCCGGTGGAGGAAGGGTTCCACCCGCTGTGGTGGCGTCCGTCGTAGTTTCTGGGGAAATATTGGAACGCCATTTATATTTCTATGTGTGCTGCTTCTTAATTAATTATGAAGTTTGATTCGTAGCCCTAGGGTTTATATAGTGAAGATATTTGTAGATTGAATCTGATGCCTCTCAACTCAATCCCTCCAATAATTATGATATTTAGAGATTTTAAAGCATCTGAATTAATTTCAACATCGGGAAATTAACAGGTGTGATGGATATATGGATGTGGAGGAAGCGATTCGAAACGAACCGCCATTGATGAATTGGGAATAATTGGAGAAGCTTTTGTGGGAGGGAGAGAGAGAGAGAGAGACGTTAACGGAGGATTCAAGATTTGAATATAAATTCCGATTCGTTTTTGTCTTTTTCCCTCTGCGACGGAATAATGCTGCTGGATTATCCTTCATGATAAGGATTCTGGACTAGATGGGGATAAAACCACGTGGTTTCATGAGCATATAAATTGATTTATTTATTTTTTTAGAGTTAAGGGAGAAAAAAAAATCTTTCGAGTTGGCAATGTCAACAGCAACTAATTTCTTATTATTGTGATAAGATGTTAATTAAATTTTGATCTAAACAGTTAAAATTTAAAATTTTTAAATGATTAATTCATTTTTATAAAAAGAGATAGTTTTAAAATTATCTTTATTTTTAATTTCATATATAATAAAATAAAAATTTATTAAAAATATAAAAATTAAATTAGATTAAATCTAGACCGTTCAAAATCAATATAATGGTTTGATGAGAATAAAATGTGCTCCCAAATCTTTTATTCAAAGTGTGCCCACTATCATAAGTTTTTCGGAGGTGCGAAAATTCCTATGGACATTAGGCCTTAAATTTGCAAGGGCCAAAGTTAAAATTTTTTCCTCAAAAGTGAAAACAAACTTAAAAGGGTGCCTTATAAAGCGAGGGCCTAAAAGAGCTGGCCTTATAAGGTCAAGGGCTTATCCTTTTAGGCCCGCATGTTTTTTTTTAAAAAAAAATTATTTATATGATAATAATATTATTGGTTTTTTATTCTTTGTTAATGATGTTGCAAATATTTAGTTATTATTATTGTTTTTTTATAATTAAGTTTCATAAGAATATCTTATATTAATAATCCTAAAAATTAAAAATTTATAAAATATATTTCTTATTTCATAAATATTCTTACTAATTTTATATATTTTTTGACTTATTTTCTAATGATTGTTTTGTTCACATCTTGTGTTGTTTATTTTATTGACTACTTACACTTTTTAACACATATTTATAAGAAGTAATTTTAATTTTTTTAAGTTTACTCATTAATATTTGTAATTGTGGTATGTGGACAATAGTTTACCTTTGATTATGACTTAGTGACTGTGTTTGTTTGTTGTATGATGAGTATTGTTTACACCTTAATTTTCACAATATTTATGTGTTGAATTAGGATTTTTATTGTTCTAATTTTATTTCTTCAAAAAAACTAAAAAAATAGTACAATATTGTTAAAATAGCTTCAACCTTGTAAGACCAAACCTAAAAAAATGACTGTTTTTTTTTAGGCCTTGAAGGGCCAACCCTTTTTACCAGCTCTCTGATAGAATTTTTTTTTTTTGGTCAGAAAGCTCTAATAGACATTAAAGAGGTAATTTTGTAGTGGGACACACGCTACATCTATACGTACATAGATATATGGGTGGGCCTTTGATAGATTGATAGAAGTCAATTGGGCCTAACCTATTTTTATGCACTCTACTCAATAGCGAGGAGGGTATTGATGAGGTTTTGAACTTGAGTTAGTGGAATTAGTGTGGTTTAGAAATGTATAGTTAGAGTCAAGTTAACATTTACCACATCATGAATTTGGATTATTAAAAATACGCTAAGCTTTTTTTTAGGGGTATCATTCCCTCAATATGTTAGAAGAATTTGAGCCAAAAAAGAAAAGGTTAGAAGAAACTTGTGCACCCATCATATTTTTTTTTTTTTTTGATAAGAAAAGGTTTTGGAGGGGTTCAGTATTAGTCCCCCACCAAGACCAGGGCACGGCTCCGGGCTCTTTGAGCACTTAATGGGGACTTACGAGATCGCCTACCAAAGGAGTCTCAACGACGGCAGCGGGGATCGAACACACATCCATTTGGGACTTGACCAAATCCCTTACCATCATATTCATAAAAGCTTGAACTTGCAACAAATACTTAAAAGAGATGTTTGGTGTTATTGGGTCAAAAGGCCTAATAAATATTTTGAGTTTGAGTCTAGGTAGAGAGATAAAGTATTGGGTGAAGTTGCAAGAATGGCCATGAACTTTTAATAAAAGTATGTCTAGCACCTTATATATTTTAAAGGTATAAAAATACTCATAAATATTCAAAATGGAAGTGAAATTGCTAGTACCATTAACTATAACATAACACCATTACATATGCACATACAAAAAAAGTTTGGGCTTCACTACAAAAAGTAACGGTGTTGGTATTTTCACCCACATTTTGAATGTTTATGGGTATTTTTGCACCTCCAAAATATATATGTTGCTGTATGCACTTTTAGTAAAAATTTATGTGTATTTTTGCTCATTCACCCTATAACATTAAAGAAGTAAAGATTTAATTTATATGTTACAATAGGGTAGATGGCAAATAAAATGGTGGAGAACACTAAGAAGGGAAGATAAAGAAACAACATAAATATATAAGTTAGAGAAAGCCTGTAAAAACTAAGATATTAAGCTAAATTATGTCATTCGAAGGAGGATATTCAACAGGAATATGGATGGATCTCTTCCAAACACAAGTGATTGAAAGTGCTGGCTTTGTCTTTATACATTAAGGAGGTCTGAGCTGTGAATCCAAAACAGAGAGGTACAAAAATATTTACTGAGGAAGATGAGACCAACTCCAAAGTTACTCTTCGATAAAAACTCCTTCAATAGTGATCCCTGCAAAGCAAATGACTCCGTAACAACAATATAATAATTGCTTCCCTTTGGATTATTTTTTAAAGAATAACTTTTAAGATTTACGAGATAAGAATGTAAGAAGAATTTTGTCTTGGCTTGCAGAAAATGGTTTTTGAAACCACAATTTCAGAAATTACCAAACACCTTACAAGAGACAAGAGAGAGAGGTGGATGAGAAGCATAATTAGAGATATTATTATGGCAACTATGAATTGGCTTTATGAAAGCTAAATTAGAGAGGGTTTGAAGATCTTGAACTTCATGAATAATAATAGCATGAAGAAAATCTAATTTTCCTTGTTGAAGAGCTGGATTTCTTTTATTCCAAACGGTGTTTAAGGAGACAAATTATACCATAAATCGGATCAGAGAGACCATCCTTTTGTAGGTGAAGCAATTTATGTTTTAACCAACTTTTGAATTATGAGAAACGTGTATGTAAAATTCTGATAAGGAAACATCCAAACCAAAATGAGTTTGACAAAAGACAAGAGATAAATAAATGCTCCAAGGTCTCATCCTCAGCCCAACCAAAAAAAAATTAATGTGATAATTTCACAAGATGATATAGGAAGGTAAAACATTGTTTTGAAGTAACTAGTGCAAAATAAGGGTTTTAAGACCGCCTCATTTAGACTGGACTATCGACGCCCCGGTCTTAAAGGTATGACCGATGACTGTTTTGTAAATATAAAGAACTTCTTATACCGGATCATTTTTTCATAGGTCTTAAATATATTATCCAGACCTGTTAAAAAAACAACCGGTCTTAAAAATGTTATTAAAAAAATTGAAATATCAATTATTTTATGGAGAAATCTCATACAGCCAGACTTATATTTTCTACACTCCAAAATAATACGGAAAAAATTAAATATAAAGGTATTAAAGTTTTAAGACCGAACATAAAATGCGGCCGGTACTAAAAGTTTAAATAAAAAATTAATTAATTTTAAGACCGGAGTTATAGAAAGACCGGTCTTAAAGGTTAACTTTTAAGACCGTGTACTAATTTGTCCGGTCTTAAAAATAAGGCGCCAAATATATGTTTCTTCGTGCGGAAGCTTTTGTTACTCTCACCGAAGAACCTCTCGTTCACGTTGCGAAACCCTTCCCGTTGCATTACCTCTCTTCCTCGCCCACGTACCATTAGCCTCTGTTACTCCCTCATTTGCTCGGGCATTCCTCTCTTACTTGTCTCGAAAATGAACGGTGAAAACGATTCCGCCGTGTTCTGGAACGCCGCCATCGGTGTGACTGATGTGTGTCAGAACGAACCCTCTTCATCTCACAATGAGCCTCCTAATCGCCGTGCACGCCGTGGTAGAAGCGGCACACGAATGATGGATGTATCCCTAAGTCGGACTTCTGGGACAAAGCTCGAGATTCAGTTTGATGAAAATTTGCAACCTGTTGGTCCTAATAAAAGCAAATATATTAGTTTTGTCGGCTGTCTAGCACGTAGCAAGGTTAGCATCTTGACAGCTGAGTGGAAAAATGTGGACCTTCGCACAGTAAAGGATCCTATTTGGGACACTATCCGGCTTACATACACCGTCCCTGACTGTCAGAAGTTGAAAGACTCAACATTGTCTTATTGTGCTGATCGGTGGAGGAAGTTTAAGACATTTCTAGCTAACAAGTATATTTTTGCCGAGGTTCGGTCTGACCATAATCCCTGGGACAAGTACACATTTATTGATGAACAAACTTGACAACAATCTGTTCAGCTGTGGACCACTCCTGAAGCTCTAGTGAGTTTATATTTAGTTTTGTTTGCCCTTTTGTTTGCTTATTAACTTGTGCGGATATGTGAATGTTATTGTGTTCATCTAATCTTGTTAGTTAAATGGTTTGGTGTGTGAATAGAAGTATACATTTCCTGCCTTTGTCCTGCATCAGAGGAGCATGTCCTAGTTCCATGCAAGTCGATATGTAAACTGTGTAATGGTTAGACATTGTTTGTTAGTTAGTTAGTATGTTAACTGTAATGGTTTCGGTGCAAGGTGTTATTGG
This sequence comes from Acacia pycnantha, assembly GCA_025563575.1. Taxonomy (NCBI): domain Eukaryota; kingdom Viridiplantae; phylum Streptophyta; class Magnoliopsida; order Fabales; family Fabaceae; genus Acacia; species Acacia pycnantha. The sequence continues at coordinate 3,962,376 of JAMWYP010000026.1, read as the reverse complement.
GCCTTAAGAGTCAAGCCCCTAATTATATATAAGAGGTTAGTCTAATATGTGTAGGAACCAGTTATGATGAATGAATGAATTGACTGAGTTGGCAGCAATTCTGCAACTCTCTTTCCTTTGTTTCTCCCAATTTCTTCTACAATGCTACATCTTCCTTAAATAAAATGTTGAAACTTGATGAAGTGAATTTGACTAATGTTTGACGTTCATATCAAGCAGAAGTTCTTTAATTTCTGTTAGTGACATGGCTGAAATTCATAATTGATAGTAGTTTTCAATCCTGATTCACAGAAAAGAAGGGAACAAGCATAGGAGATCGGGAGAAAGAATGATTGCCCACATAGGGCTTCTCACGGCGGATATGAAAAGGCCGAAAAAGATTTGATGGCAGCTAAGCAGAAGAGATTGGAAGATGAAGCTAAATCCAATCCTTCTGCGATACTTGAGCAGCCATCTCCAATACGTCGCAAGGAGTTGTGGTTGTATATTCGGCAAAAGCCAAGCGGCACCTACACGAGTGAACAAACTCGTCTAGTTGCCAAAAGAATTGTAAGTATCGATATTGTTATTTTTTAGTTACTAAACATGTTTCATTACTAATTAAGCTTCTCGTTATCTGTATCTTACAGGAATATCTTAAAAAGAAAGAAGAAGAGGGATCTTTTGCGTCGGACGGGAGGAATGATGTTCTGACCGTTGCGACCGGAAAACCAGATCACTCGGGGCGTGTAAGGGGGATTGGAGGACGGGTAGGCATAAAGCAATACTTTGGTAAATCCAAACGCCACAAACAGAGTATGGTTACCCGGGAGGAGATGGATCAGACGCTTGCCAAATTAAGTGAGGAAGCAGCGGCCAAAGAAGCTTAATTGACTGCAATGTTTCAATCTGATCAAGAAGAACAGAACAGGGAAAAAATTCGGGAAAATTTAGACCGAAAATAAATAAGCCGGTCTTAAATGTTCAACTGTTAAGACCGGATGTATTTCTATGTCTGGTCTTAAAGGTCAGGTGTACATATTTGATATTAAGCCGATCTTAAAAGTTAGTCTTTTAAGACCGGTCTATTTATAAGTCCGGTCTACAATTTCAATTTTTAAGACCGGATGTATATATCATCCGGTCTTGAAAGTCAGTCTTTTAAGACTGGGTAATTAGTCGCCTGGTCTTAGAGTCCGCTGTTTTTTGGACCGAATTGATCTTTGTTCGGTCTTAATATTCGGATCTTTTAAGAGCGATCGAGTTTTTGTCCGGTCTTAAAGGTTGAGTTTTAGGACCGAACAAAAAATATTTCAGATATATTTAGTACGACTTTTAAGACCTAATGTTTAAAATGTCAGGTCTAAAAGAAACTCTTTAAGACCGGTTTGAGTCTGGTCTTAAAAGGGAGACTTTTAATACCGCCTGTAACAAGACCTGAAGCGGGTCCGGTCTTACGATACCTCTTTTGTCCGGTCTTAAAAGCATTTTTTCCACCCGTGAGTTTCCAAATAAAAAGGAGCTGCTTAAATGGCAATTGAATTTTCCATAAGAATTTCTAAAAACACCAATATTTTCTTCACTTTGAGATTGAAAATAATGAACCCCATCCTTTACCTTCTAAAATTCTGAGTTATTTCCACTCCAAACCAAGCTCAATATTAAAGTGGTGGCCCACATGTCATTTTCCCAATTTGCTGAAATGGATATATAGATCTATTTATTAATATTGGTTTGAATTGAGTTGTTATATCTGATATTGGGCTCCTTTTAAACCCAAATTAACAGCTGTTCTTTTCCCAAAAAAAGACAAATATTTTTATGGAATATGAAAGAAAGTTTGAATGGTTCTTGTGAGTAACTACCACAAGTTGGATGCCTTGGGGAAGAAAAAGCATCCCATTCCATAAATCATTTTGATATCTTAGATCATATCATATTAGACAACACTTTGTTGAATACAAGACCCTTTTTACGTCACGGAATATTATTTTAAATTATTATCATATGCGTGTATTAGAATTATTTTCTCTTTTATATTTTTTATAGTGGTGCATCCATAACCATAACGTATTTTTTCAGATGCACCTAATGCGGCCTTAAAGTATTATGTAGTGCATATAACACTCTGAAATATTTTTCATATGCGTCAATCACCCAACAACATTTTTTTGTACTTTTTTATACTTAACAATTTTAGTAATTTAGGGTAAATGATGCGTATAAAAAAATATTTTAAAGTGTTGGGTTAAAAAAACAATTTAAAGTGCTGTACAAACGAAAAGAATACTTTATACTTTAAAGTCCATTTTAGGCATCCCAATTAGAAAAGAGACATCAAAAGAAGGGTATTTTGGCTTCCTAATTTAAAAAGAAATGCCAAAAGTACTATTTTTGGCATTACTTTTAGAGTTGAGACGTCTATTTGGATACTTTAGGCGTCCCAAATTTAAATTGACAAGCCTATTTGGAAAATTTAGACGTCCCAAATTTAAATTGGGGCGCTAAAGTATAATTTTTCCCGGATGAAGCGTGCACTTAACCTTCCCGGGTGAAAAGCCTTGCGACGCTACAATCACTTTTTTTTTTTTTTTGAATTACAAGGCGGTAGACACTGATGGTCTGAATTACAAGGAGCGGGATCGAACCCATGACCTCCCACTAGTTGGGGAGTACTCATACCACTAGGCTACAATCACTTTTTGCCTCAGCGGTCCCCCCCACTGCAACCACCAGTGACCTTCTTCCCCACCCACCACAAACATTGATGACCTTCTTCCACTTCGCCTTTTTCCTCTTTTTCCCCAACCTCCATTGACGAACCACGGTTGACCTTCATTTTCTCCACAAGATGGACAACATGATCAACGTCATCCCCAACCCCCTTCAACTTCCCACTGCAGGCAAGCTTTGACTTTCCCCTTCCCCAAAATTTTCTTTGATTTTGTAGAACTATTCGAGTTTTATGTGATTTGGCTTTTATGATTTTGTAGAATTGTTTGAGTAGTCTGATGACAACGCCGATGGCACGACAATGATAGCACTCTCCTGTGTAGTATTTTTCTCACCGACGACACAACGTTTCTCCAGTGCTTTGATTTTAATTATTTTCTTTGATCTTAATTTGCCTTGATTTTGATTTTAATTTATTTTCCATCTTGTTTTTGTTTGAATTGGTGATAGATGCCGATTGTGGCTCCTCCCGAGATCTGAACTTCAGTGTTTTTGTTTGAATTGGTGATAGATGTTGATTGTGCTCCTTCAGTGTCAATTGTTTTTGTCACGAGATTTGAACTCCAGTGGCCCCTCTTGAACCTTGCAGGTTTGGGGGGGGGGGGGTTAGGAAGCCGTAAGTCTCTTACAAGTCTCTTTTGACATCCTTCTTTTTAACGGACGTTGTATCTTAACTTTACTACGTCCTTGGCATAGGCGTCTCTCTGTTTTTAGATGTTAAAAGGCCAAAAAAATAGACATTAAAAGCGTTATTTGTAGTAATGTATAGCGCTTAATAAATACCAATTACAACGAGTAAACGTCATGTAAATCGAGGAGAAGGTCGTGCAAAAATATATAACCTTAAAACATAAGGGTTAAATATGCGCATCGTCATGTATTGAGAGACATACTTCATAAAAATGCAAAACTAACTTAATAATCATAACTTATTTAATGACTAATATAATGGTTCTTACGAAATAACAGTTATGTAACACTTACAAACAATTCATCTTCCAATATTATAGCAGTACAAAAAAAAATATCATTGTTATAATAATTAACAGTAAAGTATGATTATATAAATATGAGATATTTATAAGATATAATATCTAATATTTATACTTCTAAGATAAATACAATATGTTGAGATATATTTATATAATTATATCTAATAATATCTTAGATTTATACTTTTAAGATAAATATAATATGTTAAGATATTAGTCTAATATATAATATCTATTAATATCTTAAGGAGGCGGGATTCTAAAAAAATTATTTGACAATACTTGACAGTTCTTTATAAAGAATGATAATGTATTCTTTAAGAATTCTTAACACTTATCAATGAAAACCGTCATATATAAGAAGAAGAGATTCTAAAAAAAATTACTTCACAATACTTGATAGTTCTTCACAAAGAACTGTTATATATTTCTTAAGATTAATTAACGGTTAAAAAATATAACTGTCATATATAAGAAGGCCAAATTCTGAAAGATATTAAATATAAGGAGGCGAGATTCTATAAAAAAGTTATTTGACAATACATTAGAGTTCTTTAGAAAAAACCGTTAAATATAAAAGTGAGATTCTAAAAAAGTTATTTGACAATATATTATGGTTTTTTATAAAGATCCGTTTAAGTATCTTGTCATATATAAAAAAATTATTTGACAATACGGTTCTTCACAAATAACTGTCAAATAATTTAACAATATATTAATATATTCTTTATTAACATATTAATTAATATTATACACAATAAATTACGGTTTTTCACAAAGAATCGTTGAGTATTCTTTCATCTAAAAAGACGGGATTCTAAAAGAAAATTATTTGACACAACCCTTCCAACACCTTATTAAACCTTTTTGAACATTCCTAGTGGGTCTATAACTCTTCTTTTCATGGGTTTTGCTCTGCCGTTGTAGGTTCCTGATAAAACCAGTAGGCCCAAGCAGGAAACTCACATATTATTGATTCACATATTATCTTTATGTACAATATGCCTATGTACAATATATATAGGCACTAGGGACTCATTGATAAGTACACATATGTCCCTGAACTACAAGTAATAATACAATATTTATCTAATTCTTACACTCCCCCTTAAGTTGGAAACTCTATATTCACAAGTGCCCAACTTGCCAAGAATGTAAGTATGTTGTGGCCCTCCTAAGGCTTTTGTTAGAAAATTTGTTATTTGTTCTTTAGAACATACATGCTCAAAAACAATCATGCCAGCTAACAATTTTTCCTTAACAAAATGGCAATCTATATCAATGTGTTTTTTACGTTCATGAAAAATTGGGTTTGTTGCTATATGAATGGCCGATCTACTATCACAATAGACCTTATTGGCTCAACATTTGACACATGCAACTCTTTAAGCAACCCGATAATCCAAGTCAGCTTCACTGTCGCCATTCACAATGCTCTATACTCGACTTCAGCTAAAGATACGAAAATAGTGGTTTGTTTATTTGATTTCCAGCATATTAAGCTCCCCCCATCTTCACGAGAAAGCCTGTGACCTAGCTGTTAGTTTTGTTAGTTCTCTATGTGTTTTGATGATTAATAACAATTGTAAACAAGTATGAATGTTTTAATAAGACAAAATAGTCAAAAACATTCTGTCATCGCAAAACTCGAGCCTAACTAGGCAAGCTCGAGTTTGCTGCAAACAGAGAGCATATCAGGCTATTTCAGATGACGAACTCGAGCTCGAATAAATAAACTCCAGCCTAAACTCTCCATGGTATAATGTTAAAAGTTTACAAATGAGTAAACTCGAGCCTGTATAGACAAGCTCGAGTTTGCCTCTGGCGGGAAACATTTCCCAATTGAAAATCATCTCTTTAAACTTCAGAGTTTATATTTTGTGTAGAGTTGACTTATTCCTATGGTCAGAATTGATGAACACTCGAGCCTAAGTATATGGACTCGAGCCTAATACTTTTGTGTAGAGTTTACTCTATGGTTTGACAAACGAAGAAGAGTTTACAAAACAGGTAAACTCGAGCCTGTTATTGCAAGCTCAAGTTTTCCCCTGGCAGAGAGCTCCCAAGGTTTCCTTCATTCACAAACTCCAGAGTTTAAGTTCCAACCTCCAGTTCACTCCGATAAGCCCTGAAATAAATAAAGTCGAACTCGAGCCTGTCATTATGAACTCGAGCCCTTCATTGAAAAAGAGTAAAGCAAATGCACAAACTCCAGAGTTCATATTTGTGCTCCAGCCCACTCTTTCGAATGATCAAATTTCTTAGGCATGAATAGTGTTAAACTCGAGCCTAATCACTAATGGACTCGAGCCCGCCTGGTTTGTGAAATATTATTTCGGTGCTCGCCCGACAAAATGCTCGGCGATGATTCGAACTCGAGTTTACATGATGAGACAATTTACAAACTCCGAGTTTACATCAAACTCCGAGTTTGCTCCTCACGAAGATGAACCCGATACTCAAAGTGCCTTACGAACTCGAGCCTGACTTGGCGAACTCGAGTTTAAGATGACAGCAAATATGATCGTTACTGTTTTCATCCTGATTATTTTGAACAACAAAATTACCATTTCTATGCGAATTGATTACATTCATTTAGAGAATTCATATGTATATTTAACCACTCTAAATTAAGAATGTTTCAGGTATTAGTTGGATCAATCAAGACATTGAATTGACGCGACAAATCGAATGAAGAAGGATTTCACGCGTCGGAATTAAATCAGTGAAAATCAGAACCCAACGGCTATAATCCTCATCAACCTGAATTTCAAATGAAGAACATGCAGAATTGAGAAGTAACGGTCACATAGCAATTGACCACTATATATAGAACAAGATTACAAACTTCGAAAGAAGAGAATTCAAGCAGAAACGAAAAGCAAGCTCAAGAGTTACATATACATTCAGTTTTCTTTCTGTATTGTATTTGATATACAAAGAGCCTCAGTGTTTATCAATATCTACTCTGTGAGATAGCTGTTATACAAATTATTCATTCATTGTAATAATCTCAAGTCAAGGGGACTTGGAGATTGGGATTTCAGATTACAACTTGTAAGGGGGAGTGTATCCTAGAGAGAGGATAATCCTTGAGTACGAGTGTGTATCGAATTGAGTGATAGTAGAAAAACCCGAGAGTCTGGGACTGGACGTAGGTCAAGAGTTTGGACCGAACCAGGATAAACTTTCTGTGTCAAGCTCTTCTTCCCTATCTCTTTACGTTTAGCTTCAGCTTGGGTGCAAGGTTATTTTAAAAGTTTTTAAAAATCCCCAATTCACCCCCTCTTGGTGATTTCCTTTCGTTTTCAAGTTTTCTATATGTTTTGATGATAACTGACAATTGTAAACTAAATGAAGTTAATGGTTAAGTGAAAAATGTTTAGAACTTGTTCAAACTTAACCAGTAACTTACTGTCAAAGCTTAACTCGAGTTTGGAGTTGCAAAACTCGAGTTAACTCAAGACAAAGAGTTAGTCAAGACATTTGAACTTAACTTGACTTGAGTGTCTGAGTATAAAACTCAAGTTAGTGCTTGGCCGAGAGTTTTCAAAGCTTTTAAATTTAAAAGTGACTCAAGCCAGTCATGGTTAACTCGAGTCAATGCAAGGTAGAGAGCTTTCAAAGTATTTTGAGTTCAATCTAACTCGAGCCTATTTATCTTAACTCGAGTTTATTGTTTGAAAGATTTTTTCAAATGAATCAGTTGACTCGAGTTAGTCACTTAATGACTTGAGCTTGCACGAGTTCAAAAATTTTTAAAATGTTATTTCAAAAGCTCATTTTTGACAAAGAGCTTGACTTGAGTACACCTTATTAAACTCGAGTCATGCACTGGAGTTAAATGTTTTAAACTCGAGTATAAGTCTTGCAGAGACATCTTCACTTTAACTTCAAATCTATTTTCATAAAAGATGATCTAGTGATTCGAGCCTAGAATGTTAAACTTGAGTAATGCACTCCAGTTTGCTTGAATTAACTCAAGTGCAATGTATCCCTGTTTTGATATCACTGTGTCCGTAAATGCGAAATCTTGAAGTATGATCTGTATACTTCATATCTTCACTCATTATTATTCCTAATTATGTTTAATCAGTTTGTTAGTGAGTTTCAGAAGATCAAATGAAGGATTAACCATGGTTATCAGAACCGGACCGGACCGGACCGGCCGGTTCTGACCGGGAACCGTCGAGCCGGAGCTGGAACCGGTCAGAAACAAGTCAGAAACCGGGTTTAAGACCCTGACCCGGTAGAACCGGTCTTAACCCGCCAGTGTGACCGGTCTAGTTTGTTTATTTTTGATCCCCCAACATGACCAAACAACGTCGTTTTGGATTAAAAAAAAAATTTAGGCTACAATCCAAAAACCACTTTTCGCTGGATTCTTCACCTTTCACTCTTTCAGAATCAAATTTTCGGCTTTTCGCGGCTCTGCTCTGCTCCTTCTTGGCGACAACAAGAGTTTGGGTGATCGTCGGTTAAAGCCTTAAAGGTCATACCTTTTGGTTCCTCTTCACCTATCATTGGCTTTTCTGGCAATTCCAGAGGAGTCTTCGCGTTGTTGTTCGTCTTCGTTCGTCGTGGGTCTTCAAGTTCGTCGCCGTTTGTGTTGTCCATTCTCGTCATTGGTGAGTGTAGTATTGTGAGCTTTTTTCTATTTGCAGGGAAAGGTGTTTGCTGTTTGACAGAAATTTGACCAATTTGATGTTTGCTGTTTGATCGAAATTTTTCTATTTGATTATTAAATGTTTGCTTTTTTCTTTTTGTTGTTCACTTGATGTAAAATACTGGTTATTCATTCTATTTGCTGTTTGATCAAATGAGAAGTGGTCATTTTGCAGAAGAAGGCTTTGGAAGAGCCTCTTACTTTCGCAACTTACAGGGAAAATTCAGGGAGAGTGGAACCAAATCAAAATCTCTTTGAAGGAATTGCTATGAACTACTCTTAACACTTACAGAGGATTTTGTTTTGCTCAAACAATAAGCATAATGTTAAAGGGACAAATTTCCTTTTTAGTGCCTAAAAATCCAACAACTATAAAACTGTGCTTGATATAACAACAACGCTTGTAGAGGATTTTGGTTTTTTGGCCCCTTCTTAATATTTGCAGAGGTTCTCAAATCCCATATATTCATTGTTCGAATATTTTGGATCATATTTGCTACGCCAACTCCACCTAACAAACGAGAGAAAATGTTTTAGAATGTTTTCTTTTTTGTATGTGTGTGTGTAACCACAGCAAAGGAGTAGTGTGACACCCACCTTGTGAAATGGCACTGACAAATAGTGTAGAGGCTAGAATGAAGGTGATAAGCGACGCTCTCCCACATAATATGATTAGCTTTCTTACATTTAATAATCCAAATAATGGTAGTTGTGTTTAATTGTTTATTGCTGCTTTTGTCTGAATCTAGCAGCTTGTTTTGTCCTCATTCTTTCCAATAGATAAAGCCATTATTTATTTATACAATGGTATTAAATAGCATGTCCTGAGGTTGTTGCAATATTTAAATTACAATGTGTTATTGATAGGCTTAATTGCTCACACACATATATATTTAAATTATATTGTGCCATTTTCTCTTGTTGTTATGTATTTATTTGGTTGTGGCTATTTTTATGTTTTTTTGATGTTTGGATGTTATTGATTTGTGTTTCATTGTAGCTCTGATTAAGTGATTATTAATCATACGAGTGCTTCTGGCTTGGTATCTATCGTGGTGCTTTTGGCTTGGTGTCTATTGTTGAAAGGGTGTTATTTGTTTCTTTGTGGTTTGCTAATGGAGGCCAGAAATGAACGAACTGATAATACTTCCACCCCCAATCCTGAGTCTAGCTGTCCTCCTAACAATAGTGAACCCCAACTGCAGGCATCAGGGAGTGTAAAAAAAGTAGATCCTGCTTGGGAATATGTTTCTGTAAAGAAAGAGGGGAAAGTGAATGTGTTTACTTGTCTTTTATGTGCTTCAACTTATAGGGGAGGTGGGATAAATAGGTTGAAGCAACATTTGGCTGGTGTGAATGGTCAAGTAAGTTCTTGTAAAAAAGTCTCACATGATATACGAGCTAGAATGAAAGAATCTTTGTTAGAAGGTTCAAAGAAAAAACCTGTTGGTAATGATAATGTAAATCAAGCTAGAGAAGTTGAAAATAGACAAGTTGAGGAACCAAGTGCTTCAAGACAAAAAGTCTCAAATTATTTTGCACCTAGGACAACTCTCGGTGCCCAACCTGTTAGTTCTCAATGTGTTTTGATGATAACTGACAATTGTAAACATGTATGAATGTTTTTGATAAGTTAAATGAATTGATTTCAAGCCAAAAACATTCTGTCAGCACCAAACTCGAGCCTAGATATGTGAACTCGAGTTTGCTACTAACAGAGAGCAAGACCGGCCATTTTAGCTTTTAAACTCGAGCCTGAAAAATCCAGAGTATAATCTCAAAGAGTTTACAAATGTGTAAACTCGAGTTTGTATTTGCAAACTCGAGTTTGCCTCTGGCGGGAAGCATTTTCAAATGGAAAATATTTTACAAACTCCGAGTTTAGCTTTTGTGTAGAGTTTGCTACTGTTCAAATGTTGCAAACTCGAGCCTGATTAAACGAACTCGAGCCTGACGTTTTTATGTAGAGTTTACTCTATGGTTCACGAAAATGAAAGAGTTTACAAAAACTGTAAACTCGAGTTTGCAGTTGCAAACTCGAGTTTGGATTCAAACTTTTCATCTTTTGCAAACTCGAGCCTACTTCTTTAAACTCCAGTTTGCCTCTCCCCAAGAGTTTTTCAAAGGTTTACTTATTTTAAGTAAACTCGAGTTTGGGTTTCTAAACTCGAGTTTGGTCTTTACAGAGATGATATGAACAGTGTCAAACTCGAGCCTGCTCACTAATGGACTCGAGTTTGAGTTTTTCCCAAAATGTGATTTCGTATGGCCTTCGCGATAAATGCTCGACGGTGCTCGAACTCGAGCTCGCTTTCACGAACTCGAGTTCGACCTTTGGAAAATTAAAAAACTCCAGAGTTTACGTTTAAACTCCAGAGTTTGCTCTTCGTGTCCGAACCTGACATTCCAGAAGAGATGCAAACTCGAGTCTGGCTTTGTAAACTCGAGTTTGGAACGTCAGAACAGATAAACGCTGTTGAGTTTAATTTGTTCAGCTTGATTTAAACTTTACCCTTGTTATGCGAATTGGTTGTACTTGATTTACATGTTTTATATCTATATTTCTAACCAATCTTAACCAGTTTGCTTGTGAGATTTCAGAAGATATGGATTTGCTTTAAAGTCAAATAAAGCAACCCAATGAGCAACTTATATTATTTTAATATATCTTCTCACATAAAGAAAATGGAAGACAGCTTGGAAAGAGAGACAACCATTCCTCTATGCAGAAGACAAGGAACCCACTATCTAAAAGCTGAACAACATTATCCTACAAACAAGGAAGCATGGGAGACATTCTTGAAGAACCAACTTTCAAATATTCAAATCTGCAAATGTCCCCAACAGCTATATTCTCCACTCCAGCCCACAACAGCTAGAAATTCGAATGGGCATTCATCTGAATGGAGAAGCAACGGTCTGAAGATGATTTGCTGCTATAAATAGAGCTGCATTCAAGTCTTCAACAAGACAGATTACACAGAAACGAAATATACTTCATTAGTTCATTTTATTCTTTAGGTTTCTGTCTGTACAGTATCTTTGATACTTAGAGCTTCAGTGTTTATCACATATCTACTCAGTGAGGAGTCTTGTAATCATTTGATTATCAAACTATCTGTAAACCTTAAGGTTGTGGAACCTTAAGTGTGGGATATACAATTACAACTTGTAAGGGGGAGTGAGTCCTAGGGAAAGGATCATCTCTAGTGCAGAGTGTGTAATTGTATTTGTAAAGTCCTAGAGGTGTCTAGGCAGTGAGAAAGTCCTAGAGGTGTCTAGGCAGAGAAAATCCTAGAGTGTGTCTAGGTGGTGAAAAGTCCTAGAGGTGTATAGGCAAGGAAAATCCTAGAGTGTTTCTAGGTGGTGAAAAGTCCCGGAGTGTTTCTGGGCAATTGTAAAATCCTAGAGTTTCTAGGTGTGATAGTGAAATCTCGGAGTGTTTCCGGGGACTGGATGTAGGTCAAGGTTTGGACCGAACCAAGATACATCTCTGTGTGAATCTTCTCATCTCTATCTCTACATTGCCTTAACTTGCATCTGTTGTGTGGGTGACATTGTTCTTGAACATTCATCAAAAGGTTCTTGAGCAATCAACGAAAGAATTCTGTAATCACCTATTCACCCCCCTCTAGGTGATATTCCACTCTTCACAACCGAGTATTAAGAGTGCCTAGACAAGTCAAGAAGCACATTATAACACAAAAATGGGTTTTGCTCATTGGGCTTATGTGAATTGTATTCCATTTAATGCAATGGCTTGTCCTTTATTCCAAAAAGCTATTGATGGTGCTACTGCAATTGGTCCTGGGTTTAAGGTCCCTAGCTTTCATGAGTACAGGGTTAATTTGTTAAGAGACTGTAAAAAAGAGTGTCAACTACTGATTGATAGCCATCGAGCTAAATGGAAGGAAAATGGTTGCACACTCATGGCTGATGGTTGGACTGATATTAGACATCAAACTTTGATTAATTTCTTAGTCTATTCAGTACATGGTATGATATTTGTGAAATCAGTTGATGCTTCAGATTTAGTTAAAGATGCCAACACTTTATTCTCACTGTTCAGTGAAGTCATTGAGTGGATAGGTCCTGCAAATATAGTCCATGTAGTGACTGGCAATGCTACTAATTATGTGGCATGTGGAAGATTGATAACAAATAAATATAAAACAATTTATTGGTCAGCTTGTGCAGCTCATTGTTTGAATCTTATTTTGAAGGACATTGCATCCATGACTCATGTGTCAAACCTTGCAAAGAATGCATCTAAAATCACTGTATTTGCATATAATCATTTGGTCTTCTTGTCATGGTTATGGAAAAGACCGGGTTGGAAGGAAATTGTTCGTCCTGGTGCAACAAGATTTGCTACCACATTTATCACCCTTCATAGGATACATTCACACAAACATGACTTGCAAGCCTTGGTTGTTGATCAACATTTTGTGCACCACAAATTAGCAAGCACTGAAGCAGGGAAAATTTTCAGTGAAATCATTCTAGATCATCGGTTCTGGATAGATTGCTTTGAAGTTGTGAGACTAGTGTCTACATTGATAAAATTGTTAAGGATTGTTGATTCTGATGAGAAACCTTCAATGCCTTATGTCTATGAAGGCATGCAGAGAGCTAAAAAAGTAATCAAGGATATGTTTCAGAGGAAGAAGGAATTATACAAGCCCTATACAAATATTATTCAAAGTCGTTGGGATAAACATTTGAAAAATGACCTTCATGCAGCAGCATATATGTTGAATCCCGCATTCTTGTATAGTCCTGACTTTGTTAGAAAGCATAGACTAATGGATGCTGTGATCAATTTGTTTGAGGCAAACTCACTTGACAATGCTGATCATTATATTACAATGATGCAACAAGTTGCTACCTATCGTGAACGGAAAGGATCTTTTGACAAGGTTTCATGTGAAAAAACAGCCCACAAACTAGTCCCTCGTAAGTATATTAAATTTCATATTTTAAAGTACATATTATGATTATTATTATTAATACATACTAAATGTCTTTTATTTTATTTTGCAGATGAGTGGTGGCTGTATTACGGGGGCTGAATACCGGAATTGCAATAAATTGCTATACGTGTTCTTAGCCAAACTTCTTCTTCTTCTGGTTGTGAACGAAATTGGAGCATATTTGAGCGTATCCACAGTAAAAGAAGAAACAGATTGGAGCATCAGAGGCTTGATGATTTGGTTTTCACAAACTACAATCTGAGGTTAAAGTTTAGGTAATCTTAAAAGTCATGACTTTTGAATGGTTGTTTTATAGCTTAACTAAATATAGTAATATACATTTCATTAATGTTGATCTTCTATCATGTTGGCATTATAGGAATCAATTGAAAAAGAAGAAAGAGAATTATGATCCCATTGATTATGAATCAGTTGATAAACTAGATTTTTGGGTGCTTGAAGAAGATCCAACTCCCGAATTCGATAATGTAGAATCGACAAATATTCAACTTGAACAAATGGCCAGGGATTTTGAAGGTTTCTAACTATCTCTTCTATTATTTAAAATTATATTTGTACACACAAGAATATAACTATGTTGTTTACATGACTATTAATAATTCTATTCATTTCATATATAGGTGATGATGATGTTGTTGGGGCTTCATCCTTGAATGATGATCATGTTGCTCCTACTTCTTTTACTTTTCCTCCTACAGTTCCATCTCCTAATGTCTCAACACCTAGGGAGTTGATTGATCTTAATGATGATTATCATGTTGATGATTATTAGTTTAGTGATTGAAGGTGAGAATATTTTGTGATGATGTAGGTGAGAATATGTTAATCATATAGGTGGAAATATTTTGTTATTATATACTTGGTTTTTGATATTTTGTTATGATGAATGTTTGTGATTCCATTACAAATTAGGTGTCATTGGGTGGTATATGATGCTTTGATATCAATTTGTAAAGAAAATTGTAAAGAATATTTGACAAGTATATAATTATTTGGCTAGTGATTTAAAGTCTTGATATAATATATAGTATTTGGAATTATGGATTATGTGATAAGAAATTAAATTATTTCTCAATTTTTTATTCCTCACCGGTTTGGTCCCGGTCTAGTCCCGGGTTGACTCCGATTTGACCCACTGACCCTTGACCCAGTACCCCGGCCGGTTCACTGACCGGTCCGGGTTTAATTACCTTGGGATTAACTGAAGATTAGCCAAAAAGCAAGTGATTATGTTAGAGCATTTAATGCTGGGTTTAGAAAACAAAGAATGGATTTGGCAACTCATTCTCTGCACATTCCAAAGGCTTTAATGTTTTATTTTCTCATCTGGACGCCGGATCATCCAACGGAAATATCTCAAGAATGTCAACAAAGAATGTCTGAGCACATTTGTTGAATCAAAGCATCTGAGAAAATACACCTGGTTCAACCTAACGGCTATTAATTACTCTCAACGGTTTGATTGAATCTTCAAACGATCATTAAATGTCTTTCACCATATATAAGCTGAAGCATTCAATTCTCACAACAAAAGAATATCAGAAACACAAACACTCAACGTGATATAAGCATTTACTGTTTCTACTCATCTATATAATATCATCAGATATTCTTAACTTCAGTGTTTATTCATCTACTCTTTTAGAGATATCATTATTGATTATAAATATTTGTAAGAATCTCAAAGTATTGGGACTTTGAGATTGGGTTATCAAATTACAACTTGTAAGGGGGAGTGTATCCTAGTGAGAGGATAACTTTTGTGTACAGATTGTGCAACTGATTGAAGTGATAGTGAAAATTCCAGAGAGTCTGGAGACTAGACGTAGGTCAAGAGTTAAGACTGAACTAGTATAAATCTTCTGGGTTCATATTTCTTCCTCTATCTCTGTTAGCCTTTGTTTTGTGCGTGAAGTTTTGGGTTCATCGAAAAGAATTTTAAATCCCCAATTCACCCCCTCTTGCTGATATTCTGTCATTTACATGAGCATCTTGTATTAGCACAAGCGCCATGATCTGAATCAGAGAAAGACTCAACCTTCAAGGTACTTTTGGATGAAATGTAAACTCCTCAACCTGGAGAGTCCTTTAAGTACTTGACCAATGTCAATGTAGCTTTCAAATGTCTTTGGGATCTTGCATGAATTGACTTAACATCTGCACAGTAAAAGAAATATTAGGTCTAATCAACGTCAAGTATAACAACTTACCAACAAGCCTTCTATACATCCCAACATCTTCCACAATGGGATCTTTCTCAATTGGTGCAGCAGTCAGGTTGAGGTTAGGCTCCATAGGCGTTATCACAACATCTGATTCTTCTATAAATATTTGATCAATCAATTCTGTAGCATATTTTCTTTGATTAAGAAGTATGCCATGCTTGGATCTCAAAACTTCCAAACCAAGAAAGTATTTCAAGGTACCCAAATCTTTGATTTTAAATTGGCTATGAAGAAAAGCTTTTACCTCATTGATAGCTTTCAAACTAATCCCTGTAATCATTAAATCATCCACATAAGCAAGTACAACTACCAATCTAGTACCACTTTGTTTTTTTAAAAAGGGCATAATCATGCTTACTTTGTTGAGAGCCTCCTTTAATCAAAGACTGAGTCAATTTTTTATTCCATTGTCTTGAAGCTTGCTTCAAGCCATATAACGATTTTCTAAGTTTACAAACTTGATTTTAGTCATTACCTTTAGGAAAACCTCGAGGTATAGTCATATAGACATCCTCATGTAAATCACCTTGCAAAAAAGCATTGTCCATATCCATTTGATGAATAAGAGATTTATTTATAACAACAAGTTTCAAAAGAGTCCTAATAGTCACTATTTTTACCAAAAGAGAGAATGTTTAATAAAAATCTATTCTTTCCTTTTGATTATACCCTTGTGCAACCAATCTTGCCTTGAATTTATCTAAAGACCCATTTGCCTTATACTTAGCCTTAAAGACCCATTTGCATCCTATAGGTTTCTTTCCTTTTGGTAAGTTAACTATGGTTTAGGTCTTATTCACTTCTAAAGCGTTAATCTCATTATTCATTGCTTCTACCCATCTAGGATCATTTGATGCTTGTTCATAAGTTTCTGGTTCAATTTCTTTATCAATACCAGATAGAAAACATCTATATAAAACAGATAAATCATCAAGAGAAATAGAATTAAACAAGGAAATATCATTTTGTAGGTCATTTTCAAGAATAGATTTAGGTTGATTGTTGTTAGAAGGAAAATATTCACATTTATAGTCTCTAATCCATGTAAGAGGCTGTCTATGTCAAATAGGCCTATCATTCCAAGGGGTACATGGGATTGAATCATTCTGGACAGATGCTGAATTATTTTGGACCTATTCTTTATGTTGGACAGATTCAAAGGAATCCATGTTATGACTAATAAGGAATGGATCAACAATGGTTTTATTAGGGACTCCCCCTTGATTCATACTGTGGACATCACAAAAAGGAAATTTATCTTCTAAGAAAATAGCATGTCTAGTAATAATCAAGGACTTAGTCTTAATGCTATATAATATATAACCCTATTGAGTTATTGGGTATCCAAGGAAAACACAAGGTTCAGCCCTTGGCTAAAGCTTGTCACTGCAATTCAAATTAGTAGCGAATGCTAGACCCAAACACCTTTAAGTGATTCACAGCTGGAGATTTATTATATAATAAGTCATAAGGTGTAAGATATTCAAGAACTTTATAGGTAGTTCTATTAATCAAATATGCGGCAACTCTAATCCTTTCTCCCCAAAACTTAATAGGCAAATTAGATTGAAGTATGATGCTTCTAGTAACATTTAAGAGATGCCTATGTTTTCTTTCAACAACTCCATTTTGTTGGGGAGTAAAAGGACAAGAAGTTTGATGAATAATACCCTTTTGATCAAGATATTGTCTTACCTCATGATTTACAAACTCCTTGCCATTATCAGTTCTCAAGGTCTTCATTGTGACAAAAAAATGATTATCAACATAGGAAATAAAAGTTTTCAGCAATTTAAGAACCTTTGATTTATAATGCATCAAGAAAACCCATGCATAATGATAATTAAATATTATTTCACTTATTTGTATCTCTTGGTTAATAATTTAGGAATGTTTAATTAATAAATAATGGGTTTTATTACTTAATTGGGCTTTTAATTCATTTTATGATTAAATTCCAGATTTAGAGTGATTTAGTATTTTCGCCATAACTTTTGATCTAGATATCCGATTAGCCTGATTCTTCTTTCATTTTTTATATGATTCAAATAGCTATAATTGTTATGAAGACTCAAAAGTCTGATTCGGACAAGAAGATGGACGAAATTGGAGTTAAAGACAGACACGTTTTTCTGGATTTTTATTGGGCCCGATTTTGTAATAAAAGACCAATTATTACTAGAAGTTTCCTATTATTAGAGGTTTCCTATTATTAGGGGTTTCCTATTTTTAGTTGTCTTTCCAATATAAGGAAAATGAGATGGTGGCTGCAAACATATTATCAATTACGTTTTATGAGATTTTTGGACTAAATTAGAAGCTTATTATTTTCTTTGAATTGTTCATCATGTTCATGTTCTTCTTCATCTTTTCTTCTGCATTTTGCCTAGCCATGCTTGGCTAAAATTTTGTGGTTTACCCATGGATTGAGGATTCTGCGAATCCAGAGGACCTGCGCTTCAATCGGTAACATAATTCGTTTCTGTTTATTTTAATCGGATTCGATTATGATTGCGGATTGGGTATTAGATTTAACACCCAGATTGATATCCCAAGGACATAGGTCGGATTGGGTTCAATAAAGCGTTGTACAATTGCACAGTGAACTCGCCATGTGTTTGATCAGATGCTAGGCGATCGTCTAGTCGAGGGAGTTTCTAGACAAACACAGAGATTTTGGTTTGTCTAGAATCAAACACGAGTTTGGTTATTATGTTTTTGTCCGATGAAGGTTATGGAATCCCAATTTTGGGTTAATTGTTTTTAATCCGATTAATCTCGTTTTCTTGCATTCTGTTCTAGCTCTGCTTTGTTTAATTTACATTGAAAAACTCCCCCATTCTGGTTATTGTTACTATGTTACTTGTTTACTATTGATTTTAGACCCGCTGTGAATTCCTTGAGAGAAACGATCCAGGTTCTCTATACTACAATCTTTATTGAACTTGGTTATTTTGTGAGGGCTCGGCAACTCTTACCACAGAACGAGAAAAATCATCTACCAATGTAAAGAAATATCTGTATCCTTGGTGTGTGGGGGTTTTGTAGGGCCCCCACACATTTGCATGCAGCAATTGAAAACAATAATGAGATTTGGAGGAGCTAGAATGAAAAGACAATTGAGATTGTTTTCCTTGAATACAAATTTCACATTTATCATGATTGAAGGTACAATCACTAATTCTCAAAGGACTCAAATGTTTCAAAACATTCAAAGGGACATGACCAAGTCTATAGTGCCAAAGAGAATCCTTTTTACTGTCTACAAAACTATGTCTATCATAGTATTGACATATTCTCGTTTACTTTCCATTTTTAGAAGATATAGTCCTCTAGTAAGTTTACCAATCCCTTTGATCATCCCATTGGGCATGTCTTGCATCACACACAGATTAGGGAAAAGGAAACAACATACATATTGTCTAGGAAAAGTTTAGCAATTGAAATTAAATTATAACAAAATTCTTTGGCATATAAAACATTTCTCAAGTGTATGGAATTAGTGATTTTAACCTCCCCAATAAGAGTTATACGAATTTGCTCCCCACTAGGAACTTTTACCCACTTTGGTGCACCTAAATATGGTTTATATTTGTTTAGATATGTCAATCTACCAACAATATGATAGGTTGCTCCAGAATCTAGAATCCATTCAGATTTAGAATTAAGAAGCAAACCAGGAGTGGTAGTTTGAACACTCATAGCAGCTTCATTCGAGTCAGAATCTTGTTTAAGCATGTCTAGAATCAGCTTGTATTGTGCTGGAGTGAAGAAATGTCCTTGGGAGTCACAAACATCTTGCTCTCTTCCAACCTTAGCAGTTGATTCATGAACAGTGGAGAAATATGACATATTGAATATGGAAACATACAGGTTTACAACATTTAGCCAAGTGCCAACATACAACATCCAACATCCAACATTCAGCCATCGATGACATGAACTAGAACTAAAACATAAAAAGTAATGTAGTTTTAGTTTAACGTGTTTCACATTAAATTATTTTAACAAGTCTAACATGCTAAACAGTGTTGGGAACCGAACACGCAGCGGAATAAAAAAAAACTTTTACGGATCCCTTAGGCGGATCGCTCAACCGCGTTTAGATCAAGGTTAGATTTCAGAACCGTACCTATGCGAGCTTGCTTGCGTTCCGTTCTCGTTTGCGCCTCGAACCTCGTGCACCACAGACGTCGTACGTGTCGAACGAGGTGACATCTTTTATCCATGCTTCTTGATCACGTGGGCTAGCGCCTTCTTGTTCGATCAGATAGGAGCTGACTTCACGTGTCCTCTCCCTCTACCAGTATCCACACGAACGGGCTCCAACACTGACGGCAGCGTGCTAGCGCTTTAGTATTCTTGCGTCTCTCTCTCTTTTCTCTCTAGGGTTTTGTTTTCGCGGCCGTCTAATTCATTCATATGTTTAATACGACTAGATCAGAATCTCTTATAGAGTTTCTAAAACCATAATGTGTCGTATTCAAATATTCAAAATTAATCTAATTAATTTTGAATTTTGAATTTGGATTAAATAATATTAATTAAATCTGTCCAACAGATATAATCTAACTATTTAGTCCGAATTAATAGGCCTTCAGATTTAATTTATATTTATAAATTAAATCAAGATATGATATCCTTATATTTAATTTAAAATGAGATACGATATCTCAATTCAAATTAAATCTGATATACAATATCTTTATTCGAAAATTAAATTTGAGATACAATATCTCAATTTATTATAGTTATTTAATTTATCAAATAAATTAAATACTATATATAATAATATTATTATCAATAAATAATATAATTATTATTTTCGAATTTAATAATACACACACACATCCTAGATTAAATAAGTATTCATTAAATCTTAAACACATTTAAGATTCAATGAATCTGGACACTCTTGCTCATGTAGGGCTATTCTTGTGTGCGACCCTGTAGGCCTACATGAGATTGGTAGCAGGCCAATACTGTACCAGCCCACAAGTCGCAAGCGGCCTCTAGCAAGACATTGCGACTGCCCAATTCACATGGGGATCGTTGATGCGATATAACCTATCGAACAACCATGTCACGTCCCTTTTGTCACGCGATAATTTGGTCAAGGATGAGACATGGATTATGTCAACTTCCTGTTCTTGACCATTACTTTCTCGATTCTCGAGTAGTCTAATAATTGAAATGGAAACTCCTTTCCATCGTAGTATGACCATACATTTCTCAGACTCACTCATCGATGGGCCCAGTATTATCTCTCTACAAATGTGAGGGACAAATCCCATATTGACCACTCACATTCCTCTGCATGAGAACCACTGATCTCGATCCAAGCCTTTATCATCACCCGGTCAAAGATGACTTTTGACTAGGTCAAAGATCCGTGACTCATCATGCAGGAATCCATGATGATCTCAGGTCATACGGCGTCGTGACGCGGTTATACATGAGATAAGCTTATGACTAAATCCATGCAGCTTTCTCATAGTGGGTCGGTCCAGCACCTTGTACTCTTACAAGTGCCCATGACTTTTATTCGTATCTCCATACCTCATCAAAGTCATACTGGTCTTATCTCATCTTCGCTCCCGCGTAGATGACTGTCCAGGGACATTTAGGATAATCTATTAGATATATCCAGGGATACAGTTATCAATGTAAACATGCAAACAAAATGATAACTAAAAGTGAATACTTTAAATAACATAAATGTATAAAGTACAATGACTTGTCTCTAGGGCATAATTTCCAACAAACAGTACATTAGAAGCGTGCTAAACAGTAATAAATAATTTCTTCAAAGAATAAGTTGAAAATCCTATATATAAGTTGAACCCATAAAACAAAGTCATACAGAATGCATTTTCAACTTTCCACAAATAAATATGAAGATATCAAGGTCTCAAGAATAAGTTGAAAATCCTATATATATATATATATATATATATATATATATATATGATTTTAGACCCCAAGTTAAAATCAGTGATTTACTAGAAGCAGTAGCATCAAACAAGAAAACAACAAATTGAAGGACCACGAAGTCAGAGTGTTGAGACCTTCATTCAATAGTATGAAAGAGAGGCTCTAATGGCTCACTCTTAAGCCTAACCACTGAGATGAGGAAAAGAAGCGGTATGTAAATTTTGTTATAGTTCAGAGTCCTATATGCTCACAACAGTTACAAGGCTTAGCTAAAAAATAATCACGTATCTGTACACAAGGCATATATGACATATTTTTGCTTACAGATAAACGTCTGTCAGTGTTTTACTGAATAATACACACAAGTCAGAGAGTGTTGAAACCTTGATTCAATAGTATGTTTTTAGGTTGTTATTGAATTTCTTAACAATTAAATCTCTTTCAACCCTCATTGTAGTTCCTCTAAAGAAAAAACAAAAGGTGCTTATTGATTCACCGCATGACCGAACCAGTAAATATTCTTAGATCAACTACCTACATTAGGATTTAGGAGGCCTAATTTTTTGGAACAAAGAAGTTGAACTACCATGTCAATTCAAAATCAAGTTGTGAATCTGTACTAATCCAAAATGAATGTCAGAAGTTTTAAGAATATAGCAAACCTAAGCATTCCATTTCACTTACAGGGGTTTCACATAAGAATGAAGAAAGGATTACATACACATATAAGCACCCATTACCGCATCCAAATAGCTTATATCTCATTCTCATTATACATAATAAACCAAACAAATTCAACACAACAAATTGAAGGAACATGAAGATCGACCATTACCCAAGGCAAGCTGCAATACAATTAGCATAACATGGTTAATTTGTTCCGAAACGAAATGGGGATAGGGCGGAAATGACATCATACAACCCCAATACAAGACCCATACAGACCTAAATTAGGAAGTACCTAAGCAAAGTAAGGGGAAGAAAGAAGACTCATGAACAGAGCAAAAGAAACATAAATACAGCAGGAAAAACCAGAAAACAAGAGTAGAAGAAGCTGTGCCTGTGCTCACTGACGAGGATGACTCGACGAGCTGAGAGCCGAAGACGTGCGACGGTGACTCGGGTGAGAAATTGAGATCGAGACTCTTTGGAGCGTGAAATTAGGGTTCGAGTCTGCGGAATCCAAATTTGCCTGGGCTTATTTTTTTTATTTGCCAAAGAATCCATCCACAAAATTGCAACAGGAGAAAGTTTGGGATGACGATGAACGACGACGGTGCGCGACGACCAACAGGAGAAAGTTTGGGATGACGATGAAGGGGAAGGGGAAGCGTGAAGATAAGGTTGAAGAGCTCAGATTTGAGAGTGAGAGTGAGATCTGTGTGATAGTGACGGTGAACGACGGCGGTGAGCGACAGCTTACAGGGGAAAGTTTGGGATGACGATGAAGGGGAGGAGGAAGCGTGAAGTCGGTGAAGATAAGGTTGAAGAGCTCAGATCTGAGAGTGAGGGTGAGATCTGTGAGCCATTGGGTTTCACGAGAGATTAGGTTAGGGAGTTAGGATATTTTTAAGCAATGTGTCAACATCTAGAGGGCAGAGAAAGATTAATTATGAAATTACATTTTTACCCCTATAACAGGCCGGCCTGACGGGCCTAACAGGCTTACTGGGAGGCCTAGGCCAAAAAAAGGCCTTGGCCTGTTAGCCTGACAGGCTAGGCCTGATCAGGTCGGAAACAAGCCAAGCCACAGGCCCCTGGCCTATTTCCACCCCTAGGCTCAATGCTTAATCGGCAACAAGTGACGGCGAATTTTCATGGTTGCCTGATGCGGTTCACAGCTAATTCCGGAGAGAGAGGAAGATGAGTTGCTGCTCTCGACACAGTTTTGCTGCAAATTGTAACTGTGTTGTGCGTAGTCATTCAGGTCGGTGCTCTGCTTTGCTTCTGGGCCTTCTTGGGTTTTCTTGTGTTGAGGCCTGAGGTCTTGAAAATCAGGTGATGGAATCTTGAAAATTAGGCTTTAGTAACATGATAAAACCAGTAGGCCCAAATAGGAAACTCACATATTATTGATTCACATGTTATCTATATGTACAATATGCCTATATACAATATATATAGGCACTAGGGATTTATTGATAATTACACACATGTCCCTGAACTACAAGTAATAATACAATATTTATCAAATTCCTACAGTTCCATCCTCCACCACTAACATAGATCTTCACTTTGGAGCACCTTCCTCTCGTGATTATTTATCGAGTAAGCTTTCATGTTTTTTGTTTTCAATTAATATTTTTAGTTTCATTTTATTTTCTTAATAACGAGAGCTCACAAGTTGATGCTTAAGGTGGTTGGATTATCTCGGAAGAAAAATCACAAACAAAAAGTGATATCTAATTTTTGATGATAGCCGTTGGTTTGAAGATGAAAACAAAGAAAAACACCGGAGAAACCTAGTAAGCACGAAAAAACGATGAGGTAAAATGTCAAATTTTTTATTATTGTTTTATTACAGTGAAAATAATTCTTATTACTCTAGATTATATAAACTAAATTCAATATAATTTTTCTCCTAATTTTTAGCAGTTGAATCACAATCGACTATGTTCACCCTCTCACATTCCAAAACTCTAACAGGTATGTTGGAATTAGGTATGAGATATGCTCAAGTTTTAATATTTGCCAATTTTTACTCTCTCTCTCTCTCTATATATATATTTATTGATTTTCATATTTATATTATCCTTTTGCAGTTACTGGAACTTTGGAGTACTGATACGTGATTGACAATTTACAAAAACTGCATTGGAATATATTGTAGAATACTTTTAATAGATTTTCTTTTACAATTAAAAAAAGTTGTAAGATAATGTTCTAGAGTGTTACGATATCTAATTTCTGATATAATGGTCGTTAGTTTGAAGGTTAAAACAGAGAAAAAACGCAGAAGAAAAGTAGAGAATACACCAAAAACGATGAGGTAAAATGCTGTTTTTTTTTTTTTATTAGTGAGCATATCATGTTCATAAACTTTAGCAACCCAAATTGTATGTTGAAATCATGTTACTAGACTTGCTGAAATTTTTATATTTGCTTATTTTTACTATATTTTGATTTTCATAGTTATATTATGATATTTGTTTAAGTTTTTATTTTTTGTTAATTTTACTATGTGTGTCTTCATATTTATGTTATCTTTTTGTAGTTAAAGAATATGTGACAGGCCCTAGGATAAAGTACTAATACGTGATCTATGGACAATCCATAACAAAAGAATGGGAGAATATTGTGGAATTTTTTGTTAATTGATTTTCTTTTAGAATTCAAAAAATTATAAGATAATGTTCTATTGTGATAGTGCTTAGGTGATTAATTTCTTTTTTAAACTGTGTAATATTTATGTATAATGCATTGAATTTTGAAAACTATAAATATAAGTTTTTATTTAATGTTATTATCTTATTATTGTCAATGATTATATTGTGTCTTATATAATAAATATTAACAGTGAAATTAAATAAAAAATAATTATGTAAAATAATTATATATAATAAAAAATAAAGTCACTTTAATTTATTAATCATTATTAATAAAGAACCGTCAAGTATATTCTCAATACATCAATATTTAGAACAGTTAAGTATCTGTGCCGAACATATATTGCGTATTCTTATATAACAGTTCGGAGCCTGAATGGTAAAAAATAATCGTGATGAAATGATTTTTCTGCAATGGTGAACTAGTGATAAGAGTATTTCGAAAAAAAAAAAAACTAGTGATAAGAGTTGATAGGGGAATGAAAAAGAGTTTATGTTACTCACGCCAACCACTGGAGCTATTATCAATAAGACATATTATTTCTAAACCAATGTTTGTATATTAAAAAATGGAAGAATGTCATTGAAGGCCCCAGTAATAAGATGACAGCAGTATTGGGTGAAAAAAAATGAAATTCCTCAGCCAGAAATTCCGTTGGGATTAAAGTAAAAACATGTTTCGGGGTCAAATGTGGAAATCATTCTTAAATAATAGCAACACTTAAAAAAGGAGCTAATATATGACATAATAAGCAGGCTAAGCAAAGATACACAAAGACAGAAGTAGTATAACTAAAAATTAAGCTAAGACCAGATGTTACATATATATACATACACAAACATATATATATTATATGGATTAACACATACAAGAAGGTTGAGAAGTGAAAAAGCTTATTGTAGTACAACTTTATTCTTGTGGCGAGTAGAAGAGCTGATAGATAGTTTATTGGTATAACGATGAAGGCCCTATTTAAGATAGTGTTAAGGGTGAAATAATAATTAATAATCAGACTCCCTTCTGAGCCCAATAGTAGTTAGGGTATTGAGGCTTTGAGGGAACATTAAAATTGTTGTGGTGATGCTGATTGGGATTATTGAAGCCATAGTTATGGTTCTCCGTTCTCATCCTCATCCCTCCTCCATGGCCGCCATAACTCTGCTCCATGTAACCACTCCTGTCATAATCAGCCACCTCTTCGGTGGCGTAGTGATTATACCCACTAGAAGATTTGAATTGGTTGGATCCTCCGGGGATGGGTCCCCCGTAGCCGCCATGGTGGTGGTGGTGGCCGGGAGAGCCGTAGGCAGCGGTATCGTGAAAACTTTGGTGATGATGCATAGCAAATCCTTGTCCACCACCACAGGCGGCACCGCCATAGGGGTTGGCAGAAGTAGAAAACGGAGGGTTCATGGGTGGAGAGCCCCAGGAGCGTTGGTGTTGATGATTTTGATGAGCCTGAGACTGTTGTTCCATCTGCATGCCACCATCACCACTGCCATAGCCATAATATTGTTGTTGGTACCCACCTCCCATTCCCAATTTTTCTTGCTCTAATGGGATGTTTTACTTGAGTTCTTGTCCTTGGTTTTGGACCTCCTTTTATAGCCAACTTAATATAATATGCATGGTTCTCTGTCTCTGTTTTTTTCCCTTAAATTTTACTCCTATTTTTTACTTTCTGATTCTGATGGATAGATCATCAGGTGGTGTTACATAATGATAACTGATAAGGAAGGAATAAAAAAATGGAAGGACGGAGATTTTTTACTTTCTTTTTGCTGGGAGTAAATACCCTTTTTGGTCCCTGGAAAAAACACGGATGCCCTTTTTGGTCCCTGAAAAAAAATAAGTCACTTTTAGTCCCTAAAATGGAAAAATAAGGTCCCTTTTAGTCATTTTGATCAATTTTTTTGAATATTTTAATCCCTCAGAAATTCCCAAAAAGGTCCTTTTTAGTCCCTAAAAAGGACCAAAATGACATTTCTTTTACTCAGGGACGAAAAAGGGTCAAATGTGTTTTTCCAGGGACCAAAAAGGGTATTTACTCTTTTGCTGGTCACAAATATTTTTCTATTTAAGTAGAAAGAGGAAGGAAAATCTGAAGTGACAAAAGATGGAATGGGCCTTATCAGCAATTCCCCAAGTTGGATGGAGAAATAAAGAAGCATCCCATTCCATAAATTATTTTGACGTCTGGTATCAGATTCACCATTGCCACTTGGCTCGAATATGAGACGGTTGTTACAATAGAATTGAATTACCTTTTTATTATGGTAAAAGTGTGCGTTTGTAAACAGTATAAATTTAGATTATTAAATTGTATTGGTATCTGATTTAATTAGGAAAAGGGATCATATATACATTATAAGTATATACTCCCTCCCTCCCTAATTATAGGAGCAAATTTTGGAGTTGGTTTTGGTCCTAATTATAAGAGCAAGTTTTAACTTTTGTCAATTTTTTCCTATAATACCCCTATTTATACTTATTATTAGGAGCATTATATATATGTGTGTTTACATATATATGTATATTTGTGTTTATGTGTGTCAATATATATATGTGTAGATATATATGTGTGAACACACACACACACACATATAAACATATATATGTGTGTGTGTGTGTGTGTGTGTGTATGTATGTATGTGTGTGTGTGTGTGTAGATATATGGGTGTGTGTCTCTATGTATGTAGATAGATCTATATGAATACACATATATGTATACACATGGTTATATAAAAAGCAACTAATATACATAAATAAACTAATATGTCATGAATATCTAACATAAGGCAAATTAGAAACACTTATAATTAGGGCAACTTGTGTCATTTTAAATTTATATAAGGACATTTCAGGAAAATGAGTAAAATTAACTAATTTAACTCATCTCCTTAATTCTCCCAAAATCGGTTAAATTGCTCTTATAATTAGGGACGGAGGGAGTATATTATAATTAAATAGGTGTATATTTTAGGATATAATTAGTTGGATTTATTAATATTTTATACCTATTTAATGATCTTGTATATATTTTTCTATTTAATTAATTATAAGATTAAAAAGCGTTTTGATATAAAATCAACTCATATGCTATTTTATTTTATCTTGCAGGAGATATTATCATATCTGAAAAAGAAGGAAATATCAAATAAATGAATTGAGAGGAAGTAATTCATTAATCAAATTATATATATATATAGACACACACTGTATATATATTGTGGATCCCACGAGAGCATCAAAAAATCAAACAATTGAAGGAAATATATATGTGCGGGTGTGGAGCTGACTGTCACGGACCGAAGGGAACGTCAGATATTTCCTGCTCAAGACACTCTAAAGAGGTTTCTAGATGATTCAAGATTGGTGTAGATACTTGTACATAGAGATAGAAATGTATAGAGAATTCTAGAACTCTCATGTAAAGTAGAAATATCTAGATATTTTGGGAGAAGGCTCTGGAGAACCAATCTCCACCGTTGGATGTATTAAATCGTGACCGTTCATTGAGGAGGTGCTAGGCTATAAATAGGGGAAGCCTCCATCATTTGTAACTATCCAAGAGCAATACAAGTTCTTTGCATTCTAGAGTTTCTCTCTCTAAGTTTACTTCTCTCTCTAAAAGTTATCTTTGTCTTTGTGCCCTTTGCCTACTTGTGAGGGTTCGGCTGACTTAGTCAAGATCAAGGTAGTGATCAAGCTAAGGCTGGCACGGTTTTGGGAGGGATTCGTCTAAGACTGTGACAACGTGGTATCAGAGCTTTGGTTCGAAGCTTTGGGCGTGGTTCGTGGGAGCCATTGTGTAGGCAAGGATGTCAGGCACAACTGAGGATATTGTGATTGGTGGAGAAGAGAGGGGTAGGGAGACTCAACCTCCTCACCAACCAAAGAAGGTTCGAGGTACGAGCAAGTCTCGCCAAGCCATGGATGTAGCCACCTTGACGGTAAAGGTGGAGGCTTTGGAGGAGGCATTGCAAGAGGTGGTTACTAGGGTAGACAAGGTTGAAATTGACTTTACGACACTTGAAACCCACACCCTAGAACAATTAGACAACTTGAGGTCGGATCTTGATTCGCACCTTAATGTCGAGGAGGAACGGGCCGAGTCCATGAGGAGACTCGAGGCAAAGGTGATGGATGCCATCACTGCCATGCAGGGACAACTTAACTCTCTTAAGACTTCTTTAGAGAGTCAAGCCAAGACTCCGTTGGTAGCTGGGACCAGTGGAGCAAGGGAGGTGAGGCTGGACCTCCCTAAGCCGAAGGAATTCAAGGGTGTCCGTGATGCCAAGGAGGTCGAGAACTTCTTGTGGCAAATGGAGCGATATGCTGAGAGCTTAAACTTGGCCAACGACACGGACAAGGTACGCACTGCTTCCTTATTCCTTACTGATAATGCTATGTTATGGCGGCGTAGGAAGCATGCAGACATGGAAAAAGGCCTTTGCACTATTACAACATGGGATGATTTTAAGAAGGAATTAAAGAAGTAGTTCTATCCTGAGAATGTGGTCTATGAGGCTCGGAAGAAGTTGAGGGAACTCAAACACAAGACCACAATTACAGACTATGTAAGGGACTTCACTACCCTCATATTGCAAATCCCCAACTTGACCGGTGAAGAATCATTGTTCTACTTCGTAGACGGTCTTCAAACTTGGGCCAAACACGAGCTTCAACGGCGTGGTGTAACGGATGTGGATGAAGCCATTGCCATCGCCGAAAGCCTTACCGAGTATCAAAGGGGAGAGAAAGGTGAGTCTTCCAAGCCTAAGTCTTCCAAACCTAATCAAGCAAAAGGAGGGGGAGACAAAAGCAAAGGGACCGCCAAGGGAGGAACTAGCAAGTTCTTCAACAAGAACCAATATGAGGAGAAGAAGAAGAAGAAGAACTATATGATAAGCTGCTTCGTGTGCAAAGGGCCACATCGCATGAGTAATTGCCCTAAGCTCGGTACCTTGTTAGCCATTGTTGAAGGGCAAGATGTACCCAACGAGGAAGGGCCTAGTTCACAGATAGGGTCCCTCAGACTCCTGAATGCTCTCAAGGCTAAACCTGTGCAACCTGCTCCAAGAAGCAACGGACTGATGTATGTGGAGGCGAAATTGAACGGGAAGCCCGTGAAGGTGATGGTAGACACTGGGGCAACCCACAACGTCATTACTCCAGAAGAGGCTAAGCGGGTTGGCCTCTTTGTTACTCAACCACGAGGAGGATGGCTGAAGATGGTGAATGCTCCTGCCAAACCCCTTAATGGCGTAGTAACTGGAGTAGAGCTATGCCTTGGCACGTGGAAGGGGACCGTGGATCTACCAGTAGCCCCTATGGATGACTTCAAAGTGGTATTTGGGATGGACTTTTTGCGCAAAGCCAAAGCATTCCTCATGCCATGCTATGACTCAGTGTGCATCATGGAAAAGGGGCTCGCTTGCACAGTACCTGCAACAAGCGATGATCGGGTAGCTCACTTGTCTGCCATGCAGGTAGAAAAGGGAGTCAAGAGAAGGGAAGTCACTTACCTTGCGGCTTTAAAGGAGGTAAGTCCTGATGTAGAGGATAGTAAGAGTCTTCCCCCTATCATCCAGAACGTCCTTGGAAAGATTAATTGCCGTATCTCCCAAAACAACCAAGTTCGTAATTAATTTGCAGAATTAGGGAACCTGGGTCGTTTCCCAACGAATTTGCAGCGGGCTTGTTTAATAACAATAGTGAAACAGAATGATAAAATGGGGGGTTGGTTTAACGAATAGAACAAAACGAAATAACATAACCAAAATGCAATAAACGAGTCAAACGAAATCAAATAAACAGAGACAGATTAAAGATGCTCAACCCAACGAATTGATTCCAGAAACCTCCATCATTGAACGAAAATACAACTAACCCACGTTTGGTTCCGGATGAATCGAAATCTCTGCATTCATCCGGAGATTCCCTCGCCTAGACGATCGCCTAGAATCTGTCCGGACAGTGGCGTCTCACTGTGCAATTGCACAGCAACACTGTAACCTAGTCCGAACTAAGTCCTTGGGATGAACCAAACCGAATATTAAATCTAATATTCGAACTATTTCCAGAATCGAATCCGATAAGATGAAAACAGAATCGAGTAGTTACCGATTAGGCACGAGTTCTCTGGATGAATCATGGAATCCTCATCTTTGGGTTAATCACAAGAGTTTAGCCGATCATGGCTGGGAAAATCGAAGAACGAACGAAGAACACGAAGAACGCGCGAAGAACATGAAGAACAGATGAGAGAAAATGAAAACTTGTATTCTGATCCACTCTAATGTTAAAAAACGTGAATGAATATGTTTGTGGCAGCTGCCATACTTAAAAATAACCTAAAATGAAATGGGCTCTCATAGTTTTAGCCCAAAACAGAAATAAAATAAAACTGGACTTAAATTACAAAATTCGGGTCCAAAATAAATCCAGAATTGTACATCCGACTTTGGCTCCAAAATTGACCGCCTTCTTGACCGAATTTGCTCTTGATGTCTTCATAACAATTGTAGCTCTCTGAATCATCTGAAATTTGAGACAAAAATGAGGCAAATCCGATGTCTGGTTCAAGAGTTATGGTAGAAATAGTGAAGCAACACAAAACTGGGATTTTATTATTAAAAATGGCTAAAATGCAATAAAAGGCCCAAGGCCCAAATAAACATAAGAGCCATTATTTATTAGCTAAAGGGTCCTAAATTATTATTCAAGAGACAAAAATAAGTGTATAAAATATTCAATTATCAAATTCCCCACACTTATCTTTTTGCACTCCTGAGCAAAATTCAAAGAGAAAGACCTAAAGGAAAAACTCTTCTTTACTAATAATTGCTAACAATGAAAAAATTTGAATCAAGGGACACAAAGCTTCAAAAGACCAATCATTCAAGACCAAAACCCCTTCATCTCAAATTACAATTCACGGTAGTCTCAATCAATGATGCTAATCACAAAAGATGGTCTCACAAATGATGCGCTCAATCTATTAGTCTCTCAAGTGTTTAAGGTAAATAAGTGTATCGCTCAAATTCTACTCAAGAAAATTGTTCTAGCATAAGCTTTCTCAACTTTTACGTCTCCACTACTCATAACACATACATGCACAAATCAAGAGAGCTTGTAATTAAAGGTTGTAACGGGGCTAGGGTGAAGGTAGGTAATAGTATGGAATAAGAGGCTAAGCACCAAAGAAATCAAAAGGAAGAGCACTGATTAACACAATCATTCTCTATGTATGAAACTTTTATTCTACTCATATATACATTCCTTTCTATGTATTTTCTTTTCTTTTCTCTTCTTTTGTTGTTTTTTCTTTTACTTTTCTTTCTTTCCTTTCATTGTATACGTAATTACAATGTCAAAATCAAATATCCCCCCCACACTTAAACTGTTGCACTCCTGAGCAACCCCTACACTTAAACACAAAACAAGTTGAAACCAATGCTCAATAAATCTTCAAGGTGCGGAATAAAATGGTTTTACGCTTAGGCTTGTAATGTGGCTTAGAAAAGAATGGGTCAAAAGGCACAAAGGGGCTAGCAAGGGAATCATAATGCAAGGGAAAGCTATTTGGCCAAAGTGAGGCGAATAAAAGAAAGAAAACAAGCTTCCATCATACTTATGCACGTAAGTGAAAAATGTAGTTTCAAAAGAAAAGGAGCAAGTTCTAGAGAACACAAATCATGAGAGATGCACACATGAAAGAAAGAATGGCAAAAGATGAATTCCATTCATGCAGGCCCAAAACCTCACAAGGTCAATACCAACTTAGGTAATCAACAACATCAAATCAACTACCAAGACTTGTAATCGAAGAGTCAAGAGTTCCAGACTAAACAGAATGATCCATTAAAACCAAAATGTCCTTAGTTCATAATATGTAGCAATCATTAGAAAGAAAGAATGTATTGATTTTCAAAAAGCAAAGTAGAAAAGGAAAACAAATAAAAGAGAGGGAGGGAGAAGAAAGAAGAATACTCCCCAAGGGTTTATGGAGGATAAGTGGCATCAATGAGGAGAATCTCTGCTTCCTTTTCAGACGGGAATTAAATAGAAGAACTTTCGGCCCACGAAAAATTCTTTCCTCGAATATGCTTATCATGGAATGCCTTAGTCTTTTCCTTATACAACCGTGAGCTTTCATAGGCATCCAATCTAAGCTCATCTAACTCTTGCAGCTGCAGCTTCCTCTCCATCCCGGACTTAGCCAAATCCATGTTGCATTGCTTAATAGCCCAATAGGCTTGATGCTCCAACTCAACCGGAAGATGACATGCCTTACCAAAGACAATCCGATAGGAGACATCCCAATCGGCGTCTTGTAGGCGGTGCGATATGCCCACAAAGCATCATCTAGTCGCTTACTCCAATCTTTCCGGTAGAGTTGACAGTCTTCAAGGATTTGCTTAATCTCTCTATTGGAGACTTCACTTGACCGTTGGTCCGTGGATGGTATCTTTGTGGAAACCTTGTGAAGCACTCCATACTTGCGTAGCAAGGCACCCATGCTTCGATTGCAAAAATGGGAACCCTGATCACTGATAATAGCTCTAGGAATGCCAAACCTACAGAAAATGTTAGACCTAACAAAATCCACCACCACAAAAGAATCATTTGTCCGGGTGGCTTTCGCCTCAACCCATTTTGAAACATAATCAACAGCTAGCAAGATGTAAGTGTAACCATATGAAGCAGGAAATGGACCCATGAAATCAATACCCCAAACATCAAAGATCTCACAAAACAATATAGGGTTTTGGGGCATCTCATGCCTACGGGAAATACTCCCTGCCCTCGACGTTATCACATGACTTGCAAAACAAATGGGCATCATGAAACAGGAAGGCCAAAACAAACCACATTCTAACACCTTCCTAGCAGTTCTTTGGGGTCCAAAGTGACCACTACAGCGAAGCATGAGCAAAATGCAATATAGATTGAAACTCACAATCAGGCACACATCTCCTAACTACTTGGTCACTACAAAATTTCCACAGATAAGGGTCATCCCAAACATAATATTTAGACTCACTTTTCAATTTAAGGGTTTGGGCCCTAGTGGATTCTACAGGAAAAACACTAGCTACCAAGTAGTTAACTAAATCAGGACTCTACTAGCTAGCGAGATATGACCTAAACTTATCGAAGGCAAATACAATGGCCAACAACTCCTTTTCGGTGGTGGTGTAATTAGACGAGCAGAATCCAAAGTCTTGGAGGCATAGGCAATCACATGGGAGGCTTTATCAACCCGTTGTGCCAAGATAGCACCAACTGCATAGTTGGAAGCATCGCACATCAACTCAAAGGGAAGGTGCCAATCAGGGGGCTGGATCACTGGGGCTGTAGTAAGGCAACGCTTCAAGTGATCGAAGGCCGCCTTGCACGCATCATCAAAGACAAAGTCAGTGTCCTTATGCAGAAGGTTGGACAAGGGTTGAGCAGTCTTGCTGAAATCTCGAATGAAACGTCGATAGAAACCTGCATGGCCAAGAAAAGAGCGAACTTCCCGCACAGAAGCGGGGTAAGGCAAAGCAAGAATCACATCTATCTTAGCAGGGTCTACCTCAATCCCTTTCCTAGACACTATGTGTCCCAAGACTATGCCTGACTCAACCATAAAGTGACACTTTTCATAATTTAGCACAAGATTAGATTCAATACACCTATGCAAGACTCTAGACAAATTAGCTAAGCATGCATCAAAATCAGACCCATATACAGTGAAATCATCCATGAAAACCTCCATGCAGTCCTCTAGGAACTCAGAGAAAATACTCACCATACAACGCCGAAAGGTGCCAGTGCATTGCGAGAGGCCAAAAGGCATCCTTCGGTAAGCATATGTCCCAAAGGGGCATGTAAAGGTCGTCTTCTCCCGATCCTCGGGAGCAATATGGATCCGGAAGTATCCGAGTAGCCATCCGAGAAGCGAATGAGACTTACCACCAATCGCTCTAACATCCGATCAATGAAAGGTAGAGGGTAATGATCCTTGCGAGTGGCTTGGTTGAGTCTCCTATAGTCAATGCAAACTCTCCAACTATTCGAACTCGAGTAGGAATGAGCTCATTCTTCGATTGGCTACTACGGTAACTCCGAACTTCTTGGGAACCACCCGGATCGGGCTAACCCACTGGCTATCGAAATAGGATAGATGATGCCGGCTTGCGAAGCTTAGTAACCTCCTTCTTCACCACATCAAGGATAAGAGGATTAAGGCGTCTCTGGGGTTGCCTCACCGGCTTAGAGTCCTCTTCCAACAGAATCCGGTGCATGCACATAGAAGGGCTAATGCCAACTATGTCAGCCAATGTCCACCCAATAGCTTTCTTGTTCACCCTCAATAAGCTTAATGCTGGTTTTGATTAGTTTTGATGATGTCTTATATAGATATCATTCTTAAGAGCAAAAAGGTTGCATACTACATTTATCTTCTACTTTGACTAATTCTTATATTTAATGTAGATGCAAAGTTTAAATAATGGAGAATGTTGATTGAAGAAAGAAGCTCTTGCACAATATAATGGGAATATCATAATATTAAGGAAGCAAGAGGTTATCAAATGATTTTGGGGGATAATCTAGAAGGAGAGAAGAAATTGAAGAAGGAAGAACTTGCAATGCAATGAAATATCTTTATTCAAGTTCTTATATTGATGTTAGAAGTATCCAAGATCATATGGAAGCTGGAACGGATCAATTCAGAGTTTAAACCATCAAAAAATCAGTTCCAGGATGAGCAAACTCGAGTTCATAACTTGCAAACTCGAGCCAGTAATGTCCTCAGCAACTCTGGCGCCTCTGGACAAGCCAAACTCGAGCTTAGAACACAAACCTGCAGTTTGGAACTCCAAACTCGAGCCCATAATTAGCAAACTCGAGCCTGTAGTGTCTTCAGCATTTCTGGTGTCTCTGGACAAGGCAAACTCGAGCCTATTAGTTGGCAAACTCGAGCTTACAGCGGTGTTCAACATTTCAGCTACTCTGTTCCACGTTTCACTCGGGCGATGTGTGGTAATTCAATGATATCTCCTAAACTAGAGATCGGATTGAGGTGAAAACAGTGGCATATGAAACTAGACTCCCAATGTGTCATATCTATATATAATTCAAGCCAAAAGGAGTTCAGATGAAGGAGTAATGAATTTATGAAGTTGACAGTGAAATCCACGTCACACAAATGACCAACCTTCAATGTTTTGAGTTTATCTCACAAACGGAGAATCCAATTGAGCTGAAATCGGTGGCATTGGAAAGTAGACTCAAAGGGTTAAACAACTAAAACGGAGTTCATACCAAGGAGATATAGCCCTCGAAAGTGGACCGTATTTCCAGGATGTTGGAGGTTTGCTAGCAGGAGAAGCAAACTCGAGCCTATTAGTTGGCAGGCTCGAGTTCGCGGGTTACAGAGCTACCAGTCGCGAAAATCATCCAAACTCGAGCCTATAAGTGACAAACTCGAGCCTAGAGAAGACAGAAAGCAAAAGATGATTTTGAAGAGACCCAAACTCGAGCCTATAATTATAGACTCGAGCCTAGATGCTGAAAAATGTTACAAACTCTAGAGTTTGCTCGAACCTCCGGTTTGCACCTTGCGAAGCTGAACTCGACCCTTGCAAACTCGAGCCTACTTATCCAAGCTCGAGTTCATGACCCGATTCAGAAAAACAGCAGTTCGAAAGTCTCGTTTCTCATCAAAGAACATCCACATGATTACCCGAATGACTTATACTTCTTCTTAACATTATTTATATCATTTGTGTACATGTTTGATTATTAAAGCTTGAGAGAACATCAATCTTGACAAATCAAGATCTAGAAGATGAACTTGCTGCATAATCTCAGAAATGGGAAAGATGACTGAATCCAATGAGAAACTTGAAGAAACGAAGTTGTCTACTCAATTGTAATGCTTCTCCAAAGGATTAAATCATTCGGATGATGAAATACTCCAACGGACATAAGCCAAACAGATTCAGCATTCGAATTAATGTTCATGACAGAATCAACCACTTGTTGGCGAAACGGAAAATCGAGCATTTACTTTCACGCGTCAAACAGAGGAAAATTCAAGAAGAAGAAATCCTTCACTTGGAAACAATTGATATAGCCATTACTCGAATGATTCCCTGAACAAATAAAGGAAAGTCATTAAATGACATAACGGTCATAATCTTCAATGCGAGCAAAAGTTGGAAATCAGAAAAGGCCGTGAGTCCCAACGGCTAGAATTTCGAATGGAGAGAATTCAGAATTGAGAAGCAACGGTCATATGAAGATTTGCCGCTATATATAGAGCTGCATACAAACCTTCAAAGATACAACAACAAGCGAGAGAACAAGCTTACATCTTCAACATGCTATTACTTTGATCTACATATCATTTACTCTGTAGTTTTCAATGTCTATATATCATAGAGAGTGAAATGTTTTGTATTGTACTTCAGTGTTCATCCATACACTTTTGAGAGAGAAGATTCATTGTAAACATCCTATCTTTATATCTGTGAGTTACTCAAGATTGGGTGATCTTGAGTGGGAAACACATTGTGTTGATTACAACTTGTAAGGGGAGTGAATCCTAGTGAGAGGATTACTTCGAGTGCAGAGTGTGTAATCAAACAGGTGTGTTGATTACAGTTTGTAAGGGGAGTCAATCCTAGTAAGGGGTTTACTTCAAGTACAGAACGTGTAATCAAGTTGAAAGAAGATAGTGGATTGAAATTCTCAAGTAGAGCTTGGGACCTGGACGTAGGTCAAGGATTGGGCCGAACCAAGATAAATCACCGTTTGCATATTCTCTTCCCTTATCTCTTACATTCCAAAGATATATGTTTGAATGACTGCTTATCACTTTATAAATTATTATTGACATTCAAACTATTTCCAGCAAGTGAAGAAAAGTTCTTAAAGTTCTAAGTTTTTAATCAAACACCTAATTCACCCCCCTCTTGGGTGATAGCCAAGTCTTTCACTTAGCAGCTTCTCTTCTTGATCAGGCGTGAGATTGTTTGCCACAATGACTGGCAACTGCTCATTCTCCTCCAGAAATGCATACTTCAGATGGTCTGGAAGGGATTTCAACTCTAGTTTGGGCGGTTGCTCAGTGGAGGGAGAAGCTTGGGTGGTTGTTGCAACAACTCGATGTCATCACACCGGGAATACCTGAAACCATATTCAAAGAAGCACAAGCAGGAGGACCGTGTCTATACACTCAAGGTTAACATCGAATTCAGTTCATCAAAATCGAATGAAGCTCATCAAAATCGAATCGGGATGCACGTTAGGATCGGA
Organism: Acacia pycnantha; assembly: GCA_025563575.1. Lineage (NCBI taxonomy): Eukaryota > Viridiplantae > Streptophyta > Magnoliopsida > Fabales > Fabaceae > Acacia > Acacia pycnantha. The sequence continues at coordinate 3,924,212 of JAMWYP010000026.1, read as the reverse complement.
TGAAGCTCAAACTCGTAATCAATATCGAGTCTACAAGTAATGTAGAATCATCAAGCAAATCGAAGCACCAAACAATGCGGTCTTAACCAAATTAGTGCAAACAGAGCACCATTCATTATCATCGCATGCACAAATGGGGGTATCACTCTCGATGAAAATAAGAATAATCGTGACACCAACCATTAAGAACATCATCCACAAAGATCATCAATCACATCAATACGTAAAATGTAATGCTCTTCCCTAGGATATTTCATGGCATCAAAGATATTGAAATTCACGATATATCACCAAACTCCATGGAAAGAGTACCGAATGCACATCTATCTTAGTCCTAGCTGTTTTCATGAAAGGTCTCCCTAGAATGATTGGTGACCTACTACTAGGAGACTCACCCTCCATATCCAAGATGTAAAAATCAGCAGGGAATATCAATTCATTAACTTTGACTAATACATCTTCAACTAAACCAGCCGAATGTCTCAAGTATATCCTTCTCTTGTGCTTTATCTCGCCAACTTCTTGACCGAACTCGCTCTCGAGGGAAGGGAAGAGGAATAGGAATGTCTTCCTCTTCACCTTGCCGCACCGCCTTTTTCTTTTCGTAGTCAATCTTCACATTTCCTCGACTCGCTTTCGATGTGGAAGTCACATCTCGCAACTTGCTTAGGTTCCTCCAATTGCTTGCCGCAATCAGTAGTGATATAGCACTCACATTTCCCTTAGGATTGGGAATTGTTTGTGAGGGAAGGGAATTGGATCCCGAGGTTGAAGCCGGTTCAATGATGTTGCCAATTGCCCAACTGTGTTTGCAAACTCGAATGGAAGTATCGCTTGTCCGTTGGAACTGCATATTGGTGTGACAAATTGCTTCATCATTTCTTCAAGTGAGGAACCACCACCACTACTACTAGCTCGTTGTTGCCGCCCGTGGAGGTGGACATATGGCTGGTCGAGGAGGTGGTGCTTGCAAGGGTAAAGGGGGTGCAGATCATTGTTGGAAAGTCTCGTGGTCCGTACGGCCTCCGCCGGTAGTTCCCAAAATTCTCCGATACCGGTTACTCCGATTCGATTTTGGTATTGGTTGCTCGGTTCGATTTTGGTTCCAAATAAAGTTGGGGTGATTTCTCCAACCAGATTATAAGTGTTGGAGAAGGCATTATTCTCGTTGGTATTGTGGCCTTCCCGGAAAAACACCCACCGCAGCCTACCGACCGATCTTGGTAAGTAGGATCATGCAAGGTAGGGCAAGAGTCGTAGAATGATAAGGGTCGAACAAAACCCACAAGAGTACCCATGCCGAGAAGGGGAAGATCAGACTGTCTCGTGTCACCGCCACCGCCTCACAAGGGAGGTCGATCATCAAGTCTAGTCTCTAATCTCTCGAGAATCATGCTAGACTCGGAGCTTGAATATGGTAAACAGGAGTACTATTGGCCCCGGTGCCAAACTAGCGAGAGTTATCTCGCCATAATGGATATCAAGTCTCTAGCTTCTTCAGTGTCTTGTTACTCATAGCCCCACCGCTAGAAGCATCCACCAACCCTTTGTCTACCTGATAGACCATCATTGAAAGAGTTGATCAAGTCTTTTCGATATCCGATGGTGTGGACAGCTTGCACATAACCTTTTGAACCTCTCCCAATACTCATACATTGTCTCCCCAACGACTTGTTTAATGTTGCCAATTTCCTTCTTGATTGCAGTTGCTCTTGAGGAAGGGAAATATTTCTCCGTAAATAACCTCGAATATCACCCAGCTCCCAATAGATGAGGGTCAAGGTACAAAGAACCAATCCTTGGCTCCACCCTCCAATGAGAAAGGAAAAGCTCTCAGCTTGATATGATCTTCATCAATGGCATGAGGTTTCATAGTGCTGCAAACTACATGGAATTCCTTCAAATGCTTAATGGGTACTCACCGCAAGACCATGAAACTTAGGCAACAAGTGTATTAGACCAGATTTCAGCTCAAAGTTAGCAAAGAAGGTTAGGATATTGGATGCACAAGGGTTGATAATTAACATCAGTGCACCCAATTCCTTCAAAGTATGATGATTATCCCGCTCTCCCGCCATAATGTCCGAGCGAGCAAAGTTGCTACTAGAATCGTGAACACAACAAGACTATCGAAATACTATCGAAGCACAATCGAAATATCAATGTAATGGACACAATCGAATGGCCGTAATCGACTCTAATTGAGTATCCAGTTCGGTATTAATCTTATGACTTAGCCTAACAACTCTTCTAGCAGTAAGAATTGTTCTCTCTATTTCAGGATCAAATGGCAACAGATCTTCTGGATTAGTATTATTCCTGGTACTCATGCAACATATACACAAAGCAGAATTGGCAACTACTCAGAATGACAAAGATGCCACCAGAAAATCAGAATTACGAAAATGCCACAAGAGGTGGTGAAAAGTGGAAAAACACCAAGAGACACAGAGACAAAACACACAAAAGCAAAAACCTATGCTAGAAATTGACTAAAACAAGTCCAGAAACAGTATCAAATGATTTTTAAAATTTTTGGGACTTGGACAGGCAACTCCTAGACTATTGGGGACTCAAAAATGGAATAAAAAAACTTCAAAAATTGAAAAAGTGGCCTAAACGATGGAATTTGGCGAAACGGAGGATAGCCCTTAGAAAATGGTCTAACGATTCGCCATTTTCTATCACTGTACCAAATTTCAACTCAATCAGAGATACTAAAAAAAAATGGTCCTGTTGGAAATCAAAAAAGCAGAACCTAAAACAGTGAAAAAATTGGTCTAAACGTTGGAATTTGGGGAAAATGAGTGAGACCTCACTTCCTCCTAGGAAGTGACTTTTTCTTAAAACACCCAATTCCTTGTGAATAAGATCTGGTTTGAGTGATCGGAGTCAGAAAATTTCTGTCCGGCCACCCGAACCACCTAAACTACCTAAACTAAGCTATTTACAATACCGTTACTAATCAAACCGATGCAAATTCCCGGCAATGCGCCATTTTTGGAAAGATTAATTGCCGTATCTCCCAAAACAACCAAGTTCGTAATTAATTTGCGCAATTAGGGAACCCGGGTCGTTTCCCAACGAATTTGCAATGGGCTTGTTTAATAACAATAGTGAAACAGAATGATAAAATGGGGGTTTGGTTTAACAATAGAACAAAACGAAATAACATAACCAAAATGCAATAAACAGAGTCAAACAATCAAATAAACAGAGACAGATTAAAGATGATCAACCCAACGAATTGATTCCGAAACCTCCATCATTGAACGAAAATACAACTAACCCACGTTTGGTTCCGGATGAATCGAAATCTCTCGCATTCATCCGGAGATCCCTCGCCTAGACGATCACCTAGAATCTGTCCGGACAGTGGCGTCTCACTGTGCAATTGCACAGCAACACTGTAACCTAGTCCGAACTAAGTCCTTGGGATGAACCAAACCGAATATTAAATCTAATATTCGAACTATTTCCGTAAATCGAATCCGATAAGATGAAAACAGAATCGAGTAGTTACCGATTAGGCACGAGTTCTCTGGATGAATCATGGAATCCTCATCGTTGGGTTAATCACAAGAGTTTAGCCGATCATGGCTGGGAAAATCAAGAACGAACGAAGAACACGAAGAACCCGCGAAGAACATGAAGAATGATGAGAGAAAATGAAAACTTGTATTCGATCCACTCTAATGTTAAAAACGTGAATGAATATGTTTGTGGCAGCTGCCATACTTAAAAATAACCTAAAACGAAATGGGCTCTCATAGTTTTAGCCCAAAACAGAAATAAAATAAAACTGGACTTAAATTACAAAATTCGGGTCCAAAATAAATCTAGAATTGTACATCCGACTTTGGCTCCGAAATTGACCGCCTTCTTGACCGAATTTGCTCTTGATGTCTTCATAACAATTGTAGCTCTCTGAATCATCTGAAATATGAGACAAAAATGAGGCAAATCCGATGTCTGGTTCAAGAGTTATGGTAGAAATAGTAAAGCAACACAAAACTGGGATTTTATTATTAAAAATGGCTAAAATGCAATAAAAGGCCCAAGGCCCAAATAAACATAAGAGCCATTATTTATTAGCTAAAGGGTCCTAAATTATTATTCAAGAGACAAAAATAAGTGTATAAAATATTCAATTATCAGTCCTCAAAGAGAACAAGGACATTATGCCGCCAGAACTTCCTAAGAGGTTGCCACCTAGACGGGAGGTGGACCATAAGATCGAGTTGGAGCCGGGAGCACGACCGCCTGCCATGGCACCTTATCGCATGACACCACCTGAGTTGGAAGAGCTGAGGAAACAACTGAAAGGGTTGCTCGATGCCGGGCATATACGGCCTTCCAAAGCACCTTATGGGACACCTGTCTTGTTCCAACGCAAGCACGATAGATCGTTACGGCTTTGCATCGACTATCGGGCCCTCAATAAGGTAACTATAAAAAACAAGTATCCTATTCCCTTAATAGCAGCGAGAATGAGCTATATGTCAAGAAGGAGAAATTGTTCTTTTGCTAAGGAGGAGGTGCACTTCCTTGGACACATAATTCGCCAGGGGACCCTTATGATGGACAAGGAGAAGATTCGTGCTATTGAGGAATGGGAACAACCTACCCGAGTATCCGAGTTGCGATCTTTCCTTGGGTTGGTGAACTATTACAGGCGGTTCATCAAGGGCTACTCTGCTAGGGCAGCTCCTTTGACAGACTTGTTGAAGAAGAATAAGTCCTGGGAATGGACTAAAGAGTGCCATGATGCCTTTGAAGATCTGAAGGCAGCAGTAATGGAGGAACCTGTACTTGCTCTCCCGGACTTCTCCAAGACTTTCGAAGTTCACACGGATGCTTCGGACTTTGCTATTGGAGGGGTGCTAATGCAAGGAAGGCATCCGATAGCATTCGAGAGTCACAAGCTGAACGATGCCGAGCGACGTTACACAGTCCAAGAGAAGGAGATGACTGCTGTGGTGCATTGCTTGCGAACTTGGAGGCATTATTTGTTGGGATCTAGGTTTGTGATCAAGACCGATAATGTGGCTACAAGGTACTTCCAATCTTAGAAGAAGTTAACGCCTAAGCAAGCCCGCTGGCAAGACTTTCTAGCCGAGTTTGACTATATGATGGAGTACAAACCCGGCACGGCTAATGTAGTGGCGGATGCATTAAGCCGAAAAGCAGAGTTGGCATCAATGAGTCAAGCCAAGGGCGACTTGATCAGAAAAATCATTGAAGGTATGAACCATGATCCTGTTGCTCGACAATTAGTAGAGATGGCCAAGAAAGGGAAAACCAAGAGGTTTTGGTTAGAGGATGGCCTTCTCTTTACTATTGGGAGGCGAGTCTTTGTTCCCAAATGGGAGAATTTACGAAAGGAGCTCATTAAGGAGTGTCACGACTCCAAATGGGCCGGTCATCCGGGACAAAGACGTACGCTTGCTTTGTTGGAAGCAGCCTATTACTGGCCGCAGATGAGGGACGAGGTGGAACTTTATGTGAAGACTTTTCTTGTGTGCCAACAAGACAAGATAGTGAATCAACCACCGCGGGCTGTTGGAGCCTCTCCCTATACCAGGCAACCATGGGAAAGTGTTTCCATGGACTTCATTTCAGCCTTACCAAAGTCCGAAGGGTGCGGGTCTATCATGGTAGTGGTAGACCGATTCTCAAAGTATGCAACATTCATAGCCGCCCCTACGGATTGTACAGCAGAAGAAGCGGCCAGGCTATTCTTCAAGAATGTGGTAAAGTATTGGGGGCTACCGAAGACAATCATCAGTGACAGGGACCCCCGTTTCACTGGGAAATTGTGGACTGAGTTGTTCAAGCTCCTGGGCACTGAGCTACACTTTTCCACGAGTTTTCACCCTCAAACTAATGGGCAAACAGAAAGGGTGAATTCTTTGTTGGAGTGTTACTTACGACACTTTGTGAGTGCCAACCAAAAGGATTGGGCCAAGCTTCTCGATGTGGCTCAATTCTCTTATAACTTACAGAAGAGTGAGGCTACAGGAAAGAGTCCCTTTGAAGTGGTAATGGGACAACAACCACTCACTCCTCATGCCCTTGCCACCACCTACAAGGGCAAGAGTCCAGGGGCCTACCACATGGCCAAATCTTGGCAAGAACAAGCTGAGGTAACGAGATCCTTCCTTGTCAAGGCGGCCAAGCGAATGAAGAAGTTTGCAGATAGGAAGAGGCGTGCTTCTGAATACCAAGTGGGAGACATGGTTATGGTGAAGCTTCTTCCTCAACAATTCAAAGTGTTCCGAAAGGTGCACAAGGGCCTCATCCGCAAGTACGAAGGCCCCTACAAGATCATGGGGAAGGTAGGAAAGGTCTCCTACAAGTTAGACTTACCCCCGAACTTGAAGATTCATCCCGTCTTCCATGTTAGCATGCTCAAGCCATTCCATGAAGACGTGGGTGATCATGATCGAGCCATCTCGATGAGAGCGCCTCTGACCATGACTAAGTCATATGATCGAGGGGTAGACGAGGTGCTAGCTGATCGAGTAGTTCGATGACGAGGGGTACCACCAAGTACCTAATACTTAATCAAATGGAAAGGATTTCCAGAGAGCGAGGCCACATGGGAACCTCAGGAGGATCTTTGGAAATTCGAAGACCACCTACACCGGTACAAGTCAGGGATGAGGACGTCACCGGATTAGGTGGGGGAGAGTGTCACTGACCGAAGGGAACGTCAGATATTTCCTGCTCAAGACACTCTAAAGAGGTTTCTAGATGATTCAAGATTGGTGTAGATACTTGTACATAGAGATAGAAATGTATAGAGAATTCTAGAACTCTCATGTAAAGTAGAAATATCTAGATATTTTGGGAGAAGGCTCTGGAGAACCAATCTCCACCGTTGGATGTATTAAATCGTGACCGTTCATTGAGGAGGTGCTAGGCTATAAATAGGGGAAGCCTCCCTCATTTGTAACCATCCAAGAGCAATACAAGTTCTTTGCATTCTAGAGTTTCTCTCTCTAAGTTTACTTCTCTCTCTAAATGTTATCTTTGTCTTTGTGCCCTTTGCCTACTTGTGAGGGTTCGGCTGATTTAGTCAAGATCAAGGTAGTGATCAAGCTAAGGCCGGCACGATTTTGGGAGGGATTCGTCTAAGACCGTGACATGACGCTGAAATTGCTGGTGGAAATTAAAGGAATGAATAAGAAAATAAGAAAATAAAAGAAGCAATCACATGGGTTAACGCATCGAAATTGGCTTTTGTCCGCTGCGCGCTGCGTCCCCTGCCATCCGCTGAATGAAACGACGTTGTTTGACGCAAAAAATTGAGGTTGATGCTTTTTTTTTTATTAAAAAAATAGGGTACTGGTATTAAAACAATACTTCAAGATATTGAATGGTATTTAAAAAATATTTCATGGTCTTGAAAAATTATTTTAGGATCTTCAAAATATTTCAGGGTACTGATAGGGACGAAAAAGATATTTCAAGATACTGACTGGTATTGAAAAATACTTTATGATCTTGAAAAAAATTTTAAGGATACGGATTGGTACTAAAAATATATTTCACAATACTGTTTGGTACTGAAAAAAAATTTATGATCTTGAAAAATTATTTTAGAATCTTGAAAATATAATTTAGGGTACTGACTGGTACTCAAAATATACTTCAAAATATTTTTGTAAAGATTCTAAAATAAATTTTTCAGATCCTAAAATAATTTTTCAAGATTATGAAGTTTTTTTAGTACCGATTAATATCATAAAGTATTTTTTAATATCAGTCAGTATGCCTTTTTTTTTTTTTAAAAAAAGGCATCAACCTCAGTTTTTTTGCGCCAAACGGCGCCGTTTCATTGCAGCGGACAAAAGCCAATTCCTAAGGCGTCAATATATATTAAGATAACAATTGGATTTGGCTAAAATATACGCGAGAGTCCAAGAGCACAAGGCACAAGCAACTGATATTTTCTATTTAAAAGGGAGCGAGACTTGGAGGAAGGAGGGATTCAATTTCTCTACTCATTCTTTGGATGAGTAGGTGAAGCTTTTCTCATCGATTTTTAAGTAAAAAATCATTTTTTTAAAAAAAAATATGTTAGTTGAGAGATTATTTTTATTTTAGATTTTCTAGCCATTAAAATATATATATTTTTTTTTTAAAATGAAAAGTAAAAATAAAAGTAAAAATAAAAATTGGACAATCCAAATGAGATTTGGATGAGTAGGGAAATTGGATGAAAGAAAGAGGAAGTCTTTCTCAGAAGCGACAACAAGAGGGTGTGAAAGGATTGAAGAAACAGTGGGCAACCTGCAGTGAGGAATCGAACGACTTTTCTTCCTCCTGCGACAACATTCAACAGCGGATAAGGAGAAGAATTCTTTGACAGATTTGCTTTCCTTTCTTCTTTCTCTTTATTCTTTGAACCTGAGTTTCTATCTTTATTTTATAGATTTTCTTTTAGTTATGAGTGGCTAATATGCCTTTAGACCTAGAGAAACTATGAACTCATGAATGAATTAGATTTTATTTCCACTATTTATTAGTTACAATTTATGTTAATTTTAGTTACTTATTCTTGTTTGATGATTGGCCGCAATTAAATGTGAATTAGAGAATTAAGATTTGCTTTGATGAAGAAAATTTTAATTAAGCTCTAAGATTAAGTAATATGTGATTAGATTATAATCTAATTTGCCGTTAGGATAGACATATACCTAATGAACTCATATGATTGATGATGAGTGTATTAGAATTGTTTTGCTTCTTGAGTAATTGAGCTAGACATAACCTTTTAATTTGAGAGAGGGCTATAGGTGAACCAACATATTAGTTCTCGGATTTATGTTTTGATGATAACAAGACTTGTAAAGGAAAAAGTTTTTAATTCAGTGAGATCTGAAGATTTGAAACATGTACTCGAGTAGATAACAACTTACTCGAGTAGAAGCTTACTTGAGCAAGTAAGTGATTGATTGAGCACGTTCTCTTGAATTACACACTCAAGGCTTGTCAGCTTGTTACTCGAGTATACAAATGTTTACTCAAGTATGTGTTCTTTGATCAGTAAATTGGATTGCTTTTCTCAAAGTTACTCGAGTAAACTATTGTGTTGCTCGAGTACAATACTCGAGCAAGGAGGAAAGTTACTTGAGCACTTGAGTTTGGTCATGATGAACTTGTGGACTTGTTGCAAGTTACTCGAGGACAAGTATTTGTTACTCAAGTATATTACTCGAGTAAGGAAAACTTGTTACTCGAGCATGTGTATTTTGATAGCTAACCTTTTGCCTTTCAGGTTGTTACTCCAGTATGCCAAGAAGCTTTACTCAAGTACGTTGCTCGAGCAAGTTTGTTTTATTCACAATACTTTGAGCTCTTTCAAGTTGTTACTCGAGTATGCAGAGGCTATATTCTGAGTATACTACTCGAGTAAGGGTACTTTGTTTCAAGCTTCTTCTGTAAAACAATTGAAGGTTACTATGAGGACAATCGCATGTTACTCGAGTAATGGTTTTTCCAGTTCCTTCAAAACTTCGTCTTCTTCACCTTTGTAAATTCAAAATATTTCATAACATCTGATTATTACTCATTATTGTTTTCAATACTGCTAAACATATTTGTTAGTGAATTTCAGATGATTAGTGAAAGGATTTCATGCAAATCTTCAAAAAGAAAAATCGTGTCAAAGCATTAAATGCGTTGTAGAAAAAAAGCAACACACGGAATGCAATTTAGAGTAGGTCAAATGATCATGGTTTCAGACTCCCATTCTAGTGAAAGTGAAAGCGACTCTTCCTTAGTCAACTACAGACCAAAGGCATGTCGTATGAAGATTTTTTATAACAATACAAAAGCGACATATCCTCAAATCTGCCAACGACTTTGGTTTGTGTCTAACAGAAAGCTTCTAAGTCTAATGGAAAGTTTGAAGCTTCACTAAAATCCATTAATGGATTTCAACTATAAATACAAAGAGCATTCAATTCGGAGCTATCAACCAACGACGATATCATTCATTGATAAGTTATTGTCCATTAATATTTTCTGAGTTATCTTTTGATATTCAATTATTTAGTGATCATATATCTACTATGTGAAAGAGTTTTTATCATTCCATTGTTTGTTGTAAAATCTCAAGGTAATGAGACATTGAGTGTGGTTGTTTGATTACAGTTGTAAGGGGGAGTAAGTCCTAGTGAGAATTACTCTAAGCTTGTAATCATTGAAAGATAGTGGAAATTTCAGAGAAGCTCTAAAGATTAGACGCAGGTCACAAGATTAAGGCCGAACGAATGTAACTCTCTATGTACACTTTAGTGATATCTTTCTAACTCTTCCTTCGTGATTTAATTAGTTGTTAAGATCGTTTTAAATTTTTAGAGTAAATACCCTTTTTGGTCCCTGGAAAAAACACGGATGCCCTTTTTGGTCCCTGAAAAAAAATAAGTCACTTTTAGTCCCTAAAATGGAAAAATAAGGTCCCTTTTAGTCCTTTTGATCATTTTTTTGCACATTTTAATCCCTTAGAAATTCCCAAAAAGGTCCTTTTTAGTCCCTAAAAAGGACCAAAATGACATTTCCTTTACTCAGGGACGAAAAAGGGTCAAATGTGTTTTTCCAGGGACCAAAAAGGGTATTTACTCAAATTTTTATAACTCACCTAATTCACCCTTTCTTGGGTGATACACTGCAACTAACATTTGGTATCAGAGCCTAGTCTTCTCTTTATAGGATTAACATCCTGAGAAGGATCCATTGAAGGAATTCTACCTGACGAAGCATCTATTAATAGATTACCTGGTTTCAATGGGGGAACATTATTCATTCTGGAAACCCAAATTCAAAGTGTTTGTCTTGGCCTTAGAATATGGGCTATGACAAGTCATCGAAGAAGGTGACTATGTACCTATGAAAATTGTAGGTGAGAATTCAATGTCAAGGCCTTCTTTAGAATATATCAACAAAAGGCTAATTACTTTGAGCAACAAGGCAATTCTAATGATTCATAGTGCTCTTAAACAAAAAAGGAGTACTTTCGAATATGCAATCTTTCAAATGCTAAGGAAATGTAGGAAGCTCTCAAAATCACTCACGAAGGAACGTTTGGCATAAAAGAAAATAGAGTCAACACTCTAATGGCTAAATACGACTTGCTTCGTATGAAGTCCAGAGAATAAATAGCTGAGTTCGAACTCATATTCACTAATATGATAAACCAATTAGCAGCTCTGGGGAAGACCTATGAACAAACTTCCCAAGTGAGAAAAATACTAAATATTCTCACAAAGGAATGGGAGGCCAAAGTCACTACTATTGAAGAATCAAGATGGCAATCCATGACATCTATTGTTGGAAGTCTTTCCAAATATGAAGGAAAGATGAAATTCAAGAGAGGTCTAGATGACAACAATAACAAAAACAAAGGAGTAGCTTTCAATGCCGTAAAGGAAGAGGATGAAGCAAAAGATGGTGATGAATTCAGAATGATTGTCCAAATGTTCAAAAGATTCTACAAAAAGGACCAAGGCTTTCAAAGATTCCAAAAAGAAGGTTAAAATAGTATATGTGAATTCAAATACAAGGATCATATCATATGCTATGAATGTGAGAAACCAGGACATAACAAATCCCAATGTCCACAACTGAAGGGCAAGGATAAGGAAAAAAAAGGTACAACAACTTCAAGAAGAAAGCATATGTATCTGCCATTTGGGGAAAAAGTTCCTCCGAAAAGGAAAGTGAGGATGAAGAAGTTAACATGAACATGCCTTCTAGTAATTCTGAAACATGTTTTGTTAGCAATATGGATGAGAGTTGGTTGTGGCATAAATGATTAGCACATGTCAATATACACCAATGGACAAATTGCTCAAAAAAGGAATTAGTTCTTGGTTTACCCAAACTTACTTTTAAAAATGATTTGATCTGTGATACTTGTCAAAAGGGTAAACAAACTAAATCCTCTTTTAAATCAAAGAATGAAATCACGACTAATTGACCACTCCAACTTCTCCATATGGACTTAGTTGGACCAGCAAGGGTTAAAAGCCTTGGTGGCAATTTGTACACCTTGGTCATAGTTGATGACTTTTCTATATTTTCTTGGACAATCTTTCTTTCATCAAAAGATAAGACTTTCGATCAATTTATTATTTTTTCCAAGAAAGTGAAAAATGAGAAGGGTATATGCATTTCAAGAATAAGGACAGACCACAGAGGAGCATTTGAAAATCAAGCCTTTGAAGAATACTGCAATGCCAATGGAATCAATCACAACTTCTCAGCTCCGAGGACTCCTCAACAAAATGGAGTAGTGGAGAGAAAGAATAGAGTTCTCATTGAGATGGCAAGGATTATGCTTAATGTGAAAAACATATCGCAAGTATTTTGGGCAGACGCCATGAGCACTGCATGCTACATTTCAAATAGAGCCTATATTTGCAAGAAACTTGACAAAATTCCCTATGAGCTGTACAAAGGAAGGAAACCTAATCTTTCTCACTTACATATATTGGAATGAAAATGTTTCATCCACAACAATGATAAGGAAAACTTAGGAAATTCAATCATAAGTTAGATGAAGATATATTCCTTGTTTATTCTAATAGAAGAAAATCTTATAGTGTATATAACAAACGCAATTGTGTTGTTGAAGAGTCTATGCATGTTGTGTTTTCTGAATCTGATCCATCTACTAAACCTTTTGATGATGAACCTAAATTGGTTCATCTTAAGGAATCCCAAATCATTTTAAAATCTTCTTCTCCATTAGAAATTGAAACTGAGAATGAACTTGATCCTGTTGATCAAAATTAAGATGATCAAGGTCAACCTAGAGCCTGGAGATATAATAAGAGCTGTCCAATAGATGAAGTTATCAGAGATGTTAATAAGAGAGTAAAAACTAGGAGTAAAGTCCTTAATGAAGTCAGCTTCTCTACCTTCATTTCTGAGATTGAACCCTCTAACATTGATGAAGCCCTATCAAACAATGATTGGGTGATAACAATGCAAGAGGAATTGAATCAATTTGAAAAAAAAATCAAGTTTGGGACTTGATATCCAGGCCTAAGGACCATCTAGTTATTGGCACCAAACGGGTATTCAAGAACAAACGTGATGAATTTGCAGTCACTATCGGAAACAAGGCAAGATTGGTGGACAAAGGCTATAATCAATAAGAATGTATTGATTATGAGGAAATGTATGTTAAAGTGGCTAGATTGGAAGCAATTCAAGTACTCTTAGCATTTGCGTGTATCAAAGGATTCAAAATCTATTAAATGGATGTCAAAAGTGTCTCCTTAATGGCTATATTATGGAAGAAGTCTACGTTGAACAACCTCCTGGTTTTGAAGACATTTCCCAACCTGATCTTGTTTATCATCTCAAAAAGGCTCTCTTGGTCTCAAACAAGCTCCTAAAGCTTCATATGTAAGACTAAGAAAATTTCTCCTTGATCAAGGTTTTGTCAGAGGAAAATTTGACACAACTCTCTTCATTAAGCACAATAAGAAAAATGATCTATTAATTGTGAAAATTTATGTTGATGCTATTATATTTAGTGCTACTAATGATTCTTTGTGTCAAGAGTTCTCTAAGTCTATGCAAGGAGAATTTGAAATGTCAATTACTGGAGAATTAAATTACTTTCTCAGACTTGAAATCAAACAACGAAAGAATGAGATATTTATCTCCTAAACCAAATATCTCTGAGATCTTGTTAAGAAATATGGCATGGATCAATGTAATGAAGCTGACATTCTAATGAGCTCAACAACTCTCTTTAATGCTGATGTTAAAGGGAAAGATTTCAATATAACCAAATATAGAGAGGGATGATCAGCTCATTACTATATCTGACAGCAAGTAGACTAGACATACAATTCAGTGTGGAAATGTGTGTAAGATATCAATCCGCTCCAAAGGAATCTCATGTTGAGACAGTTAAAAGGATATTTAGATATCTTGCAGACACATAGGAACTTGGAATTTGGTTTCCTAAAGGACGAAATGATATCTCATTGCCTAATCAAACTCAGATCATGCGAGTTACAAAACAGACAGAAAAAACACAAGTGGATAATATGAGTTCTTTGATGGTTCTCTCATGTCTTGGTTCAGTAAAAAGCAGAACACTGTCTCTTTAGCATCCATTGAAGCTGAGTATGTAGCTGCTTTAAGTTGTTGTGCTCAAGTGCTATGGCTTAAACAACAACTTCAAGACTTAGGAATTCACCTCAAATAAATTCCAATTCCGTGCGACAACACAAGTAATATAAGCTTGGCGAAAAATCTCGTTTAACACTCAAGAACCAAGCATATTGACATGAGGCATCACTTTATCAAGGATCATGTTCAAAAGAAAGATGTTAAAGTGTTATTCATTCCCACTCATCTACAACTTGTTGATATATTCATCAAGCCATTCGCCAAAGATCAATTCCTATATATCATAAAAGAATTAGGTATGGTGAACCCAATGAATTGTAAGCAATCTCTTTCATACTAGTTAATTTCAAGTTTAATTTGAAAAATCATTACTAATTTAAGTATCGGAGTCTCTAGAAATTTGTTTTGCAGGATGCTCTGTTATAAAGATATAAAATAGAGTAAAACAGAGAAGGGTATTATTACTCAAGCATGTGGTATGGTACTATAGTAATATCGAGGAGCAAGCGTAATGGATGCCGTTTTTTGTAAACTCTACTGAAAACCAATGTACTCGAGTAAATGAATGGCATACATGAGTAAGATGCTTGAGTAAGGAACCATTTGTACACTGAAGAAATCAAAGCAGAGTGCAACACAATGATAATACTCGAGTAAAGAAATGTTGTACTCGAGTAGCATGCTCAAGTAAGGATGTGAGTGAACACTTGAAACAAAAGCACAGAACGACTATACTTGAGCAACCTTTCAAACGTGCTTGAGTAATCTCTCAAAAAACTTGAATACTCAATCTAGGAGAAATAAAATCAACCAATGAAGATCAAGTCTCTCTCCATTTGATTCATGTGTTCACAGAACACACTTGAAGTAAGGTAACTCATTATTTTACTAATTTCTGCGATTTTACCCGAGTAAACTCATTGTTACTCAAGTAAGGCCAATGTACTCGAGCACATTAATGAGTACTCGAGTACAACCTATTTACTCGAGTAAATTTGATTGTGCTTGAGCACGAGTGTTTAAAAATAAGATATTTGTGCAATCTTGTGGTCTTATTCACTTACTTCGTCTCCCATCTGTCTCCATTGTTCCTCTCAAACACTCTCAATTTCCGTTAACTTCCCAACTCAAATTCGTCACCGTTTGGCCGTTTCTGTTCGATTCTCTACAATGGATTCTTCATTTTTGAATCCTTGATAGTTACCTACTATTATTTCCTCCTTAAACTCCCTTTATCACTTTTAATTTCTCAAACACTCTCTCGTCTTTGTCAAAGTTCTAACCTAGTTTCTCTAAATCATCATTTCTAGTTTTTGATGAGTATTTGGTCTACAATGGCTCGAACTAAGAATCTCAAAGCAGATTAGGCTCTCAAACCCTGCCTGACTTTCCATTGGCCTCGCCTCCTCAAAACTCACCGCCTCAACCATCACCAAAGAAAGCCGGAACCACCAAATGTAACACCCCCTTTGACATTTGTCATACCTTACATCATATAGCGGAATAAAAGCATGTAATACCATTTGGGCGTAGAATACCGATATAATAATCTAACCTAGCTATGTATAAATAAAAAACAATCTCCCTCATGATCATTAATATTACAATCTTCTAAAACTAAGATTCCATTTTTGTCTAAAATCTCTCATTCAACAAAATAATATAATACAATTCAATTACAAATAACCATTCTAGATTCATCACCCACTAGCATTCTGTTATGCCTTGTGTCCACCTTCTTTCCCCCAGAGCTCTGTCCACCACTGTGACCCCTTCCTGAACTTTTAGGCAGGTTTAGGATTCAAGTTGAATCCCAAAGTATCAAGTTAATCTATTATGCATAGTGTAATCAATATATGACATCTAACCACAATTAGGAAAAAAATAACACAGCATTCAGTAGCCAAAGTAGCAATGTAAAAAGCATACTAATACATGCATTGTTGACTGCGAAACGCAAGACCTTACAAGCCCCAGCGCTAGGAAAAACAAGCAGATTATATGAGTAATCCAAAACAACTGAATGCAGACAAACGCGTGTCCCAGACATGAATCCACAATCATGGTAAAATCAAGCATATATAGACACACATAACATAGGAGATTAGAGTCTCTACATGTTTGCTTAACACAATAATATTCAAGTTCTTTGGCGGGTCTTAGGCACTTGAAAATTCCTATAATTATAAAAAGGGTAAATAGTACTCAGTACTTATACCTGTACATAACAAAATGTCTTGATTATCATGTAGAACTTATTACCACCTTTAAATGACTAGAGGTACAACATTGACCATCCTTCATGTCATTTTTGAACTTAGTCAACTTTTCATTGACCTTTGAAAATTCATACCTAATTATAAAAAAATCCAATTATGGTGTTTCCAAAGGATACATGACCCTTGACATGTCTTCTATTAAATAAAAATATCACCAGCAGTTAGAGAAATCCGTATCATTCCAGAATAATGAAAATTACTCTACTACCCAAATTGTACTTCTAGAACTATGGGTCAACTTCCAAAATTCACATCTCCTTGCTCAAAACTTCAAAATTAATGAATTACCTATCAAATTAAATATATTTGTGTCTATTTTAAATCTGAAAAATTTCATAGCCTTTGGACATTGTTTACTTATCAAAAAACAATTCATAAGCCGATTGCCTCATAGAATCTCAATTCTGGCAGTTTTATCATTTAATGTAATTTATGCCTAATGTTTCCAAAAATCATTTCTACCCTTCACCCCATAATATTTTTCATTTTGAACATTTTGGAAACATCAAAATCAACAAAATATTTTACTTTCCTTAGGTTTGGTTCAGGCCAAAACATGGCACACAAATGAATACAAACAATCTCCAATTAACTTCACAAACACTATGGTTTTAGCCCTAAGTTGTCCTCTAACTTGTTATTTAAGCTCTTAACATACTTTAACCCATCTTTAGCCATTTTAATTTGAACAGTAGCTCCCCCTAGGGTTTCATACTTTCAAATCCACAAGAACTTAAGAAGAAAGTGGTTCCATAGTTAACAACTTCAAAACAAGTATGAGAAGACAAGAGATGTAACTTGTATTGTTCTTGATCTTCTTGTCAATTTCTCTTCTTCTTTGAACCTCTTAGGGCTTCCGGCCTTCCCTTAAAATAACATGCAAGATTGCCTTTCAAGACTTGAAGGTTACACAAAAGAAGGAAAAGAAGAGATTGAAGTTGGAACACAATCACTAACCTTGGTTCCTTGATCTTTCCTTCCTCCTTTCTTCAAGTTTCGATCAACACTCATCCTTGTGTTCCCTTTTATGATTGGATGTCCTCTTGCATGAAAAAGGTAGTGTTTTGAGTGTTTAATATTTCTTGGAGAACAAGCCCTTAGGTCTCCCTTGAGCATTAACCAAAATACCCTTACATTTATCTCACATATAGGGTCAATTGTATCAAACTTCTTGAAACTTCCCTCTCCCTCCTTATCTTGGTTGAAATACATGCCTTGTTGGTCAAGAATTTGAGTCATCAACATTCCATAAATGCTCAAGCTTAGGTGTCCCTCTAATAAATGCATGAAGTGCTTAGGCGTCCTTTTGACTAGTCAACTATTTTCCCTAGTGTGGCACATGTCATGTTTGGATAAACAAGAATTAATTGCATGACACGTGGGAAGTCCATTTGTCCACATGCAATAAATGTTCTTCTAATCATATCCAATCCATTGTCTTTATTGCATTTATGACTCAATTAAATACTGGTCAAATCATATCAAATCCATTTGACTTCTTAAACAAGTTTGATATGTTTGGAGAACAAGCTGGACATGTGTCACCTTTCTATTCGGCCAACACAAAAGTAGCTTTTTTACTTGTCCTGATGAGGGGACACGTGTCAAGATCTCATTGTGCCAACACAAAAGTATGTCATGATGAGAAGGCATGTGTCACATTCTTATTAAACTAACACAAAAAAAGTGTCATCATGGTTCATCATGACTTACTTTATTAAGGTTACATTAATAAAACTACTTTATCGGTGGTTTTACTCAGGATTACAGCACACATACAATACTCGCTAAATGACACTCGTCTTGAGTGTATGTGTGGGGCCTCCACATATTGGTGTCATTTCCCTAAAAACACAGGGTATACCTATGTGCCCTAGAAATGCCATGTGCACCACTATACCGACACACTTTGCTCTCCCAATTATCCTGTACCTTATAGCATACTTGGGTGACATCTTTCTACCAACCCAATGACATAGTGTATGTGCCCTTCTGCATTGCCAATTTAATTCTACGGCCTACGCATACTAGGTCCACTGCCCAATTTGGATGAATCACATAGTATAGTCCCTAAGAGCTATTCTATCTCTTAACATACTTGGTACTATTCCCGAACTAGGCTTGGTCGTCTGCCTGATATAGGCTTATCCTTAAATCTATAGGCCCAAAATTTAGGATATTACACCAAGCCTCAACCACAAGCTAAAGGTGTTGTTATTCAAGAACCTTCGAGACATGTGACTCAGCAACAAACTCCGTCCTTGTCATCCGGGAAAGGCAAAGGAAAGTCACCAGAAGTGGACCCTTATAATCAAGTTCATTCGAAGGCTAATGCCGAGAGATTATAGAGATAGTCTTCTCAACTATCCAGACCTATCACTAAAGCCATGGGTAGTTGATGAGTACTATTTATGCCATGTTTTCCCTATAATATGTGAATGTTTTGTATGGTGAATGTGAACTTAAATGTGTCTAAACTGAGCAAATATGTCATAATTCACGCATATAAGGAAAGGTAGGATGAATCTCATAATTCATGGTAATTGCATAATTATCCTATACATGTTGATAAGGAAAATATAAGTTTGAGGTTTTATGTGAAAGCACATAGCATAGCTGATACCATGCTATAGCATCGAGTAAGGCATAACGCACCCGCAGAACAATGTAACCGAAATGCTCTAGCACCGTAAGTGAAGTAGTGCTATGTGTCTTATGTTCTGACTTTTCCTCGAGGTTGTTTCAGGAAACTAAATGCAGGTATTAGACGGACATTTAGACAACGTTTGAATTGCTAACGTATTGAATTAGAAGATGCGAAGGATCGAAGATAAGATTTGGATAATCCCGCAGTATCAACAAAATCAATCAATCGAATTTGGAAAGATGGACCTGATAAATTTAGAAAGGCCCAGCTCGCTTAACGTACGCCGCAAGGAAACCTAACTATAAAAGGAAAAGACGACCAACCCTAAAGATCATCGAGTCATTGGAGAGTGAAAGAAATTCTTATTCGGCTAGACTTGAAAGAAGAGAGAGAAATTATGAGGCACAAAAGCTCCAGAAGAAATCCAGAATCCTTCCCTGTAGTGAGACGGAGAGTAGAAGACGTAGAGTCGTTACGTGACAGACGCCTCTCACACCGTCAACCCCTTTGGTGAACTTTGCCATTTGTTTTGTTGATTTTTAGTTTATCTCTTTCTATGGGCTATTTTGCTGTGATTTTTTTTGTGATTCTCTCGTCAGTTATGAACTAAATTTCCTTTGGCTGAGCGATGATGAATTATTAAGTGTAGAATGAACCCATTTTGCTAGTCCTTTAATAAAATAAATTCAGTTTGTTTATCAGTATTTTAATCTCTTATCGGTTAGCAGAAGCTAAGGGCGAGATCAGTGGCCTCAACTTACTGGAAGGGAGTCAAGGCTAGACATCTGATAGACAGTTCTTACTGGGCAGGCTTGACCTAACATTGTAGGCTACAGGAATGGGTCTACTGCTCATAGGCATACACCTTAACTAGGAATGATACTCCGAACTAGAAAATCGCCATAGGAATGTGGGAGAAGTAAAGCTAGGATTGTACGTATAGGACGCGGAAGCTTCTGTATAGCATAGTGGTGGGTTAATTTGATAACGTTGTGACGGCGACTATGCTGTAGCATTGCGGAAGTTGTGCAACATAGTTATAGCAATGCACTAAAGAAAACTGGGGGAGTAATATGCTTAGGATGAAATCTGAGCTTAGCCTATCTTTAAACTGATATCTTCTTACGACTATGATCATTAGTTTATTTCTTTGTTTAGTAGTTATAATCAAAAAACACCCAAACCAATTATAATTTTCCTTTCTTTTTAAGCACAATTGTCTTCGAAAACAGTGTCATCATCGGTATCTCAGTCTCTATGGGACGATACTCTACTTACTCTTTATTACTTGTTCGACTGGTTCACTTGCCATCAAGGAAATCAACCAACAAGTTTTTGGCGTCATTGCCGAGGACTGTAGATACCTTTTGTGATTACAAGTTTATTGTTGCACAGTTGTGTTTTATCCAATAAGCTCACCCCTTCGCTGTTTTTGATTTTCAAGTACATTCTATAGCGTATGCGCAGTTTGCCTTCTGTCAATCTTGAGCCTTACAATCCTAAGATCGAATGCACTTATAAGAAAAGGTGCAGTAGGCAGAAGCAAATAAGTTACCCCTGTGACTCTGCAGACATGGCGGATATACCAGTTAATCATGACCAGGGTCAAGGGAAGCAGAAAGTAATAAATGGGGACAATCAAGTTCCTCTACCACCAAATCCTAATCTAAACAAAGCCATTATAGAGTTTGGGGTTCTGGATTTGACCAAACTCAATTCAGCTATCACTTCACCGACCTTTAATACAGGGTACTTTGAGATTAAGGGTATCATGATTCAAATGCTAAATTCAGCCGGGCAATTTGTAGGACTCCCGTCTAAAGACCCTCATCTGCATCTCCAGTCATTCATGGAAGTCCGCGACTCATTCGTCATTCCCGGAGTCACACCCGATGCCTTTCGAATCAAACTATTCCCATTCTCTCTCCAGGATAAGGCTTGGACATGGCTAAACAACCTACCTGCTAACTCTATCACATCTTGGAATGACCTAGGGAGTAAATTCCTGCTCAAATTCTTCCCACCAACAAAAAATGCCCAATTAAGAGAAGATATCACTAGTTTTCGACAGAGATCTGGTGAATCAACATATGAAGCATGGGATCGATTTAAGGACCTCCTCCAGAAGTGCCCACAACACGGATTGATTGAATGGGTTCAGCTGGAAACCTTTTACAAGGGACTAGATGGACAAACACACTCAATTATGGATGCTTTTGCAGGCGACTCCATTCTGATGAAATCTTATGAAGAGGCTCATGAACTGTTGGAACGAATGGAAATGAACAGTCATCAATGGCCAGCTGACAGGGCAACTTACTCCAGAACTACTGTTGGAATACATGAATTAGATGCTATGAATGCCCTTACAGCCCAATTGTCATTCATAACCAATATGGTAAAAGGACTGACCCTTCCTCCTAGCAACACACCAATGCAGCCACCTCAGGTAGCTTGCATGTACTGTGGCGAAGAGCACTCCTACTCTCAGTGCTTTGCCAACCCTGAATCAGTCAACTATGTTAACAATTTCAATAGGGGCAGTAACACCAACAACCCTTACTCTAATACATATAACCTAGGGTGGAGGCAGCACCCTAACTTCTCATGGAGTTCTCAGGGTCAACAAGCAGCAGGAGATTCAACCGGCCCATCATACTCAAACAGACCATCAAACCTACTAGGGTTTACCTAACAAGCAAGGCAACAGGGCAGTGACTCGGACCCTCAGACCTCTATGACAAATCTTCTGAAGGAATACATGGTGAAGAACGATGCAATCATTCAGAACCAACAAGTAACCATTCGGAACCTGGAGACCCAAGTTGGACAGCTCGCAACTGCTCTTAACAATAGACCCTCCGACTGTCTTTCGAGCGACATTGAAGTTCCCAGGGTTCACTAAAAGGAACAGGTAAAGGCCATAGAACTCAGAAGCGGCAAGAATGTGATACCTATGAAAGTAACCAAAAGACCAATCGAAGACACTGATCCTGAATTTGGTCAAACAAAGAGAGGCAAAGAAACCATGGAGCATCCCCTTGAAGAACAACAACAACCTTCAATGCCACAACAACTTGACAAGGGTATCAATGCTACAACATCTCAATCATTTGTCACGCTAGATGACCATGTATCGGAACCAATAAGGAATGCTATAGCATTATCTTCGCAGCAGTTCATCGACCCAGGACCTTCTCGATCATAAGGCAACCCCTTCCAATCCCACAAAGACTGCAAAAATAGAGCCAAGAGAAGCAATTTCAAAAATTCCTCGACATGCTTAAATAGCTGCATATTAACATCCCTCTGGTAGAAGCATTAGAATAGATGCCTAGCTACGTCAAGTTCATGAAGGACATCTTGTCCAAGAAAAGAAGGCTGGAAGAGTTTGAAACTATAGCACTAACCTAGGACTGCAGTGCCTTATTGATGAATAGGCTACCCCTGAAATTGAAGGACCCTGGAAGCTTCTTAATCCCTTGTGCCATTGGGCCACAATATGCAGGGAAAGCATTATGTGACCTTGGAGCCAGTATTAATCTTATGCCCATGTCTGTATTCAAAAAGCTAGCAGTTGGAGAGGCAAGGCCCACTACAGTCACGCTACAACTGGCAAACCGCTCCATTGTCCTACCTGAAGGTAAAATTAAAGATGTCCTAGTAAAAGTGGATAAATTCATCTTCCCTATAGATTTTATCATTCTTGACTTCAAAGCAGATAAAGATGTCCCAATTATTTTGGGGCGACCATTCATGGCTACTGGGAGAACGTTGATTGATGTTGAAAAGGGAAAGCTCACTATACGAGTCAATGATGAACATGTGACCTCAATTCTAAGGACAATGTAGTATGCAGACCCAGCAGATGAATGCTCACTACTGTAGGACGACGAAGATGGAAGCATAGGGATAGCCAGCACCCTCGCTTCCCCTTTGAAATAAAATGTCGCGACAAAGTCAGGCTGAAGACTCTAAAACAAGCGCTATTGGGAGGCAGCCCAAAGTTGCATTTTAATAATTAATTCTTTCACAAGGAGGATCAATCGTACCATCCAGCAGCAATCAGGTTACATTCAGAATTCGGGAAAATTAAAGCATCTATTCATTACAGTACCACTATTCTATAGCAGTATTCACCCTGTCTCAGCAAGACATGGAAAACGGCAGAGCCAGTGGTGGGCCATAAAAGTTGGGCCCAATGCACATTTCAGTTCTCTCCAATTTCAATTTTGAAAACTACCTCTAACTCCACTAAACTTCCATAGTACATCTCTCTCCGAGATTATCGATCGAGTTGGATCCCATACACTCGAACATTTCACACACCTCAACCCTAATCGAATTTCGCCAACCGCTATAAAACCTGAAATTCTCTCTTAGTACCATTACCTAGTCCACCCCAGACCGAATTTTTGGTACCGTTTGATCCCTCCCTTCATACGTGCTGACTTCCTGCTATGTTTTTTTCTTTCTTCCTGCTTATATGAATTTTTCATTTTTGACATGCTCCCTTGTTGACTAGTAGTAGGGGCGAAAAAAAGTTTTCTACCTTCCTGTCACGTGTCCCTGTCACAGAGTACCTCTTTTGCCTCACTATTGCACGCGTCCCTTCCCTTCGCTTCCTTTCTACAATGGGGGCATTGCACCATTTAAGTGTGGGGGAGGGAATTATTTGTGGTGTGCTGGTGTGCTTGATAACTGATTGCTAGTGTGCTCAGAACACCCCTAATTTAGCTGACGCACAAACTGCATAAATTTTAAAACAAGAATGCATGATAGAGCACAAACAGAGACCAATAGCAATAGAATGATTATCTATATGACTGTACATAACACAATTTCCTGAAGGGAACTGAACCGTGTAGGCTTGGGAAATTGACAGTACTAGATAGTTCTGTGTAGGGTAGAGTGACGGTGAGGAAGAATAGAGAGTAACCCCAAGTTGGAAGGATTGTTCGAGCCTAAATATTTTCTATTTCAATGAGCATGTTAGCTAACCCATGAATGATCTTTGATTTGTCTTATTTCTCTTATTAAACTATCTTGCATATGAGTGGTAATGTGTAGGATAAAGGCATTCATGTTCCATGCCCAATTCCCATACACAAACCATAACTTTCATTCTCTATTTGCTACCCCCTTGAGCCTTATATACATTGTTGTGACATATACAGATAGATAGCTAACTGAGTGAGCTGCACATAATGCTATAGCATGTTGCTATAAAGAAAGTTTGTTTAGAATGTTGTGAGAAAAGAAAGTTTGTTTATCGAAAAAAAGAGCTAGTGTGGTATAAAGACAAGGCAGCAGAGCAATCAAACATTGAATGAAGCGCAAGAATACTTGAGAATAACTTGGCGTCTGTCTGGTGTCTTGCTACAACAATAATTATCTTCTTTTTCTTTCCACCTCCACACATAGATAGCCACTCCATACATTACAAACCAAGAAGCCCTTTTGATGTATGAAAGCTCAGATGCTAGGAAGTAATGTTAGAACTTTGACAAGGCTATAGAACTTCTAAGTTGGGCTTGACAGAGAGAAAATAAAATCCCCAAGGTAAGAGAGAGCATATACTTAGTCCGAGAGTCTCTTAACGCTTCATTACTTGAGCAATATCTTGCATCACGTACTGCTAGTACTAGGCAGTGGGATTGCTTACATGGAAATGTGAACTAAGGGCAAAAACAAAAGGCATAGTTGTGTAGACAGTAATGCTACTACTATTAGTTAAAGTTCTGCTCTGTTATTTTTATCTTTATTTTGCCCAGGAGTGTGAAAAGCTAAGTGTGGGGGTATTTGATGAGTACTATTTAGGCCATGTGTTCCCTATAATATGTGACTTTTTGTATGATGAATGTGAACTTAAATGTGTCTAAAATGAGCAAATATGTCATAATTCACGCATATAGGGAAAGGTAGGAAGAATCTCATAATTCATGGTAATTGCATAATTATCCTATACATGTGCATAAGGAAAAGATAAGTTTTAGGTTTTATGTGAAAGCACATGGCATAGCCAATACCATGCTATAGCATAGAGTACGCCATAATGCACCCACAGTACAATGTAACCAGAATGCTATAGCATCGTAAGTGAAGCAGTGCTATGCGTCTTATGTTTTGACTTTTCCTCGAGGCTGTTTCAGGAAACTAAGGCCATGTTTGGTACAGGAAAGATTTCAGGAAGGAAAGGAAGTGTAAGGAAAGGAAAGGAAGATTAAGAGGGAACTTTAAAATGTGAGTTGTTTGGTATACTAGGGAATGGAACTTAAGTTGAAGGAAAATGAACTGTTTGGTATGAACAATTGGGTGTTGGTTAAGTGGGAAGATTAGGTGAAATTCCCACGATGCCCTTAAAATCAAAAAAGGAAAAAAAATTGATTGATTTTGTCGTTAGAACAATCCCGACATTAATGAACCTTAGAAATGAAATCGCGTGTGATGGTTGATGCAAAATCGAAGTAGATGTCGATGAGAAATGAAATTGCGATGAGGAATGGCTTCCACAAGTGACGACGATGACGCACAAGGAAAGAATTACAGGGGCACAACTGCACGTTTTGACACACAAACACACAAATTACCAAGGTGTTGCCAAATATAATCACATGAGCCGATTGAAGAAAAAGGTGAATAGTAAAACGAGCTCAGGAGGCTAAAAAATCCAGTAATGAACAGTGAATGCATTTGAGGAAGAAGATGAACAGTAAATGTGGACTTTTAACAAAATTCGTAATGGGATGAACAACTTTTAACGGCTATTTTCATATAAACCGTCGTTGAAAGTTAAGCAAAAAAAACCTTTGACGACTGTTTTTTTTAAAAGGTCGTCAAAAACAATACTTTTAATGATTGTTTCCTTAAAAACAGTTGTTAAAAGTTTTGAAAGCCGTTAGACCATCGTTGAAAGTTAAGAAAAAAAATAGTTAAAGTACTTTTGACGACTGTTTTTGAAAAAATAGTTGTCAAAAGTTTTTAATGACTGTTTTTAAGAAAATAGTCGTCAAAAAGTACTTTAACTTTTTTTTTGCTTAACTTTCAACGATGGATTTTCAACAGGATCATTTTGAGTTGGCAAAGATCATAACCCAAGCACACTGTAAAGCAACAAACAACATTTTTAATACAACATCACAGCACAATGTACACCAACAAACAACATTTTAAATCGCCTATTCCAACTACCTCTGTCACTACATCTCCAAACTCACCAAAACTGAACCCACAAAAAGAGCCATTCACACAGACCCCTTCAAACGTGTCTCTCTTGTTTCTTCCAACTCTCAAATTTCTGTGTATTTTAACCTAATTGGAAGCAACAAGGCCTCGACAATTTGTATCGAAAGAAAAGCTAAAAATCATACATCATTGAGAACACCCATTGACACTGACCTCGACTTGAGCTTCAGTTTCGCCTGGGATCAACTTCTCGTTCACCTCGGTAGCTTCTCGTTCTTCTTTGGTCTTCAATGTGTCCTTCATGAAGCTCCTCGGTAGCTCGGGCTTTAACCAGGTGTATTTTTTAAAGGGGCATTTCGGTCCCAATATTTCAGTCTCCCGGGAAGATTTCACCTCTCCCACCACTTTCAGATGGAATGAAATGGACTGAAAGTTCCCACGTTTAAGGGAACATCGCCGAGGGCGGGAACTCTACTTCCTGGAAGATTGGAGTACCAAACGCGTTTCAGTTGAGGGAAGTGGGCAAAGTTCCCTTTCCCTGGCCCAAGTTCTGTGTAACAAACAGGGCCTAAGTGTAGGTATTAGACGGACGTTTAGACGGTGGTTGAATTACTGACATATTGAATTAGAAGATTCGGAGGATCGAAGATAAGATTTGGAGAATCCCACAGTATCAATAGAATCAATCAACCGAATTTGGAAAGATGGACCTGAAAAATTTAGAAAGGCCCAACTTGCTTAACATACGCCGCAAGGAAACCTGACTATAAAAGGAAAAGACGACCAACCCTAAAGATCATCGAGTCGTTCGAGAGTCAAAGAAATTCTTATTCAGCTAAACTCGAAAGAAGAGAGAGAGAGAGAGAAATTACGAGGCACAAGCTCCAAAAGAAACCCAGAATCCTTCCGTATAGTGAGACGGAGAGTAAAAGACGTGGAGTCGTTACGTGACAGACACCTCTCACGCTGTCGACCCGTCCGGCAAACTTTCCCTTTTGTTTTGTTGATTTTTAGTTTATCTTTTTCTATGGGCTATTCTGCTGTGATTTGTTTTGCGATTCCCTCGTCAGTCATGAACTAAATTTCCTTTGGCTGAGCGAGGATGAATTCTTAAGTGTAGAATGAACCCAGTTTGCTAGTCCTTTAATTAAATAAATCCAGTTTGTTTATCAGTATTTTAATCTCTTATCGGTTAGTAGAAGCTAAGGGCGAGATCAGTGGCCTCGGCTTACTGGAAGGGAGTCGGGGTTAGACATCTGATAGACAATACTTGTTGGGTAAGATGGTGCAAAACTTGACCTAATATTGTAGGCTACAGGAATGGGTCTACCGCTTATAGCCTTACACCTTGACTAGGAATGATAATCTAAACTAGAAAATCGCCATAGGAATATGGGAGAAGTAAAGCTAGGATGGTATGTACAGGACATGGAAGCTTTTGTATAGCATAGTGGTGGGTTAATTGGATAACGTTATAAAGGCGGCTACGTTGTAGCATTGTAGAAGTTGTGCAGCATAGCTGCTATAGCAAATCGCTAAAGCAAACTGGGGAAGTAATATGCTTAGGATGAAATCTGAGCTCAGCCTATCTTTAAACTAATATCTTCTTACGACTACGATCATTAGTTTATTTCTTTGTTTAGTAGTTATAATCAAAAAACACCCAAACCAATTATAATTTTCCTTTCTTTTTAAGCACAATTGTCTTCAAAAGCAGTGTCATCATCGACATCTTGGTCTCTGTGGGACGATACTCTACGTACTCTTTATTACTTGTTCGACTGGTTCACTTGCCATCAAGGAAATCGACCAACAATAGTCAAGGTCATCTAGGTGCATCTGGCTCAGTTGGTCCATCTACCTCTCAGGGGCTTAATCAGCCACTAGTTCCTCCACCAGGTATGATTAATTCTCCTCTTATCATCCTTGATCAGGCCATTTTTGATATGTACTATGGAAAGCATCCTTTTTGTCCTACAGAATATGTTGATTTACAAACTTGGAGGACTAAGTGTAACGTGGACTTATTACCTTGTCTTAAGCAATATAAACCCTTGTTGTGTTTGAGAACTCCCTACTGTCCTAATGTGGTCAACCTTTTTTATTATAATATGGGAATTGCTGATGAAAAGGATGACGATGTTAATGTTGTGGAAGATATTCTTGAGACCTTTGTTAGGGTACAAACAATTAATATTACCGCTGAGGTCCTTAACACCATTTTAGAAGTTGTAGACATTCTTACCCAACCTCCTTAGAAATTGTCCAACCAAGAGATTTTTAGTATTCTGAGACTTGGCAAACCAATGGGTCCTCTGAAGT
This sequence comes from Acacia pycnantha, assembly GCA_025563575.1. NCBI lineage: Eukaryota > Viridiplantae > Streptophyta > Magnoliopsida > Fabales > Fabaceae > Acacia > Acacia pycnantha. Next base: position 3,895,616 of record JAMWYP010000026.1, on the reverse strand, counting down.
TCAAACATGTTGATATGAATGACAAATTTCATGCTATCGGTATATTTATAGTCAAAACATGGTATAGACAGGTCAGAGCTTCACTTATTTTGTCAAACACGACAATGGTCTTTTTGCCTCCATCATCTCTTAAGATCCCCAAGATTTTAGGAAAGTGGATTTTGGCTGAGATAAGGCAGTTTCGTTTTAACTCCACCGATAGATCCACTATTCTTTTTCCTAACCTGGTCTATCATATTTTGGCTTTGAACAACATTTAGTACCTTATCTCGGATGAGAAACCAGTGAGGCCATAAAGGTTTGGACAGAAACATATGATCATGATGATGATCTTATTTACAGAGACTTCCGGGAAGCCTAAGGGTCAGACACTGAAGAAGCTGTACCATCATCTTGCCACACAGACGAGGCTCAATCATCAAGGGCCGGGTCACCTACTGTCTCTACCTTGCTCCTTCATTTCTTAGTGCCTCTATTAATGAGGTTATTCAGGCTGCTATCATACCATTGATTCAGTCCAATAGTGCTTTTCAAGCTTTAGATGAACAGACGTTGGAGACCTTGGGTCAAACCAATATTTCCTTCATCAAGACTTTGGAAACCAAGATGACTCATTTGGTTATTGAGATGAATGGAAAATTCAAGACCCTATTTGATCAACCAGTTGAGCAAAACAAGAAGATTCTTCAGTTCAAGGTAGCCTTTTAGTCTATTGGCATCAACCTGTTTGATCCCCATCTGGCTTCTTTTGCTGCATCCAGTTCCACTCCAGCACTTGCGCCTGCTCCTCTATCCCAGCCTTTGACCACCATTCCTGAGTCTACCACCCTTTCCATACCTCCCTCACATACTCTTATTATGCCTTCTACCTCCGCTGACCCTATCTTGACTCGACACTCAAACTCCTCCTCCATCAATTCATCCACTACCACACCACTTCCTCCTTCTCAGACTATTCCTCCTTCTGATATCACCTTTCCCTCCTTTTTGGTTGATGACAAAGGGGGAGAGCTCTGAGACATGACTGGACTGATATATGCTTATGATGTTTTCTTTATGTTTTCATATTTCCATTTACTTCTGTATTATGACACTCTGCCTGTACTAACTATTGATTATCTTGACTATCAGTCAAGTAGTTATTTATACAATTATGTGTCAATTATATTTTATAATGTTTATTTGTATAACATATTCTTCCTTGGTGATCTCAAATATTTTTCAAAATTATTTCAAAAACTAACAAGTTCTGTCATCGTCAAAAATGGGGAGAATGTTAGTACTCGGATTTATGTTTTGATGATAACAAGATTTGTAAAGGAAATTTTTTTAAATTCAGTGAGATCTAAAGATTTGAAACATGTACTCGAGCAGATAACAACTTACTCAAGTAGAAGCTTACTCAAGCAAGTAAGTGATTGCTCGAGCACGTTCTCTTGAATTACACACTCAAGACTTGTCAGCTTGTTACTCGAGTATACACATGTTTAATTGAGCATATGTTCTTTGATCAGTAAAACTGAATTTATTTTCTTGAAGTTACTCGAGTACACTACTGTGCTGCTCGAGTACAATACTCGAGCACTTGAGTTTTTTCATGATGAACTTGTGGACTTGTTGCAAGTTACACAAGCACAAGTATTTGTTACCCGAGTATATTACTCAAGTAAGGAAAACTTGTTACTTGAGCATGTGTATTTTGATAGCTAACATTTTTCCTTTCAGGTTGTTACTCTTATATGCCAAGAAGCTTTACTCGAGTACATTGCTCGAGCAGAGAATATGCTTACTTGAGCAAGTTCATTTTATTCACAATACTCTAAGCTCTTTTAGGTTGTTGCTAGAGTATGCAGAGTCTATACTCGAGTAAGGGTATATGCTTACTCAAGTAAGCATGTCTGTGAACTTTGTTTCAAGCTTCCTCTATAAAACAATTGAAGGTTACTCGATTCCAACTGTGTTACTCAAGCATGTTACTTGAGTAAACCATGTTCTTACTCGAGTAATAGTTTTTCCAGTTCCTTCAAAACTTCGTCTTCTTCGCCTTTGTAAATCCAAAATATTTCATTTGATTATTGCTAATTATTGTTCTCAATACTTCTAAACATATTTGTTAGTGAATTTCAGAGGATTAGTGAAAGGATTTCATGCAAATCTTCTAAAAGCAAAGATTGTGTCAGAGCATTAAATGTGTTGCAGAAACTAGAGCGCACACACGGAATGCAATTCAGAGCAGGTCAAATGATCATGGTTTCAGACTCCCATTCTGGTGAAAATGAAAGGAACTCTTCCTTATGTTAATATTCGGGTGTCCTAGAGATAATTTGTGAGGACAAATGAACACCTTTTCTAAATTGTAGTATTTCATTATTAATAAATGAGCAAATTTTATCCTTGTCATATTTATGTCTCGCCTTTATTTTAAGGTAAATATGTGTTTAAAGATAAAATCCCTAGGAATAGAACATGTGTTAATCTCGAGGATCAATGATAGAGATCATGATCATGAGGACTCGAGAGCACTACATATCTATTGTCTAAAACTTGTTCCTAGTCTTGAATCACCAAGAAAGAGTATTATGATCTCAATAAGACTAGTACGACATCATCTACTTATATGAAGATACAAGGTAGAGACCTCATGGAATACAGGCATGGTGATGCCTTAGCTGATATTGTGGGTAGATCTGTTGGAGAACAAATAGCATCAAATTGACCCGTCGAGAGACTCTACAAAGATTTATTGTAGAGAGTATCATTAGATATGAAAAGTCTCATTGTTTGGTAGTGCGGATCGTCCTGGACTTGAGGATGTCATCGAACACTATGTCCTAAGGTTATATTTGACTGTACAACTCTATCTTCCTGAAAATGGAGAGAACATTGTACTCTTGGGTGTAACTCAAATACATAAGTATAGATGGACATGCCGAGATGACTCGTAGTTCCACAAGACTGGTAAAGCTTCGATAGCTTCTAATTGACTCGTGAGTCTGTGCGCACAGCAAGTGATCATGAAGAGTCATGATCCGTTATAGAGTTAATATAAGAAGATTCCTAGTTCTGTGAATTAGCTACATTTAGTCAATCAAGAGAGATGATACTCTATATTTGCTCTCAGCTAAATGTGAATGAAGATGTGAGGGATGATACCTACACAGTATCCAAATATAAAAGGTAGATCACTTGATCAACTCAATTAGTTCTGGGGCCACAGAGCATTGCTAGTGTCTTATAAGGTCATTAAATAAATTGGACCCATTAAAGAAGTTTTAATTGGTCCAATTTATTTATGTCAGGGACTAATATGGCCTAATGGGTCACACACAAAAGTTATTCTCGATTGCTTAAAATTAGCAAACTTGGACCAATAATTGTGATTGGGCTTTATCAAGAGTAAATGTGCAATTGGGATGGAGTGGGACTCCAAGCCCAATAGTAGAGATGGCGTCACGTTTGAGCCCCTAGTGGGAAATCAGTTTCTCCACAAAAAAGCCCAAATGTGTTAGAAGACCAAATGGGGTCTTAGGCCAACTTGAATTTGGAATTCGAATTTTGAATTTTAAATTCAAGAGGTTAGGTTATAAAAGATAATTCTGAATTATCTAATATATATATATATATATATATATATATATATATATATACATATATATATATATATATCCAATAAAGATCATATAGGAGAAATAATGAATAAACATTGAATTAAAAAGATGATCTTAAATTTTAATTCAAGACATAAATTAATAATATGGATATGATCCATGATCTTTAATTTTAATTAAAGATATAAATGTGATCAATCATCTTAAATTTTGATTCAATCAAATAATCAAGATATGGATGTAATCAATCATAAATCTTTTTATTCAATCAAGTAATCATTCTTCTTAAATTTTTGACTCAATCAAATAATCAAGATATGGATGTGATCCATCATCTTAAATTTTTGATTCAATCAAATAATTAAGATATGGATTTAATTCATTATCTTAATGATTTGGATAACACCAAGTAATTGGTTTATCATCTAAAACCTTATTTTTAGCATGGTGGCCAAAATACACAAGACAATTAGAGGTCTTGGAATATTTGGCCTACCAAGGCTATTTAAAGGGGAGTTGGACGAAATTCATGGACACTCGTGCTGTTGATCAATGTGCATAGAAAATCTTATCCATAATGGTAAGCATTTATCAAATCATAGTTCATGAATGAAATCAGATTTTTCAAGAATGATAATGAAATATGAAAATTGTTTCAAATCTTGAATATTCTTTCAAATCATGATAATGAATTATGAGATCAAAATTTTGATGAATGAAAGAGTCATTTTTGAAACATGCTTGAAAACAATGCTCACTTTAAAACATGGTGGAAGTCAACATGTTTAATGAATAAATCAGAATGCTTCAAGATTAAGAGAACATGTGAAACATTGAAGTTTACATGTAGAAGAATTTTTCAAGAGCAAAAGTCATGAAGATAAAGCATTATCGAAACATGCTTAGCACAATAGGAATGTATGAGCACAATGACTTTGCTATTGACCAAAAGATAATCTTGCATCTTAGGATTAGAAGAGTATGAATGCTCAAGGCAAGACTATGAATACAGTTACTCAAAATAAGAATTGAAGACAAATGCTGATGTATTTGAGCAACTAAGTGAATGCTAGGATTCATGAATGATGAAGCACAAACTCATTAGTTCAAATGACTAGAGTTCCAGAATATTATCCTAGTAAGTTATTCCTTTAATGGTTAATGCATTAAGATTCAATACATTAATGAACATTAAAAAAAACTTGGAATAACTTGGCCAATAAGATTTTATGCATAAGGCATAATAGTTTCACAGATTGAAATCTTTTGTAGAAGATAGGCTTGAAGCTCATATATGGATAACTTATTAGACATGAAGTCCAACTAGTTAGAAGATAAAACAAAGGACTTCAAGCAACACATTAAATATCAATATGTGAATGATAGGAAAACTCAACTAGACAAGTTTGAAGCATATCCAACATTCAGAATACAATATTAACTTCCAATTTTGAAACATTATTTGAATGCAATCAAAGTATGAATATGCAATCAAAGTATGAATATGTTTTCAAAACATTTGTTTATATTTTCACAAAACATTGTGAATTGAAATCCAAGAAAATTTTAGACTTGTGCATTTTCAAAAACATAAACTTAGAAAGTTATGCACAAATTCACTTGTTTGATCAATAGAAACTCACTAATAATTTGATTAAATAGAGTTGGAATATTAGTGATTGATGATATGGAATATATAGATCAAACAATAAGATTTCACAAATTTCGAGCAAGATCATTTCACAAACATGGTTGATTCAAACTGGAGTTTGGAAAGGCAAACTGGAGTTTAGAAAGAAATAAGCTGGAGTTTGTAAAATTTTCAGGAATAGCTTCTGCGAAGAGCATACTCTGGAGTTTAATGTAAACTCTGGAGTTTGTTAATTTTCTAAAGAGGTGAACTCGAGTTCATGAAAGCAGGCTCGAGTTCAGAGTAATGGAAGGAAATTGTCGAGGAAGCTATCTGAAATCACATTTTGAAAAAGAGGCAAACTCGAGTCCATTAGTGAGCAGGCTCAGTTTGACACTGTTCATGCCAAAATAAATTAGTTCTTCAAAACGTGAACTGGAGCTTAGATATAAACTCTGGAGTTTGAAAAACAATTTTACTCATTTTAAAGTACCGGGCTCGAGTTCATAAAAATAGGCTTGAGTTTGACACTATTCATGTCAAACCAAATTAATTATTCCCGAGAGAACCAGAGGTTTAAAAATGAACTCTGGAGTTTGTAAAATAACTTTACTCAATTTTGAAGGTCAGGCTCGAGTTCAGAATCTTAGGCTCGAGTTTGAGTTTTGGAACAGTGGCAAATTGGAGGTTTAAAAGAAAACTCTAGAGTTTACGAAAATATAAAAACTTGGAAGCTCTCTCTTGTAAACTCTTTAAACTCATTTTCTTGGAGGATTCAAACTGGATTTTGCATTTCTAAACTGATGTTTGGCTTTGACAGAAAAATTTTGATTGAAATTGAATAAATTCCAAATCCTTTTAACTTAACCAAAGACAAACCAAAAATGAATTTAAATATAATCATAGTAAGAGGCAAGAATTAGATATCACCGTAATTCCTCTTGTCCTCATAGAAGCTTGCTTGGTTGGGATGGATTGATGTAGACAACTCCTTTTCCAATGTTCACCAGCTTGTTTAGCTTTCTCAAGACTTGGATCATTTCTCTATGTTGCATCTTTGAGAAGCTTTCCATGATCCTACAAAGTTGTATAAATCCTTTTCATTTTTGGTATCCAACCTTCCTTGGATCCAATCTTTGTTAGCTTGTAGAAATCAAAAATTCACATGCTCTTATGAATATAATCAATTCAGCATAGTTGAGCACAATGAATTAATCATGACTTTATGCATAAAAGAGATACTTTCTTTTCAAATCATCATGTATGCATACAGAATTAAGTTATTAACATTGCAATCCCTTTGAAGAATAAATTAGGATGTTAAAGCCCAATTTGAAAGATAGTTTGCAATGTTAATTCCTAAGGTTACGAATGTAAAACCTCAATGAATATTTCAAATGATAGGAAAGGAGGTCTTACAATTGTATACCTTTACCTTAGGTACTTGGAGTGTTGGCTTTGCTTACCCATTTGTTCTTCATATGACTTTCCATGGGTATTGCAAAGTTCTCTCAGAAAATGTAGACTTCAAGAGTCTTCTATTTGATACTTGAGAGGTTCTCCTTTTCTTGTTCTCCTCAAGATAGTTGAATGGTACTCTATGGTAGTTTGTTCTTGAGGTGGAAGATACTCTTCTTGCTTGTATCCATTGCTTCTTATTATTTGACCTTGTAGTTCCAAAGAATGGCTTTTCCACAAGTTCTCCTAACTGATATGAGTTTCCTTGTAAGTTCATGAGAAACTATTGGATTCTTCTTCATCTTCTCAGTACCCTTATGTCCATTGATTTTCAAATGGTCCTGCATACATAAAGTACTAGGTGGACATTTTGGTATCCATTTATACTTGGGTCCTTGACTGTTAGTAGTGGACCTTACTTGTCCTTTAGGAACCCAAACAAATTTATTTCTCACATTATAATTTCTCCTAATATAGCATGTATGAGAAATATGTCCAGATTTACCACAATAATTGCAAACAATAGAATGATGCTTGTTATAAACAGTTTTGCAAGAATTGTTCTGGTCTAGAGGATGTAATGTCAAATGATCCATATTTGTATACTCTTCTTTCCCACATTATTTTCCAGCATTATTTTCGAAAACATGTTTGTTTTTCAAAGTAGAATTAGTAAATGGTTGAAAAACAATTTTATGCAAATGTTCAGAATCATTTTCCTTAACTACACAAGAAGAATTGGAATTGTTTACCACATGTGCATCTTGAACTCTAGATAATGATTGATCATAATCTTCCATGAGTTCTTCCTGGGAATCCTCTTCATCTTGTTCTTTTCTGTTGACTGGATTATGGAAGTGTTTGCTGAATTCAATGATTTCCCCTTCTTCATTCTCCAGTTGTTCATCAGTCATAGATGTACAGCATATAGTCTTAGATGAACTGTCAACACTTTCAATTTCAACACAATTGTTAGAAGTATAAATAGAATCAAGAGTATCCCAAATTTCTTTAGCACTAGAGCAACATTTGATTTTCTCAAAATCTTTTTCGGTTAAAGACCTATATAATATGTTCATTGCTCTAATGTTCAATGAAAACATTTTCATATTTGTTTCTGTCCAATCCTTTCTTGGAGTTAAGTCAAAAACGTTTGTAAAGACTTTCCACATATCAAAATCAGTTGCTTTGATAAAACTAATCATTCTAGCTTTCCAAAACCAAAAATCAATATCTTTGAAAAGTGGTGGAATGGTAAAGTCAAAACCTTTCAAAAACGAGCAGCACCCAAAATTAGCAATTTGAAAACTCTTGAGACTGTTAAGTCCTTTAAACAAGAGCCTAGCTCTGATACCAAATGAAAGACTTGGCTATCACCCAAGAGGGGAGGAGGGGTGAATTGGGTGTTTGATTAAAAACTTAGAACTTTAAGAACTTTTCTTAACTTGCTGGAAATAGTTTGAATGTCAATAATAATTTATAAAGTGATAAACAATCATTCAAACATATATGCAGAGAATGTAAGAGATAAGGGAAGAGAATATGCAAACGGTGATTTATACTGGTTCGGCCCAATCCTTGACCTACGTCCAGTCCCCAAGCTCCACTTGAGAATTTCAATCCACTATCTTCTTTCAACTTGATTACACGTTCGTACTTGAAGTAAACCCCTCACTAGGATTGACTCCCTTTACAAACGTAATCAATACACTTGTTTGATTACACACTCTGCACTCAAGTAATCCTCTTACTAGGATTCACTCCCTTACAAGTCGTAATCAACACAATGTGTTTCCCACTCAAGATCACCCAATCTTGAGTAACTCTAAGGTAGAATGATAGGATGTTTACAATGATTCTTCTCTCTCAGAAGTGTATGGATAAACACTGAAGTACAATACAAAACATTTCACTCTCTATGATATATAGACATTGAAAATCAGAGAGTAAATGATAAGCAGATCAGAGTAATAGCATGTTGAAGAGGTAGGCTTGTTTCTCTGCTTGTTTTCGTGTCTTTGAAGGTTTGTATGCAGCTCTATATATAGCGGCAAATCTTCATATGACCGTTGCTTCTCAATTCTAAATTGTCTCCATTCGAATTTCTAGCTGTTGTGGAATATAGCCGTTGGATCATTATGTTTCCAGATATTCGGATGATTGCTCTGCATTGATGATCATTTAGTGCTTTTTATTTGATTTGTGCAACAAATCATTCTGAGTAAAAGTTGTAGCAATTGTTTCCAAATGAGGGAATTCATCATTTTGACTGATCCTCTGTTTGACGCGTGAGATTAATGCTTTTGATTCTTTCCAGGCCGTCATCGACTTGCTTTAATTGACTTTAATGCAAATTCAAATCTGTCATAATAGAAACTTTGAATGATGAATCCGTTGAGGCTTCTATTTCATCGTCTCTGTCATCTTTCCCATTTCTGAAAATGTGCAGCAAAGTTCATCTTCACACTTTTGATAGATCTTGATTTCTGTCAAGAATGATGTTCTCTCAAGCTTTAATAATCTGAAACATGTAAACAAATGATATAAATAATGTTAAGAAGAAGTATAAGTCATTTGGGTAATCATGTGATTGAGAAATGAGACTTTCGGAATGATGATTTTCTGTATCAGGGACGTGAACTCGAGTTTGCATAAGTAGGCTCGAGTTTGGTTCTCTCCAAAACCATATTTTGCTCTCTGTCTTGTCTAAACTCGAGGGTGTAACTTATAGAATCGAGTTTGGATGATTTTCGTGACCTGGTAGCTCTCTGTAACCCGCGAACTCGAGTCTGCCAACTAATAGGCTCGAGTTTGCTTCACTTGATAGCAAACTTCCAACATCCTGAAAATACATTCTACTTTCGAGGGCCATATCTCCCTGGTCTGAACTCCTTTTTGGTTGGTTCAACTATATATTGGAAATCCCTTTGAGTCTACTTTCCAATGCCACCAATTTCAGCTCAATTGGATTCTCCGTTTGTGAGATACACTCAAAACATTGAAGGTTGGTCATTTGTGTGACGTGGATTTCACTGTCAACTTCATAAATTCATAGCTCCTTCATCTTAACTCCTTTTGGCTTGAATTATATATCAAAATGACTCCTTGGGAGTCTAGTTTCATATGCCTCTAGTTTCACCTCAATCTGATCTCTGGTTTAGGAGATATCATCGAATTACCAGATGTCGCCCAAGTGAAACACTGAACAGAGGCTGAAATGCTGAAGACCGCTGTAGGCTCGAGTTTGTCAACTTATAGGCTCGAGTTTGCTTTGTCCAGAGACGCCAGAAATGCTGAAAACATTACAGGCTCGAGTTTGCTAATGATTGGCTCGAGTTTGGAGTTCCAAAGCTGAGGTTTGAGTATACAGGCTCGAGTTTGTCTTGTCCAGAGGCACCGAGTTGCTTGAAGACATTATAGGCTCGAGTTTGCAAGTTATGAACTCGAGTTTGCTCATCCTGGAACTGATTTTTGATGGTTTTAACTCTGAATTGATCCGTTCCAACTTCCATATGATCTTGGAGACTTCTAGCATCAATATAAGAACTTGAATAACGATGTTCCATTGCATTGCAAGTTCTTCCTTCTTCAATTTCTTCTCTCCTTCTAGATTATCCCCCAAAATCATTTGATAACTTCTTGCTTTATGATATTCCCATTATATTGTGCAAGAGCTTCTTTCTTCGATCTTGATTATTCTCCATAGAGACTTCCAACATCACATATATCAACATATAGTGCAGCTTCTTCTTTCTTTAGTCTCCTTTCTTGATCATTCTCCATTATTAAACTTGGCATCTACATTAAATATAAGAATTAGTCAAAGTAGAAGATAAATGTAGTATGCAACCTTTTTGCTCTTAAGAATGGCATCTATATAAGACATCATCAAAACTAATCAAAACCAACATCTATAACCTTCGCTTCTAATTTGTTCAACCAAACAAGTACAATCCACCCCCTAAAGCCAGGAAATCGGGCCGAGCCAGTCAGGCCGTCTTAAACCACTTCAAGGGTTGGGCTTGTAAATTGGAGCTTCTAAATGAAGTTGGTCCTACAGGACTGGCTCTGTAGAGCCTAGAGCTTAAAAGGGCCAGCCCATTAAGCCCTTTCAATATATTTTTTGATTTTGTTAATTTGACTTGATTATTTAATTTACTAATTTATATGTATTTTGTATTTATTATAGAGTTATTTATCCATTTAATTATAAATACATAATAATTATACTTTAATTTTATGATTTGGTTTATTATTTATTGCAGATAAAGATTATGGATGCATTCATGATGTCATAGAATATATTCTTGATATTTTTAACCATGAAGCAAATCATACTACTTGAAGTGAAGCACAATAAAATGTCTTTGAAATTGATGTTAGTGGTGAAAAAGATGAAAATGATAGTTATCGTACTTATGTTGCTTAGTGATAAGCTTATTATGCTTTATGTGAGTTACTTGTGGACAATAGTTTACTCTTAATTATGAATTAGTGACTACATTTGTTTATTGCATTAAGCTTGTTGTGTAGACATTAATGTTGACAAAATTTATTTGATAAATTAGATTTTTAATTATTGTATTTTACTAATTATATTTCTTTTAAAAACAAAAGCAGGAAAATTAATTTTAATTCATAAAAATGTCTTCCAGCCCTGTAGGGCTGGCCCTAACCCACATGTTCTCGGACCAGACCTTGAAAAAAAGACGTTTTTCTTACTTGGAGTCTAAAAGGGCCAATCCTTTTAGGCCCTGACCCTGCAAGGGTCAGTCCTGATTCCCAACTCTTCCAAAAAGAAAAAGAAAAGAAAAGAAACCAAATGTAGCATTAACGAAACATGTTCACACAAAATTAAAAAATGTTAGGTGATTTTCAATGAAGGGTTAAAGTGCAATCCACTTTCCTGAAATTTTCTCTGAGTCGCAGTTTCAACTCTAATATTTTTCAAGTCGTGATTTTTGTCCCAATGTATTTTATTTTGGTGCAATTGGAACCTTTCTAATATATTCAAATATTTTGACTGTTAGTTAACTTAATTATACTTATGATGATTTTAACACTGTATAAATTAAAAATAATTGAATGGAAATTACGCTTCAAATTGAAAACTTCAAGGTGTGAATTGCCCTTTAATTAATCCTTCATTGAATATACAGTTATAGGAAAGCAAATGAGTGCATCTCTTGCAAAAATACCCATAAACCTATAAACTAAAAGTTTTCCTAACACCATATTTTCTTTGGGTGTGTTATTTTTAGGGTGAAGTTGTAAATTTAGTAATAAACTGTTTCTCAATTAGCATCAAACAATATTAACTAATTTGGGGTTTAAAAGTAGACATAATCAATTTTTTTAGTAGTATATATAATAATGCCGTTAACCCTGGTTAACTTTTATTACTTTTTGCGTTATAGGTCTCGTCAATCTTCTCACTTTCGATTATTTTAATATATTTTTAAAAGGGTAAATGTGAAAATTTGGCAATAAATTAGTTCACTATGAGCAACAAACACAATTATCTTTTGTTGGGACAAAAAGTAGACATAAATATTATTTGTTTTAAAAATACCCATATTTATCTTGTGGATTCCCTTATTTATCTTGTGAGTGACTATATTTGTCTTGTAAAGGTATTTAATAAAAGAATCCATGGAATTAAAAAAAATTGTTCATTCACATATATGTCTTGTTAATGCCCATATTTATCTTATAAATTTTAACTCCCTTAATTCTTTTAAATCCATTTAGTTGTCTTTTGAATACACTTAGTTGCCTGGTAAATGTTCTTATTGAAAAAATAAAATAAAGTAAGGACATTATTATCTTTTTACTGACAAAACTTAATTTTATTTTGACCCAATAGGGTGCAGTAAAATTTTAAAATATTTTGGGGTTGACTGAAATAAAATTGCTTCCATGGATGGGTCTGATATTTTCACATTAAGAAAGGTACATATTTCTAAACATATATTAAAATAATAGAGAGTGAGCAAACTAGTAGGACCAACAATACAAATATTACCCCTCGTCCTTGGATTCAACTGGCGAAGGGGTCGGACTTCCTCACCTCAAGGGAGGGAGTTCGATCCCTGCGTTGGTCAAGGCGCTGGGGGAGGCATCCTAGGGGTCTAGGAAGCAGTGGAAACGTTGGTAGAGGTGGAGGCATGTGTACTCTCTAGCCAGTATGCCCTGTGGACTGGGCTCCAAGCGCCCTGCCCTTGGTCTGTGGGTGAGCCCAACCCCTTTCCTAAAATTTGTCTAAAAAAAAAAACAATACAAAAATTAATGGAAGTTAACAAGAGTTAACGACATTGCTATATATATTACCCAAAAAAAAAAAAAAAATTGATTAAGTCTACTTTGACACCCAAAATAGTTAATTGCGTGTGGTGCATATATAGAAATAGTTCGTTGCTAAATTTGCATCTTAACCCTTATTTTTTCTTGGGGATATTTTAGTGTTTTCGTCTTCATTTTGAATGTTCATAGTTATTTTTACATCTCCGAAAAGTATATAATGTTTGACATACTTTGAGTAGAAGTCTATGTACTTTAGCACCTTTAACATTTTTGAGTTGAGGGTGTTTTGGTACTTTCAAAAAAATAATGTGAGCCCCACTACAAAAAGTAAGCCTATTATAATTGAGATGTCGTTTTTATTCTGATTTGGAATGTTGATGGCACTTCTACACTATTGTATTTATAATAAATTAATGGTGTTGAGTACACTTTTAATATAAATTGATGGGAAAAGCACCAATGTAGCAACTTTTACCAAAAATTGTTCCTAATTAGAACACTTTCGAAAAGATTTACTAATATAATGCAGTCAAATATGTTAGCTTTGTGTACACCACTAGTGGCGTCAGGATGTTTGACGTCACTAGGTAGTGGCGTCAGCCTTCCTCACGCCACAGTGGCGTGAATACCTCACGCCACACTGCGTCAATTATATAGGGAAAATTACATTCAGGTCCCAAGGAAGGAAAAAAATTACAAAAAAGTCCCTTGAAATCACAAAATTACCCAGAAGTCCCAAGGGAATTTTTGTTGTAAATACATAATTTTCCAGTTGTAAATACATACATTTTCTGTTGTAAATGGTTTGGGACTTTTTTTATATTATTTGTACGGAATTTTTTAAATGTTGTTGTAAATACATACTTTTTCTGTTATAAATGGTCAGGTGTTTAAATGTTGTTGTAAATATATATTTTTCCTGTTGTAAATGGTTTGAGACTTTTTGATATTATTTGTACGGAATGAAAAAGTCTCAAACCATTTACAACAGAAATGTATATATTTACAACAACATTTAAACACCGACCATTTACAATGTAAAAGTATGTATTTACAACAACATTTAAAAAATTCTGTACAAATAATATGAAAAAAGTCTCAAACCATTTACAACAAAAAAAGTATGTATTTACAACACGAAATGTATGTATTTACAACAAAAATTCTCTTGGGACTTTTTTGTAATTTTATGATTTCAATGGACTTTTTTATAATTTTTTTGCTTCCTTGGGACCTGAGTGTAATTTTCCCAATTATATATTGATGCCGTGTCGCGTCAATTTAATATATATATATATATATATATATATATATATATATAATTTTATAATTATATTATAATCAAATTATAATTATATATAATATAATAATTCTAATTAATTAAAAATAATAAAAAAGAGTAAATAATAATTTTAATTAATAATTAAGGGAATTAAAATATCTAAAATTTATTATAAACCTTAGGATACAAGACTAATTTGTAAATTAATTAATTAGTGAATTTATTATAAACCTTAAGATAGATGACTTATTTCAACATATTTTGTACATTAACAATTTGATATAAATTGTAAAATATTATTAGCTAAATTTAATTAAAGAAATTTGTGAGAATAATAATTAGTGAATAAATAAAAATATTTTGTGAAATATGTTGTATATTATTATTTATAGAGTACCCTAAGATAAATAAGATAAGATAAGCTTAAATAGAGAATATTAATTAGTCAAATGGATGATCCACACGCCTGCAATTAATTAGCTTAAAGATTATAAATTTTTAAGTCAGAGAATTTTTAATAAGCTAATTAATTGTGGGCGCGTGGATCATCCATTTTTAATAATCTTTTCAAAAGTGCTCTAATTAGATACAATTTTTAATTAGCCTTGCATGCATTGTTGTCAAACAAGCGAGTTGACTTTCCGAGTTTACCGTGTTTACATTTCTACCTTACCAAATCGAGTTAAGTCTCTAGTAAACTCGTGTCAGCTGTAAACTCAATTAAACTCACGAGTTTACACACCGAATTTACCGTTTTTACATTTCTAGCTTACAAAATTACGTTAATTTTTTTCAATTTTGTGATCCTCAATGGCTTTATATATGAATTTTATAGAAATTTCTTTATTAAATATAATAAATTATGAATGTTGATATATTTAATTTCAATTATTTTGATTTAAAATAAATTTAAATCAAATTGTTGCCATTTTTATATTTTAATTATTTAATTATACATTGTTAATACTTAATACCTATCTCATGATAAAAGTAAACTCTTACGAAATCACGATTCGAGTTCACGACGAGTTTACATCACTGTCACGAGTTTGCTTAAACTCGTGAGTTTGATAACCTTGCTTGCACGTATGCAAGGCTAACATGTTTAACTGCATTATATTGGTAAATCTTTTTGAAAGTGCTCTAATTAGATATAATTTTTGGTAAAAATTGCTACTGGTGTTTTTCCCTAAGTTGATGTATATTTTAGAAAAAGTAAGAAGTGAGGGAAAAAGGAAAGAACGGCGCGGAAGGCGATAGAACGCGTGGAAATCAGGTAAATGAACAGTAATAGGATCGATATGTTACAACTTACAACTAGTATTAAAAACTCCATACCCAAGCTTCATTGAAGAACTCATCATGAATTTACAATTTCCCCCGAAGATACTTAAATTTGGGATTAGCAAATAAATATTGAACACCAGATATTGGGGTATCAAACTTAGTGGAAGTTAGAACCCTAAAAAAGAAAAATGGAAGACAAGCATAGTGCAGAGCAAAGCATCGGAATTTCAAGGATATGCGCAGAACTGAATGGACAATGCTACCAAATGTCTGAATATATAAAACAAACAATAAGAAGAGGCATATTTAGCATCAAATAGGAATAAAAAAAATTAAATTCGTTTCCAGAACAAAATTCCCCGGAGGAACCGAGTCATATGAAATATCAGGGGATCAGCCACACTACTAAACAGAGTGAATTCAAGATGATATCGCCATGTTCTCACAACCAAACCAAACTACCCTTCGCGCTCCACGACAGACACTCTGCTACCTCTTGAATGATTTATGTACAGATTCCCCTAATCCCACCCAGCATCATGGCATCTGCCTGACCCCAATGCATTTTCTCAAAGAACATCTCACTGGACAAGAACACAGCCCAGCCCTCCAATTAAGTGACACGTAAAGCTTTGGTTATCTGTCTCTCGAGCGGCACATAACTCTGGAGGTTGGAAATTCGTCTCCAAGATCATTCGCCCTCTCTTATACAATTTCCAGGCAAGAGAAATTTGAACTTCTCCGCATTCTCCAAAAGATAAGCGGGAAGATGAACTGCAGAATAGGAGTGGGGTATTGGTCCCATTTTGCCGATGATTTCCTTGAAGGTGTACTCCTCTGGAAGCATGTTGAATAAATCATCTCCTTTGCAGATTAGTTTCTGAATTCTTTTGGGATTTAAATAATGAGAGAACCGTACTCTGTCATAATGGCTGTAGGCTTTCATCTTAAAAATGAAATCACTGATTCGGCGGAAACAGAAGCTACAATGCCAGCCAGCATCCGCCAACAAGTCATCAGATTGGCGAAAATGAGCATACTTTGTCTTTCCACTCTTATACCTGTGAACTGAAGCTCTCCAGCTGTTATCATCCACATGAAATTCAAAGGAATAGAGATAATTCTTCAGTTGAAGATGGAGGATTGAAGGTATATCATCACACCACCTCAAGAGGTTAATAGTGTGAGCGCTTGGTATCTCATCAACATCAGACATAATCAACAAGTCATCATCTGAAATACCAGCTATCTTAAGAAGCTGGTCTAGTGCTACTCGCTGATAGGCCTCCTCAACAAATGGGTTTTCTCCTCTCTTAAATCTCCCACCAACAGTTCCATATGTTAGCCGGGACTCAACAAACTTGAACTGCGCCCTATTGCTTTTGAAAACAAGAGGCTTAGGCAGTCCAGTGAACGTAGAATTTGACTCAAGAAGGACAAATTCTGATATGTAAGGATACAATTCTCTCCACCGTAAGTTCAGTATTTCCAACTCATTACTGAACAACACGGCATCATAAACACGTCTTGGGTAGTCACGGATTCCCCAGCCATGAAGTCTGCAGAGATTCTCCATTGTCACATTTTCATTGTAGTAATGTGGGATCAACTCGAAAGGCTTGGGTGGTTTTTCCCAAAGTGGCCGCAGAAAGTATGAAATTTTCTGTCCATGCATATAAATTCCAAAGATACACAAAGGGACTACAGCAAAAAGAAATATGCAAGTTTTTACATCCAAGCCACGCAAAATACAACGAACTCTCGACATGCCTGATACTTGGCCTAATCCCTGCATATTAAAAGACCAAACATCTAAGAGATCAATAAACTATTCCATCAAGAATGAAAGATAAAAAAAGATAACATAACAATGCAGCTTTATTGAATCATGAAATAAAGAGATGTATAATCAAAATGCTAAGGTTCTTTTCCATGAGTGTGTGTGTTGCAAGTATTATTTAAAATATCCAGAAAATTCCCACAACACCAAGGATAACCAGGGTAATAATCACCAAACCCCCCAAAAAAGAGAGTAATCAGACGTCAAAATCTTATAAAACTTATCCCTGATCCAGAATCCAAATTCAGATCACAAATATTCCATACACATTATACATTCCCAGAGAAAGTGTCAGCTAAGAATTCAATTCCTCTCTTGTGCATGGTCAGGGAAGACGCCTTTTATCGTATATGTTTAAAATTTTTGGTACACCTTTTCCCCCTTGTAAGCCTCATCTTCTGTGCACAGCATGCAGTGTGCATAGTAGGTGCTTTGGTTGGCAACTCAAGAAAGATTTAGCGATTACTAGCATGTATGACTTCTTCTTCCAGGCCACTAAGAAATTTTTAGCAAACTCAATATACAATTGTAACTATTTGGAAGCTACAAGCAATACCACAAAGTAGAAGATTTTGATTCAAGCAGAGGGCGGACTAAAGTAGTGAACAAAAATGTTAAAACAGTGCCCGTTTTAGGGATCCATCGAATTCGGGATTGCCTCAGAAACCCAAGTATTCGGAACTAAACCCTAACCGGAACTAGGGTAGAAGATCAATGAAAAATTTTATGAGCAAGTAGACCGACAAAGAAAAAAAGAAAAACTAATATACCACACCTGGCCACAAACATCGCCGCACAAATCATCGGTCTTCTTAGAACAATAATGCCCTCCGGCTTCTCCCATCATCCACCACATTCTTACGTTTACTCTATTGACTGCCGAGTACAACACCACCACCACCGGAAACCAATCAAGCAAAGCAGATCGATCTCCGAACAGAAATCACTGGAATGCCGGATCGCAACCCTGAAAAACCCCAGCAGCAAATAGCCGCAGTATAAACATAGAAGCTTAGATTCAATACGAAGAACTGAAGGCGTCGAATGGAAGAGAAGATTTGGTGGTGTATGTAAAGAAGGGGTTTGAAAGCGAAGCAAAAAATCTTAACGGAGAAGGAAAGTGTTGGGGGATTGAGAATAGGGAAGAGGAGAGGGAGGATCAAGAAGAAGGAATCAAAGGAAGAATAATAATAATGACGAAGAAGAAAAGGTTAAAGAAGGAGGCTCTCTGGGAATGGGGTGGCAACTGGCAATTTGTCGAACTCGAAGCCTCACAGAGACACACACTCACAGCCAAACAAGCCGGTCGTTCTCCTCAAACGCCGTAGCGTGTGGTATGTCCTTTGCCGCTTGCGCCTGTTATTCGTATCTATTATTTAGTACTCAATCTTCTCGTTTGATAGAATTTTCTTTTAAAAAAAACTATATTATCTAATTATCTTTTTTTTACCTGACACTATCACCTAATTATCTTTTCTTTTGCCAGCATTATCTAATTTCTAATATATCGTATAATATAAGAATTACATAACTAATTTATAAATATTAAAAAATAGTTATTTATAATTAATATTTATCAGTTTTCTTAAAATATTTCTTTAAAGAAAATACTTTGATCAAGATCTTTATATATATTATATTAAGTCTTTCTATAACATATTGTCATGTGTCTTATTTTTAAAATATTAGATTTAATTATAAATCCACATTAAAAAAGATATTTAACTATACATTATTGAAAAACTTGATATAAGGATATAAACAACTTGATTTAAGTTTTATTCTTTTTTAAATCAGTAAATATTTCTGGGGAAAATATCATAAACTTAGGATAGCCAATTGAGGTTTTATACTCAAAACAAATGTAAATTTTTTGTCTAGCTCTTATGTTTAAACATATAATAATACATTTAGTTATGTGCACATAAATGATTTTTTATTACTGGTAATTCTAATTATCCATTAACAATGTATAGATTATTAAGATGAATTTATATCGTCTTAATAATATAATAATAAATTAATTAAAAGTAAATTTTTTTATTTTTTTTGTTATAACGAATTAAAGACAATATATTATTTTAGGAAGATTTTTTTTTTTTTTTGCTAAGTATATATATATTTCTATTAAAATAATTTTATTTGAGTTGTTATTGGAGTATCCCTTCCTATCCCACCCGTTGGCGAAGAAATTTCCAAAGAAAGTGCCAATGCATTAGAGGGTGAGATGGGAGGAAAGTGTTGAAAGAGAAAGGTAGTGCCTGATGGGCCCCCACCACGAGGTTGTTTCCTTGTGGGCCCTATCTATTCTCAATGGCCTAACGGATACACCCAACGTAAAATTCATTAATCTATATAATTATTGACCATAGTCCTTATATATAAAAAAAATAAAAAAAAAAAATTTTAAAAAAAATGACCATGATCCTTAAAATCATAACGGTCACTAAATTGGTTGGAGTATGGGGGGTCGAAGGTATTAAGTCATATAGAAGTTAAATTGGAGGTAAACTGGAGTTAAACCGGTGATAATTTAAAGATTTCAAGGTTATTACTATAAAATTTTGAAAGAAAATTTAAAAAATCGATTTTAAAAAAGAAGGTAAACTAGGTTTATGTCCGAACTGAACCTTTGCAGGCCGAACTGACCTGTCCGGTCTGGATTTCAAAACCCTATTATTAACCAATATATAATATATGTAACTCACCAAATTTATTAAGAAAAATGTTTTTTGCCCCTTGAGATTTAATTTTAATTCCATTCATGGTAAATGATCAAATATCTGGCACCTTTTTTATATACATAGGCATCACGTCTGTTCTACTTATATAATTATTCTGAATACAATCTTTCATTGTAAGACTATTCATCAATCTTAATATTCCCCGTCTTTTCTACCCAAATTTTATATTATTATTATCCCTTTAAAGCGTAATATTAACTGTCATATAATATTATTGGTTTTATAACAGTATCGCTGGTTTTATTAAATACTTTCTTATAATATATAATAGATAACTCTTTTTTTTTTATACACAAATTTTAGGAAAGGAGTTGGGTTCACCCACGATCTAAGGGCATGGCGAAATCTCCCTTCCTCTTAGGTGATACCGATGTTGGGCAGGTCGAGCCGTCTATTACCCTCAGGCGTTAACCTAGGCACCTAGGAGTTAGGATGCCTCCTCCAGCGCTTTGACCAACTCCAGGATCGAACCCCCTCTCTTTGGTGAGAGTGTCCGACCTCTTTGTCAGTTGAGCCCAAGGACGAGGGGTATATAATAGATAACTCTAATAGCATTTCTCTACTTAATTAAACCACCTAGTTATAAAAATAATGATAAAACAGTCTAGAAATCATTTTCTAACACATAATAATTTGCGTTCCAAGAGTCAAAAAGCTCAAAACTTTTGACACAGGGCCGCGGATTGCATACATAATCCGGCTGATAACATATTTAAGAAAAGATTAAAGGATGATCATATTTAATTGTGACGATAAATATCAACAGCTATAGATCTCTTATCATCATTTAAAAAACTCTCAAAACTTTTGCACTTTAATTAATAAAAAGATTCTACGTTCTTTATTTAGCAGCTACGGATGGGAATAGGCTCAGGCCCTTATCCGGTGACCTACCGCTTGGCCTTTTTAGGGCCTAGTCTGACCTGGTCTGCTTGTCAAAAAGGTTAGATCAAAGTCTATTTAAAGGTCTAAATGTGTAAATAGGTGAGGTTTATTTTGTTAAGGTCTGACCTGTTTATACATTAAATAAATATAATTATATTTATATCATATAAATAATATAATATTTATTGTTTTTTATTTTTATATTATACTAAAAACCTATATTTATATAGGTTTTGATAGGCTCAAAATGTACAAAGCCTATTTATGTCCTCCAAGGCCTACAATATAAAGTCTTTTTAAAAGCCTACATTGTAACTTGTAAGTAAGCTTTTAAAAAGGTTTCAGGCTCAATCAGATCTTATGAAGGCTTAGGCCTAAGCCTTAAAACATGTTTGCATTCAGGCTCAAGCCTTTTACCTCTATTATAGGCTTAGGTCTATTTAGCCAAAGCCTGACCTATTTCCATCTCTACTAGCAGCTAATGAATGTTGACGTAGGATGCGTCTCTACTGGTTCAAAAGAAGGAAGAGAAACAAAAGAAAATGATGAGTTTCTTGGGTTGACTACTAATTGAACGTAGATACTCCATGTGGCATTCAATTAAGGGTCAACATGTAGACCGGATCAAATTCAATTAGACGGAAAAAACCGGGAAAGAACCAAATTGTTTGATCGAGTCTTTATTTGAAGTACATATATATTCAGATGGCCCAAGAGTAAAAGTTAGTGTTTGTGTTTGGTATACATGTCTAATGTCTTATTAAAAGAGAAGTGCATTAATAATTATTTGGCGTATTCATATAGTGCTTGTTTAGGTTGGTGGTAGAAGCTGATTTTCCAATTTGATTTATAATATACGAAGTAAGTGTGCGCAGTGGCGGAGCCACAGTGTAGCCCATGACCGCACATGCAAACAAATTTTTATTATTTTTATTTTTTTTAATTGTGAGTCATTAACACCTGCGAACCCCTGGTCCCTCGCTATCGTAAGAGGAAGGCGATGCAACAGAGCTTGTTTGGGTTGGCGGTAGGAGCGGTAGCTTAAAAACTATCTGACTTTAAAAAAAGCTCGGTAGAAAAAAGTCAGGTTATAGATAATGATTTGTGTTTGGATTGATGGTGGTAGAAGTGGCAGGGCCCACGTCAAAAAGCTGAGAGCATTATGGAAAAAGCTTGATTCTGGAGCTTTTTCCTTAACTGGCTTTTTGAGTTTTTTTGACTTAAAGTTCAGCTAATGCAATGGGCAATCCAAACAGGAAAAATTGAGTTTTTTTCTCATTAGGTCGTTGTCTTAAAAGCCACTGAAATTCTTACACACCAACGCTGAAAAATAAGCCACTCAAAACAAGCCCAATAACTTCAGGCTGCTTATTAGGCACAAGAAGCCCAGACCCTTCACTATTACTCTTAAGTTGGTGCTCATTCTTATGGCCCACAATTTTAACACCTGTAGTTCCCATTTTCTTCGTCGCCCCACATCCTGCATGAACGCGATTTGATATATCTTAAGGGTCTATTTGGTACGGGGAACATTTAAGGAGGGAAATGAACTTAAAGAAGGAAAAGGAAGGGAAGGGAAGATTGAGAATGAACTTTAAAAAGTTGAGCTGTTTGGTAGACATGAGAATATAAGTAAGTTGAGGGAAGATAAATTGTTTGGTAAGAAGAATTGTGTGTTGGTTAAATGGGAATGTTAGACAAAATTCCCAAAATGCCCCCATAAAAAAGGCAGCGAACATAATTTTTTTTCGTTTTGCGAATTGTACAAAAACAGAAGCAAACCGAATCGCGTCTTGGTGGAGAAATGAAATTATTCGAGGCCTCAGTTGGATCTGAAACGGAGACGATTATAACGGCTGTCAGAGGTGTGAAGGATGACGGACTGACATGGAAGGAAATAGAGGGGGACAACCTCAAATGAACCAATCTGGTGCGGATATGAATATTGCAAGAGGAATAAGGAAGAAAATCAGTGAACATTGAACCTAGGTGCTGCTTTGATAGGGAAAAAAAACAATATTTGAAATTTCTCAATGCTAAACCCCTGAAATTGTGAAGTTGATAAAATAAAATGACGACATTGGTAAGAAAAAACAGAGTTGCGTAAAAGTAATTAATGAAAAGAACTGGGAATGTGTGATGTATTAATTAATCAGAACATTGGAGCTTGAACATAAGAATAACCAAAGTGAGGTCTTTGAAAGTAGGTACAGAACCTATTAAAGTTGAGGCCAGATGCAGGAAAGTATCGTAATGAAAAGACCCTTCCTCACAAATCATTAATTAACCATAATGACTTCACAAAACCGGATTAGCAAGTGATTAAGAAAAATTCGTTTCCCTTTCAAAAATAAATACATCGGAGTCCAAGGCACAAACTCTGCCCACAAACTCACTACAGAAGATTATATTAGAACTCTGGGCATAGTTCTTAATCAAAGGAATATACCGCCCATGAGTATTCCAACACCAATTTCACAACAAGGGTCTACACCAAAACATTTCCTCATAGGTTCTGATTGTGGATCCACTAAAATATTATAGTGTATAAAATAAAACCTTTGGTTCAACAGTGAACAACAGTTATCCCAACACAGTTAAAATAGTGTTCTCAAAACATGTAGGTCCTAAAATGGCAATATATAAACTCATACAACACCAGTACCAAAAGAGGCTTACAAAGTTCACAACTATTACGCCTCTGGTTGCTTCCCTTTGCTACTAGGAGAATTAGAGGTCTCGCCTGAAAATATTGTATATGACGGGGTGAGACTTAAAGTCCCAGTAACCAAAATTAATTTACCAAATATGCAAGAAAGGAATGCAAATCAGAGAAGCAGGTTTACTAACATATTTATAAAATCAACAACAAATAATTATTTAATCTATAATTATGAACAATACATAGAACCATCCCCACTCTTCCATCCTGCTCCTCCTTATATCGTCTGGACGTGGTACAACCTATCAGTGCTAGCATAACTGGCCAAGGTTAGCTAGTCACTTCAAGATTATTGTCCCCTCCCATGCTACCACCAATATACCGTAACAGGGAGGTGTCCGCCCAAAACACTCAACTCAAATTCCGGGCCAGGAATGAGAGAGCTGATGGGCACAATTTCACCCTAAATCGCTTCCACACAACCCAACATATTCTACAACAGATAAATAATATGGTATTGCAATTACCCAAAAACATCGTACAATATATTGTTCCATATACAACATCTCATAACAAACATCATAACAACAATATCTAACAAAATTTATTGTTTCATATACAACAACCGACCACAAACATCATAACAATCTCAATAATAGTACTTAATCATATACACATACAGAATAAAATATACACTGCTTCACTGAAATAACTACATATTCAGATATACACATTATTTTCAAATCACTTCAGTAGTACATATGAAAATAAGGTTTAGAAAACACCTTACAGTCCAAAACAAGCATATAAAATAAATTAACCCCGGTTACCTCAACTCCAAGCTAAACCTTATCTCGGGGAGTAAAACGCGAACAATCACCGGTCACAATTATACTCTACATCATCACAATTATAATTTCATATATATTAAGTTATACAAATTCAAATAAATAAATATATATATTTTCATAATAAAAACTAAAACTAACAGTTTAATCCTTCAAATTCCAAAACTAACCGATTAAAATCTCTGTAACTCTTCTATTAACCCCAAAATGAAATTTATACAACTTTTAATCGGTAGAAATATCCGGTATGATATAAATTCTGAATTTCTTTAGTAGAAAAATTAATTTAAATTCCTACAAAAATCAATCAAAAATTCTGAACCGATTAAAACTAGTTGCTAATCGTTCTAAACATATAGACAGTCATCTGTTGTCAAAACTCAAAACTTTTCCAAAATCATAATCTCAAAATTTTCACTACCCAGCATGATAATATATTCATTGGAAAGAGGAAAATATATAGAACAACTTTCATAAAAGAAGTTTATTGAAAAGAAGTTGATTTAGCTACCAAAATGATCCTATGAGATAAATAATATACCTTATAAAACCCCAAATCTCCTTCTTTCTTCTCTTCTTTTCGCTCTCTCGGGTTCTGAGCTCTCAACTCTTCTCTCTGCCTAATTCCCAAACTCACAGCCTAATATACACACACACAGTACACGCACATATTTATATACAATGGACAAAGTCACCACCTCAATTAATGAGGCGGTGATCTAATGTAATTTTTAATTTTTCTTTTCTGCCAACGTAGCACCACCTCTTTTTTTTTTTTTAACAATTTTTGAAATGGGCAAAATTACAACAAAAGCCCAAGCTTCATTTTAACATTGTTACTACTTTTTTTTTCCCTTCACAATTACAATTTAAATACAATAATTATAAATAATTATTTTATGATTACAAGTAAATCCTAAAAATAAAATTAGGATGTTACACGTAGCAGGCAAAAAAATTGGATATATTTGGAGAATTTGACAAGTCCATGCTTAGACTTGACATAACTGAGCAAGTTAATAACCACTGAGGTATAAAAAATGCATATCACAGTATATGGTTTTACAAAAGGTGATTGCAAGTGCAACAATGTCAAGCACAAAAATGGCTTGGTTATAGTTGAAGCAATGTCACCATAACTTGCATTCAATGGAAGGTGGGTGAAAGGAATTAAAATAAAACCAGTTTGGTTTTTTCAAATGCTGTATAAAAAAGAACAAAAACTTACCTTGAAGGAACATAATGCACCCCACAAATGTCCAAATGTCATGCACAGAAATGGCTTCGTTATAGTTGAAGCAATATGAACATAATTTGCATTCAATGCAATGTGGGGTGAAAGGAAGTAAAATGAAACCATTTTGGCCTTCTCAAATGTTTGTAGTAAAATGAAGAAAAACTTACATTGAAGGACCATAATGTATCCCACAAATGCAGCAATGTCAATATATAAAAAAAAAGGATGGGTTGTAGATGAAGGAAAATGACCATAATGTGGATTGAATGGAAGGTGTAAAATTAAACCAGTTTGTCGTGGTCAAATGCTGCAAAAAAAATGAAAAAAAAACTCACACAAGGGCCATAATTCACCCCACAAAAATGGTGCATAACATCCACAGGTGGTGAAAAGTTTGCTGGATTAAAGCAAACTTCAGCATAAAAACCAACTGTGCTGATGTTACACAGCAACATGAAGAGGAACCAGGCCCTGGACAACAGGTGAACCAACCCTAGGCATGTATGTCGCAATGGATAGTCGCTGCAGTAGACCAACAATTACCAGACCAAACCAAATAGTGTAGAAAGCAACAAACAAGTCAGTTAAATTATATGTGAACCATAAAGTTAAATGACATAACACAGACATAACATATGCCAAAATATCCCACAAACAACTTACAAAACCAGTTAGACAATGAAGTGGCAAAAGAACACATTCAAGTTCGAACTCATCTTACAGAATGTGAACCGGTACACTAAAGCATGTTAGTTCTCTCTGTGTTTTTGATTATAACTGACAATTGTAAACCCAAGTGGAAGTTTGTCTTTGGTAAGTTGAAAAACTTACTGTCAGAGACAAACTCGAGTTTTGATTTGAAAACTCGAGTTTGGACTTGACAAAGAGTAGCTCAAGTTTTTGTAAACTTTGACAAACTCGAGTTTAGATTTGGAAACTCGATTTAGACCATACAGAGAGCTATCAACATTTTGAACTAAGAAAAGCTCTAGTTTCCATTTGGAAACTCCAGTTTGTGCTAGACAGAGAACTTTCTAAGTTTTTCCAAGTTTCGTTGGAAACTCGAGTTTATGTTTGGAAACTAGAGTTTATAACATACAGAGATCTATGCTCCACTTTGAACTTAAGAAAACTCCAGTTTTGTTTTAAAACTCCAGTTTGCATTTGCCATAATGTTTTTCAAAGTTTTCTCTCTTTTGAGGAAACTCGAGTTTTGTTTGGAAACTCGAGTTTAGAACTTATAAAGAATAACTCAATGTTTTTAAAGATTTGAAAACTCCAGTTTGGACAATATAGAGAAGTTTCTATTTTTCATAAGATTTGTGGAAACTCGAGTTCAACCTTGTAAACTCGAGTTTGTGCCAAGCAGAGAGTTTTGCTCTATTTGAACCTTTTGGAAACTCCAGGTGTGAGCATTTGGACTTAAACTTGTTTTCATCATAAAAGTTCAAAACTCGAGTTAGTCACTTAATGACTCGAGTTTTGATCTTACTCAAAACTTGCTTGAGAGATCAAATCGCAACATTCTTCTCTGGATGAAGAAAACTCGAGTTTGGTTTGGTAAACTCGAGTTTAGGCTTATGAAGGAAATTGCAAACTCCAGTTTGGATGAACAAACTCGAGTTTGGGTCGTAGAGTTTAAAAATCAAACTGCTCGAATTTGTGAAATCTTTATGTTTGGTTTAGATACTTCTTATAATCACTCATTACTATTCTTAACTATGTTTAATTAGTTTGCTAGTGAGTTTCAGATGATTTAAAGAGTATTAAATGGAGATTTGTTTTAAAGCAAAAAGTGACGCCAGCACATTAAATACAATATCCAGAAAACTTGCATCCTTTTGGACAATCATTCTCTACACATTGCAAAGGGATTAATGTTTCCTTTCCCTAACTAGAAGCTGCTCTTCCAACGGATTTAATTCAAGGGAAGTCAACCATAAACTTCTGTGCACCTGGATTAACTGAAGAGTAGAGAGAGAAGAGACCAAAGTGTTCCTAATCAACTCAACAATGTGTCCAACGGCTACATTGAAGAATCCAACGGTCATTTAATTCTCTCTTGATATATAAGAGGTTGCATTCAAGTCTTCTCAACAAATAATCTGCAGAAAACGAAAATCATTCAAGTGTCCAACTACTCTTTCAGTTTTCTACTGTAAGGTATCTTTTGATACATTTGTACCTTAGTGATTATTATTATCCACTCTTAGAGAGAGTTTCATTTATTGAAATCATTCATTGTAAGAATCTCAAATCAAGGGGACTTGGAGATTGGGAAAATCAAATTACAACTTGTAAGGGGAGTGTATCATAGAGAGGATAACTTTTGAGTGTAGAGTGTGTAATTGATATTGTGAGTTAGTGAAAATCCCAGAGTGTCTGGGGACTGGACATAGGTCAAGGATTTGGATCGAACCAGTATAAATTTCCTTGTGTCAAGCTTCTTCTTAGTCTCCTCTATTTTGCTCTGTTTTAGCTCTATAAAACAGAGTATTCGAAAAAGTTTTTAAAATCCCCAATTCACCCCCTCTTGGTGATTTGCTCCATTTACAAAACAAAACTACTATCCTAAATCATGTCAAAAAAACATTTAAACAGGTAAGCATGATTAATGACTTATCTTGGTAGCCAACCTAGTCTCCTGAATCATCTAAAAATAAAAAATAAAACATAGAAGACAAAGTAAAATATCCCTAATTTTGCTTCTTCCTCTTGGCTAGCGACTTCCTAGTAATGGCTCATCTTGGCGATAAAGTGCGTGAACCAGGGAGGTTCACTGGGATGAACATGGGGGTTGCAGGCCTTGGGGATGGAGTAGGAATATATGATTAGTCGAGAAGATGTGGGGCAAATTCTGAGCTGTGACGATGCTGTTGAAATTGGAAGCAAGTATGAACCTCAAGGGAACAACATCTACTATTTTTCTAGATGGGGCAGGAGGAGGGTTGACAGGTTCATGGAGAGTCACAAGGGAGAGTGGGGTTACTGGTTCTAATTCCTTATCTGTGGGACCTTCGTTGGCATTGTCACCACAAGCATGCTGTTCTTCAATTTTTTTCAGCTGTGGGACCTTCGTTGGCATTGTCACCACCCCCATGCTCTTGCTCACTGCCTTTTTTAGCTGTCAAACTTTGGGTCCCCTTATCACCACCGCAGCCTCTTCATCCATTCCTTCTTCATGTGACTCCCCTTCAGTTCCCTTGTCACCACTACCGGTCTCTGCCTCCATTTCTTTTACATGTGTTTCCCCTTTAGTCCCAATGCCACCACTAGCAGCCTTTTCCTCCTCTTCTTTTGCAGATGTGTCCCCTTCACTCCTAGTGGTACCACCAGAAACCTCTTCATCTTCTTCTTTTGTAGCTATCTCCCCCTCACTCATAGTGGCACCACTAGTATCATCTTCCTCCTCTTCTTTTGTAGCTGTCTCCCCCTCACTCATAGTGGCACTACTAGTATCCTCTCCCTCCTCTTCTTTTGTAGTTGTCTCCCCCTCACTCCTGGTGGCACTACCAGAACCCTCTTCCTCCTCTTTCGTTGCATCTGTCTCCCCCTCACTCCCATTTGCAGAACCACCGGAATCCTCTTCCTCCTCTTCTATTGCATCTGTCTCACCCTCACTCCCATTTACAGAACTACTATCATCCTCTACCTCCTCTTCTGTTGCATCTGTCCCCCCTCACTCCCATTTGCAGAACCACCATCATCACCCTCCATTGGTTTATCAGATGTGGAGCTGTTACTCAATTTGGCAGCAGAATCATCCTCACCGTGGGCTAATTTTTCATCTGAATTCACTTCATCCACATGCTCAGATTCACCAGTTTCTTCAGGTATGGAGTCTTGGCGACCCTGATCTTTCTTTGAAGCTGCTTTAGGGAACATGCCAGCACTAACATGTTGTTGTTCTTCAAAATAGGTTCTTGGGGAGTGATAGGATGACTCTACTGACCCTTTCACACTTGTATGTGGAGCCTTTGTTGACGGACCAGCCCAATCACCTTGACTTGCCTTGAACGATGAAAATTGCCTATACTTTGTGCCATATAGGTGGGTAAACTCTTGAAGCCCCTTGAACTCAAGCGCCATCTGTGACAACCGTGAGTTCAATCTTCCTACTTGGGCTTCAATTAATTCTTACAGCTGAGCTTTCATAAGACCAAGTTTGTCATCTAGAAGTTGGCCAAACAGAGCTCCCAGTTCCCCAGCTCCATCTTCATTAGCATGTGAAGGTCCATATGGGGCAGAAGGTGGTGGATGACTCTTTGGCAGTGAAAGGAATTTGCATACAGTGCAAGGCCTCATCATCAAATTCTGGAGTCTAAATTGGAACCTCACCCTTATGAAGATACCATATCTTGTTCTTCTCTAAAATAAGAGACACAAGTGAGAAGTAAGGTAGTTCAGTGTTCTTTTTTCCAAGTGCAGCTGCTTTGAGCATCATATCCACTATCCTCTTCCCCATATTAAATGGCTTCTTCCGTATCAAGCAACAGAGGAGGTTTGTTTGTCCTCAATACTCAGGGTTGTGTAGTGCTTGCCCTTGTTGACAAAGTTCCTACTGTACGAGTAGTGTAGGACCCTATACTTATGAGGCAGCTGTTTCGGTCTGTACAAAGGACTATCATCCTCAATTGTACATCCTTCAAAGAGGATTTTGTCGATTTCATCTCTAGTGAACGTTGTGTCCTTTGCTAGTGTACCCTTCACACTCAACCATTCCAGCAACTTCTTCTCATTAACTTCCAGAATTTGACCCCTAACACATGTCGATACTACGCCACCTCTGGACATTTTGAGGTTGGAGTAGAAAACCTTAACAACTGACTTTGAATATGGCAGAGACAATTCAAGCAGCCCTCTAAAAGGTCTCAGTATTTGATGTAGGCCAAAGGGAAAATCCTCCTCAAATGAATCCATCTTAATTCTACTCATTTTACAGAGACTACAGCTTACTAACCTGATATCGTAATCTTCAAGTTTTGTCTAGTTGAAGTTAGCCTTTGCTTTAGGGGCCACATTTTCACTCTGTTTCAGTCTCAGTTTCTTGTACAATTTCGCTCTGGTCTTATCTACTCCCACATTTTCCTCATCGTCCTTGTTTGTGTCCGAGGATCCATTGCCTGAGTTCATTGGCTTCCACCCCTCGTTGTCACCATTAGAACTATCGCTTACTAGAACCTTTTTCTTCCCATGTTTAATTTCCTCTGCCTTCGGCTTCTAGTGTTTAGTGGGTGATGGAGTCATCGACGGAGGGGCCTTTTTCTTCTGAGTCACAGTTGCATCACCCTTATTCTTTGCAGCATGTTGTTTCTTCTTGGCCTCCTTTGCCTCAATGTCACGCTTCCACTTGGCTGCTTCTTCGTAATCATCATAGGAATTTGGGTCTTTGCTCTTGTACTTCGACCCCACATCCCTCCAACACCTTCGAAGTTTAGCCCTTTGCTACTTGTAATTGTTGACATCCTCCATTGTTATTCCCATCACCATTTGTGCAGGTTACAGGTACGGGTGCAAAAATGCTACGGAATTTGGAGAAGCGAATGTTTTGTTTGGGTTTGAAGACAAGGGATAGCGATTTGATTGTCCGATTATGCAGGAATGAGGGGAAATGACGTGATTCTGCTAGTGAGAAAAGAAGATTGTAACGTTCTAGGTTTAACTAGAGAAGAAATAGAGGTACTGGCGATGACAATTTTGAGTGGTCAATCGTTCGAACTGAGGAACCAAATGCTGCCACATGTATAACTGACTAATTTGTTTTATTTTAAAAAAGAAATTTAGGAGGGAACAGTTGGGCTTCCCTATACTTTATTTAAAAAAAAAAACTCAAAACTGCATTTTGCAGGGGGGAAACCAGTGACGATGTTACGTTTGAACGGCACCGTTACGTTCGAAGTTTGACTACTGAGGTAAAAAAAAACAGGTGAAAATAACTGATAGTAGACGTTCAAACTTAACAACCCAATCATGGAATGCAGTTTGAATGCATTATATGACAGCAAGACATAATCTGACAGCAGCACAACATCAGTTGTATCAAAACAAGGCATGAACATAAATTAAGTGCAAATTGAGCATGGTAACACAACGATGAAATAGATATATTCATATATATTGAAACATACCAAAGAACAACATTCTGTTACATTGCATAAATGCCCAACCATAACAACAAAATGGTGATATCACATTCTAGCATCTAAAATACAAACACCCACACTGGACCTTTTATCACAGGCCTATATATAGATGGCAAGGACACATTCAGGTTTCCTACAACTACATGTACATGTACAGAGGGGGACACAAACTTTAGCCCATGTTCAATGTAACATATTTCCCAACTAGAACATGGTCCAAAGTTTGCTGTCCTACAGAAAAGACATAATTGTGTCCAAAATATGGTGACACAACAAAAATAACCCTTGGCATCCAAAAAAGACAATGTTAACATTAGTAACGTGTGATCTACTATTGCAGCAGGCTACGAATCCACGATGACTTTAACGTAGCACGAATTTTTGCAAAGGCATTCAATAGCTTCTCACATCCTAGGATCTTTATATGAGCAGTGTTCCTCTCATTCCATGTCAGATCTTCTACCTCCAGCAGCTCCATGAAAAGATTATCACCCTTTGCATCAAGATCAGCTTGCCTTCGTTGAGTAGACATCTGATTGCAAAGTTTGTCAAACACACCAACTATTGTCTTGTCCAAAGAGGTAACTATGTCCCTCAATGCATCAACCATGATTTCAGAGTGGTTCAAACGTCTCTTCTTCCTTCGAATGGTTGATGGATTAGGTCTATTCAATGCAGTTGGGGCAGTTTCATTGATTGGTTGTGTGAATACAGATTCAGCAGTAACATGATGAGGTGTTTCGATAAGATTCTCATCGTCTAGATTAACCTCATCCTCCATTCCGACAAGGGAGCTCACATCCTCACCCACAACCCTGTCCCTACCTCAGACCATGCTGAGGGACTCAAAGTATGGGAAGGGCTTTGTGCGAAATTGTGCTACCCTTGGATGAGTCTGTGAATTCACCATATATGTAAGAATAAGGTGGACAAGTTAAATGACATTGCAAGTAAAGTGGCTGATGTAGGAGTGAGAAATGCAACAACATACCTTTATATACCATCCTACACCTCTTTGTCAGCTGTGACACATTTTGTGTCAGGATCCCAACCAAAGCCTGAAGTGTTGGTCCCATATACCATGTCTTAAGCCGTTTACCACAATTTCTTCAGTGTCTTAATTCTGGATGTTACATGCGGACATGCCTTGATCCCACATCCGGGAAGTTTTTCTTCCATCATAGACTGTAGCACATTTGCAAATCCCGACTTGAAGCCGTTATCAGCCATGAACTTTTGGTCAACCTTCAGACTGACAAGGCAGTCGACCAAAACCTTGTCCTCCTCAGGCATCCACATTTTTTGTTTCCCCTTTGCTACTTGATCAATCTGCTCCATCTAAAAAACTCACATGTGAAACACAAACAGAAAGTGTATTAATTTGCAATAGGTGCAACATAAACATATACTAATTATCATGCACACATTACACCAAGTGTAACACAAATTGTTTTATTAAAGTCACAACTGAAATTGGTGTTCATACTAATAAGACAACCAAACGAAAGAGAACATAGTCTAATGATTAACATTATTGTACAACATCATCATTTAACACTAGGTGTCACAAATGCAACAAACATGTTATTTGAACATTCTCCCTAAAATTATTCCACAAGTCACTTGTTTCCATTGGAATCATGGGGGTGTTATCCATAGTGGGAGGTCCAACGTCAAATGACTCAAGCTGCTCATCAAGAGGATCTTGAACTGATTCATGACGAATGTGAGTTGCCAAGTACTTGGCGCGCCAAACACGTTTTCGCCGTGGGAACTGTTTTAAGTTTCCGTTCCCTCCCCCAAGTTTGCTGTACCAAATGAGTCCTAAGTGGTCCTTCTATGGAAACCAGCTTCCCTACTCATCCTTTATATGGGTAGGGGGCTCTTCCCATTTGAAAGGTCCAGATTTAACATTTTTTAATTGCTGATTGCTAAATAAAAATTATTTCAATGGGTAAATAATTTCTCAACTAACATATTTTTTAAAAATCATTTTTTCATTTAAGTAAGAGGAGTTTGGTTAATTAGTTTGGAATTAAGTTATATAATTAATTAGGGATAATAGTGAAAAAAATAATGCTTTAGTGTTATATCATTAAACATGCTGATGTAGGAAACAATGTTAGTTCAAGACATGGATAAGCAATACAACCTTGCAAGTTCAAGACATTGGCTCCTTTGGAGTTTTATCTCAAAGGTCATGTTTTACCTAAATAAACACTCTGTATCTAACTTGTGCTTTTCAGCGGATTCATTGGTTGATGCCAATAGCAATATATATGAACCAATAGTGTTTGTCATTGGTTATGTGGTAATATTGATTACATGTCAATATTTGTGAGAATTCCACCTAGAACTTGTCTCCTTTTTTGGGGGCAGAGACAGAGAAGAAAGTAAAAATAGTGAGTATAACATTCCTAGATTTGTACAATTCAAAGTTTAGATATGTTTAATGTGAAGAATGAGAATGGTTGTATATGTTGATATGTGTTCAAACTCAAGAATTGAGAGAGAGAGAAAGGGGTAAAAGAGTGATAAGACAAACATGTTCATGAAAGATGAAACTGTAACTGACAGTATGGATAAACATTCTGTCTTGGGGATATCAGACTTGCCTACTTGGCACCATGTTTCAGGTAACTGGTACTATCTGTTTCAACTAGAAGGAGAATGTTCTTTTACTAATTGGACAGATTTTAGTATTCTAGTAGAGAACGTATGTGTGTATGTGTGTGTTTTCATACCTGCTGATATATATCAAAGCTTTCATATATGGTTATAATTGATTATCGTATTCGGCTAAAAACTTCTTTAGATTGTGTTAGATATCAAAACTTATTTAATGCATTTAAAATTTTCCTTAAAAAAAAAGTTTCGCCTCAACTTGCAAGAGCGTGTTTCTTTAATGCTAAATCAAACAGGCTTTATTGTCTGTAAATAAAAAGTCAAAGACATGAGTCTTGGAAGGTATATAATGCATATGAATAACAATACAAACAAAATACCAACAAATTGTTGGTTGAAGTGGTAAGTAGTCTCATAATGTAAAGAGGAGAACATAAGTTTGAATTTTAAGAAGTGCACTTGTTAAGGGGTTCTTTTGGACTTGATATTAAAAAAAATAAGATAAAGGTTTGGGTTAAATATCAATTTTGTCCCCTGAAGTACACGCCCAGGAGTAATGTTGCTTTCAAAGTTTTTGGCATAGCAATGTTGTCCTTCCATTAACACCCCTAACGGTCATCCTATATGATATGATTATAGTTATAGTTATCATCTTCATAGTACTCTCCTTCCTCGTATTGGTAGTTATGTTGATACTCATTATCTTCCTGCTATTTATAGTCATAATTACTCTATCCAATCTTAAATATAAGATAAAGTAGTTCTTTTTAGAGAGATTAATGAAGCTAATTAAATTATTTTAGAGTATTTATATTTATATTTTTTCAACCAAACTAATTAGTTTGATTAATAAACTGATATATAATATAATGATACACAATATATGATATGATTAAGTTATTTAGCTTCCTTAATCATTACAAAAAAAGTCAGCTCAGTCTTATATTTAAGACCTGATGGACATTCGTATATCGATATTGAGCATTTCGAAATGAGGTGCATATATGCATACTGGCACTCCCTCTATGAGTATCATCTATTAGTATAATCCATATAGTATCTCTTTAGTGTCGGGTGCGTTTGGAAGGGGGCTATGGAGCTTTTTAGTGGCGTGTTTGGCTATATAAAAAAGAACTTGGCGAGTGGAGAGAGATAGTACCTAAGGAGGGGGAAGGGGAGGCCAAGAAAATATAAATTCTTAATTTCTTATTTAATCAAATGAAAGCTGGATGTAACTAAGAAATATATCTATTTATAGAGTCCTATAAATAATTTGAATAATAATAATGATACAAATTCTAAGATTTCATATTTCAATGAGATACTGCAAAATATACAAAAAGATAAGAAAACATATAAAAGTTGTTTGGGTTTTTTTTTTTTTTTAGATTAAGTTCCTACTTTTTTTTAGTAATAACTAATTACCAAACAATTTTTTTTAGTTTTTATTTTTAAAAATACAGAACTATATATTTTGGAAATATGAAATCAAAAAAGCCAAATTTTCTGGAAATTATTATTGAAATTTTCCGTACTGAAATTTCTCAGCATGTTAAACCTCGCATTTCTCCTTACAGCAGCTAGAAAAACAACTTTCTAAGTCTAACCCTGATTTTAAAAAAAAACAATTAAACTTCCTAAAAAAGATTTCATTTATACACGGGTGGAAAAAAGGCTTTTAAGACCGGACAAAAGAGGTATCGTAGGACCGAACTCGCGCCAGGTCTTGTTCCAGGCGGTATTAAAACTCTCCCAATTAAGACCGGACATGAAACCGGTCTTAAAGAGTTTCTTTTAGACCGGAAATTTTAAACCTTCGGTCTTAAAAGTCATACTAAATAGATCTGAAATATTTTTTGTTCGGTCCTAAAACTCAACCTTTAAGACTGGACAAAAACTCGACCGCTCTTAAAAGATTCGAATATTAAGACCGGACAAATATCAATCCGGTCCAAAAGATAGCGGATTCTAAGACCAGACGACTAATTACCCGGTCTTAAAAGACTGACTTTCAAGACCGGATGTTATATACGTCCGGTCTTAAAAATTGAACTTTTAGACCAGACTTATAATTAGATGGTCTTAAAAGACCAACTTTTAAGACCGGCTTAATACCTTTAAGACCGATCATAAAAATACATCCGGTCTTAAAAGTTGAACATTTAAGACCGGCTTATTTATTTGAGGTCTAAATTTTCCCAAATTTTTTCCCTGTTCTGTTCTTCCTGATCATATATATATACACAAATCCACCACCCAAAACAACACATAAAAGTCGGTACTTTAAGTTACAAGCTATGAACAATTATGAATAAATTGAATTGGGAAAAAGAATACAAATATTATCCACCATGAGTTATGTGGCCTCTTAAGACTGCAACAACTAAAGTAATTTATACAATAAATTAAGATAACTTACAATCACAATGAGTTACAAATACAGCATGTAAATCAACATACATGTCCAATATATTATTCACCATGCCTTCATCTGATTCCCACCCAACAACGTAACATGCATCCTCTTTTATAAATATGCCCCTTTGAATCAAATCCTGCCACAAAAACAAAACAAGAACAAATTCATAGTCACTGTGACATTGTTTAATTAAGAACATAGAAGGAATATAATATAGTTAAAACCTTAAAGTTTTCAAAGAATTCTGCATAGAATATTACCTTATGAATTGACTCTTTTATAAAGTGATATCCTCCCATATCCCTTCTTGATGATCATTTCTTATGTCGGGTTCATTATCTGCTTCACCTTCTTCGTTCATGTCCGGTAGACCCCTTGAAAAAGGAGTACTCTCAGGAAGACCATAATTTGAATGTCTTTCCTCATCAATATCTTTGACCCTCTTTCCTTGTAGAGCTACAGACCACATTTTATTTTCTTGATCGGTGATATAGAACACTTGTTTAGCATGGTCTGCCATAATAAAAGGTTCATCTCCAAAACTTCTACTATTGACATCGACTAAAGTAAATCCTAGCCGATTGATCTAAACACCATTATTGACATTAACCCACTTGCATTTGAAGATGAGAAATCTAATTTTGACATAGTCCACCTCCTAGATCTCTTCAATAACCCCATAATATGGCATGACTGCCAATTTAGGCCTCTTGTCTTTCGAACTGGAGAAGTGCTTAGATTCAGCCTCTAACATAACACCACCGCTTCGGACTATGCTCCTATCATCTAGGGACTTCGTGTAAAATGTATAACCATTGATCACATACGAATTCCAACTTATGACATCAACCTCGGGACCACGTGCTAACCATTTCATTGTATCGAAACACATTCGATCCCTCAACCTTTGTTTGAACCGGTTTGCAAAAGTTCTTTATGCTCCTAATCAACCTTTGTTCAGTCATTCGATGGTTTTCTTTCCTTACAGCTTCTTTATGTGCAGATATGCTGGCTTGAACTTCATCAACATTATTCAAGATGTATAAGTGGACTTGTGACAATTCATCAGGATCCACACTTGACATTTACTGAAGCCCCTCGTCTACCCCCTTCAACATGCTGACATTTTGGAAGCCCGATATGTCTTACTTTGGCCAAATAATTTTGACAGAATTCCATGGCCTCTTCAGAAACATATTTCTGAACAATTGATGCTTCTGGCCGATACGTGTTCTTCACATACCCTTTTAGGAATTTCATAGATCTTTCAATAGGGTACATCCACCGTAAATGGATAGGGCCGCACAACTTTATCTCCCTCACTAGATGAACAATTAGATGAACCATGATGTCAAAAAATGTAGGAACAAAAAGCTTCTCAAGGTGGCACAAGATAAGATATCCTTCATTCTCCAATTCATCCAACTTTTCAATCTCGAAAACTTTACTACAAACCGCATTGAAGAAAAAACAAAGTCTAGTCAAAACGACCCGAAGATCATATTCGGTGATGCCTCGAATAGCTACTGGGAGTAGCTGTTGCATCAAGACATGACAATCATGAGACTTTTGGCCTATAAATTCCCTCACCCCATTCTGATATTCAACACTCGTTCGTAAAGCATTTATCCAACTGTGATCCATAGTAGAATTCCTATATATAGACGGAAATCATTGATCATACATAATCCGAAAAAATTGAAACTTGCATATAAAATAAGCCAACTCCAAATGTATATGCTCAAATAATCACTTTTACGGAGGAACTTGCCCATTAAATGCATAACAAAGAATCACTTTTGGTCATATAAATGCATCATAGTGAATCCAAGAACCAAAATAAATGCATGATGAGGAAATTAAATGCATGGGACGGATGAAGGTCTTGTGGACTCACCTGTAGCATATAAATTCAAATGCGTTTGCTGAGTCTTACTTCTCCGGCAATGAACGTTGATGTTGCAGACAAGACAAGAAGAGTAACCTAAAAACACTTGTTGGTCAGTTCGGTAGGTCTAAGTGCAAATATAATCTTCAAAAAATAATATTCATTAACAACAGATAATACCCACAAGAACATTTCATCGATTTCGTTAAACCCATGAAAAACCCAGAACGATAAGCGGGAAAATAATAAAGTTATATAACCAAAACACCTCTTACAGCTTCGTCGATAGACGTTTAGCTAAGGAACCAGAGAGTGATTGTCGAGAGAGGTACGCGAAGTAGCGACGAAGCAACACACAAACACCGGAGTCGGAACCTGAGTAATCTTTCGGCGCGACAAGAGATATTCAGAGTGGGAAATTTAATTTTTCGCGCGACATCGACACCTTATTTAGCTTTTTGGATTTATTAATACCGGTTAATTATTAAATGTCCAGTCCTAAAGATATAACTAACTTTTTAAGACTGGAGTTCTAAGAGTATCCGGTCCGAAAGTTTTATTAGTAATTTAAGTTTAAGACCAGAGTTTTATAAAACATCCGGTCCTAAAATTCAAATACTTTTTAGACCCGTTACTTATAAAATGTCCAGTCTTAACAGCCTTGGTGAATGAATAAAATAAAGGAATTTTTTTTTGGACAAAAAATAAAGCAAAATTATCATCCACAAGATACAGCCTAAAAGAAAAATACTGGAGAACAACAACAAAAAATACAAAAGCTTATGTTCTTAATGTGGTCTTATATTACTGGAGAATGCACGTACACAAGAAAAAAAACAATAGAAAAAAAATCTGAAAATTATCATCCACAAGAATCTGACTGAACATGCTTGGCGATATCGGCGTGAAGAGCATTAATTTCCCACCGGATATCAACAAGTTCCTGTCTTAGTTGCTCCAGCCTTAATATTAATGCATCATTAGAGGACGGAGAGGGGTCAGAGGTAGGCGCGCTGGGGCCAACGGTTGGAGTGGGGGAGCACAAACCTCTGCATGGTCTGAAGGCTGGAGGGGGCTGGCAATCTCAGGACAGGGTTGGCAGAAGGATCCGGGGGGGGGGTGCGGAAATCTCTTCATCATCAGAAATAACAATGGGTCCAACGACCCAAGACCCTTCGGCCACAATAG
This sequence comes from Acacia pycnantha, assembly GCA_025563575.1. Classification (NCBI taxonomy): domain Eukaryota; kingdom Viridiplantae; phylum Streptophyta; class Magnoliopsida; order Fabales; family Fabaceae; genus Acacia; species Acacia pycnantha. Next base: position 3,855,569 of record JAMWYP010000026.1, on the reverse strand, counting down.
GACGCACTCTCGCTGGACGAGGCGCACCGTATAACGATCTAACCATGTCACGAGCTTGAGGTGTAAGAGTACCCCTACGAGCAGTTCTCTTGTATCTAACCATGGTTTCAGACTTTGAGCAGTTGGGGCAGAGAGCTAGGTAGTGAGGAGTTACGAGGTAGTGAGGAGTTAATAAGGATAGAGAGTTCGTGTGAGGAGTTGATAAGGACAGAAAGAAGGAGAGATACGCATCTGGTGATGATATAGTTTATTGGTACAAATGAATTTAGTGTTTCTACTTGAAGAGCGTATTTATATAAATATCCGGTCCTAAAAGTCATTTATTTTTTTCAAATCAATTCAATTACTTTTAAGACCGACATTTTATATTGTATCCGGTCCTAAAACTCATTTATTTTTTCAAATCAATTCAATTACTTTTAAGATCGACCTTTTATCTTGTATCCGGTCCTAAAACTCATTTTTTTTCAATTCAATTACTTTTAAGACCGAGCTTTTGTCTTTTATCCGATCCTAAAACTCATTTCTTTTTCAATTCAATTTTTCATTCAAGTAGGAATTTTTGGTTAAAAAATATTACTTTTAAGAACGGATCTTTTACAGTATCCGGTATTAAAAGTTCATTCTTTTCAATGAATGATTCAGAGAGTCTCTTCGGCTTCCATACAAACTTTCCAACTAGGCGTCTCCTCGTATTCTGAGGAACTATGCATCTCCTCGTTAATGTTTCCGGCGTTTCACATTGTTCAGTATGGGTTCTCTATTTAAACCCATTGTTACTTTACTTTCTTCACATTCATCTCCATCTACTCCTACAACCTCCACCGTAATGGCTCCTCCACCACCACGAGGTCCTCCTTCTCGACGAAATCCTCAGCCACCTCCGTACTCTCCTCCGTTGCCTCACAACCCATCATTCTACCAGATGATGGAGCACATGATAGCCCGCGTCGATCATATAGACCGACGCTTGGGCCAATCAAGCAGTCTATCACGCCGTCAACAAGAAGCTGAACGCAGTACTCGATGCCTATGACGTTGAATACCATACCTCTGATGACGACGTCTCCGACCTTTCCCTCCCCTTCGACAACGATGGGGAGGATTAGATATTTTTATGTTTTTTTTTTTGTACTACTGCTGCCTCACAAGGCAGCAGAAAAAAAATATAAAAAAATAAAATTTTTAGTTCCCAATCGCCTTGTACTTGTCTTTATGTTCTTTTTTTTTTTTCCGACAAAAAGGAAACAAAAAAAACATTGTCCTCTTCGTGGTGATCAACATTAAAAAGTTTGCAGAATATAGTTAACAGTTAAGACCATACAAAACAAAAAAAAACATTGTTTACCTTATTCAAATAAAAACAAACAGAGTGACGATTCTTCTCAAGGTTGGACCATCGTTGTCGTCGATTTGACCTCCTCTTTTTTGAACATTTTCAGTGTCCTTTTCATTATCACCTTCTTTTCCGACAAAAAGAAGAAGAACAAAGAAAAGGGACACCGATGATGATCTTCAGAAAAAGGAGAGGTAAAAACGAGGACAACGATGCACAAAGCTTGAGAAGAACGTCAGAAACTCGGTTGTTTTGAACTCTAATGATTTGTCTGAAAACCGAGTCACCAATTCTATTAAAATTAAAGACTAATTAATTTAAAAATAAACGAAAATTTGAATTTAGGAGCGGACAATTAACAAATATATGGTCCTAAAAGTCTCGGCAAAATTTTAAAATAAACGAAGACTTTTAAGACCTGACTCCTAACAAATATACGGTCCTAAAAGTCTAGCCATATTCTTTGGAATTATACGAAGACTTTTAGGACCGGATATTTAATAAACATCCGGTCCTAAAATTCTAGTCGTATTTTTTAGAGACTTTTAGGACCGGATATTTAACATATAAACGGTCCTAAAAGTCTAGCCATATTTTTTAGAATAGATGAAGACTTTTAGGACCATATATTTAACATACATACGGTCCTAAAAGTCTAGACATATTTTTTAAAATAGACGAAGACTTTTAGGACCGGATATTTAACAAATATACGGTCCTAAAAGTCTAGCCATATTTTTTAGAATAGACGAAGACCTTTAGGTCCAGACTTTTAACAAATATACGGTCCTAAAAGTCGCGAATACTTTTCAGAGTCTCTTATGGCTCATTTTCAACATCCGCCTGTACCTCAAATTTCAAGCACTAAATAGCTTTATCCACCATCCCATTCATTCAGAAACCCAAAATGGACAACACAAATTGTTCGAAAAAATAAACAAATTTATCATTGAATTATTGCGTTATATTTACAAATGAATGACTTAGTCGAAAAAATAAACAAATGTACAGAAGGCTATTGTTGCTACAACATATATTAATTACAAATGAATTAATTTAGGACATTAATTATTGTCCTGACTTTTAACTGATTATACAGATATTCACAAAACACATCGCGTGTGTGCTCCACTTCATCATCAGAAAATGACTTAACACAGACAAACCTCTGTAACATCAAAGACAGAAACAGAATTAACTTACGTGCATATTTCATATGTAACATTAAGCCAGTGACTGAATTCAGCCATAACATTTACCTTTGCACCGAATTTAGTCCTTCCGTCCGTCACAATATCATATATGTGTCTCATGACGTACATGCCACATAAGTTCGATTGTTTTTGTTGCCGAGGGTCTAAAAATAACAATAAATATATATAAGAGCATATATAGCTTACTGACCAAGCTCACAAGGCAGTAATATATGCCAGTGTCCAAATATGTACTAACCTTTGGTTGGAACCATTTAGGATCTTGTAGCTCAAACCCATGCCTTTTTTTACCTCAACTTGGAAGGTCCTCATGCCACTATCATCAAAATCACAAATTTATCAATAATATTTCACTGAAAATTCACATCAGATATTTTAGACAAGACAATCAAAATGACATGCTTACTTGTTGATGATTTGCTTCAACGTAGGACTTGGTTCGCCGTGAATGGAGCATAAGAAGATAACTATATGCAGATCCATCATCATGACGACCAACTGCCAGTGGCGGCTGAAAATTCATAGCAGTAAAGTACTCAGTGATATATATATGTAGCAGAATTATGTGAATTGCAGACAAGAATTGTGATATGTACCCGAGCCAGTATGGAAACAAGTAGATCTTTCTTGGCACTTCATACAACCTCTTTGATATGTACTGTTGTCTCAATTCCAGAGGTATTGTACTTGCATAGACTGGGCACAAGAATCCAAAATCATCGATTCTGCCCTGTTGAACCAGTTTATCATGCATGCCCTACAAGAATGACATCGATCAGGGAATTAGTATATATGTATGTGTAGCTAAGCAATGAATTTAAATTATGTAATCAAGGAATTGAAGAAGATAATTACCTTATAAACATTTGAACAATTGCACTACCAACCTCCTGTCCAGGAAGCAGCATGGACTTTACATCAACATTATCAATGTAAACCGGTTCAGGATTAGGAGGCCTACTACTTCATTGACAGGCCACGATTTATCTTTAAAATATCCGTTGGCTACCAAATCGGATATTTTTTCCTTGGCCGTCAAGAGAGCAGTAGGGGATGGAACTTGAGGAGGGGATTGAGCTTGAGAAGGGGATGGAGCTTGAGAAAGGGATTCCACTTGAGGAGGGGGTGGAGCTTGAGGAAGGGGTGGAGCTTGAGGAGGGGATGGAACTTGAGGAGGGGGTGGAGCTTGATATGGAGTAGAGACATCTACAAGCTTCACTGGCCAAGAGATGAAGGTTCCCTTGGCATCACTCACAAGCTTCAGCTCATCAGTTGGGAGAGGGATATGTGCATCGAAGATCACCTCTTTAACTGACACTCTGACTTCATCATCAACCATTTGTTGGTGGTGTACAGTTGATCCCAAGTTGTGGACAATCCCTTTAGCAACTAATTGTCTATGACTATCATGATCCTCACATACAGGTGACAAGGTTGCTCTGACTGTCCAACAATGCAGCTCCCTCTAGTGCTCTGCTGCATATGTGCAGCTGAAGGTGTCAAGGGAACACTGGTCTCTGGCAAGAGCTCATGAGACACTTTATTTTCTGATCCATCTCCTCCTTCATCTTGCTCATCTCATCTTGAAACATTGGCCTCAATGTAGCTTCTCTGGCCGCAAGCGTCTGATCCATCTCCTCCCGGGTAACCATACTTTGTCTGTGGCGTTTGGATTTACCAAAGTATTACTTTAGGCCTACCAGTCCTCCAATCCCCCTTACACGCCCCGAGTGATCTGGTTTTCCTGGGCCGCAACGGTCGAACATCATTCCTCCCGTCCGACGCAAAAGATCCTCTCGCTTCTTTATTTTTAAGATTTTCCTGTAAGATACATATAACGAGAAGCTTAGTAATGAAACATGTTTAGTAAGTAAAACATAACAATATCGATACTTACAATTCTTCAAAGCAACTACACGAGTTTGTTCACTCGTGTAGGCGCCGCTTGGCTTTTGCCGAATATACAACCACAACTCCTCGCGACATATTGGAGATGGTTGGTCAACTACCGCAGAAGGATTGGATTAAGCTTCATCTTCCAATCTCTTCCGCTTGGCTACCATCAAATATTTTTCGGCCTTTTCATATCCGCCGCGAGAAGCCTTGTGTGGGCAATCATTCTTTCTCCCGATCTCCTGTGCTTTTTCCCTTCTTTTCTGTGAATCAGGATTGAAAACAACTATCAATTATGAATTCCAGCCATGTCACTAACAGAAATTAGAGAACTTCTGCTTGATATGAACGTCAAACATTAGTCAAATTCACTTCATCAAGTTTCAACATTTTATTTAAGGAAGATGTAGCATTGTAGAAAAAATTGGGAGAAACAAAGGAAATGGAGTTGCAGATTGCTGCCAACTCGATCAGTCAATTCATTCATTCATCATAACTGGTTCCTACACATATTAGAATAACTAACTAACTACTTGCACCGAAACCATTACACAGTTAACATACTAACTAACTAACAACAACGTCTAACCATTACACAGTTTACATATCAGACTTGCATGGAACTAGGATATGCTCCTCTGATGCAGGACAAAGGCAGGAAATGTATACTTCTATTCACACACCAAACCATTTAACTAACAGGATTAGATGAACACAATAACATTCACATATCCGCACAGGTTAATAAGCAAACAAAAGGGCAAACAAAACTAAATATAAACTCACTAGAGCTTCAGGAGTGGTCCGCAGCTGAACAAATTGTTGCCAAGTTTGTTCATCAATAAATTTGTACTTGTCCCAGGGTTTATGGTCAGGAAGAACCTCGGCAAAAATATACGTGTTAGCTAGAAAGGTCTTAAACTTCCTCCGCCGATCAGCACAATAAGACAATGTTGCGTCTTTCAACTTCTTAGAGTCAGGGACGGTGTATGTAAGCCGGATAGTGTCCCAAATAGGATCCTTTACTATGCTTTGGTCCACATTTTTCCACTCAGCTGTCAATATGCTAACCTTGCTTCGAACTAGACAGCCGACAAAACTAGTATATGTGGTTTTATTAGGACCGAAAGGTTGCAAATTTTCATCAAACTGAATCTCGAGCTTCGTCCCGGAATTCCGACTAAGGGATACATCCATCATTCATGTGTCGCTTCTACCACGGCGTGCACGGCGCTGAGGAGGCTCATTGTGAGATAAGAGGGTTCATTACATCAGTCACACCAGTACCTAGCGTTCCAAGAACACGACTGGAATCATTTTCACCCACTACAAAAAAAATGACAATTAGTAGCGGTTAAAATGACCTATTTGTAACGGTTTTTGACGTGACAAACGACATTTGTAGCGGTTAGAGGAACCGCGACAAAAACGCCTGTGGCAAGACGATTTGTATTGCGGTTCACAAAAACCGTCACTAAATGAGCGGGGCTGACGTGTGTTTCGAGACATTAGTCACGGTTCGTAACCGTTACAAATCAACTTGTAGCGGTTTCAGTAACGATTTCATAACCGCTACAAAATAATGTGTTGATTATTTTGCCACCATAAATTTTTATTATTTTGAATATTTGTCGCGATTAATAACCGCTACAAATATTGCCACCATACAAATATTCACGGTTCGTATGAAATGCTTACTGAAGGTACGGTTCAACTTTGGTGCAGTTAATCAAGACATGTCGGTGTGCTTGAAACTTCTCAAGTGCCGTGAGTTTGAATTTCTCACTCCCGCCAACTGCTCTACCAACACGAGGGATTAACAACTCTGTTGCCTCCGGCTCCGGCTCAGGCTCAGGACAATCGTCTACACGAGGCGGTCGGTTGAATGACGTCTCAATGTTATCGAAGTACCTAGAACAAAAATACAAGACCTCATCCCCGATATAACCTTCTGCTATTGAACCTTCAGGCCACGCCTTATTCCTCACGTAAGATTTAAGTTTCCCAAGAAACCTATAAAGTAGACAAGGAAAAATTTCGATGCATCAATGGTTAAACATGCGAATAGGGAGTGATGCTAAAGTAATTATTTTTAAACAAGTACCTCTCAATAGGATACATCCATCGATGCCGAATCGGGCCAGCAAGCTTTGTCTCGTGAACAAGGTGTACTGTCAGGTGAACCATGACCGTGAAGAATGACGGAGGAAAGAGCATCTCCAAATGACACAGCGTAAGAATGATTTTCTACTGCACTGGGTCGAGCTCCTCCACTATCAAAACCTTGGAACACAAACTTTCGGAAGAAAGTACAAAGCTCGAGCAAAACGAGACACATCGAGAGACAGCGTATTTTCATGGCCAAATAAGTAATCAAGTTGCATAAGCACATGTGAGTCATGACTCTTCACTTTTGTAACCTTTCGAGCCTGCAAGTCAATAACTCGTGATATGTTGCTTGAATACCCGTCAGGAAGTTTTATTTTCTTCAAGGTAGCGAGAAAGATTTCCTTATTCGATTTTGTCAGGGTGAATCTTGCCGGTTGAAATCTGTCATGCTCATTCGGCCACGCGTCTCCACGAACGCCCATCTCCCGTAGATCTTTCCTGGCCTGCAGATGATCTTTGGACTTGCCTGGTTCGTTGAGAATCGTGTACAACACATTTTCGCACACATTCTTTTCAATGTGCATGACGTCCAGACTGTGTCGGAGCAAATTATCTTTCCAATATGGAAGAGCGAAGAAGACACTAATCTTTCGCCATTGCTGAGGTGTAGAACCAGAAGCCCTGCCAGTCTTTGTCCCGGCCCTTGCCGGGTCGTCTTTTTTCCCATACTCAGCATCAACATCCTGAAGTTGCTCTATGATGTCTTCGCCAGATAAATTTCGAGGAGGTCTTCTTTTTTCCTGTTGCCCATTAAAGCGGTTGCGTTGCAACCTAAACCTGTGCGTACCATCGAGAAACCTCCGATGACCCATGAAGCACCACTTACAGCCGTAGGGAAGGCGCACCGAGTCGAGTCAAAATTGCAAGCCTGGCACGCAAGGCGGTATGCACATTCCACCCGGATAATGTCCCGAGGCCAGGAAAGTCGCTTATCGTCCAGATCAAGGCCGCACGCAAGTTGAAAAGTGTCTTCTCGTGCGCGTCGTACGTCTCCACACCTACATTCCACAACTCCACCAACTCCTTGATCAGCGGTTGGAGATACACATCGATGTCATTTCCCGGTGCCTTTTTTCCCTGGAACGATCATGGACATAATGAAGGAGCTTTGTTTCATACACATCCACGGGGGCAAATTGTAAGGGTCCGCCGCGAAATCTGGAAAGCCTGTGTCGAACGCTTTCCACGCTTCAGCATCACGTGGATGTCTGAGTTTACCATCTTGATTCTTATCATCTTGATGCCACCTCATATACTCAGCTGTCTTAGACGACATAAAAAATCTTTGCAAACGAGGTTTTAAAGGAAAGTACCTTAGAATCTTTGCGGGTTTCTTCTTCTGCTTCTTCCCTTTCCGAACTGTCCTGAACCTCGAAGTGTGACACTTCTTACAAGTCTCCCTCCGATCGTCCTCTCCCAATAAAGCATACATTCGTTTGGGCGTGCATCTATTTTTGGTAGTTCAAGCCTAATCATTGATTATCTTCTTCGCCTCGTAGAAGGATGGGGGAATGTCCGCGTCGGGAAAACATCTCGAAGTAATTCCGGGAACATCGACATTGCCTTATCGGTGATCCCACACATGCACTTGATATGGTACAATTTGATAAGAAAAGATAACTTTGAGTATTTCGACAACCTTGATACAAAGGACGATCGCTCTCATCCATGAGGCTGAAAAATTCCCGAGCCGCATCGTTCTCCTGAAGAAAACAAGTTCTGGACGCTGCACCTCTGCTGTGAAGTTGTCGTCCTGAACACCAAAAGCATCACGAACAGCTTCATTAACCGGATCATCTTGATTTCCTACTTGTGAGGTTCGAGGAAGATGGAGCCCATATCCCATACCACGTTGCTCCCCATGAACCTCCCAGAATGTATATGCTTCTGGGAAAGGCTTTACAAGAAGATGTTCCAAAGCAGAATCTCGTGTTTGCCACTTCTTAAACTTACATCGCAAACAAGGACACACGATCTTGCCATTAATGCAAGCGTGAGAGAAGACGAAATCTAAGAAAGTGTTCAATCCCGCTAAATATACAGGAGAAATACACGGCTGCTTGATCCATGACTTATCCATATGTAACAAACAAATTTAGGATAGAACATAAATGTGGACGACTCACTTTAATTACATTCGAAGCAAAATTGGGGATCTTTAAATGCATCGATTGGTTTGTAGCGGTTACAAAATCGCTACAACAACCGTTGCACATATCCTAGACACCTTTGTCACGGTTGAAAAACCGTGACAAAATGAATCCAAAATCCCGCCATTTGTAGCGGTTTAAGGAAGAAACCGTGACAAATTGTGGCGCCAAAATTCATCTTTGTTGCGGTTATATTCCATGGAACCGCGACAAAGCTTTGGGAAAAAAACAAAATTAGTAAAAAGCACAAAATTAGAAGTTAATATAATACTGATTAGTCATGGAATAATTTGCTTTTGCGCACAAAATTAGTAAAAAAGCACAAAGTTTGACGCCAAAATTTGCTTTTGCTTAATTAATCATATGTGTCTCAATTAATCATTTGATTAATTGAGTTAATATATTACTGATTAGTCAATCATGAGTTAAATGGTATATCCAAACATTAGAAGTGCTTAACTTATAATTAAAGCACTTTTTTAAAAAGCAATGGAAAAAAAAGCTCATCAACAAGAAAAGAAACGTGATCAACAAGAAAACAATATAATCAAATATAGTTATCTCAATCAACTCTGTTTGGACATGAAAAGAGAAAAAAAAAGAAGGTCTACATTTCAGGAGCATGATCATCAAGTCCTCTCTGAGGGGGGTTTGTCTCAGGGGGGTCTGTCTCAGGAGGGGGTGGTCCACGACCAGACCCCTGTGACTCCGGGTCTGCGATGCTCGTAGCTCTGCCTCGGTATTCTCAATCCGGGCCTGACCAACAGAGTTCATGATGTTGGGATCCGTACACGCAGCGGAAGGAATCTCATCCATTAAAATTTTACGAATCCCAAAGAGAATCTATCAATGGCGTTTAAATCAAGGTTCATTAGGAAAAACCGTACCTATGCGAACTCGTGAGCGACCTTTGCAAACACGTGGGCTAACACCTTCTTGTTCGACCTTTGCAAACACGTGGGCTAACACCTTCTTGTTCGACCTTTGCATACACGTGGGCTAACACCTTCTTGTTCGATCAATCTCTAGGAGCCGACTCTATGAATCCACTCCCTCTACCGGTATCCACACCGAACAGCTTTCCAACACGTACGGCAGCGTGCTAGCGCCTTCTCACTTTGTGTCTCTCGTTTTTCTCTCTAGGACTTCTTTTGAGGCTTGTTCGTTCATTCTTCTAATACGACTTAGATCAATATCTATTTATAGAGTTTCTAAAACCCTAATTGGGCCGTATTAAAATATTCAAGACTAATATCAATTAGTCCTTGAATTTCGAATTTTGATTAAATAATTTAATTAAATCTGTCCAACAGATCTAATCTAATCTATTTAATTAATCCATATTAAAAGCCTGCTGATTTAATTTATTTCTATAAATCAAATCTGAGATATGATATATATATATATATATATATATATATATATCTATTTAATTAAATCTGAGATACTATATCTCAACTCAATTAAATATGAGATACCACATCTTTATTCGAAAATCAAATCTGGGATATGATATATATCTATTTAATTAAATCTGAGATACTATATCTCAACTCAATTAAATATGAGATACCACATCTTTATTCGAAAATCAAATCTGAGATATGATATATATCTATTTAATTAAATGAGATACTATATCTCAACTCAATTAAATATGATATACCACATCTTTATTCGAAAATCAAATCTGAGATACAATATCTCTATTTGTTTTAAATATTTAATTTATCAAATAAATTAAATGTAAAACAAATATTATATAATAATATCATTATTAAATAATAATATTATTATTTAATTTCGAAATTATGTATATATATATACACACACACATATATCCATCCTAGATTAAATGTTGTATTCATTAGATCTTAGACATATCTAAGATTCAATGAATCTTGACACTATTGCTCGTATTGGGCTATTCTTGTGTGTGACCCTGTAGGCCCACATAAGATTGGCAGTGGGCCAACATTGTACCAGCCCACAAGTCGCAAGCGGCCTCTAGCAAGACATTGCGACTACCCAATTCATATGGGGATCGATGATACGATACAACCTATCATACAACCATGTCACGTCCCTTTTGTCACGCGATAACTTGGTCAAGGATGAGGCATGGATAATGTCAACTTCCTTTTCTTGACCATTACACTCTCGATTCTTGAGTAGTCTAACAGTTGAAATGGAAACTCCTTTCCATCGTAGTATGGCCATACATTTCTCAGACTCACTCATCGAGGGGCCCAGTATTATCTCTCTACAAATGTGAGGGACAAATTCCATCTTGACCATTCACATTCCTCTGCATGAAAACCATTGATCCCAATCCAAGCCTTTATCATCACCCGGTCAAAGGTGACTTTTGACTAGGTCAAAGATCAGCGACTCTCATGTAGGAATCCATGATGATCTCAGGTCGAAGGGCGTTGTGACGCGGTTATACATGAGATAAGCTTATGACTAAATCCATGCAGCTTTCTCATAGTGGGTCAATCCAGCACCTTGTACTCTTACAAGTGCCTATGACTTTGATTCGTATCTCCATACCTCATCAAAGTCATACTGGTCTTATCTCATCTTTGCTCCCGCGTAGATGACCAACCAGGGATCAGTTATCATTATAAACATGCAAATGAAATGATAACTAAAGGAGAATACTTTAAATAACATTAACATTTAAAGTACAATGACTTGCCCCTAGGGCATAATTTCCAACAGACTCCCACTTGCACTAGGTGCAATCATTAATTACCCTAATTCCCATTGCCCTAACATGACGCTCATGTTATACTTGTGCAAGCGGCTTAGTAAGAGGATCAGCGACATTGTTTGCTCCTGGTACTTTGCATAATTTTTGTATCACCTCTATCATTGATTTCTCTGATAAGATGAAATCGCTTGAGTATATGGTTGGTCCTTTGATGTGACCTAGGCTCCTTGGTCTGCGCAATAGCGCCGCTATTGTCATAGAACAAGTCTATTGGATTTGAGATGGTAGGAACCACCCCTAGTTCATTAATGAACTTACTAATCCAAAAGGCCTCCTCAGCTGCATCCGATGCTACTATATACTTAGCTTCTATTGCAGAATCAGCTACAGTGCTCTGCTTAGAGCTCTTCCAGCTCACCGCACCACCATTCAAAATGAACACATATCCAGATTGCGATCTCTGATCATCTTGGTCAGTTTGGAAACTCGCATCTGTGTAACCTGTCACACAGAGCTCATCTTCCAATCCACCATATACCAAGAATAAGTCCTTAGTCCTTCTTAAGTACTTTAGGATATTCTTGATAGCAGTCCAGTGATCCTCACCGGGATCTTGTTGATATCTGCTGATCATACTTAAGACAAATGAGACATCCAGTCGAGTACATAACATGGCATACATGATAGATCCAATAGCGGAGGCATATGGAATCTTACTCATGCGGTCTCTTTGATCAGGTGTACGAGGACACTGATCCTTACTGAGATGGATGCCATGAGACATGGGCATGTAACCCCTTTTTGAATCCTGCATACTGAACCTATGCAGTATCTTGTCTATGTATGTACTCTGACTTAGGCCTATCAGCCTCTTGGATCTATCTCTATAGATCCTGATCCCTAGGATGTAAGTGGCTTCGCCTAAATCTTTCATTGAGAAAGACTTTCCTAACCAAGACTTGACACTCTGCAAGGTAGGAATGTCATTCCCTATAAGTAGGATGTCATCTACATAAAGCACTAGAAATACAACTATGCTCCCACTAACCTTCTTGTAAACACAAGGTTCATCAATGTTTTGAATGAATTCAAACTCTTTGACTACTTCATCAAAACGATGATTCCAGCTCCGAGATGCTTGCTTCAATCCATAAATGGACATTTGAAGCTTGCATACTTTACCAGAATCCTCTAGACGTACAAAGCCTTCAGGCTGTGTCATGTACACATCCTCAAGTAGCTTTCCATTAAGGAAGGCTGTTTTGACGTCCATCTGCCATATTTCATAGTCATAATATGCTACAATGAAAAGAAGGATTCTGATTGATTTGGCCATTGCAACTGGGAAAAGTTTCATCATAGTCCATGCCATGGGTTTGAGTGAATCCTTTTGCAACCAGTCGTGCCTTGAAGACATTTACTTTGCCATCCATGTTAGTTTTCTCCTTGAAAACCCACTTACACCCAATAGATTTTATACTTTCAGGTGGATCGACTAAGGTCCATACCTCATTGTCGTACATGGATTGCATTTCAGACTTCGTGGCATTTAGTCATTTTTTGGAGTTTGGTCCCACCACGGCTTCTCGATAGGTAGTTGGCTCATTCTGCTCGATGAGCAAAACATCACGACTTCCAGTAATTAGAAATCCATATCTCTGAGGCTGTAGTCGTGATCTATCGGACCTTCGTGGGCCTTGTGTTACTTGAGCAGGCTCAACAACTTGTTGTGAGTCTTCTCCGTTTTCCATCTGTGGTTCTACGTTGTCTTGTGGCTCTCGAACTTCTTCGAGGTACACCTTACTCCCACTGGTTCTTTTAGAGATAAACTCTTTTTCCAAAAAGATACCATTTCGGATAACAAACACTTTATTATCAGTAGGGATGTAGACATAGTATCCTTTAGTTTCCTTAGGATACCCCACAAAAAGGCATTTTGAGGATCTGGATGATAATTTATCAGAGGCTTGTTGTTTAACGTAAACCTCACATCCCCAAATTTTGAGAAATGACAAATTGGGTTTCTTCCCGATCCATATCTCATATGGCGTCTTTTCAACTGCCTTTGAAGGAACACGATTTAGTGTGAACGTGGCTGTTTCTAGGGCATGACCCCAAAAGGAAGGTGGAAGATCTGTTTGACTCATCATGGATCGAACCATATCTAATAAAGTTTGATTCCTCCATTCAGAAACATCATTCCATTGTGATGTTCCAAGATGAGTTAGTTGTGAGATGATCCCACAACTCCTAAGATGGTCAATGAACTCTTGGCTCAAATATTCGCCACCCCGATCAGGTCGAAGTGCTTTAATTGTTTTACCAAGTTGGTTTTGCACTTCATTCTGGAATGTTATGAACATTTCAAAAGATTCAGACTTATGTTTCATTAGATAGATATATCCATATCTACTAAAATCATCTATAAATGTAATGAAGTACATATAACCTCCTTTGGCAGATGTATTCATTGGTCCACACACATCAGTATGTATGAGGCCCAATAAATTAGTGGCCCTCTCACTATGCCCAGTAAAAGGTGTCTTTGTCATCTTTCCCAATAAACAAGACTCACATGTATCAAATGATTCAAAATTAAATGAGTTAAGAAATCCATCTTGATGGAGTTTTGAAATGCGTTTCTCATTTATATGGCCTAGACGACAGTGCCATAGGTAGGTCGGATTCAAATCATTTGACTTGATCCTTTTAGCAGTTATGTCATAGATATGTTCATTCAATTTTCAACTGTCCTTAAGATCCTGCACATTTATACAAATGTGAGAACCACATGCAGTATCTAATACCCATGTTGAGGAAGTAGAAAAGTGAATATCTATGGCATAGATACGTCAAGCAATAGCCCCGCTATCCTTCTTGTTCTTTTCAGATCTTCGATGTAGAGTTTGCAATTCCTCTTCCAATGACCAAGTTCATTGTAGAAGAAGCAGACCCCATCCTTCGGAGGTTTTGCCTTCTTGCTTTCGGTTTCTTACCCCTTCCTTTATGAACCAACAAAACAGTGCTGGGCTTCTCCTTAATGCTCTGCTCAACTGTTTTGAGCATCCCATGCAATTCGAAATTGATTCCTCCATGTTGTTCATGTTGTAATCCATGACAAAGTTATCATAACTTCCTGGGAGTAAGTTCAATATCACATCTATAGCTAACTCCTGGGACATGGGAATCCAAGCCTCTCAAGGTGATCAATGTAGCCTTTCATGTTGAACACATGAGGACTAACTGATGCACCTTCAGCCATCTTACAGGAAAATAAGGCCTTTGTGGTCTCATACCTCTTGCCTTGCCTGTTGCTGGAACATTTCCATAGGATGAACAATCATCTCAGAGGTTCCCACAAGTTCTAGATCTCTATCAAGATATGAAACCATAGTGGCAGGCATCAGGCATCCTACATCCATAGAGTCATCGTGATGCTTCAAGTAAGCATCTTTGTGAACTCTTGGAGTATTGGCTACAGGCTCGTAAGGAATGGGTTGATTTCTGAGATACTCATTTCTTTTGTGTTTAGGATCAACGCTTAACTTCCCAAACATGTCAAGAAACTTTGTCTCATCAAGTTCGTCCTTCTTAAGGACCGATCGCATTGATGGTGTTGCAATATTACTAGACGATATGATTCTACAACTAAAAGATATGTAAAGTTGATTAATAATCTCCCACTGAATTAACAACCCTCATTATAATTAGTGGGCTAAGATCCATATTTGGCTTAAATTTAAGTCCGCTTTGGCAGGACGCTTAAAAATCAAGTTATTTAGGTAGGCAACCTCTTTGCCAATTACATCACATGTAACTCTTAGATCTTTATGGGATTCGATCATCAGATGACCCAACACGTTTAATCCCATTTAATGCCTTGAGATCCAAAACCGTTTTGATAATCTCAATTAAGTCAAGACAATAATGAATGTTGAGTATCACCATTACCCACTCTTGTCTCACCAAGATAACTCAAGTGCATCCACTTTGGTGGAACATACAAATGGGTGATCGAGGTTTTGACAAGTATTCATTAATTGTCGGCATTACGACTTAAGATTTTATTTAGAGGGTATATTTGATATAATCTAATTAATCCATTAATTCTACTTATATGAATGCAATCACGATTGTATCTCATATAAACTCTAAATTAATCATGCAGTGATCAAATCAAAACATAATTAAAAACCGTGACACAACATGGCTCATCTAACCTATAATCCTCTCAAGCCAATGAGGGGACTTCTCTAAATAATAAAAGGAGAAATACATCAAGAGAAACCTCATTTAACATTGAGGGAGTGAGATGAGAAGAGAATGTACATCAAGAATATTTAGAGAGAGGCATGGCTCGCAGGCCATATTTAAATAATACAACACTTGTAAATTCTAGAGCCATGTTGTTCACCATACCCAAACAACTTTGAATAATTAATCACAACAAATATTAATTCATACAATATGAAAGAAAAATATCGTGATTAAATTATCGAGTTAATTAAATTCACATCTTAATTGATTAATTGAATTTAATATCATGAATCAAATTCATATCTTGATTGATTGATTGAATTTAATATGATGAATCAAATTCATATCTTGATTGATTGATTGAATTTAATATGATGAATCAAATTCATATCTTGATTGATTGATTGAATTTAATATGATGAATCAAATTCATATCTTGATTGATTGGAGTTGACTACTTCTCAACCAAGTTATATTAAATTCATATCTATGAACAATCAGCCGGGTCCCTACAGCGGTCCCGCTAGCCGGTTAGTGGGCGGGATCAAGGAAAAACGTGATTTTCGAAATTAATTTCTAAAATTAATTTCAAAATAACATGTTGTTTTCGAAATTTGTTTCTAGGAAAAAAAAACGTGATTTTCGAAAATGATTCCTAAAATTTCAAACCCTATAGATCCTGAACATTCAGAACGTCCGACCTCAGTGTGATCCTGAACGATTCAGAACCACGCGTACTAGCCATACAATCCGATCTGAACAATTCAGAAACGATCGCCTAAATCTGACTAGCAACCCGTAGGGAGAATACGTTTTAAATCATACATGATTCGGTAAACATATATCAATTTAAACGCATCAACAGATTCAGTTTTAAACATATATCGATCTCAACGCATATAGGATTCGATTATTGCATATATATCACATATATTCGCACATAGAAAACCCAATCTAAACGCACGGTTGACCTAGCTCTGATACCACTGTTGGGATCCGTACACGCAGCGGAAGGAATCTCATCCATTAAAATTTTACGAATCCCAAAGAGAATCTATCAATGGCGTTTAAATCAAGGTTCATTAGGAAAAACCGTACCTATGCGAACTCGTGAGCGACCTTTGCAAACACGTGGGCTAACACCTTCTTGTTCGACCTTTGCAAACACGTGGGCTAACACCTTCTTGTTCGACCTTTGCATACACGTGGGCTAACACCTTCTTGTTCGATCAATCTCTAGGAGCCGACTCTATGAATCCACTCCCTCTACCGTATCCACACCGAACGGCTTTCCAACACGTACGGCGCGTGCTAGCGCCTTCTCACTTTGTGTCTCTCGTTTTCTCTCTAGGACTTCTTTTGAGGCTTGTTCGTTCATTCTTCTAATACGACTTAGATCAATATCTATTTATAGAGTTTCTAAAACCCTAATTGGGCCGTATTAAAATATTCAAGACTAATATCAATTAGTCCTTGAATTTCAAATTTTGATTAAATAATTTAATTACATCATCCAAATGATCTAATCTAATCTATTTAATTAATCCATATTAAAAGCCTGCTGATTTAATTTATTTCTATAAATCAAATCTGAGATATGATATATATATCTATTTAATTAAATCTGAGATACTATATCTCAACTCAATTAAATATGAGATACTACATCTTTATTCGAAAATCAAATCTGGGATATGATATATATCTTTTTAATTAAATCTGAGATACTATATCTCAACTCAATTAAATATGAGATACCACATCTTTATTCGAAAATCAAATATGAGATATGATATATATCTATTTAATTAAATCTGAGATACTATATCTCAACTCAATTAAATATGAGATACCACATCTTTATTCGAAAATCAAATCTGAGATACAATATCTCTATTTGTTTTAAATATTTAATTTATCAAATAAATTAAATGTAAAACAAATATTATATAACAATATCATTATTAAATAATATTATTATTATTTAATTTCGAAATTATGTATATATATATATATACACACACATATATCCATCCTAGATTAAATGTTGTATTCATTAGATCTTAGACATATCTAAGATTCAATGAATCTTGACACTATTGCTCGTATTGAGCTATTCTTGTGTGTGACCCTGTAGGCCCACATGAGATTGGCAGTGGGCCAACATTGTACCAGCCCACAAGTCGCAAGCGGCCTCTAGCAAGACATTGCGACTACCCAATTCATATGGGGACCGATGATACGATACAACCTATCACACAACCATGTCACGTCCCTTTTGTCACGCGATAACTTGGTCAAGGATGAGGCATGGATAATGTCAACTTCCTTTTCTTGACCATTACACTCTCGATTCTTGAGTAGTCTAACAGTTGAAATGGAAACTCCTTTCCATCGTAGTATGGCCATACATTTCTCGACTCACTCATCGAGGGCCCAGATTATCTCTCTACAAACGTGAGGGACAAATTCCATCTTGACCATTCACATTCCTCTGCATGAAAATCATTGATCCCAATCCAAGCCTTTATCATCACCCGGTCAAAGGTGACTTTTGACTAGGTCAAAGATCAGCGACTCTCATGTAGGAATCCATGATGATCTCAGGTCGAAGGGCGTTGTGACGCGGTTATACATGAGATAAGCTTATGACTAAATCCATGCAGCTTTCTCATAGTGGGTCAATCCAGCACCTTGTACTCTTACAAGTGCCTATGACTTTGATTCGTATCTCCATACCTCATCAAAGTCATACTGGTCTTATCTCATCTTTGCTCTCGCGTAGATGACCGACCAGGGATCAGTTATCATTATAAACATGCAAATGAAATGA
Organism: Acacia pycnantha; assembly: GCA_025563575.1. Lineage (NCBI taxonomy): Eukaryota > Viridiplantae > Streptophyta > Magnoliopsida > Fabales > Fabaceae > Acacia > Acacia pycnantha. The sequence continues at coordinate 3,837,001 of JAMWYP010000026.1, read as the reverse complement.
TAACTAAAGGAGAATACTTTAAATAACATTAACATTTAAAGTACAATGACTTGCCCCTAGGGCATAATTTCCAACACATGAACCATAAATAAAATAATGGATGATCAATTTAAATATACAACATTCATTATATAAATAATGTTTTTTAACTTACTATTATCTCCTCTGCTGCCTCAGAGGTCGGCGTCCCATCTGCGTGTCTATGGGTGCGTGTCCACAACTTCCCATAGTCCGTCTGTGTGTTCTCCTCCCGAGGCTTACGTCATTGAAAGAATTAAAACAATGTAAACTTTGTTATTTCAAAAACAAAACAATGATCATGTTAAATAATAACATACCATCTCCTCGTATGTCACTGCAAACGTCTTGGTCCCTGCTTGTGTGATGGACTCTCTGTGTGCGCGGCTTCTTGTGTTCCTTTACGACAAAGCACGCAAGGAGGAGGAAACAAAATTTAAATTTAAACCCTAAACTCAATTTAAATTATCAATTAAGTGAAACAATTAATTAATTTAAAAAAATGTACCTGCCCGTCAGCCACTCTCCTATATTGGACGAAAGCCGCCCACCGATCTCGGTTCCACGCCGTGCGGGACTCTCTCGATCAGTGCTGCAGAGGAATAGTGCCGTCTCCATTCATAATATTCTAGAGACGGTTCCTCCGGCTCTTCCACCCTTCCCCCACTTTCATCATAACGTACCTCTTGTGTCGTTCGCGCAGTTTAAACTTGTTCTATATCATAATTTCGTTATTAATTATTAATGAATTAAGAAACAAATAAGGAAAGAAATAAACTAAAACTTATAACTATTAACATGTACAATTTAATTAAACAATATTGATTACCTGCAGAACATCTCAGAACGCCTTGTTCTTTGTCTCCTTCGTCACTTTCTTCCAATCCTTGAAATAAATTGGGAACCACCCCAATGGCCACCAAACTCGAGACAGGAATCGGTTCATCGGTGACCGCCGTTGCCGATCGCCCTGGTCCTGCTGCAGTCGTTCCACGGGACTACGACCCGACACCCGCCATCTCCCGGTCCGTCTGAGTGAGAGCGGAAACATCCGGCGTCCTCCTGGCGATGTTCCGTGACTATCTGCAAGTTTACAAAAAATTGAATTAAACGTACCGAAATTAAATTAATTTCTAAAAAAAACTAATTACATATACCTTCGACATCCACTACAAATCCGGTGGAACGCGAAGACGCCGGTCGGGGGTTCCCGTGGTCCCGCTGGTTTTCCCCGTCGATGAACTGCTCTACATCTGCTATGGGAATATTAAGAGGATGTCCTCATTCTCGTCGTCTAAATCGTCGAACGACAAACTTGCTTCTCGATCTCCCCTACGATCCCCGTGTTTGGAATTTCTTCATCGGCGAAGAGCGAGGCAAACTCGCCGACCCCCGGAGAGGCGAGAGGTATATGTCGGGTCACACGCCCTCTCGTCTCGGTCCCCTCTACTACTACCGCCCTTAAACCCCTTCTTGGTGGGCCGGTTACTTTTCCCTTTCCCTTACCTCGTCCGAGAATCCATAATGTTGAAAGGTGTAAGTTTAACAAGAAAAACGGTGAAAACTCAAACCGTTGGGTTAAAAGGTAGAAACGGTGAAAACTCAAACCGTTAAGGTAGAAACGGTGAAAACTCAAACCGTTAGAAGTGACTTTGAAAATGGTGTGTCACGGTTTATAAAGTCGTACGATTTTGTAGCGGTTATCCAAAGAAACCGCTACAAAGTTTACATCTTTGTAACGGTTGTAAAATTACCGCCACAACAACCGCTACAAAATGCCTCGCTCTCCGTGCTACTTTGTAGCGGTTACCAAAACCGCTACAAAATAGCTGACCCTTCAAATTCTGTAGCGGTTATCTTCTCACCGCTACAAAATAATCGACCCTTCAAATTTTTCGCGGTTATAATAAATAAACCGCTACAAAGACACTTGTCACAAAGTTCCCGCGCTAGCGCCAACGTGGCGCCAATTTTGTTGCGGTGTTTATAAATAAACCGCTACAAAAACACTGTCACAAAGTTTCCCACGCTAGCGCGCTAACGTGGCGCCAATTTTGTTGCGGTGTTTTTGAATAACCGCTACAAATATGGCTTTCGCTACAATTTAGTGGCGGTTTAGGGTGAAAACCGTGACAAAATGCTATTTTGAAACGGTTATTTTTAACAACGACAAACTAACCGCGACAAAAGCTTGTTTTTTTTGTAGTGACCGTCCATTTTCAAGATAGTAAGAGAGGAATGCCTGAGCAAATGAGGGAGTAATAGAGGCTAATGGTACGTGGGCGAGGAAGAGAGGTAATGCAACAGGAAGGGTTTCGTAACGTGAATAGGGGTTCTTCAGTGAGAGTGACAAAAGCTTCCACGTGAAGAAACATATATTTGGCGCCTCATTTTTAAGACCGGACAAATTAGTATACACGGTCTTAAAAGTTAACCTTTAAGACCGGTCTTTCTATAACTCCGGTCTTAACATTAATTAATTTATTATTCAAACTTTAGTACCGGCCTGATGTTATGTCCGGTCTTAAAAGTCTAACTTTTAAGATCGGTCTTTTTGTAACTCCGGTCTTAAAAATAATTAATTTTTTATTTATACTTTAGTATCGGCCTTAATTTAAGTCCGGTCTTAAAAGTCTTACTTTTAAGACCGGCTATTCTATACGTTCGGTCTTAAAAATATAATACCTTTATATTTAAATTTTTCCGTATTATTTTGGAGTGTAGAAAATATAAGATTGGCTGTATGAGATTTCTCGATAAAGTAATTGATATTTCAATTTTTTTAATAACATTTTTAAGACTAGTTGTTTTTTTAACAGGTCTGGTAAGACCTATGAAAAAATGATTCGGTATAAGAAGTTCTTTATATTTACAAAACTGCCACCGGTGATATCTTTAAGACCGGTCCATAGAAAGTCCGGTCTAAATGAGGCGGTCTTAAAAGCCTTTTTCGCATAAAAAGTTCTTTATATTTACAAAACTGCCACCGGTCATACCTTTAAGACCGGTGCGTCGATGATCCGGTCCAAATGAGGCGGTCTTAAACCCCTTTTTTGCACTAGTATGAACTTTTCAAGCAATTAATTAATTATCTGAAAAGTATACATAAATTGTAACAAGGGGACTACCCCTAACATTTTATTTACAATTATATTATGTTTACATACACAAATCCCTGGTAAAAAAAACATAAATGTAAATTTTTGGCCGAAAAAACATAAATGTATACGAGTATAGAATTGTAACTAAAAAGGGAAAACAATCATAGTTGTTGGAATGGAATTGGAATAAAAATGGGTGCGGGTGGCTATACAATTTAATTACGACAGGAATATAATATCAGAACACACACACACATTCTCATTTCCTGTCAAAGTCAATAATATTATTGAACATCTCATTCTCACCACCTTCGCTTTGGAATAAATCAAGTCTTCAATTTCAAAACTAAGCAGCCTTCTATGAGCTTTTTTTTTTTTTTTTTTGCAAGACCCTTCTATGAGCTTTACTCTTCGTCCATAACCATTTTTATTTTTTTATTTTGCTGCGTTTGGTTCTAAGTTTCAAAGCAGCCGAAACACGTTTGAGCATACGAAACCAGAATTTTGAACTTTTAATTTACAAATCAACAAGTCCTCAACCATCCACCGATTAATGAACTGATAGTTGAGGTTTGAATTGTATTTTCTTATATAAAAATAAAACGGTGTATTTGATTCTTCCATGAATAGAGCTATTTTATATAATTAAAGTTGGATTTTGCTAGACTCTAATTTGTTAATTAATATCATTAAGCCTTTATAATATTTTTAAAAATGAAAAATAAAGAATAAAAGTTGGTTAGTGGTGGCACTAAGTTTTCATCATCTTGTGACATGTCATGAGATTGATGTCACTACTTTAAAAAGGAATTGCCTTTTTGGTGTATGCATCCACATCAATGTTTACATTAATTATAAATTGTTTTGTGGAAAGTTTGTTTAATTGGAAATTCAAAAAGTTGATGAGTTTGAAACTTTGAATCTTACCATTAACAGGAAATTTTTTGTTATGAGATAATAATATAAAATCATGTCAATAAACATTTGTTGGATTTCAGATACGCCGCCCTTGATGGACCAGACCATTTTTTTTAAAAAAAATTAAGGTTTCTTAACTAAATAAATTATATTAGAAATTTTTAGAGTTGAATTTATATTGCATTTATTACAAGATTCTCAATTAGAGGGCAGGTAAGAGGTATTTCCTAGCATATTGAATACGCAAGTTACCTGATATATGGAATTTGAAAAAAAAAAAAGAATTGGTAAAGTTTTAAAAAATGTGTAAGATTTCAACTTCCAAATATATCATCCACCTAACGTTATAACTAGTGTCTTTCCAATTTATTTTCTTGTCATAGCCATTGACTTTTCGAGTCCACATTTGGTGCTTATTATGTGCTTATACCTCTAATAAGAGGTATAAGCATATTTTTTTTATATGATATTTATTTATATTTAAATTATATGCTGCTTTCTGAGATGTTTTTTTGCACCCAGTATCTCAAATTAATCAATTTACAGTTCTGTATTGGTTTGTAACACCAGTATTATGAAAATTAATTAATTTGAGATACTGGGTGCAAAAAACATCTAAAAAAGAAGCATATAATTTAAATATAAATAAATACCATATAAAAAAATAAAAAAAAATATGTTTATACCTCTAATTGGAGGTATAAGCACATAATAAGCACCTAATTATAAGCACCAAATGTGGACTCTTGAGTTTTCTGGCCACCTTTTATTTTGTGGTGGATCTATTGTGTGGTCTTGAGTTATGCTATAATTGATGCAAACTTAGAGGGCAATTTTGTCACTTTGCATGAGATTAGACAAGAGGATATTACTTGAAGATCAATTTAAAATATCTGTTTGGTTTGAGGGAATGAGAAGAAATAGATTTTACTTCTCTGCCTTTATTTGGCATCTAAGAATATGTAGAAGGGGATCCTCCCCTCCAAAAGTGGGGAATTTCGAGGGGAGGGACAATATTTTGGCATGCTGTGACAATTATGCCCATGCTTATTTTAAATATTCCTCCCCTACCCTTCTGGCTTTCTCCCTCACCCTCCCATTTTGCCTCTGAACTGCCAGCTACCAGTCCCCCATCTGATTTTCTGGAATGCCCAAACAGCTTTCAACATCAAAAACAATCTTAACCTTTCGGTAACCCATTGCCATGGAGCAGTGGCGGACCCAGCTTTTAATATTTATGGGTGCACAATTACTGCCCCCGAATTTTTTTTTTAAGTTTTAAATGCATTTAAAACAAAAGAATATGGACAACAAAAGAAAAGAAAACTTCAATTTAACATAGACAAATAATAATCAAGAGTTAATTAAGCTATTACAACAGAATGATTACAAAAGCATTCTTCGATTCTTCATTCTTTGAAAATATTGCATTATATTTCCATCATCAATCTTATCAAACGTATTACGTTCAACATAAGTGTGTTAAGAGTTCTCTAAGATCATGCAAGGTGAGTTTGAAATGTCTACAATAGGAAAATTAAATTTCTTCTTAGGACTTTGAATCAAACAAATGTGAGGAAAAACTTAGAAAAACAAAAGAGAAAATAAATGAACTGGGAAAAAAAAGAGAGAAAATGAATGAGCGCTGGGGAAAAAAGAGAGAAAGGAAATGAATGGGTGTTGGGAAAAAAAGAAGAGAAAGGAAATGAATGGGCGCTTGGGAAAAAAAAAAGAGAAAGGAAATGAATGGGCGCTGGAAAAAAAAAAAAGAGAGAAAGGAAATGAATGAGCGCTGCAGACACTGAGGGTTCGAACTGATGACCTCTTCAGTTTGGTTAATTGCTTTACCATTGAGCTAGAGACCGATTGATGCTAATGGATTTCAGCTAAAATATATACATATTTTAAAATCTTCTGTCTGCACTTGCAGACACCTGCACCAACGTGGGTCCGCCACTGCCATGGAGGTAAAGTGGTAGCAATTGGTACTGATGTTTATCCAGTTGCAAAACTGACCTGCGCATTAGTATTGTTTCCAGATGCTTTTTGAGAGCACACTAGTGCACAGTGCACAGTTTTGCCATCCTGTGACAACTATTGCTCACATCTCAACAGCCTGCTCCACAATGTAAGTTTTGAAGAAAGGGGTCAACGAATAAATTGAACATATGGGTTTTGTTTTGAGCAGGCAGATAGAGATTTTTTATATTGAAACACACATGGGTTGAAAGGCTGGGAAAGGAAAACAACAATTGATATGAAGCTTGTTTAATAAAAAAATTATAAAATATAAAACCACTCTGGTCCTATTTATAAGTCCAGTTTGATCAAAAAATTTGGTCCTATTTATAAGTCCATGTTGACCAAAAAAATGAGATTGTGACAATTTTGCCCATATTAATGATGATGAGAGAGATTGGCTAGCTATGTTGGGAAGAGAAAAAAATGAGAGAGATTTGACAATACATTTTAAAAGGTACCCATTTATAAATGAGGGTAAAGTTTGAAATTTGCTCTATAATCATTGAGATACCTAACTTTCCTTGGTATGTGAGATTTGGTCAAACTGGACTTATAAATAGGACCAGAGTGGTAGAGTAAATACCATTTCTGGTCCCTGACAAAAAATACAGACCCCATTTTTGTTCCTAACAAAAAAAATGTCCTTTTTAGTCCATAAAAAGGACGAATAAGGGTCGATTAGTTGACATTTTGATCCCTCACAAATTTTCAAAATGTCTTTTTTAGTCCCATAAAAAGGACGAATAATGGTCGTTTTTTTTGTCAAGGACCAAAATGGTGTCCGTGTTTTTTGTGAGGGACTAGAAAGGGTATTTACTCAATATAATATTCTAAGTTTTTAATTATTTATTATAGTTATGTTTCTTTAATTTTAATAATTATAAAATGATTATTTTATATATTTAATGCCATTTATAATTATAAAGTTTAAATAAAACAACTTGAATAAAATAAGGGTAAAGTTATCAATATAAAA